>JAPFRF010000004.1:66745000-67345000 GCA_029282475.1 Phrynocephalus forsythii
AGTATGAGAATTCCTGGAGCAGTTCAGTAGCTTCAATGTGAACGTGAGAAGGAGGAACAGGATAAAAAAAATTAATAGGGATGGAAAATTCTCAATAGATTTAGGCAAGATCTTCTTTATACCATATTGCTGCCTTATGTACTAAGCCAGAACCATTGCTTTGACCCCAAGGAAACATTCATTCTGCCTTTCTGGTTGCCTTCCTTGTCAGTGGTTCTACCCAAACACCTGGTGACCTCAAAAGATTTGCACAGAACAACCTTCTCTGCTAGGTATGGATATATGTTGAGAGATGGCTGATATTCTACAAACCTTAAGCAGCCATGCTTCATAATGAAAAATAAATCAGTGTCATTCTTATGAACTATTGATTTTAAGGAATTTATTTATTTATTTATTTTAGAGTGTTTTTACCCCACCTTTCTCCTTGGAAAAGGACCCAAGGCGGCTTACAGTAATGAGGGATAATATACAGTCCGGAACGATTAAGGATTCTTTTCCCTCTTGTGGACAAGTCAAAAGTCAGGGTCATTGTGCAATGGTATTTCAGGATCTCAAGGCAAGGAAAAAGCACAGATGCACACACACTCAATCTTATCCAAGCTGTGAAATTACTTGTTGTTTTGTTTTGTTTTGTGGTTAGGGATAGTCTTCCTTGATGTTATAAGAACTTTGGTGCCTGCATCCTGTCATTGTTTTGATCATTCCATTCATCTTGTCACTATATACAATATTCTGGTGATTAAGGGTCAGGGGAAAACTCCAAAGGTTCTGTGGGCCATCAGCTCACTTCTGATGTGTCATGGCTAGAAAACTCACTAATCTTCAAAATGTCCTGTCACTAACAACTCTGGTTAGATCTTGGAAACCAAAACTGCTGGAGTGCTCAGTGACATAGGTCTCTGGCTGTAGAACCAAAGGTTGGGAATTCAGTTCCCCACTGGAACTTGATGAGCTATAGGGCCCCTTCCAGCACTACAGTTCAAAGATTATTATTAGATTATTATTATTCAGAGATAATATTATCTCATGTTAGGTTTTCTCTTCCTACTGCCCCCCCCATTCCTAGCAATTAGACATGGGCACAGAGTGGCGAAATTCTCGTTTCCGTTTTTGGTTATCGTTATCGTTACGTAACGGGTAACGGTAACGAGAATTACTCCGCTCCAGCTCGAACCCGACCCGATAAAGATAAATTGGGTCTGATTTTTCGTTGTCGTTCATGGCATCGCGGCGATTGCGCGATGCCAAGCAGCACAGAAAAAAAGTTTTAAAAATAAAAAAACCCCAATCCCGGCCATAAAAGCAGGCGAAAATATGCCTGCCTCAGTGAGGACACCTACCAGAGAGGGGTGGTTTCTGGGGGGGGGGTCCCTGGCCTTCCACCCCTCTCCTGTCCTGGGCTGCTGGTACCAGACTGGGGGGGGCATCCTCGTCGTCTCCATTTGCCATGCGGTGGGGGGGATCCAAAATGGCAACCACAATATTTATTTTTAAATCGTGGTCCAAAAACCCACCAAAGCACCACAGAAACATTTGAAAATTAGGTATTTTAAATGCCTGATTTTTTATAGTAGCAGCAGTCGGTTTTTCTTGCAATAAAACGTCTCCATTGATTTTATTTTATTTTTATTTTTATTTTTATTTTTTTACACCTGAGCAATGATGGGCTGGCCATGGGATGGGACCATGCAAATTTTTGGACCCATTCCATGAATCGCATGGCCAGGTTTTGACTGAGACTTCTGGATGTGCCAGAGGGCATAAAAAGCCCACTAACCCTAACCCTAACCCTAACTCTAACCCTAACCCATACGCCAGTACACTGTACTTCTTAGTGGGTCAGAGGCACCCAGAGGTGCAGCCCACTAACCTACCCTAACCTTAACCATAACCCTAAGCCTAGCCCTTACCCTAACCCAAACCCTAACCCAGATCCGTACACAAGTACGCTTCCCTTCTTAGTGGGTCAGAGTAGAGGCACCCCGAGAGGTGCCTCTCAGCCAGAGCCCACTAACCCTACCCCTAACCTGTACGCCAGTACACCAGTATGCTTTCCTTCTTAGTGAGTCACAGGCACCCAGAGAGGTGCCTCTGCCACTTACCCCCCAACCCTAACATAATGTAATGTATGGTACGCGGCGGCTACACGAAACGCTTCCCTTCTCTTCCCTTCTTGGTGGGTCAGACGTCAGAGGCACCCAGAGAGGTGCCCCCCAGAGCCCACTTACCCCAACCCCAACACAAACGACAAACGACAAATGGAAACGACAAATTTTTGAAAATTTCCGCGACAAACGGAAACGACCCGAAACAGACCCATCCCAACAAACGACAACTCGAAACGTCATTTTTCCTGGTCGTGCCCATCTCTACTAGCAATATTGTCTTTTCCAGTAATTTGTGCCCAATTCTTGCAAACTAACAGCTATGGCTTCTTTTATCAAGACAATCAATCTATCTCACTGTCAGGTCTTCCCCTCTTCCTATCATCCCATGCAGTTTTCCCAGTAATGCTATCTTTTCTTCTCATTTCAATATGCCAACCTGAGTCTATATAATATTATATCTGCAATATTCTCATTATATCTGCAAGATAGAATAGGCTCTGTTTACTTATTTTCGTGAAGTTAACTTGATTGAGTGCCCACTTTTCTACCTTTCTGGTTGTCAATGGCATTAGTAAGGCTCTTCTTCAACACCACATTTCACTTTCTTTCACATAGTATGGTCGATTTTGATCTTGGGTCCAAAGGATTATCTTTACAAACCCCCCGGCTGTCCCTTTTGCTATTTGAAAAGTCAATGAGCCTTTGTACACGACCCCTAAACGCCGCAGCAAATGGCTGCAAGCTTCGGAGCTTACAATGGTTTCCCCACCAGCACCAGAGTTTGCAGGAAATTAAGTGCGACCACGCCCACCTAAGCGCGTCCCAGCGCACTTTTCTTGTACCTGCTTGAGGAGGGTGAAAATCGCCAGGTCCTGATTTAATCTGGTCAGTGCGGGGCTCTCCTGGCTTCTGTTTTTTTTTTTTTTTTTTTGGCCTCCTGCCCCTTTAAGAGAAGGGGCAGGAGGGAAAAAAGCAAACAAAAGAGAAAGAATCAGCACGACGGAGCTCCGGCAGCTTCTCCGAGGTGAGTCTGCATTTTTCCCCACTTTCTTCCTCCCTCCCCTCAGCAGACAGGTGCGGAGTGGTGGGGAGGAAGGAAGAGCAATGAACCCCTAAGATCTCTGGTCCGAATTTAAGTGGCCAGCGGATCTTAGGGGTCGTGTGAAAAGGCCCAATGGGGCATATTTGGGAAAACAGGCACACAACATGTTTGTAGAACATTTGGTCTGATATAACTTTTCTTCCTTAGGTTGCCTATTGCAAGGAAAGGGTTTTGAAATTGGAAGACGGTTTTCTAGTCTGCATTCTGAGCATCTGAGAAGAGGGTATCCTGTAGTCCACCTTTATAGTTGTTGCTGGTGTCAACATTTTTGCTGATCTTTGCTATGCAAAGCTTGGCATCCTTTCCCTCTGCTGGTAGGGACCTTCAGGAAGAGCACAACTAGAATGAGCTAAACCCTCTATCTAAATCACTTCCTCTACCCACAGAACTTTAATCTCTTCTAGATTAAGCTTCAATATGTTTGCCTTCAGCCATCCCTAAGACCATTTCTTTGACAGCTATTCATGAAATGTTCAAGGTTTAGGAAAAGAGCTTTGCCCTAACCAGTTGATAACATTTCTGAAGTGGAGATATACCAGATCCAATTTTTGACCCTGCTTTGTTTACAAATTTGATAATATTTTGTACAAATTTTCATTGTACATAAAAATATGTTCCAGCACTGAGCTATGGTGTTTGTTTGTTTGTTTGTTTATTTATTTATTTATTTATTTATTTATTTATTTATTTATTTAATTTTAGAGTATGTTTACCCCACCTTTCTCCTTGGAAAAGGACCCAAGGCAGCTTATAGTAATGAGGGATAATATACAGTCCAGTTCAATTAAGACATGTTCAAGTATTTGAGAACAAGGAATTGAGGGACATCTTATTATAGCATTAATAGACAACATTACATTAAAGCTACAAGGTTATAAGTAGTTATAAACACAAAGTCTATGTGAAATACACATGGTAGTCCATCATTCAGGGAAAGCTTGCCTGAAGAGAAAGGTCTTTGCAAGTTTCTGGAAGGACAACAGAGATGAGGCAGTCCTGGCCTCTAGTGGAAGGGAGTTCGAGCAGTTGAGAAGGCTCATTCATGGGTTTCCATCAGACATACCTGTGAGAATGGTGGGATGGAGAGAAGGGCCTCTCCTGATGACCTTAACACCGAAGTCGTTTCATACTGTGAGATTTGATCTTTGAGGTAGCTAGGACCCAGGTCATATAGTGCTTTGTAGGTCAAGGTCTTTTAAGTCATTTCCCTTCCATGAACCTTTATGGAAGCACTAGCCACAGATTTAGGGAATTTAGTCCTATTGTAAGGTTGACTTTAGCCACTTGCACTATGGATCTAGTCCTACATTTTGTAGTCCTCATTTCCCAGCAATAAAATTATAGATTTTGCAGAAAGGCATATTTTCTAAAGTTAAATACTGTATATTGAAGTGAACAGCACTATTTCTGAATGAGGCAGTCACCTTTAATTAGAAATTAAAACTCCTATCCTTGGAAGCATGTTTTCTTTTGGGGGGAGGGGGAAAATGATGAATTATTTGTTCACTGTGGTCTTTTGGTTCAAATGAAAATATGCCAGCTGTAAAAGATACTACAGAATATTGTAGGGAAAATATAAGCAAGTAACAAATGCAATGAAAATATTTTACTAGTAAATAGGTACATATATTGCAAAAGTAATAAGGCACAGAGAAGCTTTTTTGTTTTCACTAGTATGATCTACACTAAGCATGACAGAGAGAATGTTTCATAAATTGTAATTCCACCAGCTTCCTTTCAACACTAGAACATAAAACATTGCTTTGCTCCTCTGTCATTTGCATTAAATTTTCATGAAGGTAATTCACTTCAATGTAGCTTTCTGCTTTATGGTAATACTTCCCCTGTTTATTTTTTCTTTACAGCCTCAACTAGTGTTTGGCTCCTCATGTCAGATTTTATGAACTGCTCCCAAAGTTAAACCCACTTCAGTTCTTGCTTTCTGTTCTCCCCACCCTCCCCTTCCCCACAACAAGAGAATCTTCTGAAAGGGGTGATACCCTCAATGTTCAGAGACTATTAATTATAATCAGACTCCAGTTTGAGATGCAGGCCTGCTCTCAGATTACCCCTGTGGAATTTCCCAGAGTGAAATTATGTTGAGATCGCCAATTAGAATCCTGTAGGCAGGCATGAATTTCATTGAAGTTAAGCATTTGCTGACAAGCCGGCCTTTCAGTTTTTCTGTGTGCGTTGAGTAAAGAAACCTGATCCTGATTGGCTTTCTTCAAGTAAATGCTTTCTCATTCGATCTACTCAGGGTAGCCATTATGCTCAAAACAACAGGATTGTTCTTCCCAATCTCCCTGTTTACAAATACTGTATTTTAATGGAATGTTTGTTGTTGGGTTGTCCATTCTTGGTGGGGGTGGGGTGGGGTACTGGGGGTGAAACTCTTGGAAAGACAAAGGAAGCAGCAGTTCTAAACTATCTATATTTCTGAATAAAGGTTATCAAGTTATATTATACTAAAATTGGTCTCAGAGGCACAAGGCTGCTCCCTTTTTTTGCTGGACATATATTAAACATGATAATATCTGGATTATAAATATTTTAGTATTGACCTACAGCTAAAGTGATTTTGGCAGAAAGACTTTTCACATGAAATGAAAACAAGGATGCATTTCTCTTAGCCATCTTTCTGGAAATTTTCATTCCTCGCCCCTCAGCCTGACTCTTGGTTCCCTTTTCTTTTTGGTTGATTGAGGGAGGGCACACATTGCTGTGGCACTTCACACTACAAGCAGTAGGATTGGAGCAGGGACTATTTATCTTAGGACTTGGGAGGCATCAGTCATAATATGAGAAGTCACAGACCATGCTTTGTAAAACACAGATACATATAAAACCCTCAGTTTGTAGGAATGATTTCCTTTAAATTAATAGTGTTGGAGATTGAAGCACAGTAGAGAGAATGGTCATGTGCTGCAGGATACCAGGGTACAGTCTTGAGACAGAAACATTCATCAGGAATTAATGGTAACAGCAACAAAGAATGTATGCAGCATTTTATTTTATTTAATTTCAGCAATATTCTGAAAGAGAATCCCATACACTTGAAATTAGAATATAGACTCTGAAGGCAATGGGCGTGATTTTCCTTTATCAAAGCAAAATATAATACAGCAAAGTTTAATTTATCCACAACCTGCATAAGTTAACAGATACATTGGGTCTCCATTTTATAACAAAGGCATTGTGTTGAAATGTTTGTAATTGAAAGTTTGATTTTACTGTAATACAATCTTTGGAAAACTTTGGTTCACCAGATCAAAGAAAAGGATCTAGTGGAAAAGAGGAAAAAGCAGTTAAAGTTGGAATTTCCTTCTGAAAATGGGAGGGTGAGGAGGTCTGACTGAAAATGACCTTCCATGGATGTTCAAAATGAAGTATTATGGTAATAACACTATGAAATCATATACTGATGCTCCTCAGTTGAGTTTGACAATTTCTGAACAAAAATAACAATTATTAATGGAGTAAATTTGATTTCTGGATTTTTGAAAACATCTGCCCCACAATTTACTATTGTAAAATATGAGACCAACTTTCAAAGATTTATAGTAAGTAGAGAAAAACCTTGTAAGCCTCATACCCTGAAACTACCTTCTCCCACCCCATTCTGACTTACCCTGTCCCTTCCTTGTTCACCACTATAGCCTCCATTGCTACCACCACAGGGCCTGGGGCAGGCAAAGTAAAAAACAAACAAACAAACAGAAGCCCCTACATTTTCATTGATGGTTCTCTGAAGCGAAACCCAGGGACAGCTCTCCAGTTCTGATTCCGAACAAAAAAAAAAGGGGGGGGGTCAGTTTGGGCCAGGACAAAATGCTTGTTTGTGTTTCATTTTGTTTTGCAATGTTTAACAAAATGACAAAATGGTGTTTCATTTTTCATTTTGTGCCTGTCTCTGCTCCAAATCTCTCTTGAGGTCCTCTATACTCTCAGGTGCCCTGCCTGGAAAGAATGAGTGATATGGACTATTCTCTATTCTCCACAATACAGGCTCAACATCTATCAGCCATTACGTCCTTTCTTGTTTCCTTGTTGAGAGAAAACAGGATTCACTGGTAAATATAGTAATGCTACAAAAAGTTGAAGGCCGGAGGAAAAGAGAAAGATGATGTATGAGATGGACTTATTCCATGAAGGAAGCAAACAGGCTTGTGTTTGCAAAACCTGAGCAAGTCTGTTAAAAATAGGGCATTTGTGTGGTAACTCATTCATAAGGTTTCCCTGAGTTGAAGGTGACTTCACAGCAAATAACAGCAGTTCTTGTTGTAATTCATCTACCATTATGTGACTTAGGACTACTAATGGTTTTGCTGTGGGATTCTTTGGGTTTTTGTCTCATTCTGCAGTACTGGTTTATTGACTCTGCACTGTTTTGACATTGTGTAACTCCCTGCTCTGTGTGGATGTACTGATGGGTAGGATTTGGCTTCAAGTTATTGCATTCATAAATGTTCAAGGTTTGCTCCTCTCCATTTTGTTTGTTTGTTTCATGATTACCATCAGGACCTTTCAGAGCTCCCTCCTTGGCAGCTGTCCAGTACACTGACCTTAGTACACTAAAAAATTCTCATTTCCTTTCCTGAATCTGGCTCAGAAGGACTTCTTCAGCGTTTCTAGAGCAAAATACAGCAGCTATGCTGCTGACTGATAATGCTTGCTTGGTTGCTTCCTTTCTCCCTCCCTTCACCTATGCTTCTGAGGACAGTTAAAGTTAGTAGTTTTGTGCATGTGTATGTTTTAGAAGTATGTCCTGACGATTTTCATTGTTTCTTAAAACACACACAACTTGCTAGTGGGCCTCATCTCCAAATGCAAGTGAGTGCTCCCCTGCTCTGTTCATGAACTGCAATTGCTTGCAACTCCTAAACAGTTTTACCTAAATGACTTTAGGGGATGTGGGATAGTAAAGAACTTATATATCAACCTGCCAAAGTATGAATGTTCACAAGCCTTGCTATTCATCTATAATGTGTGGTTTCTAGAAAAATCACCTTCTCTACCTGATTAATTGTTCAAAACAGCTAAAATGCTAATTACCCCCTCCCCATTGAATTTAATGGCATTAAATGCCTAATACTGCTCCTGGATAAGTCTGTGTTTCTACCTCTGTCTCTGTTACTATCTCTATTGCTGTCTAAAATCAGCTTCTGTTCTCACAGTTTTCCTCAGCTTTTCTCCCCATGGGGCTGACTCTGGTAATTAATTGTGACTGTTACTGTGTGTCTGTTTTGGGAGCAGTAGCCTAAATAAATATCTTGGAGAAGAGACAGTTAATTCACAAGTTCCATGTGCAGATGTATAAAGTTTGATTCTCTTTTTCTTTTCCCGGTCATCCAGCATGTTTATAATTTCCAGATTTGCCCAGACACACAAAAAAACTTTGAGCCAGTGTAGCATTCCGATGGAACCAAAGGGCTTTCTTCACAGCATGCAAATTATCCCTGAAGAGTGAAGAAAGAGTTTTGTGGCATATGTTTCTTTTGTTGTCTTCTGTTCACCTTCCTTTCATTCCTCTGTTTTTGGGTTCACTTCCCCTTCCAACATCTGTTACTATTTGTCTGCAAGAGCGAAATCCTGCTAAAATTAAGCAAAGCAGCTAATGGATCTTATAGAGAGAGCTGTTGATAGCGTGTAACCTACTTTCAGGCTAATCATTTCACTGTTTACGTTTAACATTTGAAATACGATTAAGTTTTGCTGTTTCTTTCATACCATTTGTCTCGCAACCAACCTTGATGAACATTCTCTTCATTTTCATGTCAGGCTATATGGAATCTTTTATTAACAAATGCAGTCACTGATCTTTACCACAGGAGAGTTTCTTTCACTTCTTTCACTTCTTTCACTTCTTTCACTTCTTTTTTCTTTTTTAGAGGTACAAACACAGAACTTTGTTTGGAGCGAAGGTCACTTTTAATGAGAATTTGACAAGAGTCTTGACTTTTTTTCCCTCTGGAATTTTCTAAAGCAAATGAATGTAGCCTTATTTTCTAAGGTTTTTGTGTTTGGTACTTGTAGCCCAATCATGTCTGGCTTTGACATTGTCTGGAAAAAAAATGTAGTGCAGTGATGGATGGCTTATACATTTGGAGACTCCAAGCCTTGTAACAGTGTACTCAAGATATGAGGAATCCCCATATATTTGCCACACAACTGAAAAATTTAGCATGATAAATAAAGGAGTGCTAGAAATCTCATGTAGAGTAGGGTGAGGAGGGCAGGATCAAGGATCCCCAAATGCAGTGCCAAGCAGGTAATCTGGAGGTGTGGATCAAACAATTGCTTAAATTAGGCATCATTGTACATTCTTGCAACAACCACTATGGCATCAATAGAGAGAATTAATTAAAGGCTGAAAATTGTTTTCATGCGTAAATCACCCTTTCCAGGATCCAGACCAATGGAGTGAAACTGGCCAGAAGTATCATATCCCTGTTTTTTTGCCTGTTTGAAAGTTAGAGCTCTGTTAGATACTACCAGGATTTTTTTTTAATTTTAACCCCCTTCTTATTAAGACTCTTTTCATACCTTTCCCACTCACCTCCTCATGCATTCACAGAGGAATGACATGTTTTCCTGATTCAGTGTGGTGTAGTAGCTACAGTGTCAGGTAAGAATATATTTATTTATTTATTTATACAACTTATATGCCGCCCACTACCCAAAGGTCTCCAGACAGCTTACAGCTAAAATGAAGAGTTAAAAAAATTAAAACATTACAATGTCAATGACCAATTAAAACAATAAAACCATTTAAATTACAAAACACAATTCCCATCAGGATCCACAATCCATTTTATGTCATTTAAAAAACTTCTGAAACAGGAAGGTTTTTACCTGGTGCTGAAACATCATCAGCATTGACACCAGGAGGATCTGACTTGAGACAGTGTTCCATAGCCTGGAGGCAGCTGCCGAAAAGGCCCTAGGCCTACAAGCCATCCCTTTCACCTCCTTGAGAGATGGCTCTTTCAAGAGGGCCCCCTGGCTAGATCTGAATTGCCAGATAGGTTCATATGGAAGGAGGTGGTGTTTCAGGTATCTTGGTCCTTAGCTGTTTAGAGCTTTATATGTCAAAACAAGAATTTGAATTGGGTTTCAGCAGCAACTGGTAACCACTTCAGGTTATGCAGAATTGTTGTGATATGGCAGCCCCACCACTCACCACCTGCACCACATAATTCTGAACCAGTTGCAATCACTGGACCATCTTCAAAGTCTGTCCCACATAAAGTGCATTGCAGTAATCAATATAGGATGTTATCAGTGCATGTGTAACTGTCATGAGGCACCATTCGTCCAGGTAGGAGCATAGCTGGTATATTTTCCACAGCAGAAGAAAAGCACCCCTGGCCACCACCTGGGCTTCCAGAGATAGACTGGAGTCAAGGAGCACCCCCAAGCTGCAGACCCTGTCCCTTAGGGGGAGTGCAACCCCATCTAGGACAGGACTATAGCCCTCTAACCTGTCTGGTGGAGCACACACTAACAGCACTTCCATCTTGTCTGGATTGAGTTTCAATTTATTAACCTTTATCCAGTCCATTATCTGGCCTAGACATGAGTTCAACACAGAAACTGCCTCACCTGGATTGAAAAACAAGAGGTAGAGATAAATATTATCAGCATATTGCTGACTCCTCAGCCTTGATGACATCTCCCAGCAGTACCATGTATATGTTAAACAGCATGGGGGACAGTATTGAGTCCTGCGGAATCCTATGACATAAACACCATGGGACAGAGCAACTGTTTCCCAGCATCATCTTCTGGACACGGTCAGCCAGGAAGTAGTGGAGACACCACAAAGTGGTGCCTCCAACTCCCAACCTGACTAGCCTATTCAGAAGGACACCATGGTCGATGGTGTCAAAAGCCACTGAGAGGTCCAGCAGTATCAACAGGGTTTGCACTCCTCCTGTCTCTCTCCCGGCAAAGGTCATCATATAGGGCAATCAAGGCAGTCTCTGTACCAAAGCCCAGCCTGAAAACCAATTGAAATGGATCCAGAAAGTCAGTTTCATTCAGAAGTGCCTGGAGTTGCCACACCATAATCCACTCCAACGCCTTGCCCAAATAATGGAGGTTTGCTATGGGTTGGTACTTAACCACCAGCCCTGGGTCTATATAAGTTTTTTTAAGGAGTGGTCTAATTACCATCTCTTTCAAGGTGGCAGGGAACACTCCCTCTCTTAAAGAGGCATTCGCAGTCTCCTGGACCCAGGTGACCCCCCCCCCATGCAGATTTCTCAATTAACCAAGAAGGGCAAGGGTCAAGTGGTGTGGTGGTAATGCAGACAGATCCAAGCACTCTTTCCACATCCTCAGGTCTCAAAAATTGAAACTCATCTAATAATACTGAACCTAAGCATGGTGCACTGGACATATCCCTTGATTCTGCACCACTGGTGGAGTCCAATTCACTGTAAACCTGAGCAACTTTTCCCTCAAAGTGGACAGCAAACTTGTCACAGTGAGCTGATGAGTGGTCCAGCACATCCACTGTATCTCCCAATTGAAAAAGATCCCAGACAGCCCAAAACAGACCACCCCTGTCAGTTCAGGCAGGGAGACTGTTGGTATGGAGCAGGGTGGGCAGTACACCAACAGAATCCCCAATCTGTCTTGTGAACCCTACACACAGTACAGGCCCTCCAGACCTCCTCCCAAAGAGACAGGAAGCCTGGTCAAGGAAACAGAACTCCTATAGACTATTACAACTCTCCCTCTCTGACCCTCCAAGGGATACCGGTGCTGGACTTAGTACCCAGGTGGGCATAGCTGGGAGAGGGGGACCCTACCTTCCTCTCCCACTCAGGTCTCAGTAATATATGCCAGGTCGGCACCCTCATCCAGAATGACATCATTGATAAGGGCAGTCTTATTCTGCGCTGACCTGGCATTTAACAACAGCACTGTGTGACTCATGGGTTCACTAATATGGTCACCTGATACCTTCTGGTTGGGGGTGGAACAAGAAGAGGGGATAGATGTAAGATGTCTAACTTCTCTTCTCCTATGCAGGCATGTTCCACTTGCACCCCATACCTTCTGCTACCTAGCACAAGCTCAATGGCTGCCCCCTCCATTGCCCTCCCTCCTCCTGTTCCCTCAGTTCCATGGTGTGTCCTTACTAGAGATGGGCACGAATCAAAAAAATGGTGTTTCGTTTGTCGTTTGTCGTTTGGGGGTCCGTTTTGGTTCGTTTTCATTTTCCGTGAATTTTTGCAAAAAAATTGTTTTGATTTTCGTTCATTTTGTTACTGCTTCATTACCATTTATTTCAATTTTTTGTGATTTTTTTTTTTTTAGCTTTTAAAGCAGTTCAATGTATTGCCATAATGAAAGCGAAACGGACGACAAAATTTCTGGTGTTTCTGTTCATTTCGTTTCATTTTAGAGATAAAATTTGTTTGTCATTTCGTTGCGTAATGAAATGAAAAAACGAAAACGGAAATGAAAAATTGTTCGTTTCGTGCCCATCTCTAGTCCTTACATTCTATCTCGATGACAAGGAAAAAGACAAAGAACAAGAAACAAAACAAAACAACAAAACAAAACAAAACAAAAAACAAACCAGCTCCATCATCTCACCCTCCCTTCCCCTCCCCTTCATAACCACCCTATATCTTAGTCTCAAATGGATACCAGTTGGGCACCGAGGGGGTGTAATGATATCAAATCTTGGCATCAGTTCGATGTCCCTTCCCATGCCACACCCCTTCAATAGCAGGCCAGCTAAACTGCTTCTCCTGCCTCTCACACACAGAGAAACAGTAGCAACAGAGCAGGTGGGAACAAAGGGGTGGTCAGTCAAGCAGGTTCCAGCAGCAGTGCTTGCTAGATGGTGGAACTGCTGCACAGGCTAGCAGACAGCTAAAAAAGCTGTAGGGCAGAAGTCCCTCCTCTTTAGCCACACCTCTCCGATTGCAAGTCAGCTAAGCTGCTTCCCATGCCTCTCTCACACAGAAAAGCAGTATAGAAACTTGGGGAAATCTAGGTTCAAATCCTGATTTCAGACCTTCTGGTGGCCTTGGGATGGTATCCCTCTGCCTGATCTGCCTGATCTGACACTGTTATTTGTTACTTGCTATTAGGACAAAGTGGGAAAGAGCCATGTTACAGACAAGTGACTATATACTGATTTGGGAGAAAGGTGCATTTCTAGCAATTGTTTTCTATACCTTTACTTGCAGTGGCAGCAAAACAAAACAAACAAACAAAAAACTGTCTCAGATGACGAAGAGAGCAGGATAAAGGCTAAGTATACAACTGAAGGACAACAGGACAAACACATCCTCATGTCGCTAAGGAGATGGAGGCAAGCCGTGCAGGAGAGGAATTACACAAACAGTTCAGCAGAAACCACCCCATCTCTTAAGACATTAAAATGATACTTTTTGTATCATAAAATGTGTGTAGGGTGGTGGTGGTTTCTAGTGATTATTTAAATCTCAATCTAATAAAAAAAACTGATGCTTTTTCCAATCCAAAATAGGAGGTGAAAAATAATCCCTTTGCAAAATAATTTCATCAAAAACAATGATTTTGTTCTTCTGTTTCTGTGCCATTATATATCTAGTTCTAGATATTCCACTTTATTATTATTATTAGAGATGGGCACGACTCAAAAAATGGTGTTTCGTTTGTCGTTTGTCGTTTAGGGGGTCCGTTTTGGTTCATTTTCGTTTTTTGTGAATTTTTTGCAAAAAAATTCATTTTCATTTTGTTACATAATGAAATGAAAAAACGAAAATGAAAACGAAAAATTGCTGTTTTGTTAGCATTCATTACAGTTCAATGTATTTTCCGCAATGAAAATGAAACACATGACAAAATTTCTGTTGTTTCATTTCGTTTCGTTTCTTTTTGGAGACAAAATTTGTTTTTCGTTTCGTTACATAACAAAATGAAAAAAAGAAAACAAAAACGAAAAATTGCTCATTTCGTGCCCATCTCTAATTATTATACTGTATGTATGCAAGTTTTCAGCAGACTAAATGACATATTCCATCCCACTCTTTCTAGTTCTTTTTCTTTGTTTATTAGGCACCGAGGACAAGCTCTGAAGGGAAATGTGACTTGTTCATAACCTACGGAACCTTACTTGTCTGCTTCTCATGCCACACAGCAAATTGCTTTTGAAAACAGATGGGATTTCTGAAAGTAGTCTGTAACATAGTATAAAAGTCTGTTGTTCAAAGAAAAACCATCAAAGACCCAACTGGGTATGTCCCAAACCTCTAGGAGTGCCTAAATTAGTTCTTGAATCCTGGCCAACATAATAAAGTCACATGGGATGTACAGGCCTTCTTTCTTGAGCTGCAATCCTGACATCATTAGTTCAAGGACCTTCAGTGGAACCACTTCCAAAAGAATTGCGGGCACATTAATGCTGTTTTGTAGTACACTTCTCTCTTTGGACAAACTTCCTGTGCAACAAACAAGCATTTTATAAAAGTTCCCGATAGCTGTATCTGAAGACTCAAAATGTTTAGTTTCTTATGGGGGCTTAACAATGTTTCATTTTATTTTCAGAACAGGATGCCATTTGTTATATATCGCTCTTGGAAAGTCTTGTTTTCTGTGTGTAGCAGTTTGCAGCCCATAAATGAACTATTGTTTCAGGACAATAGCACTTTAGTTTCTCCAGATGTGATGAAAGCACGGGTGGGTCATAGGAAAAAGATCCCCAGCTCTTCAGGAAGAATTGAATGACAAATTGAGAGAAAATACATTATTTTATAAGCTCACCACTGTCTAGTGAAATGGAACAATGGAATATGTTTGCTACATGAGGTGGAACATCTCTCACTTTTCTATGAAATAATAGGTCTGCTAAAAACAAGCTAAGTGCTCTCATTCCTTCAAGAGGCCTGTCTGATCCGGCCTTGAAAGTTGTCTGTGGACTCTTTCCAAGATTCCTGAATGTTCTCAGCTATTTGGAATCACTTTCTAAACAATATCTGAAAAAAAGCACAGCAGTATTTCATACAAGATAAATTGTGTTGATTGACAGCATACCAAAGTACATGGTCAAAACACACAATGCTGGGGAGGATTCTCCCCCCCCCTTAATTGCTTGGGTTTCGTACATTTCTCAGGAAAATATTTATACTGCCATTCTTCTCCTTCGGTTTTTAGTCAAAGTATGCTATATGAATGGGTATCACTGTTGACAGATAATGTAGGCAAAATAAATCAGAACAAGAAATAACAGTTCAAATCTGAACATTTAAAAGTATATAGCCAATTCATGTTGTTGCTACTCTCACTCTTGAACTACTGAGTTTTGAGCTCAGCTCAAATCCCATTGGATGGTACCAGTCCAGATGTAGAATCACAGGAACAGAATGGTAGAACTGGAAGAGGCTCCAAGATTCAATGAATCCAACCCCCTGACAAAAGCCAAAAATCCACTGCTAAAGCATCTGTCCAACCTCTGTTTAAACACTTCCAAATAAGATCCATTTGCTCTGTGCTATTTGCTCAGGAATTTTTAATGTCCACCCCAAATATATAAGGCTGTTTTTGGATTCATACCATTCCACTCCTCCAGTTAACAGATGATTTTTGGGGTTTTAAAACTGACAATTTTTTTTTTTACAAAAATTGATTTGTTTTTTTACAAAAATTGATTTGTTTTCATGTCTCGAGAAAACATTTCTTGTAATCTTTTGGACCTTTAATCCTTTTAAATAATTCTTTCCCCCTTTCCTTTTTCCTGTGTACTGTTACCTTCTTTTGGGATAGACTGCTTCTCTGTTGCCTTGGATTTGCTTTTTTAAGGTATACCTGTGAAGATTCTCAGTCATCCAGGTGAGGTTATTTGGAAGCTGAGTCATGGCAACCGGACTTCTTTTCCTGTGAGATCAAAACACTTTGCTTATCATCCAAGCAGCTTTGTAAGTCTGAGGAAAGTTAGTGGTAAGGCCTCCAATTTCAAGTACATCTTGATTACACGTCACCCTGGTCTGAATAGGCTCATGGGTTCATTAGATAGACAATGGCCTGAATAGGCTCATTAGATGTACAGTGGCCTGGGTTTTGTGAAAGTCCCACATATTCAAACCTTCCCAACACCCATTATTAGGTATTGGTCGTTAGCTGTGGCCTTCCTGGTAGAGATGTGAAGTGCTTTTGATTTGTCTGGTGACTGATGAAAGGGCAGCATGATAAGTGGCAGACAGATTTTACTTGTCCCCTACCTCTGTTCAGAAAGAGGTTTTTGAATACATATATGAATGACTTCCTTGACCCCTCACTCAATCCACCTATCTTATCTGTCAAATATGTGTACATCCTCATCTTTGAATGAATCCCTTTTGTCCTTCAAATGAAGGTACACTGCTGATTCTGGTCCTGCGCTGTTGGCCCTCCTGTGTTGGGCCAGCCTCCTATTTAGTGGCTGTTTGGTTTCTCCAATGTAGAGCTTTGCACACTCCTCATTGCATTGGACCACATATCCTGTATCGCTCCTCTTGTGTTTTGGTGTTGGTCTTTTGGATGAACAAGTCTCTTCCTCAGTGTGTTTGTGGGTTTGAAGTAAACTAGGAGGATGTGGGGTTTGCCAAAAAATCCTTTTAAGCTTTTCAGACACCCTATCCATGTAAGGAATGAAGAAGTTCTTCCGTTGGTTCTGGGTCTCAGGCTGATCCATTGTTCTCCTGGATCTGGACACTGCTTTGTTGAAGGCCATGCATTAAGAGCTGTCTTCAGGTGCCTGTCTTCCTTCTTTTTTCCTATGGAAGTGGGGATGCTCTTTGCCCACCCATCCCGGAAGGAAGAGGCAAGACACAAGAAGATTGAGTAAAACAGGGCCACAACTTTTATGACCAAATAACTTTATAAGCAAAGGGACCTGGCATAATGCAAGAAGGTATAGGCAAGAAATCATATCTCCATTTCTTGCCCTATTTAATCTCAAACACTTTTGCCAGTCTAGGCCGGAATAACGAGACAACACAGTTTTAAGTTGGTTTTAACATGGGCCACGATTTATTGAATACAGTAAACGAATATTAACTGTAAGGATAACGATTTAACTCAAGGAGGACCTGTGAGGTAGCGCAAACCATTCTGGCTGGGATGAGTTTACATGGCCCCTTTGTTAACAACACGTTGGCAGCCCTCTATGGGCTAGTGAGATTATTATTAATTAGTTCCCTATCTAAACCCTACTCTAATTTAATTGAGGACTGCCGGGACCTTGCAGATATTATTTAAACCATGGGACCGTGACATAATGAATTTATAAGCGCTACCCGCCAAATCGTGACCAGGGTATTACGCACTCCACGCCAACAAGTGACTGGTGGGATGGGCGAAAAAGCACTGCCATTCACGGCCAATTAGAATAGCAGTCAAAAATTCCCATCCGGCCCCGAAGCGACCAGCACAGCATCACCAGCACCATAAATAAGTGGCGGGAGGGTGGGCAATTGCGATCCGGCCGGGCTGGGAGCTGGGAGCGCAATAACTGCTCGTGCTCCGCGCTCCCCTACGTAGGCACGCAAACTGCGTAGCCTGACGCGCGCCCGGCCGGCCGGCAAAGACGCCCCGCCCCCGCACAGGGCGGAGGGGAGCCTCCATTGCCAGTCTAGGCCGGAATAACGAGACAACACAGTTTTAAGTTGGTTTTAACATGGGCCACGATTTATTGAATACAGTAAACGAATATTAACTGTAAGGATAACGATTTAACTCAAGGAGGACCTGTGAAGTAGCGCAAACCATTCTGGCTGGGATGAGTTTACATGGCCCCTTTGTTAACAACATGTTGGCAGCCCTCTATGGGCTAGTGAGATTATTATTAATTAGTTCCCTATCTAAACCCTACTCTAATTTAATTGAGGACTGCGGGAACTTGCAGATATTATTTAAACCATGGGACCGTGACATAATGAATTTATAAGCGCTACCCGCCACCAAGAGACGCACCGCAGTCTCTTACCCCAGCCCGCCGAAAAGTTCGGCGCACAGGCCCTCCTTAATATCATGAAGAAACACATCGAGGCCCCTATCCGACAAATGTACACCATCCGAATGAAAAAGGCCAATATCTCGGGCCGAAATAGTCGGGTGCAAAATGACGTTACCCATCTCCGACTTGACCACCCGGGCAACTTCACGATTAACGCCCTTCCGGGCTTTATGCATCTGCTGGGGAAGATGGTAAGGACCCCATTGTAATCGGGGTATAATCGCCGACCACAAAATGCGGGCATTAGGGCGATGTCATTTGAAAACTCTCAGGTCATCAATGACCTTAAGAATCAAAGTTTTGCCCGACATGCGGGTCAAGTCGTTGCCACCGAGATGAATGATGACAATGGCAGGCGGAGGGTCAAGGGTGTCCGAAAGAGCCATGGTCAAAAATGAATTCCAGGACATGTCCCGTCTTCCCCTCCAAACCAGCTCTGCCCACTGTCCCAGGCCGAGATCGCGGCCACGTCCGGATCGAACAGCATACTTTGCCGCCCAGTACACAAAACTATGGCCGTAGAAAACAACACGGGTGCGGAGCTCAACATCCAGACCTGAAACGAGAAAACAGAAAGACTGGACCGGTATTACCGGTCCATTAACGGGCGCACATATGCCTTAAAAGAATTCGACTTCCAACGGCCAATTCTCTGAATGCCAACGGAATCAATGCCAATGGCAGCTGCTGTCGAGGCCGCCCCAATCCGAAATGAATGGGTACCGAAATGCCACCCCTGGATACCAGCAAGCTGTAAGGCCCTGAAAGATACCCTCCAAAATTGATAACGGGTCAACGGCGCCCCGTTCTCATGTTGAAATAAATAACCCCTGTAATTGCCAATTTGCCGGGCGTACTGATGCAAGGCGACTATGGGGCAAATTTGCGGCCAAGAACACCTACGAAGATGTATCAAGGTGCCCCTGCCCCGCTGATCAGTTTTCGATTTACGCAAGCGGATTGCAACATGGTCCGCCTCCAAGGCCAAATCGGTCCACATTAGGGCTGTCTCGGAGGTATCAGATTTAGCACCGGCCACCAGCTCACTGATATGCAGAGCGGCGAAGAAGGCAGTCAAGGCAGCAGCATGGAACAATAAAACTTCAAAACTATTAAGGCAAACTCGTGACCACGTCTCCGCGAGGCGACACAACATATTAGGTGAAATAGGTGTCCTGGTGTCCGGCATTTTGCCCCTCTCCCGCGACCATCCCTCGATCATTTTTGCAATCCTGAATTGACAGTCAGGAATAGCGAAACCTTGGGCCTTAGTGTAATAATACAATGCCGAGAACTTTCCCTGGATGGTCCGTGGCGCCAAACCTTGAGAGTGCAAGTACACCGCAAACTGCACTAACTGGTCTGCGGTTGCCGGCCACATTTGCTGTATTCGTTCCAGGGCACAAAAACGGGCGTACTCCGCACAAGCGGCGGAATACGCCCGCCGTGTGCTGGGGGCTAAGGCCAGACTCATGGCCCGATTGGCCTCTACCCGCCAAGGCTCCATACCTCTGATGGGAGTTGATCTGGTTCCTTCCAAGCAGAGGGTGCTAACGCTCTGAACCGCTCCATCTGTTGGCGGGACAGAGCGTCAGCCAAATCATTATGTACCCCCGGGACATGGGAGGCACGAAACACAATGTTAAATCTGAGACATCGCAAGGTAAGGGCCCTCACCAGACGCATAACATGCTTTGATTTAGAAGTCAAATTGTTAACCACATGAACGACCGCCAGGTTATCACACTGAAACCTGACGGCCGAATTAGCCCACGCATCTGCCCACAAATATACTGCTCCAACAATGGGGAATAATTCAAGGAATGTGAGATCGCGCGTCAAGCCACTGTGCTGCCATTCCCGGGGCCACTGCCCTGAACACCAACGGCCAGGTGAAAAACATGCCAAAACATTTGTGCCCCAGACGCATCCGTCTGAAGTTGAAATTTGGCACCGTCCAAGACCTCCCGGCGCCAAAAATAAACACCATTAAAGCTGGACAAAAAGTCTAGCCAGAGAGCCAAATCGTGCTTGATATCGGCCGAAATACGGCGCCTGTGATGCGGACTACGAAGTCCGGCAACACAATCACATAACCTACGCAAGAAAGGGCGTCCGGGAGCAACCACACGACAAGCGAAATTGAGATGCCCGATTAGTTGTTGCAACTCACGAAGGGTGGCCTTCATGCGCGCCATCATTGCAGTGAGTCTGGACCGTAATTCCACCAATTTTGGGAGTGGTAAGCGGCAGGCCTGGTTAACGGTGTCTAGTTCAATCCCCAGAAACGTCAGCACAGTGGCCGGTCCCTCCGTTTTGTCTTCAGCCAAGGGGAGACCCAATTCCCGTGCCATAGCGTGAAATTTATACATAAGAGCCGTACCGGCAGCTCCTGCAAATAAAAAATCATCCAAATAATGGACCATGCGCGAATTACGTGCTCGCCGTCGGACCACCCATTCCAAAAAGGAGCTGAATCTCTCAAATGCAGAACAGGAGATGGAGCAACCGAATGGCATACATCTATCCATATAGTACGAACCCTCGAATGCAAAGCCTAACAGCTCGCAATCATCTGGGTGTACCGGAAGGAGACGGAAGGCAGATTTGATATTGCACTTACCGATCTCGGCTCCGACGCCGCAGCTGCGGACCATGCGTACTGCAGCGTCGAAGGATGTGTAATAAACGGTGGCAAATCCGCGCGGTATCCCATCATTCACGGAAGCCCCTTCAGGGTAAGACAAATGGTGAATGAGGCGAAATTCACCAGGTGTCTTCTTGGGAACCACCCCCAATGGGGATACCCAAAAAAACTGAGTAGGAGGATGAGAATATGGGCCAGATACACGACCAGCAGCCAGTTCCGTAGCAATCTTCTCCCGAACAATATGTTCCTTGCCTAATATAGATTTTAGATTCCGGGACATGTACGGAATCCGTTCCCCAACAAACGGGATGCGGAATCCGTGCATAAATCCATCCAACAAGTAAGACGCCTCCCCCGGATCAGGGTAGCTACGGAGCCACGCCTGAAGGACTGCAACCTTAATCGGACTAGGTCCCTTTTGGTGGCACGTTCGCGCCGGAAGGGCCGCGCTTTGATCCAGAATCCTTACCCCCTTCACTCCCCGGCTTACCCCGGGTGCAGGTAGACGCGGGATGATTGGCACCGCAAGTAGAGCAGATGTGTCGAAACTTACATTGGCGCCGCCCGCAAGATCCCCGGCTGTTGTAATCAAAGCAGACCAGCCGGGGTTGAACCGGCTGACCCGCAACAGTGCGGGTATTGGATGAAGTGCCAGCGCGGAAAACTGGGTGACCACTGTCGAATCGCTCGTTAGCCCTTGCACTCATTGCCCTCAGCCACAAATAATTATGAGGGCGATCCCAGCGTAAGCTAGGATCCTTGGCTATCCGGCGGCGGAAGTCTTCATCATAAATAAGCCAAGCCATATTCGGAAAATCACTGCGGGCTCGTATAGTCAAATCCAAATAATGCCATAATGCCAACCCCTTTTCTGGATGAGCCTGGGAGTATATCCCAGCAAAGATGACAAACGCGTTAAGCCAGTTATTCCATGAGCGGTCCGGCTTACGTTTCCGTATCCGCTCCTTCTCCTTCTCATCCAGATGCTCCAAGTCCTTGGGATCAATCTCGCAATTAAGCAAATCGAAAATTTCAACATACTTGCCCGCAGTAATTCTGGCCAACATAGACTCGGACAGATGATCGCCTAATGGGAGTGATTCATCACCCTCCGGGAGGTCGAGATTACCGGACGGAGTCGATGAATTCTCCGAAGACTGGGGCTGCACGGGGGGGGCAGACCCCACCCGAAGCACCCCAGGAGGAGCTCCCTCCCCCGGGCCAGACGGACCGGGAGGTGATGTGTCGGTCTGGGCAGCCGCGTCGGTGAGCCGGCGGGTGGCTAGGACAGTACCCTGCCCGAAACTCAGCAGCGAGGCGGGAGCAGGGAGAGGAACCTCCTCCGAAGCCTGTAATTCATGAGTCACTGCCGGCCAGGGCCAAGTGACTGGACCAGTAATACAACGAGAAGCAATGTTGCACTCACCCCGCCCGAGACGTGGCATCGTCAATGGGACCGAACTACTCGGAGATGATGCTGAGAGTGACAGGTCCAGCGCCTGTGGCACGCCATCCTCGGGCCCCTCGGTAGCCGTACCCTCGGGCACGACGCTAGGTAAGGTGCCCTCCATGGGAATCGCTTGTTGCGGTGCCGACACTGCCGCCGACCTGTGAGAAACATCTGAGGCAGCCGGACCGGATGAACCAGCCATGGCCGCCTCGAGCGCAGAAATGCGAGTCATCATAAGGTCACCTAACATCCGCAGACCCGCCTTGCTACGGGCCTTAGCATCCCTGGGGCGGGGACCACCCCCGTAAGAAGAGGCCATCCCCTTCTGCGTAGCATGGTCTCGTTCCAGGCGCGACAATTTCTGCCACGCCGCCGCAAACTGCGGCCATTCATCATCATCCGAAGATGAAACCTCAGGATCGGGTCGAGCGGGCGGGCGCTTAGGTGCAGGTGCTTTGCCCTTGCCCTTACCCGGGGCCTTTTTTGGAGGCATAGCTAAATACAAGGCGACCTGGGCAGCAGGCCAACAACAGCCAGGCGGCTCAAATAATTAGACAACAAGGTGCCCTGGTCAATAAAGACACCAGAACAGGGCGGCCAGATCAATAGCTCCCCGCCGAGCTGAAGATGGCAACGGATGAAATCTGAGACCAGGCCAGAGAAGAATGACAAACAAAATGGCTGCCGTGCGGCCTACAAGCCACCTACGAGGATGATGGCCCCCAAGCAATCAAATGACCCAGCCCACCGCAAACAGGAGAGATGATAAGTAAACCCTGCTTGGATGGACCGCTGGCCGGACAGTAATCAGGTGGATGGCAACATATTTTTAAATTGGGCAGTAAATCACAATTACAAAATGGCCGCCCTATCTACCCAACCACCACTGTGTCCAGGCTTAACCAAATACAGTAGAGAACTCGCTCCCAGCCAGGCACAACCACTCGCTATCAGGAGCTGGAGGCCCAAAAACCTCCAGCAGAGGCCACCCACCCCAGAAGATTTATTGCCCGGCTGTTAGTGGCCCAAAAATGCAATCCCCCCAAACAACCCCCACGATCAGTTGAAGCCCACCCCCCCCACCCTCGGGTCAGCCAGCCAACTCGCTGGAGCTGCGCCGCCGACCCAACCCTCCCTCCCCACCCTCAGACCGGTCGGGAGGCTTAAAAGGGGAGTATGACCGCCTGTCAGGTGTTCCTCCCGGCGGCGCAGCAGCAACCGGTCCGCCGGGAAGAAACCCGGCCGATCGGGAGGCCGATAACGCTGCCGCCTGCCAGGTGTTCTTCCCGGCGGCGCAGCAGCAACCAGCCAGAAGGAACCCGGCCGATCGGGAAAGAGATACTGCTGCCGCCGTTCAGCTGTTCTTCTCGGCGGCGCAGCAGCAGCAAGGAGTCAAGCGGGAGCTCCGGAAGCCGGTAAGGCTTAACACGGAGGTCCCCCGATTGCGATCCGGCCGGGCTGGGAGCTGGGAGCGCAATAACGGCTCGTGCTCCGCGCTCCCCTACGTAGGCACGCAAACTGCGTAGCCTGACGCGCGCCCGGCTGGCCGGCAAAGACGCCCCGCCCCCGCACAGGGCGGAGGGGAGCCTCCAATGTCAGCAAGACGCTAGCCACTTATGCAGCATCCTCTTGACCTATGATGATCCTCTTACCCTGCACAACTCTCAACTCAAAACTTAATGTTATACCTTTTATTCTTATTAGCCTATACTAGTGACACGGGCTATTAATAACATGAAAGCTGTGCTATAACCTTATGGGTTAACTCAGGGTAAACACGAATTCATTACCCCTTGCACTACTAGCATTGTGACCAGTGACAATGACCTCCCTATTTAAAACCCTGTAATGAAAATGGGATGGGTGAAAACACATTGTCACTCATAGGCCAATCAGAGTGACAATCAAAAATTCCCATCTGGATCCTCAGCAACCAGCTACTCTCATTCTCATTGCAACAAGGGTGGGAGGGTGGGGCAAGATGTTTGCAGGGAAAAGGAGGGCAAGTGCAGCAGCTAAGTCCCTTAAATAGCTTCCCTCCTGGCTGTGCTACCCTCCCCAAAGCAAGGGCTCCTCCCCACGCTAAACCTCCATTTGGGTGGGCAAAACGAACAAGTCCCAGTGGAGCTTCCCGTCTTCAAGGATCTTCTAGGGCCTTTAGAGTGCCAAAAACAGTGAAGGGAAGACACAAATGGGATACCTGAAAGAGGCTTTGGCTTTCATTAAAATGAAAAGATTACACAAATAACATAAAAACCACATGAGAAATCAGCACGTTGAAAGAAATATGAAACAAAAAACATGAAAAACAAAATTGGTGCTCAGTTCATAAAAAGACAGGACAGTTTTCTCACTCAGAATGAAATTCACCCTATGCTGTGAACATGATTTATCTTACATAGTTGTTTAGAGAAAATAACACTTTATATACAGTATAATAGATGCATAGAAGCACTATATATGCCATACTGAGTTTTGTGTGGAAAATATAACAAATAAATATTTGGGGGTGGAGAGGGAGGCTCAGCAAATTTCATTGTACACATGTACTTTGACAACAAAGGTACTATTATTATATTATTCAAATGAAATTAATGAAGTGAGAATGTAACTATGTATTCATGGGATACATCATAATCATCATCATGACCATCATCATCAAATTATCACATAGCAGACAAGATATCTACACTGGATTTTGTATTATAAATCACTAGTCGAACACTTCCGAAGCATTTAGGACTATGTGATGCATCTGCAAATTATGCAAGCAGATCCCAATAAGGTGGCTTTCTGCAGCTGACTGATGGTGACTTTGTCAACTCCAATTTCTTCTAAATACTTGCTTAGCTCTTTAGGCACCTCACCCAGCTGAACTAGTTTATGCCAGAGTCTCTGAAGTTCAATTTTCAGTTCCTGATATCAGGTAATTTTTTTCAAATTGCCTCTTGGTGACTCTACTATCACCTGGTATAGCAATTTCAATTATCCACACTTTTTTTCTTCTCCACAATCACAATATCTGGGGTATTACACTCTCAAACCCTGTCTATCTGTACTCAGAAGTGCCAAAGTAATTTTGCACGCTCATTTTCAATCACTTTTTCAGGCTTATGATCCCACCAGTTCTTTGATACGGGCAGATGATAGTTGTGACAGAAATTCCAGTGGACCAATTGAGCAACTACATTGTGACACTGTTTGTAATCAGTAAGAGCAATTTTCTTGCAATAACTCAATATATGGTCAATAATTTCATCTGCCTCTTTACAGAGTCTACATATGGGGGACTCAGCTGATTTTTCCATTCTAGCCTGCACTACATTTTTTTCTAATAGCTTGTTCTTATGATGCAAAAATCAGGGCTTCTGTCTCTTTTTTTCAGTGTTCCATTGGTGACCCATAACCAGGTCTTTTCCACATCTACTTTTCCTTTGTCTTTTTCTGAGGAACTGCCCATGCAGTGCTTTATTATGCCAGCTATCAGCTTGTATTTGCATCATTGTTTTCCTGTATTGACCCTTTGTTTGCTTTACTTTAAACACCTCCTTGTTCTTAACCTCCAATAATGCTGGCTCTGTACTTTTTTACATAATTTGGCAATACATGTTTCTCTTCTTCAACTGTCTGCTTCATTTGCAAAAGACCTCTACCACCTAGTTTTCCAGGTAAATACAGCCTGTCAACATCACTGCATGGATGTAATGCATAGTGAATGGTCATAAGTTTTAATGTATTCTTGAAGGCTTTCATGACGGGGATCTGATAGTTGTTGTGAGTTTTTCGGGCTGTTTTGCAGTGTTCCAGAACATGGTCAAATAGCCAAAATAATGCACAACAACTATGTCATAAGTTTTCTTGTTTCCCTGTCCAGACTATCTAGCTCCATCTGAGTCCAGTTTATAATGCTAGAGGTATACCTGATGACTGGTATAGCCCAACTACTAATGGCTTTGGTGGTGTTACCACCATTCAGCTTACTTTTTAATACTTTTCTAATTCTTTGGATATATTCTTTACTGACCACATTTTTCACTTGCCCATGCCTGATATTATCTAATTGCAGTATGCCTAGATAGTTATAGGCTTCAAACTGATGATACTTAATGGCTTGTCTATTTGGCATTTCAGTTCCTTCACTCTCAGTGATTTTCCCTTTTCTCAATGCCACTGTGGCACATTTGTTTAATCCAAACTCAGTACTAACATCAGTACTGAAAATTTGGGCTGTGTTGGTCAGTGAGTGTATTTCAGTTTCTGATTTTCCATATAACTTTAAGTCATCCATATACAATAGATGAGAAAAGTTCCCTGAATTTTTAGCAGTTTGATACCCTAAATTTGTCTTCTGGAAAATTATTGAGAGGGGAATCAGGGCAATAGTAAATAGAAGAGGAGGAAAAGAGTCACCTTAAAAAATCCCTCATTTAATGTTAACCAATCCGTAGCTTTCGTCCCTCACAAACAATTCTATTTTCCAGTTCTTCATCACATTTTCAGTAAGGGCACTTTGATGATGATGATGATGATGATGATGATGATGATGATGATGATGATGATGATGATGATGATGATGATGCAAGCACAGCTGCCAGGTGTTAAGCTGGAGTTGGCCTTCTCCAATGATTGAGCTCTTTCCAAGAGCCTAGGATGACTGGAGATATCTTCGTAGAATATATACTTTTCCTAATAATGTCACCACATCTCTCTTTTGATTTGATAAGCACGTATAGTTCTCAGAACTAGCCATGGAAAAATTGGGCTGGGGTGGGGGAGGAAAATATAGAAGAAATTATATTGAACATGTTTGTTCAAAGTTTTTCTGGCAGATGCAGTTTACCCAATCCAGATTTCATAGATAAGACTATGAAAAACAGAATTACCTTCCCAAGCAAAAGTGGTAGGGAAGATATAGTTGAAAGCTATCGAAATCATGTTATTCAAGGCAGAGATCGTTATTCTCCTGCCTTCATCTTGAAACGATATATAAGACGTCAACGATTCTGCATCAGTGTTAGTTTAACTAGTACAGCTATTGCTTTTAGGGTATGAAACTGTCTTTGTCTAGATCCACAAGGAATGAATTACACCTTAAGGAGGGGATGGCCTTAATTGCATACAGAAGGGAAACACATGGACTGAGTTTTAGAATGCTGCATTCTTTATCTGTTTTGAACATCCAGAAAGCTCAAACAGGCATCCCATAGGATGTGATTTTCTTTGTTTATTATGTACAAACGGGTAAGAGTGGGAGTATTACTTTCTGTTGCACTTAACTAGGTTTATGACTTAGAATTAAGAATGCCGAGAAGTGCCTCTTGATAAGTTTGTTGATTAGTGATAATTAAATGTATGATTGCAATTCAGCAGCAAAATGGGATATGGCTGATGTAGTACTTCATTGAATAATTATTGCTTAGAAGTGGAACAAAATTTTACTATATAAAAATAATAATGAATGTGAGTTTTTATTTTGAAATCTTGATAGCTTCTGTACAGAACAAAAATGTTCGCTTTTCAAAACTGAATCATTTTGGAATTAGAATTTCAACAGGCTGAGTTTGAGACGTGAATCTTAACTACAGTCACAATTTTTTTAACAAACAACAAAACAAGGAGACGTTTGACATTTAGCAGGACTGACCAGGAAGGATAAACCTCATCCAGCCCTTGCTTTTGCCATTCCTCAGGATGTATGACTCAGGCATCAGACATAGAAACAAAGTTGTGCTATTTCCAAGTTAATGAGGGACATAGAAGCAAGCTACTTTGCCAAACACAGGTGGAGATAGGTTTGTGCTAAAATAAAGAGACAGGTATTTATCCTCTTAAGGAAATAATGCGGAATCAGAATGTTACCCAGTGATGACCACAGAAATGAAATACGGCCTGTTGGATCATACAACTTCTTAGAACAATGCTTTCATGGAAATCAAGACCTTGATGTTAAAGACAACTGAAATCTCCAAAGCCCAGCCTCACATGCTGAAAGGGCAGAATTGAGAGAAGAACAGTGTTTTTCCTCCCCACCATTATCATTTGTATGTGCTGTAAGAGGAAAGATGTGCATACAGGTTGGTGGCTACTTTTATGGGCTACTAAAATACAAAAGATTAGCATCTATGTACTTTTCAAGAAGCAGGACATCACACAGGTTGAAAAAAGAGCCCAGAGAAGTCTAAAATCATCCCACTGATTTACCCACAAGATCTGAAGTTCAATTAAATTTCAAAGAATTAGACTGTAGACCTTGGGTGTGATTGTTTTAGCTTTCAACCTAGAGGTTGTGAAGTTAGTGGGGGAAATGCTTTAAATAATTTTAAGATAAACAATTGTTCTTTATTGTTATAGACAAGGGATACTAGTGAGTCACTCAGTGTAGTAACAATTGCTATTTGTTAAAGCACACAGTCCTTTGTCATTGGCAATACAGGCTTGGAATTTTGGGAGTTGTGGTCCAAAACATCTGGCGTGCCGAAGGTTCGCCACCACTGTTCTAGTGTGATTTAATATGCTAGGCTAAAAGTTATTGACCTATATTCTGCATTTGTGTCTGTTTGTGCATGCATGCGCTGTAGTAGTAGTAGTAGTTATGCACCATCAGTTTGGAACTTAATCCTTACTCAAGTTTCTCTAGCTAAATATGAAACCAAAACACTGTTTTCCAGGAGCCCTAGTTAAAGAACTATATGTATCCTTTTCTCTGTGTTTCTTTTCCTAAGAAAATAATTTCATTTGTGCCTTTTGTCAAAGGGTTCCAAAAGCTGATTCTCACATACTCCTCCCATCTCGAATTCCTGCCACACACAGTAGTAAAGCCTTCATTATGTATCCATGTACAGTACCTTGCTTGTGTATAAATAAAGGTGTTTCACCTCTTCTGCCCTTCGCTGGCATGTGTGGCATATTAATCACTTTTAAAATGTTCCACAGCCTTATTCACCTTCATAGTTAGAAAAAGAAAATCAAAATCAACTGTACCTTTGGGGGTTGTCTTGTTTTCACTGATAGGACCTCACACTTTGATGGCCTGTTAACAGCTATGTAACAGAATAGCCTGTCAATGAGCAATGCTTCAGGCAATTTTACATAAGTTAAAGCTAAGTCAATTGATCTGTCTCTTAACTAGAAACACCTTTTCCTAACTCAAGCATCATTTACCTAGGGAAAATACATGTATTTTCTGTAATGGCATGTTCCCACTGCTATAGTTAAAAGGCTGTACATAAATGTCCAATTTATACAATGGCTTCTAGCTTGCCTCTAAATATTGCTTCAGATTGTTATTTGCTGCAGAAAAGAATAGAAAAGCACATCAAAGTAATCTAACTTATTTTATGCATCTACACATGCACATGGGTCCTCCCTTGCCCAGCTGTCCCAAATGAAGCCATTCCATTGGCCTATAACAAAATGAGATGGGAAATATATCCGCTCTGCTGGTAGTACTGTCCTTAGGATTGTGTGAGGTGGGAGTAAGACCATTTCCCTGGCTTCATTTGGTTCATCCTTAAATCCCACTGATTTTGAGGAACCTGGTCTGGATATGAGAAATTCTGGAGCCAAACCCTCTGATCCAGTCATTTCTTCTAATAAAGTTGATCACTGAAAGAATTAAGATGCAAATTTTAAAAACTGTGTTTGACTTTTCTCTTCTCATCCCCTTCTTCTTTTTCTCTTGATTATATACCAGTGGATGTGATTGTCTTAGTTTTATTTATTTTATAAAAGCCTTGGCTGAAAAGTGAGTTGAATGCAAAAGGAGGAACAACTCATCCTAAAATATTGGGGTAAGACTTCTCCATGTTGTTCACAGAACACTTTAAATACATCCATGTACATAACTATACATACAAATGTGATTTTAATGAGTTGTTTCCATTCACTAATTAAAATTACAATAGTTAATAATTCAAACTGCAATTGTTGAAATGGCTTTTATCTTATAAAGTGCAGGGCACCTAATAAGACAATGGTGCCATGTTGCAATTTGTGACAGAAGTATCACAGTAGTGACCTAGGCTAAGCCTATGTTGGCAGTGGGGTTTAATGTCATACTATGGTGAAAATAATGCTTCTATTTTCCAGATAAAATCTGGATAACAACACTTCATGATCATTTGTGGTTTGTGGCTAACCACAAACCATGGATCACTAACCCCCATGAACCACACACAAAAATCCAAATTGGTACATGGTGGTTCAGGTCCATCTCTGCTCTCCTGTCGCTGTTGCCACTAATGACAACACAGGGTCCCTGAGAGGCAATAGTGATGCTTCAGGGAAAGGGGGAGATGGAGAAGAGTAGCTGCTCCTGTGCATGTGCCCACTGACCAGCTGGTTGCCAGGGAAGACATTCTCTGGCAACCAGCTGGTTAGTGGGTGCATGCTTAGAGGCTGCCATGCTGCTCTCAGCTCCCTTTTCCTTCCTGCCACTATCAGCTCTTTCAGTGTTTTTTGCCTTGTTTCAGTGTTTTTTGCCTCCTCAACCACCCTTTTTTGGCTGCCTGGAGAGGTGGTGGCGGTGGCAGGGAGAAGCCAGTCTGAGGAGCAGGGTTGGAGCCTCTGTGCATACCCAGGGAAAGCTGGTTGTCAAGGAAGTGATTCCATGGCAACCAGCTGTGTGATGAGTGTGTACAGAAAGGCAGTGAACATAAACAAGTTTGATGCTTCATGTTGCTTCTGCAAAATGGAATCCCTGAACTGGATAGCAAACCAAACCATGAACCAGCCTGGCTCATTGTTTTTGCTGGTTTGTGGTTCTGTTCATGATCATCTCTATCATACACTATTTGTGGGCCTGTGCCTATTGATGGCACATATTCTATAGACTAATCCTCGCAGCTGAAATACTAAGGTATAGAAATATGCCATATACATATTCAGGCGAGGTTCTGATGAAGATGCTATGTGGTTGCCATATCATAACTCCATTTGAATCTAGCACACTCTGTCCAAAATGGGTTGAAATATTACAGTCAAGTCCATTTTAATTTAAAACATGCTGCTAAAGGTAATGGAATCACACATCCATTTTTTTCCTATAAGCACAACTCAACTGTTTTCTTGCCAGGCCAGTTTGGCAGTTGGAACCATACTGATTTCAAAACTGAAACTTCCTGAGGGCCAAAAGTCTGAAAAACTTTTGGCAAGCATGTTTATACTGGTAATGCACAGCTGTATCAGCCAGCTTTTTGTCCTATTTAATGCCAATATACTTATTACAGAAAGTCAGGTTCATACCAATCCATTACTGAATCCATAGCATTGCTCATGAAAATTCATATAAAACAAATATACCCTATGTTCAGTCTGTTGAAAAATCCTTAATTCTTTGCAAACTTGGTATAAACCATGCACCCAAGTGGTGTTCAGAATTTAAACCACTGAAGAGCTGTTTGGTTCAGCATCTAAAGCCCTGAAACCTGTGTGACCTTGGAAACATATTGGAAACAAATAAGCCCATCTATAGATATAGACATAGATGTTTCAATTATTTAATTTCATTTTAAAGAACCATAATTCCCATTCCTTGTGTGATGACTGAAATGTTAAAATAAAACGTGAAGAGCACTAAATTACCATTGTCCACATTCCAGTATTTTTCCATGTATAATACTACATTTATGTCTAAAATTGATAGGCTAAAAATTGAAGGTCATGTTATACATGGAAACTGTAATTTGAGGTTGGAGAGTGCTAGTCATCTTATCCACGGGGGCATATTATAGATGGAAAAATATGGCATATCAATCTGCAGAGCAGGCATCACAGAATTCCTAGAATAAAATTCTAAGGAATTGGGAGGAAGTCGTGAGGAAATATTGGAGAATGGGAGGAAATCAGAAGTGTTCCTGAGGATAGTTGGACTTTGAATTTAAGACAGGACAGGGGTGGGGGAGGAAACAATGAACAGAGGAAGAGAGTAAGAAGAAAACTGCCAGACAATTCTGTGAAGGAATGAATTGCCACTGTTTTCTTCCTTGATAAGCAACAGGGTTTATGTAGCACCACCACCACCACCACCACCACCACCATCTACTGCTGGATGTGATTCGTGCCTTGATTTGGTCTAGGTTGGCAATGGGCTGGCTCACTCCTTTTTTCAGTGACCACACAATGAAAACCAGCCTGTCCCTAACTGATGCCTACCCCCCTTTCCCCCCCCCTTTCTTGGTCTACTTATTTTTGGTGTAGATAGGTTAGCTCATGTGGGTTCATTCGCAGTGTGTGTGCTTGCTGGATTCGAATTAATGCATAGTATTAAGCTATTCCTTTGACGGAGCTACTTAAGGGTTTGTGAAATGAAAGGTTTCCTTCCTGTTCACCTGCAAAGGGAAAGGGAGATGGAGGTGTGCATTTGTTTTTGATTGTTGCTAATAAATCAACAATGTTTGGAAAGAGTTTTTAAAAACATAACTTTCAATGCCTCTCTGGTGAACTTTGCCAGTTAGCGACAATTCAATATAAATTAAAATATCCTTTTCCCTCCTCTTTCCATTGCTTTCCTCGCCCTTGTCCCAATGAGGTGCCCAAGGTGCCCAATGAGTTGGTGACTCTGTCACTCCATGGGGTAGGCCAGGCCAGTGAGAAGGAATCTTTCTATTTCTCAAGATCATTAAATGACCTGACCAAAGCATGGAAGAGGCGACAGGATGGTTGTTGTTGTTGTTGTTGTTGTTGTTGTTGTTGTTGTTGATGTTGATGATGATGATGATGATGATGATGATATTGTTTTTTTTTTTCTTTAAAAGACAATCATATCATCTCAACAGGGTTACTTGAGGTGTGGCATGGTCAATGCTTACATCTAGCTGCGAGGAATGAGCTTCTTATCCCAAATGACATACTGCACCTCAAATTGACCCTGTTTAGCACAATCTAGAGTGATCCTGGCTGGGATACTTTGGCTGTCTAGTCCTCTCCTGACTGTCAAACTAGATGATAATGCTGGGTGAATAGATACAAAAGCTGTAACTACATTTTTCTTCCCTACATACATTATCTTGTATTTAGGATGCATTATTTGGTCACTGAAAGGTAAATATAGACCTACTTTGCAAACGAAACCACCAAAGCATGCAGTCAGGAAAATAGAGAAGGAAAAACAAATTAATTGTAAGGAAGATGCAGGTATGACCTAGAGACTTGGATTTAATATGTGTATCACAAGACATGTCTATTGGTCACATTTGTATATTTCATAATATCAAGTTAATAACTGTACAGTTTCTGCCTTGTGGTCAAAATGTTATGCATGCTTACATGAAACTAAGTTGCAGTGAACTTTACAGACCTTCACGGTTTTATACTTCCTTCAAATCTTCTCCTAAACACTTTTTGCAGATTATGACCAGCAACCTGCATATATAGATTCATGCAAAATGTACAGTGTATGTTAGATGCATTTACAAATTATTATGCTAAGTTTTTCATGCTCATTCACTACTATCAACACAGAGGTTTTCACCAGAATTAGCCAGGTGTAGCATTCTGGTAGAATACTAATAATGTGTAAAAATAGCATGGATATTATTAATGTGTTTCCTTAAATCTACACTGCATTTCCTCCTTTAGCTTTTCAGTGAAGGCTGTGGTTCCGAATTATGAGCAGCCTGCTGTGGTAGGAACAGGAGGTTTGTAAAATGGGGTGATAGTAATTATGTCTGTGTATCCCATGGTGAAAGCTCCAAAATTATGGCTAGGCAATAGGAAACTAGCAACTCTTCTGTGGCCTGGAAATGTTATGGCCATGCTAATTGGTCTGGATTTCAAGCTGATGAGATACTGAGATATATTGTTAATATTTCAGTCCACATTGTGCCTTTCTTATTCCAGTGTGCTGCATTCCTTAGACATTTATTTACTTGGAGCAATTACCCAGTAGATAGTGTTATATATTCCCATGAGCTAAACTGCCATTCTGAAGGTTTTCTTTAAAAAAGCAAATTAAACTTTTTATCACATTGACAATAGGCCTTAGCCTATTTAAAAAAATGAGAGGCAAGCATTAACAACAAGACGGCATGTGCTTCACAAGGAAAGGTTGATATGTGTCACTGAATACTGCAGATGGTTTTATGAGGGCTAATTGTACAATTTGTCTTCGCTCGTATAATTAGAAGGCCTGGTCAGTAGGTCTTCCTGTTGGGTGGTATATTAAAAGCCACAGGGTAATGAGAAAGGGAGATCTGGAAATGGCCTTTATCTCCCTCCCCCCCCCCAATAACATTAGTGCACCCCAATTTGGGAAATGACAGGAGTAAAATTCCTCTTGTAAAGCTGAAAATGAGGTCCCTTCTCCTTATTAAAATGCCTATTCATACAAATTAAATCCTCTCCATATCCCAGCCTCTGATGACAGTTCCATTTTTTTCCTTGTCTGGTTTGAATTACCTCAAGTCTGTACCCAGAAAGAATTTATCCCTTTCAAGAGACTTCTCCAGGCCTCTAATAAATTCACATGGGTCGCCCCATCAATGTAGTGAATTTGCATTATTATTTCATTATGAGGAGGAAGAAAGAGGATTAGATCTCTTACAGCCTTGGCACGGCCTAATTCAACCTGAACACATGATTAAAGCTGGCATTTATGACCATAACTGTCAGGGAAACTAATTGTAAACTGAGAGTTGTGGATAATTATAGCCTTTACTATTAAACCATCCTTCTCCTATTTATCACAGAGCCAACTACAGACAATACTGATGTTTGCCTTTGGTTCTCTGATTACCTGGGCTCTATTTATGCAAATGAAAATTGATCTTGAGTCTCAAACAGATGGTTCTGGGCAAACTCAGCTTTATCTGTGCTTCAGAGGCCATGAATGGAAAAGGTGGCATACTTCACAATATCCATGACAATGAATTTTGTATTCCTTTGCTCAAAAGCTTTTCACTCTTCTTAGCAGTTTTTTTGTCATTTTGCACAGAAACTATTGAAAGAATAACTTCAGAAAAGTTTCATTCCATCATACATTAATCTGCACAAAATTGTTATTTTACATGCTAATCAACATAACTTGGGTTCATATGTTCTATAAAATCATAGATAAGAGAATAGCAAACATCAGAGATTCTAAGATACAACTTTTAAAGATTATCCATTCCTTTAATAAAAGGAAAACACTGCCATGTGTTCCATATATGATCCAAAATTCAAAATAAAATCAATTTATTGGACCACTAAAATAATATAAACAAATAAACTTTCAAGTCCTATAGAATAATTTTAAGAAACATAGAGTGTATAGTCATTCTTCATCAGCACAGACAAAGGAGTGCCAGTAACTCCATTACCCTGTATTAAAGCATGTGGCTGTTGTTTTTATAAATGCACTACTAAACATAGCAATTCCTACATCAGGAAAAAAAAAACGTAGTGACACACTAAGCAAAAAAAAAAAAAATCAACTGAAGCTAAATTTGGAGTATATCCAAACAGATAAAAATGGAGTTATCAGTATGTTACACTCTTCCTTAAATGGCATGAAACTGTCATGCTGTAGTTGTAGATCCTCCACTGAATTGCCTATTTGGTGTATTTTCCATCGTCAAATGTATATGTCTGCACTCACATGCAAAACTACTTGGTCCACATGCAAAATTCCTCCAAAAACCAAGCTTTATGATGCTCAAATGAAGGATCCTGTAGCAATCCAATACCAGCTTATCTGTCTGATATTTTGCTGGCCCAGTAGAAATAATGCCTAGCCTGACTTTTTTCTTCCTCTTTTACTTCAACTCTTGCCTAAGATACACTGTAGGAAGATGGAGGGGAATGGCAGAACACAAATGGATGTGCGTGAGCAGAAAAAGTTGGAAAACGAAGGACTTCTTTGCATTTCTCGCAGAGTGAGAGACAAAAAAACATTGCAAAGCTTTAAATGGCAAATTTAGAAATCAGAATCTTGAAACTACAGTACCCTCCAAGAGGTACATGGTGATCAGGGCAGAATGTTTTAAATTATCAGTCTAACCTGCAGATATTTTTTTTTCATTTCCATTTGTTTGGCTTGTTTCTTTGTGAACTAGGATAACAAAATCTGTGCAGAGGCAACCAACAGTGAAGAAGCCAATTGTTGCACCTCCCCCACTTCTAGCAGAGAGGGACACTTCTCTTTTCTGTCCAGTTTTCCCGAATGCCAAAAGCAACATTGCTTAGCTTGCAATGGGTCAGATCATACCCAGGGAGTATGCCCTGTCTCAGGTAGGTAGCAGGTGAGTTTCACCTTTCCAGTTATTCCTCGAAGGTAACCTCTCTATCTCATTTTGTCCAATAAAGTAGCATTTCCCTCTTTTACTTTTATAGGATGGTAACCAACCTTTCTTGTTTCATGAATGGGTAGACTGTGTAGGTCCTCTACTCGCTCAGATTCCAAGACCTCCTTGGGTGTTGTAATCTCCAGCTTCTCCAGACCAGGCTTTATGTGTCTGCTCTTTGCACCCCCAGGCCCTAAATAAAGAGACAATACCATTATTGGAGTTTAATATGGACCACAACTTAATTGAATTCTTTAAATAAGCTGAGTGGGCCTGCCGTAGTACTAATAAGTAAACTGATATCAAGTCAAAATTATGCAGGTGACTTACCAGAAAATGTGCTAATTTTCTTTTCTGAACATTCTCCAAACTGAGAGATTATTTTCAACAAGGCAGCCATAGCCAACTTTCACAAACCTAACTTTAACTAAGCTTAACCTGAACTCCATGTTATTAAATTATAAGGCTGTCGGATCCCCTTACTGGGACTGTATCCTGAAACTCACCTCAAACAGGCGCCTTGCACTACCTGCTGTTGTGACTGAGTCAAAATATGAGAATGGGATGAGTGGGATGAGCGAAAAACACACCACCACCCTACGGCCAATCCGGGTGGTGGTCAAAAATTCCCATCTAGCCCCAAAGCAACCAGGAAACCTCACTTTCATTACACTAAGGGAGATTGGATGGGTGCCTGAAAATATTGCAAAAAAGAGCAAAGAGGCGGATCTGAGCCTTCTTAAGGCTCTGAGACCCGGGAATTCCTGGGTCATGTGAGCACTGTTTTCATGCCTCTCGTTCAGGCTGGGGCAGCAAAGTGCCCCAGTGACAGAATTCCCTGCTGCCGAGGCTCCCTTCTCTCTCAGGAAGGCAGACTCACTTCACTGATGCAGTTGTGTCACATGCTGTCTTTGCAGGTCAACTGGGTTGTCTGTGCCAGATAAGGTGGTTCTCTCACTGTTGTTGGATTCCACACCCCTGTTTCCCCACTGAAACATTCTCAACTATATGCTCAGGCCCCACCTCTGCCCCTGTGGCTACCTCCATATTTCTTGAAGCTCTTGCGATGATTCCATTTGTGGACTGATGATGAGGTTGCGCACCAGATCAAGCTATCATTTTCCTATGCAAACATCTCCTCTGTCCAAGTTGCCTTGCTAGGCACTCCAGAACCAGGACATAAATAGGTATGGACCAAACCTGCAGATTGCTAGCTTGCCATAAATTTAGATATAAAGAGCTAGTGGGGAGCAGTGCTGATGCTGAAACCATCTAAACTCACCATCTGTGCATTAATAGGATGTGCCTTGGCTCAGTTTCCTTAGTCAATGCTCATAGCTGCTATCAGCTTTTAATAGTATTTGATTTTAATTTTACCACTATTTAAGTCTTTAATTTCTCCCTTGTTTGCCTTTTTAAAATAATGCTAATCTTAATTTTTATCTCATTATGACCTTGTATGGTTTTAATTGCTTTTTTCCACGATAACCCATAAACTATGGTTGAGGTTTAGTTAAAAGAAGAATATTTAAATAAAAAGACTCTTAGATGGAGAATTTCCTTCAAATTAAAAAAGAGAGAGAGAGCACAATAGATTGAAGACAAAGAATAGTCAAGAAGCATCATTTCTGATTTTACCCCACTTCCATATGCATGGAATTTATTTATGTCCATGGGCAAATATTTATAAAAAGAGGGAACAGTGCATCATTTACACCTTATTTCTTTTGAGTAGATCCTGCCTTATCAATTGGCTACTAGAAATATACTATGGGGAAAATCACAAACAAAGCACAATTGCCATTATTAATGTGTATTATAATATTCTCACTATATATATGACAGCCCACATGACACTACTCTTTTCTTCTCAAGGGGAAACAAAGGTGTCTCCTCACTCTTTCTTATAATTTTCAGCAATTTAGGGTACAGCTACACTGAGGAAAATGGGAAATACTATGGGTTGCGATAGGGTGATTAGCTTCTTTTTCCTGATCACATGATGTAAATAAAGGGAAATGCTGATCAGTCTGGACTCCCCCCATCCCAAAAGCTGTAGTTTCCCTCCTCCACTGTTGGGTCTGCTACTCTCTAAAAAAGAAAAAGTTTCATTTGTATTCATTTGTATGAGTGATTGCTTGAAGTGATAAAGAAAAGCCACTATGCCAGCACTCTCATTCCCCCACCACCTCTTATTTTTACCAGTAGAATGGAGAAAGGAGAAGATGAAAAAGGTGCATGTTATTTCCATTCCTGAGGAAAGCAAGGGGGCTGTGGAGTAGAGGCAAAGATTCACCACAGGAAACATTTCTTCCTATTTTAAAAACATGGTGCCATTGCTGATGTACCAGAGCACCTAGACTTGGGGGGGAAGTATAAGAAAAGGGAACTAGGAGGAAATTTGCAATCTTTCTTTGTATACAACTTATTAAGTAACTATTCTGTAGCTGTGCCAGTGTTGGCTACAAGACAGTGATGCTAACAGACTTCAAGCAAAATTTTCCTTTGGGGCCAGGAAACCTGATCCCACTAGTGGAAACATGATCTCACTAGTGCAACTTCAAAGCAAGTGAATGTGAGCAAACTCACTGTCACACCCATACTGAGGTTATTCCATAAAGCATGGATTAATACATACAATGAACAGAAAGGCAGTCTCATTCTGCTACTTCCAGGTCCCCCAGACGTACAACTTCTAACTGCAGTTCAAATTCTCAGCGTGGTTAGTGATATGTCCACCCTATGTACTGGTCTTTTATTGGAGGCTCCACATGTTTTCTGGATTTAATTGCAATTGCAATTAATTTAGCCCATAAAACCTTTAATCTATTATTTTTTTTCGGCAGTCTTTATTTTTTGAAAACTGATGTGCATTAGTCCTAATTAATTGCACTAGACATTTTGCAGCCATTTAGAGACCAAATAGCTTGACTTCACCAGCAAATCTGGTATCTAAATGGGTGCTATTATGGGCAAAGTTAATGGTACAGATAATTTAAAGAAGATACTACAACTGATGAGAACAAGTTAGGAAGCAAAAGTCATTAATTTGAGCTTTAGCATATTTTGCTATTCTTTGAACTGAAGAATGCAACTTACTACTCTGCATCAAGAATAAAAACATCATGGAGTAATTGATATAAACTCACCTGTGTGGATGATCAGTGATAAAGATTAGCCTCTTCATGGACTATTAATTAAAGGTTAAGCCCCATGGAAAATGAATACTGGTAACAAAGTTTGAGTCCCATTCTTATGAACCATCAAAAAGCAACTCACCAAACTTTTTTTTTTCATTTGGCCTCTAGTGGCAGGTTTCTATAAAAACACTAATAACAAATACTAACTGAAATCCTGTAACTTAGAATAGTTGTTCATAAGTAAAGTAATTCAATTGAATCAATGGAATTTACAGAGAAGTTGACTCTCCAAATCAGTGGGACATATGTTCTGTGGCTTAGTCTCAGCTGAGGATGTGTTGGTTCATGCCTTTGTCTGGTGACCACACAACATACATTCCATCACAAATGAGCCTGCCCCTAATTAATGCCTTCCTACACTTTTTTTTTGGTCCCTGTCAGGAGCTACTTTTTTGGGGGTAGGATCACCCAATTTTGATTCCCTTCTTGTATGTGTGATGGCTGGCTTTGGTGAAGCTGCTTTATCATCCTGAGGAATGGAATGGTTTCTTTATGCTCGGCTTTAGAGGACAAAGGAAAATAAAACTTGCATTTCTTTTACATTGTTGCTAACTTATCAGCAGTGCTTTTAGGGTTTCTTTTAGCCCACTCACACCATCAATGATATGTTGTGTCAGTAAACAATCATTTAAAAGAAGGTCAGTAAGTGGCTCCAGCAAAGGCACATCCAGGTACTAACTTTGGAAATATGTTTATTTAAAGGGGAAGAAGATCTTGATTGTGTTGCACAGGGTTGCTTGAGGTGTAGGGCTGTCAATTGTGACATATGGATGCAAGAATAATCCCAAATGACCTACTGCACCTCACAGCAACCCTTGCCAGATCCAGATTGGGATAATTCAGCCATTTAGTTGCATCTTTGCTACACTAAGCAACGGGTAGCTCTGATCCCCACTTGTTGGGGGAAGGGCGCGTTTGCCCTCCCAGCCCTGGCTTGGGCGCGCTACTTTCGCGCCCATCCGGGGCTTTTTGCCCGGGGACGGGAGCCTATATGAAGGCTCCCGCCCCTCGCCGCCATTTTGTCGGCAGTTTGAGTTTCGGCGTGGCGGACGGCGGTCGTCTGCGCTTGTTGCGCTCCCCCCCGTTTTTTTTTGTTTCGCCTAGGCTTACCGGGGGGTGGACGATCCGCGTCCTCCGTGCCTTTGCGGCCGCCTGCCTCCTGGCTCGCTGACTGGAGCGCTAGCCAGGGCTCCGGCGGCGAGTTCTGCGCCTGCCGTGGCTGCGCCTGGGTTTCCAGTCGCGCGGCTGGCTGGCGGGCGCTTTTGACAGCCGCCTGCCAGCTGGTTAGGCGATAGGAGCCTGGATCGCGGCTCGGCCGGCTGCGGCAATTTTGACAGCCGCCTGCCAGCTGGTGGGCCGATCGGAGCCCTGATAAGGGCTCCGCGGCGCTGTTGACAGCCGCCTGCCAGCTGGTGGGCTGATCGGAGCCCTGATAAGGGCTCCGCAGCGCTGTTGACAGCCGCCTGCCGGCTGGAGGGGTGAACGGAGCCTTGATAAGGGCTCTGCTGGGGCCGGCGAGCTCTTCCGCTGGCGGGCGCTTTTGACAGCCGCCTGCCAGCTGGGGACTTTTGATCGGAGCCCTGATAAGGGCTCTATAGCCGAGGCCCACAGCGGTGGCGGCAAGACCTGCGTGGCTGTAGCAGCGGCGGCCAGAGCCGTTGGCAAGGCGGTGTCTGCGGTGGCCTCATCGTAGTCTCTTGCAGCCTTTTTCTCTCTGGGTGGCTTGTTTCGCCGGGGTCTTGTTGGGGAGTTGTTGGCTAGTTAGGGCACTGGGGGGGGCTTCAAGGGGAGGGGGGGTTAGTTAGGTGATAGGGTTAGTTCCCGGTGGATTGGGCGTGGTTGGGGCTGTCCCATTCATAAGCGGTCCCATCGGCCGGGGAGGTGCTCCTCCTCTGTCTGGTTCATCCGTCCTGGTGGCTTTTTGAGGCCTCCAGAGCATTCCACTGTTGGGCGTGGGTGTTAGGGATCTGGTTGGCTGGTGGTGCTTGTTCGCTTTGATAGTTGGCCCCGATGGCACCCAAGAAGCGCCCTACCTCGTCCAAGGGGAAGGCCCCTGCGAAGCGCAGGGCGCCGCCCCCTTCTTCACCCCCCCGGCTGTCGGGGTCATCTTCTGATGAGGATCTCCCGGATTATTCCACAGCCTGGCACAAGCTTAGTCAGATTGTGCGGTCCAGTACTCGGGCACGGGGGACCAGGGGTGGGGGTGATGGGGGCTGTTCGTCTAAGGGATCTAAGGAGCATCGGTGGGCGGTCAATCGTATGATGGAAGAACTAATGCTTTCTCGCATTGCTTCTCTTGAGGGCGAGATGGCGGTGGCGGCCCGTGGGAGTGCTCCTCTTCCTACTTCTTTGCGCCAAGATGACCCAAATGGGGCGCTTGCGTCCACTTCGATGTCTGCTGCAGGTGCGACGTGTGTACTGTGTGTACTTCTGCTGCGGAGGGCGCCCTGGACCTGTCCTGTGCGAGTCGAGGCTCGGCGGCAGTTGCATCGGCATCGGCGGCGTCTCAAGTGCCGGGTGAGTTCGTGTCTCCTGTCGCTACTCCTTGTTCATGGCCCTGGGGTCCTCTTCCTAGGTCTGCCAGTATGGTTAATCTGTCAGCCAATCCGGTTACTTCTGGATTGGCGCCGGTGGATCTTTCGGCTCCGCCGTCGGGGGCATCTGGCTTGCCGCTTCACAGGGAGTCTGATCCGCTTCCTCTGCGGCGGCCTGCTATGCAGGATATGGCGGTGCAGGCTGACTCATCCGCTGCCAGCTCTTCGACGGTTTCTCCATTGGAGCTTCCCCAGGGTGATGAATGTATGCCCCTCGGTGTACATCTGTCTCGGGCTACGATTGATAAAATTATTAGCGGTGCCTATGTGGATGTTTTCGACCTTTTGAATAGGGAAGTTGACCGGGAGACTTTTAAGAGGTTGGACGACAAGGAGCGGGAAACGCTCCGCAAGCGGAAACCTGAGAGGTGCTGGACCAATTGGCTTTCGGCATTTTTTATCTATTCCGCAGTTATTATCAAGGCCCATCCTGAACGTGCCCTGGCTCTGGTCGAATACATGGATATGATTCACCGGGCCCACCTTGAATTTGCTGGGACTGCTTGGTTGCGGTACGATGAGCGTTTCCGCTTACGTGCTGCCCAATCACCGGCAATGCGTTGGGACGAACCATATGGGCCGCTTTGGATGAAGGTCATGTACCCGGCCCGGGCGATTTCGGCTGATCACTTTGACAGTGGTCATGTGGCCTTTAGGTCGAACCAAGCGGCATCCTCCCGCCCTGCGGCGGGACAGGCGGTTCAACCCCGCTTGGCCTGCTGGGAGTACAATGCCAAGGGCTCTTGTAACCATCGCCAGTGCCGGTTTAAGCATGTCTGCTCCGGTTGTGGTGGCGCCCATGCTGCCCCCTCCTGCCCTAAAGGCAAGCGTTCTTCCTCCCCCGGCCGTGATGGCGGCACCAAGAAAAATGCTTTGGGCTCAGGCTCCGTTCCGAAAGGGATCTAGCCCCATCAAACTTCAACCGCTGCGTCGCTTGCTTCGACGCTACCCTGACAGGGCGGCGGCCCGGTACCTTTTACAGGGTTTTCTTTGGGGCTTTCGTATTCCGGCGCTAGGATCCAGGGAGGCTATTCTGTCTAAGAACTTGAAATCTATTAGGGGCTTCGAGGACGTAGTTAGGGACAAGATCGCTAAGGAGGTGGCTGAGGGACGGGTCTTGGGCCCTTTCCCTCACCCGCCTACTCCTCATTTTCGGGCATCGCCCCTCGGCATTGTGCCGAAGAAGACCCCGGGCGAATACAGGCTTATACATCACTTGTCCTTCCCGGCGGGATCATCAGTCAACGACATGATCCCCCATGAGTGGTGTACGGTCCGGTATACGTCCCTTGATGCGGCCATTGCGATGATTAAGACCTGTGGTGCTGGCGCTGAAATTGGCAAGAGCGATATTAAATCAGCGTTTCGGCTGTTACCAGTTTTCCCGGGGGATTTTGAATTGTTGGGGTTTTCTTTCGAGGGTCAATTTTATGTTGACCGGGCACTTCCTTTTGGCTGCTCCATTTCGTGTGCGGCCTTGGAGTCCTTTCGTTCTTTTCCGGAGTGGGCTTTGGTGGATAGGACGGGCAGTCAGCGGGTGGTTCACTACCTAGACGATTTCCTTTTTTGTGGCCCTGCCGGCTCGGGCCATTGCGCCTTCCTTATGGCGGAGTTTTACCGCCTGACGGCCGAGTTGGGTGTTCCTTTGGCCCGGGAGAAAACTGAAGGCCCTTCCACCTGTCTTACATATTTGGGCATTGAGCTGGATACCGTCCAGCAGTCCAGCAGGTTACCAGAAGCCAAACTTAGTGATCTCAGGGTCCTCTTACTTGGCCTTATGGGCAAGCGCAAGGTTTCCCTTAGAGAGCTTCAGGTGGTCATTGGTCATCTTAATTTTGCCTGTAGGGTAATTGCACCTGGCAGGGCATTTCTCCGGCGGCTCTGTGAAGCCACGGCCGGGCTGCTTAAGCCCCATCATCGGAGAAGGATTTCTGCTGAGATGCGAGAAGATCTCAGCGTTTGGCTGAGGTTTTTGTCTCATTTCAACGGGATTTCCTTTTGGCGGACGGAGCTGCTCTTGGGGGCGGAACTGCAGGTTCAGACGGACGCGTCTGGGTCTTACGGCTATGGTATCTTTTATCGGAACCAGTGGTGTGCAGGCTTATGGCCTGCCCATTGGGCAGCAGCCGGCATTACCAGGGACCTTACCTTTTTGGAATTGTTTCCCATTGTGGGCGCGGTCTGGCTGTGGGCAGAGTCGTGGGCGAACTCGGCCGTCCGTTTCTGGTGTGACAACCAGGCGGTCGTCCGGGTCATTAACACCTTATCCTCCCGTTCGCATCGCGTCATGAAGTTGGTGCGCGCTCTGACCCTTAAATGCTTAGAATTTAATATAGTCTTCCAGGCTTGCCATGTGCCGGGGGTCAGGAATGAGATAGCCGATGCCCTCTCACGTCAACAGATGGAGCGTTTTCGGCTGCTGGCCCCTCTGGCATCTCCCGATCCGGTGATCCTCCCCGACGAGGTATGGTCCCTTGGCGGATTGAAGCCCACCGAGCTTTAACGCTTGCTCTGGCCCCTAGGACACGGAGGGCTTATGCGGCCGCTTGCACTGAATATGCCCAATTTTGTGCTCAGGAGGGGTTTTCTTCTTTGTGGCCGGCCACTCCAGACCAGCTGATCCAGTTCGCAGTTCACCTGCATTTTAGGGGTTTGGCCCCTCGGAGCATCCAGGGCAGATTGTCTGCGCTGGCATTTTACGCCAAGGCTCAGCGCCTTGAACATCCTTCGGATGATTTTCTCCTTCGGAAGATGCTGGAGGGCTGGTCTAAGGAACGAGGGAGGACCAAGGATACGCGTGCCCCGTTTACTCCCGAGATTTTGGCTCGGCTTACCGAGCAGTGGCCGGCTGTTTGCAGGGGCTCTTTTGAGGCGGCTCTTTTTCGGGCTGCTGCCTTGGTTGCGTTTTTTGCTGCACTCCGGATTAGTGAGCTGCTGGCATCGTCCAGGTTTGATGTCTCGTACACGGCCCTTCTCCGGTCGGACGTCAGTTTATTGCCTGACGGCATTTTGTTGTGTGTTCGGCGGTCGAAAACTGACCAGTGGGCCAGGGGGCAGCAGCTGTTTTTGGGTCCTTGCCATCTCCCAGTGATATGCCCATTTCGCGCTCTGAGCGCTTATCTTGCCCTGCGGGGTAATGCTCCCGGGTATTTGTTCGCTCACCAGGATGGGACCCCTCTTTCACGTTACCAGTTTTGGGCCGTGACGGTTGCGGCCCTCGACAGGGCCGGCATTGTGGGTTGGCATTTTGGCTCTCATTCATTCAGAATAGGGGCGGCCTCCACGGCAGCAGCCCTGGGCTACGGTGTAGAGGACATCCAGCGTATTGGACGTTGGCGGTCCCAGAAGTTTCGAGTTTATGTTCGGCCGTTGCCGAAATGTTAATTGTTGCCCGAACGTTTTAATCTCTTTATCGTTTCAGGACCTGTTATGAAGACAAGAGCCAGGGTGGTCATCTTTGGCCACAGTTTTGTCTTCTGGGCAGCCGGGTATGCTGCATCATCCCAGTGGGGCCGAGATTTGGGCCTGGGCGCGTGGGCCACCATCGACTGGTTGGGCCGCAGGGGCATGCGTTGGGCGGAATTCCGCAGTTGGGCATGCCGTATTCCCGCGTGCAACCCTCCAGATTTGCTGTTGCTGCACTTGGGCGGCAACGACCTGTCTCAAGCGCCTGGCGCCGTTTTGCTCCTCAAGATCCTTCGGGACTTGAGTGAATTTTTGTTTTATTTCCCCGGCACTCGCATCTTGTGGTCCGCGTTGATCCCGCGCCTGGCGTGGCGGTCAGCCCATGACCCCGTTTTGATTAATAGTGACCTTCGTAGAGTCAATTGCGAGGTTGCCTGTTTTCTTCGGCATGGTGCCGGATCTGTTATTTTCCACCCTGATATTTCGGAACGAACCCCCCATCTCTATCGGAGGGATGGCGTTCACCTAGCTACCCCGGGCCTGGATGTTTTTCTGTCTAATCTTCAAGGGGGCCTGAGGGCCGAGCTGCTCGGCATGTTGGGGTAAGAGCCCTAGTCTCTTTGATGGCGGGTAGTGCAGCTGGTAACCGTATTCTTGTTGAGAGCTATTTTACGCCATTATGGCGCTTCACAGCCCTCGTAACCAGTCTATTCACATTGGCTATGTCAGCGGACAAATTTGCTATATATGACTGGAGGCCTCCCGAGGGCTGTGCTGTGCTCCAGCTTTAATCGTTATCTATTTGAATACCGAGCTTCTTGGCTGTGGGAATTTCATCCCACCCTGTTACCAGCTTGCACTACGGTGTCAGGTCCCCTTTAGTGATCCTGACTTTCATTAAGAAGTTGATGAGTTATTAATAAAGTTGTGGCCCGTTTGTACCAAATCAGAAGTTGTCGCCTCTTTATTTCGGGGCTTGGGGGGCAAAGAATTTCAACTTTTGTGAACTATCAAAACTTGTGCCCAAGTCATATGAACAAATGAACAGATGACAAACTTGAATAACATTTTAAACCGGGATCTAAATAGAACAGAAATGACATAAATGAGAATATGGTGAACATCTTACTGCACTTCTGTTCATTGGGCAATAGTGTAATTAGAGATGGGCATGGAACGAACATTTTTTCATTTCCGTTACCGTTTGTTGTTTCCGTTACATAACGAAACAACAAATGAAAATTGTGATGAAAATGAAACGAAACGAACAAAACCACGAAAATTGTGGTCGTTACATTTCGTTTCCGTTAATGGCGACGTGCAATGAAATGAGCTGTTTTAAATGTTAAAAAACGCCCTGGACATCCGTAAAAATGCAGCGATAATTATTTATATTGTCTGGTAATACCTACCAGGGGGGTTGGGGTCCTTAAAACGTTTGTTTTTGTCTTCTCACATCTTGATGTATTTTTCTTTTCCCTTTAAAATGGAGGTCGCACCAGCCACAAAATGGAGGCAAGCCATGTGATGGGATCATGTTCAACCAATAGCATGACCAGGTTGCAGACTGGTTGGGCAGGTCTGGCAGCCACAGAGGGCATAAAAAGCTCTGGCAGCCCCCGTCCTCCTTTCAGTCTCTGGTGGGAGTTAGGGTGGGATTGCTGTCTCTGCGACTCTAGCTTCAGTCCTGCAGCCTCCCTGTGTGCGTGCGTGCTGTGTACCTCTCGGTGAGTACCCTCCCTTGCCCCGCAGTGCAGTCTGCGGCTGCCTTGCACCCTGGGCAACGCCCGCCGCTGCCTTTGCAGCCTCCCTGCATACCTAGTCTATACTGCGTCTCTGCCAGCATCCATTTTTTTTAGTGTTTTCCCTCTGGTCTGGGGTGTTGGGGGATGCCTGCGCATGGAAATGCTTTAAAAATCGCGCAAAAAGCGGGTAGAAACGACAAACGAAAAAATGAAAAACGGTAACAAAATTTTTCCAAAAATTCACGACAAATGAAAACGAACCAAAACAGATCTCTCAACGACAAATGAAAAAACAAAACACCATTTTTTTGTTTCATGCCCATCTCTAACTGTAATAGAAGAAGAAAAACAGTTTCTGCTGCCTATACTCCCATTTCATCAAGTTAGAAGACTTTTGTGAGAGGGAATACAGCAAAAATGTGTCACTCCTTTTCCAAGTGAAAGTACATTAGCTTTCACAATATCTTAGTGGAAACAAGATTTTAACCTCTGTTTGTATTTCTGCGCCACTTCCCCATTTCTTTTTATCTGGATTACGCTCATCTAAATTCCCCAGTTATTATTGATATTAGTGTTACTTTGCCTTGGTTACCACAGATTGGCCACTCACACAAATGCTTCATCACTAGCAAACAAGAACAAAGATGATTTCATTCTACTCAGACTTGGTTTGGAAAAACCTAGCAAATGACCTGGGACCCCCAACCTGACTTCATTTTTTATTAGTTTCTGACTTCTCACCCAAACAGGCAGCAATTGTCATAGCCATTCTTCAACAAGTGCTCTAGATATGTGTTGCTCGCAACAGAAAGGAACCTGAAAGCCTGGAAATAATCATCTGTAGAAGTGTGGATCTCCATATAGGAAGGACAAGAGAATAGGGGGCAGTTTAATCTCTTTTGAGTAGGCATTTCATAACCCTTCCAATAGACTGAAGTTGTATATATGTATTCAGTAGCAGGAGAAAGTGGTAGTAGTTTGAGAAAGAGACTATGCAATGGCCTGTCAACACTACTTCATTGTGAAATCTAGTTTTTTTAAAAAGCGCACTTGCTCTCATTTTCTATGTAAGGCATCACTCAGAGGAAGTTTAGGGGGAAAATGAAATGAGTTGCAAGAATGTGCAGTACGTATTTTATCAATAAAAGCACTAAATCAAGAAAATATTATATTATAAACCATCAGGTGCTTCCAAGGATGTATTTCTCATTGTGTGAGCAGTTCCTGTCAGTATTGTAAAAAGAAATCTCTGATAAGAATCTAAAGAACAAAGATGGAGAATGGAATCAGCCTTGGCCACTCTGATGGATGTCTTTAACCAGAAAAGCACACCGGGTGCATGACCTAGTCACTGTTGCTTGACCTCCCAGCACATTAATACTATCGGCAATGGTATTCACCTGGATAAGCCCTATGGACTGAAGTTTCGGAGCAGCAACTCTCATTAGCTCCGCTTCTATTCAGAGAGAATTTGTGCAAATAAGTAGCATAGAAAAGTGTCTAAGAAATGAAATAAATCAATTAACAGTGATGAGTTAAGAAGAAGATATGAAATCATTATAGAGATGGATCTGATGCTCGATCAGATCCAGCTAATAGAGTTACGTTTTTATTTTATTCTTGAAGTGTTCTCTCTTTTAATAAATGTATGGAAAAAGTCAGATTTTTAATAAACTTTACAGTCTAACCACAAATGGTGCACATCCCCCCCCGATAAAGTAGGAGATGTACATTTTGATACGGAAGTACCATTGCCTTGAGATACCCATAAAATGACTCATGGTTCCAGTCTGCTGACAGTGTAAGAACAGTTCTTTACTGCATGAAAAATAGCTACCGAAATTCTATTCCTGAAGCTTTCCAAGGGAGATTTTTATCTTTTCTCTCCTATTATAACTGCTTATCATTTCTTCATTTTCTGGTGTAGCATTTCTTCATTTTCATTTTCCGTGCTGGTTGGAAAGGATATTTGTTTCCCTTCAACATCCTTGACAGGCACCATGATTTCTGCAGTAAATCAAGCACATTGGTGGTTTCAGTTTGAGGTAACAGATTGCTGTCAGTTGATTTAAAGGATTAAGCTTGCCTTGGAAATAGAAAATCCTAAAATGCCTCCTAGTGCTGTTTGGGTATTGGATCCCTCTTCAGTGAACTTTCCATGCCCCTCATGTATTCATCAAGAATACGCCTAGCTGGAGGAAGAAAAAAGTAAGACCACTTTCCACGTCTCTCTCGTAACCACTAAGTATATGCTTTCATGCTTTCTATAGTGCAGCAGAACACACTATGGGTGTGTCCTTGAAATAAAGCAGGACGTAGTCACTACTTTGGAAATAAATAAATGCCAGTTTTACCCCACACCCCACACCCCCAAATCAATTGATTAAAGACAAATACCCTAGCAGAACATGAAAAAATGTTCACTTATGACTACAGCATCTCTTAGATCAGACCAGAATAGGGTTTAACATTTCAGATGATAGGCTATACCACCCACCCACCACCAAGAGACAAGTGATATATAATACACAAAACATCAATTGCACATTTCTGAATTTTCCCTTAACTGTTTTCCTATTTGCCTATAAACTAAACTGGAAAGCCCCCCCACCCCCACCCCCAACACACAAAGTGAGCCAGGACTAGTCTTCATTTAAGTTGTCAGTGTTGATGACTGGGTCAAAGATTGCTTTGTGCCACAATGGAGGAAAGATGTCTATTGGAATCATGGCCATATTTGGCAGTAAATGTGGTTGTACCTGATGAATAGGGTTTCAGCTGAGACACAACAACATTGTTCTGTGCCTGTTAAATGACACTTTACACAGGGATGTGGAGCCAATTTCCCACAGGGGTGTCTTAGCAACTCTGATGGCTTGACGGTGCCATTTTAATGGGTGACGTTGCTGAGCCATTGTCTTATTATTTCTGTGCTCGGCAGGTATTCAGTGATGGATGCCCACTGGTGGTGCACGGCTTCCTGTTCCTGTGGTGCTTAACTTCATGGGATTTATGAGCTAGTGTAGTTTTTATGTTGTCTGCAAAAAGCATCTCATTTTTCAACTCATAAATTTTCTGCTAGGAAATCTACCTGATAACGAAAATCAAGTTTGAAATAGGATCTGTGTTATTAGACTACTTTTAATTGCAGCTTTTATTGAAGGCTGTAAAGACTGCAACAAAGTATGCAAATGAATAGGTTCTAGCAGCTTACACTTTATTCTTTTTTTAAAAGTTGAGTGCCAGCTCTTTTTGATCCCCAGCCCCTTGTGATGGAAATACACTATTACACTTAATGGTGAACTAGCAGAAAAGAAAACAAATTGTTTATTTTTCTATATACCGTGGTACCTCAGATAATGACAGTAAGTCATTCTCTGAGGTTACGCATTATCCAAATCTCGTCGTTATCCAAAACGCGGTTTCCCATAGGAATGAAGGAGAAACCTATTAATCCGTTCCGGAGCCTAGGAAAAAAGCACAGACACCTGGTTTTTTGCTCAAAACTCTTTATAAAGTGCACTTTAAAGGTACAGATGCAATGCCACCTAGTATAACTATTTTTTACTGATGCATGCTGGAAATTCATTATCCGAGGCAGTCCATAGGGAAAATTCGTTATCCGAGGCAGCCCATAGAGAAAATTTGTTATCCAAGGCAGACCTATACCTAGAATTGCGATTCGTTATCTGAGGCAGCCCATAGGGAAAATTCGTTATCACAGGAAGTTCTATACCCAGAAATTTGCAGTTGTTATCCAAAAAAATTGTTATCCGGGCAGTCGTTATCCGAGGTACCACTGTAATTCTTGCTGTGCTAGGGTAGGCACCCATCATTTAGACCTTTAGCCAAAGTGTTGAAAAAGCACCACTTTCTCACCCTACTTGCCCATTTGTGAACCTGAACCCCTGAGCCCACACAATATACTGAACCAACATCATCTTCAATGCCTAGTTCCCTTAAATTATTATTTGCCCTATTGTACCATCTCTGGATCCTTTTGCCTATTCATCAAGTGAGGTTAGCCTATTTGATGTTAAATAATTTTAGTATTTATTCTTGATTTTTTAAAAAGAAATTATAACTTCATTTTCCAAGAGCATATAATTATTTTGTTACATAAAAGTCTATATACTGTATTACATGTGGTTTTATATGTTTTTCTCTTGAAGCAATCATCATCATAGGAAGACCGTTGCTTGGAAAAGCTGAAAAGAGTAGGAAAAGAGGAAGACAACCTATGAGAGGCAACAGTTCAATAAAGGCAGCCTTGGCCAAGAGTGTGCAGGGCTCTTGACAATAGGATTTTTCACAGGCTGCTCATAAGGACACCATAAGTCAGAGGTGATAAAACAGCACATGTCAGCAACTAATATTCTATTTTCATGAAATCAATGCATTTTTACTGCTCTTTAAAAGGAATAGAGACTGGAATAACAGGAGTGACTAAATGAAATAATAAAATGAAGCTCTAGAATACAGATGGAAAATTTATTGTATTGGAAGAAACACAGCCCCTTTCTACCTGAATCGGTTAGGATGTATCATTTTGTGACTAATACTGACATTGTGTGTCCCTATGAAATAAGTCCAAAACTTCCAGCAGGTCAGGTGGGAAATAGGGCATGCAGAAGTTTCATTCTGTGTTTCCCAGCACAATCTCTAGCTTTTCAGCAACAGCTGGTAAATAAATGGCTATGGAGGACTACATGGAGGCTACATGAAGCTATAAGAGGGAGAAAAGTGTGGAGAGAATCAATTCGCACAGTGACCAGAAGTCAGACATGGCTGAACAGATAGATGAGATGAGGCAGAAGGCTGCATGTCATTTGTGAGCCACCTGTTGTTCGCTCTTAGTTTAGTAGATATTTCCCCTGATACACTGAAATGTGGGGTGGGAGGAGGAAATAATATTCAGAGTTCAGCAGGATTAAAATGTGACAAAGGGAAGGAAAAGAAGGCACAATAGAAATACGTACATGTAGACAAATACATAGTAAGGATAAAAGTTCCTTGGTGTCCAAGGGACAATCTACAATGAGAATATCCTAGACTGCAAGAAGGGTTTGTTCAGGGCTATCAAGCTGGTGGAAGTCTAAAGAGCAGAGGTGGGCAAAGTGGAGCCCATGAACTATGAGAGGTCCGGGGGGATTTTATACAAAGCCATTTTCTTCTTTGAACACAAGGCTGTCACAGGAAGGCAAAGGAGTTTTGAAAAGGTGAATTATACTCCTTGGAAGCTTCTGAGGAAACACTTTCCCATTTCCCCATCTATAGTTTTGGATAGGTGTATAAAGTTAGGTCCTGGGATGGGGATAACGAATATGGGGCAGCCATATTCCTCCCAGGGTCTTAGAGGATGGTGCATTCCTAACCTCTGGATGTTTTGAAACCTCTCTTTTACAGCTTAATTCTAGATTTGCACAGCCTGAATTATAGTTCTAGATCCTTCCAGATCTTCTTCAAATAGAGGAGCTATTATTTTTCTCAATTCTTCATCTTGATACCTACTGCTTTTGCAAAAATTTTGAGTCCTGGATAGTGCTGCTCTAGACAATTGACTAATACTCGCATCATGTTATATCCAGATTAGATTGAAACTGTTTCCAGGCTTCTTTGAAGAAATCCAATGAATTAATTCACAAAGTATCAGCTTCTATAACTGCAGCCTCTCTGTGAACATTAATTATACAAATCAGACAGCACCATATAAATTTACAATGAAGTTTAGGGTTTGTCCTGGAAAGACCAACAGAAGACATCACTGACAATCCTGGAGTTTTTAAATTCATGCTTCCTTCTGTAAATTGAAAGCAATTTGGGATGGATAAAAACGTAAGGGAGGTGAATCAAGGGCATCTCCCTATTCTCAGTGATGTAACCTGAGATTTGGAGTAAAAACAAGAACTACTTTCCTTGCCTCTGGTATCTACTCTGAATCAGAACCACACTGAAGGGCAAAGGGTTAATCCTCCACTCAAGGGTCCTGACTCTGAGCTTGGGCCTAAACTGACTTTAGAGTGTAAAAAAAAGGATAAAGAGGATGAACCTGCTAGCTATGTCTTTAAAGAAGCATTCAGTTCAACCCTTGGGATTATTCCAGTCTGTAAAGTAACTAATGAATGTGCCTTGTTTTCTAGTTCTTGATTTAAAAAACAAGCAAGGCAGAGAAACACATATGTGGAATAAACTAACTAAGCATTTGATCATATAGACAGAAGTCCACTTTTGATTTTTACAAGAAAAGAAGCAAGCAAGAAAAATATGTAATTTTAATGTGTGTGTCCTGGAAATACAAACATACAGTACTTTCATATATCAAAATATTCCCCTTCCATTCATGCAGTATCCTTGCTTGTCTCATTGTTGCATGCTTAGACAAAAAATCACAATATCCTCCTCCTTGGGGGAATGTTGCAGACTTCTTGGTAAAATTCTCACCTTCAGACTTAAGCTGATTTCGCATGAAATGTCTAATTTTTCCCAATAGTATGTCATTTATGCAGTTCACACAACTGAATTGCAAAATTGTATGAAGAGTGCCAATCGCGCCAAAGGAGAATGGTGGCTGCTTGTTTAAGACTGTTAAGCACTAGAAGAATTGTTTAGATTATGCCTATCCATCTACCAGTCCTTTTGATCTTATCCTCTTTCTCAAAAGCACAGGTCACTAGAGGCACTTTACACTGATTAGAGAGATTTGTAGAGACAAAAAAAAAAATGCTCTTTCTCACTTTTTGTTGGAACAAAAGAATCTTGAAATTCCTACCTGAGACAGTCAAAATCCCACCCCCACTCTCTCTGCTGGCAAAGCTGTGTGTCACTTTTGCTAGCTTTGCTGCTTCCTGTCCCTTTAAGAATGCTTCTGATGTTCCCTGGGAGGTGGTGCCAAGGGGAGGACAGGGCTATCTCTCTGAACCAACCACTTCCCCCCTCCTGCTGTAGGTTCAGTAAACCTTTTGTGTGCAGACTTTGATGCCTCACCTTATTTGTCCCCACTTTTCATGGAATAAAACTAAGAATGGGCAGAGAGAACCCAGGAGAAATCCACAGGGCTGTTTTGGAACCCAGGCGTCTGTTTGACCCAACAGGTTTTGTAGGGCTAGCAAGTTTTTCATCCATTTCTCTTGCTGTGCTTGATGCTCAAAAGTGTTCCTCCAGTCCTGAATATTTAGAATTCTGCATAATGGCTATGAGGAAAAGAGTTGCAGTTTCGCAAGTGCAGTAAAGCTCTGCCAGATACAAGCAACAAATATCTTGCTTCTCTACACATTTTCCCACTTTCGGATCGTGTGAATTTCTCAGAGAATGGCCAAAATCATGCCGTGTAAAGTTACAGTATGTCATACAAAGCTGATGTCACACAAGGTCTTTGGTAGATCCAATACTCCAAGAATGTGAAATTCCAGATTAGGTGTTTGGCACCACCAGTTATGAGAATCCAGTAGAAGATGATCAGGAAGGAAACTTTGCAGTCATTTCCAGATATTTAGCACACACAGCTATTTCTGAGGCCCCTAAAGGATTACTTCAGGCATGTCTAAACTTCAGCCCTCCAGATGTTTTGGACCACAACTCCCACAGTCCTTTGCCATTGGAAATACAGGCTTGGAAATCTGGGTGTTGTGGTCCAAAACATCAGGAGGGCTGAAGTTTGGACATGCCTGGCTTACTTAGTATGAAAGGTATCCATAAGTAACTTCAGTACCCAGGGAGGGAGAGTCAGAAATTGTAATTACAGCAATAAAAAGTCACAGGGTAACTTTAAACAACTGGATTTGGGCCACAGTTATTTACCACTTAAGAAAGCCCCATTTCTAATCAGTATTAACTGTCATCTAGCCTGAACCTTGAAATCCCAGCCCATGTTTTAGAAGAAGGCCTGGGCAACCTGCTCATTCTGCAGAATGATACTTGTTCTGCTTTAAGACTGCTTCCAATGTGGCACTGAATATGAGATCTAAACATGGCTAATGTGGGGAGGAAAGAGACATAATAGTCCAAAGGATCATTCTTCCACTCTCCTGGAAATGTGCTTCCAGCTTGGTATATGCCACCCTCCAGGTAACATGGTAGCAACATGAAGTGACCAACTCCCTCCATGATCTCCCACCATTGCAACTGGAGCTCAATTGTCAGTGTCTTTCACATTCTCAATTGACAGTGTTCTTTGCCACCTTCTGCCTGATATTTGTAACTAGGAGTGTCAGGATCAGGGTCATGCCTGCACCTTGCAAAACCCAGTGTATGCAGGATTGGCTCCACTCCTGTTGGGAAGACTGTTCTGGAAGTCTGCAGGACCAGGTCCTCCCCCTGCACCTATGGCTAAGCCCTTCAGGAGCAACACCTGTGCTGGCTCAGGTTGGGGCTGTTTCAGGAGCAGTTCCTTCTCCAGGGAAATTTTCTCAGCAACTAAGGTCTCTGGTTGTGCTGTAGTATTTCTCCAGTCACCCTCTTGCCTGCCAGTTTTGCTGTTTCTGCCCTGCCAACCCTGCCGTTTCTGTCCTGCCTCTCCAAACACCCATTTGATCTGGCTCCCAAGTATTTCTTCCTCTGGCCTCGACTGCTTGACTAAGTCTTTGGCTCGGAGTTTACTCAGACTTCCTACAGTGGTATTTGCTTGAACCCATTCTGAGGCCCTTCCCTGGATGGGGACTCTGACAAGAAATGCCCAGGACTTAAACCTGCAGCTTCATATATTCTGTATATAAGGTCTAGTATGGCTGTGCTTATATAAACTGACCTTTTGTGAAAGGTTATACATCGTATATATCTACACTTTTATAGTCTTGGATTGGATTCATACCCTTCTTTTCTACCAAAAAAGTGACATTCATACCAGCTAGCACTGATAAAATCAAAGAAGAAGAAAAATCAGTTTAAAACAGAACAATGGCGGAGATAAAAGCACATTACTAAAAGGAAAAACAGCAGGCACCTGGTGAAAACTGTGTTTCGCCACCTCTCAGCTGAGTTGCCAAAGGCCTGCCCAAATTAAAGAAAGGTTTTTGCCTGGAGGAAGAGGAAGAAGAATAGGGATAGAGGGAGCCTAGACTCTCCCACAGGGACTGCCACAGTTTGGAACAGTGGTGGCTATATCTGCTATTTATTCTTCTGAGCTAGTTATTCTGGTTCTCAATTTTTTTCTGTTACAAATATTTTAACATAAACGATTTGTTTCTTTTTCCAAAATATGAGACAAGCATTCTTACATCTTTCTGATATATCCTGCTGAAGAATAAATTATCCTCCTGTTAGCAATAAGCCCCAGACCAGTTTATGGTCTTTATATAGTAGAATGAGAGAAGGCAGAAATTGCCTGAGCTCAGATGCACTGCAGATTCTGTAGAAAATTGCATTGTATATAAGTATGATATAAAGGTTCAGTAAACACTTCAGCTATTGGGAATTTTTCAAGCAGAAGCGGCTTCAGTTAGAGGACAAAGCCCAACAAAATGTGAGGAATTAAGATGAAAATGAGATCTAAATTATTAATAAAACAAAGTACTGCTGCCTTCCCCCCCACCCCAGCGCACGTTTCCTGATCTATTAGATTTTTGCCCATTGTTCTGCAGAAATTGCTTCTGACTATACAATGGGCTTCTTGGTAGGCAATGGGTCTCAGGTTCTTGATTTTTCATAATTCACTCAAATGCCAGCTCAATGACATTAAGTGGAAAAATAGAAAGAAATGCATTCTCTTCTTCTACAGAAACAATTTTGAAAATCCATTTACATGGAAAATAAAGAGACATTAAACCCAGTGCAAAGCTGCAGCTGAACGCAGAAATCTGAAAGCATAATATTTTATTTCTCCAGATAACACAATGCAAACTGTTATTTACTGCCTGAGAGAGCTAAGGAGCTCGGCGGTTCTCTAAGGAGGTGGCGGCTTCTGTAATTTACAGAGTGATGAAATCTGGCTAATAACACTTTTACATTTTTAAAAAGAAAATAACTCTAAACACTGACTCTCTCTGGAGAGTCTGAAGCAATAGCAGGTATTAGTTAAGCTGCATTTCAGTTTCATTCATTGGCACTAATACTTCCCAAGCTGCTCAGTCCCTCAAACAGCAGAGGCATGCTAACATTCCTCTGATCGCAACTGTTTGCCACCTGCCATGCTACAGTGCTTTGACAAGTTTCTCCGGAAGATGTTTTCCTAAATAATATAATCAACAATGCAATTACATGGAGGGAAGAGAAGATTTCTTTACTGAGGGATAAAAAGCATCTCCAGAATGTCAGCTAAGCATGAAAATGTGGTCAAGATGCACTAATGCTTTGCCATTTGCTAAGTGGGGTATCTGAAGACAATTTATTAACACATCTGTAGTGGTTTTTGCACACTGTGAAGTGTGTGAGCAGGGCTCTGGCTCATTCAGTTCCATCTGGCTCATCCAGATTTTCCCTGTCTTTGGTGTTGCATTGAAACTACAGATGTGCACTGTTTTCATACAACTATATAAAAACAAACTGAATCAAATGTAGTTGTGGATTTCTGAAATGAAATGGGTTGGAGGTCATTGGAATTAACAAGATACAAAGTCATGTCCACAGATCCCTTATGTTGAAGCTAGCATTCCCACACTGCAGTTGGAAGTTGGGGGTGGGTGGGAATAGGCTGAGGAAGATGCTGAATCGGAGTCAAAGGAAAAAGAGAGGTTGTTTCTTACCTTAGAAATGGACCCTCTTTGCAGTACCACTACTTTCTGGGAAGAACAAAGGATGAGGGAGAGAATAACAACAGCAAATACTGTACAGAGAAATGCAAGTTGCCTGCATTACTCTTTTTTTTTAAAGAATTAAATAGGATCACAATGATTGCTTAGCCACATCCTGTGTAACCTGAGAGGGACTTTCTCCAGGTGATAAGGAAAAAAAGATGGGAAATGAAATGAAAACAGATCAGCAAGATCTATAGACAGCTGTTACTGGACAGCAATGGTCAAAAGCCTGTCCGCTCTTTTCACACTGTTCACTTTATGACATGGCTTTCCAGTTTGACAGTAATTTGGTTTCCCCACAGAGCTGTGGCATAAAACTCCCAGAAGCCTTCACTCTGAGCTCTGCTGGCTAAGATTTCTGGGAGTTGTAGTCCAAGAACATCTGGGGACCACGGCTGGGAATCAGTGCTGTAACTGATCCAGAAAAAATAGAAATATTATTGCTCCACTAGGTCTGTACCTTTCCTCAAAGCTAGTGCTAGGCTAGATGGGCAAAAGTTTTGTATAAGGCTGCCTCCTTTAAATTTACGCTTTTTAAAGAGCTGAGCCCCAGGACTGTTCATCATTTGAATGAAAAGGCAAGCATAAGAACATATAGTTATACAACTTAGTGTTGTGTTGTCGTTGGATACACCTGGACTTTGGTCTAGTTAGATTTGTCTTAACCATCTCCTTAATACTTTGGCATCATACGAAGAACTGAAATGTGAAATTACATTTGACAATTGGCATTAAAGCAACTAGAACTGGGCACATGCAAGATTTCTGAAGCCCGGGAAACAAATCACATTTTCAGTGTTGGTAACAATATACAATATAGACAGCGTGTGAAAATGGGAAAGATGGCTTCCCATAAGCATATTCTTCAGAATATGGTAGTCTTTAAGTTCTGAAAAAGACAGAACACCTTTACTTTGCTAATATAGAAGAAGTTATTGCTGTACACAAAAGTTGCTCTTTCATTCAGGTTTGTGCTCTTGATTAATATCCATGTCCATGTAAGGAAAAGAGACACACAGAGAGAATGTCTTGTGAGAACAAGTGAAGAGTACTTATAAAATTAACAAATGAACTGTAGTACATGTACCATGCTGGGATACTTCAGCAACCAGCAGAGAAATTGAGATATCCCAGCGTGACACCATTTCTTGTGTTCCCACCCCTTTTGTGATTATAAATTGAGACTATATGAAGAATAGGAATTGCTGTACACTCTCCCCACACACACACACTTTAGTTTTAAAGCAATTCTAGCTCCACATCTATCACTTCTTCCTTCTATAGTGGCATCATGTAACTAACTGGATTTCTCCTGCCAGATTCAGTTAACACTCTGCTTTAAAGCTCTGATCTATAGCTCCCAGCCATTGGCACACACTGCACTGATGGGGCACAGAAATACTTATGGTGGAAGACAGAGCCTCATTGATTTGGAACTGGGGGATTTTTATTGTTTGCTTTCTAATCATGGCAACAGCAGATATCCCCAATTAATGATCCAGCCATTTTTCTTTCTATTTTTATGTTTTACAAGTATCATACCATTAGTCTACTCGACAACAGCATTATAACTTATAACTATTAATGGAATGCTGATTTTTGTGCTTATATCCAGCACTGTTGCTGAAAGCTTGAATTATTTATCAACTAAATGTAACATCAGAATGTCAGTTGTGAGACACACCACAAGCTTCAGGGAGCCCTTCTCTAACTGCTTAGCCTTACAAACTTTGTTGATCCTAGAATGGGTGAGCCTGTGATAATTAAATATGATGGTGCCTGTGGTACTTGCCTGTGAGAACATAAGAAGAGTCATGCTAGATTAGGCCAAAGGCCCATCTAGTCCATCTTCCTGTATCTCACAGTGGCCCCACCAGATGCGTCTGTTCCCAATACTTCTTAACACTTCAGTTAGATGCAGCTCAGTGGTGCTTTCAGGGATTTCCAACATACTCATTAGTGCAAGTGCTTTGACTCTCATGCCAGTCTGCAAGACAATATCAGGATCTGGTTTTAATGTAAATACCACAAACCCTCTTAGCCAACAATGCATAATATTGCATCGAGAAATTTTCATATAAATTATTATTCAAAAGATAAAAGTTTTTTTAAGGTTCAAAGAGGCATCAAAAGGATTCTGGCAGAAACAATACAAATCGAACAAAGAAGTAATATGGAGTGAACACATGAGAAAATATAAAAGCTAACTAAACTATCTACTACTTACACACTTAGTAAGTACTTACAGCACAGTATATACAAATAATCTTAGAGCATGCACAGTGTGCATCCATTGCAACATGTAACAGTAACAGTGAGCATAGCATCTCCTCAGAAATAACTAAGCCAACTTTATACCTTATTCATTATCTTCTACATCACAGGTTCCCAACCTGTGAGTCATGTCTCCCAAGGGAGTGATTTCTGGGAGGTTGCAAGAGGCAAAGGGGGCAAAAAAGTGAAGGAGGAGAACCAGGAAGGAGGGTGCAGGGAGGTATTTATTTGGGCTTGAAGGGGAGCAGCTCTTCACTGATGGAGGCTTTTTTGTTGGGGAAGAGACACAAAAAGCAAAAGCAAAGCAAAGCCTTCTGCTTATATACCACCCCATAGCACTTCAAGTACTCTCTTGAGCAGTTTACAATTTAATTATGCAGGCTAGACATTGCCCACCCCACCCCACCCCACCCCAGGAAGGGGGGGTACTCATTTTACTAACCTCGGAAGGATGGAAGGCCGAGTCAACCATGAGCCTGCTACCTGGGATTGAAGCTCAGGTCATGAGCACAGTTTTACCTGCAGTACAGGCATTTAACCACTGCACCACAAGGTTCCTAGGGCGCAGTGGTTAAGGGGTTGCTTTTCACACATCCCAAAATAAATTAAACTCCATGTGTATTGACATTTTTCCTTATCAAATTTTATTTGGCAGAGGCAGATTTACACCACCCATAATTATTAATTATTACATTAATATTAATATATTAGGATATAATTATATCCTAAAATATATATTTTAACATATTTTTACCTCAATAAAATGCTTTTTTTATGCAAGTGTGGAAAGAGGATCACAGGTTACTTGGTTACTACAGAAAGGGAATGTGACTTAAATAAGGAAGAGGAGGAGATTGGGAAAGCACCAACCTTCAAATTCCCCTCAAACATTCACAAAGACAGTGAATGTTACCCCTTCATCTAAACACAGCTGTGGTCATTCTCCAATTACCAAGGTACAAGCTGACTTGGCCTTATCCGAAAAGATGAATCACAAGTGCCACTTCCAGCTGACCCCTCATTGTTCTCAACCACTGATACCTAGTCACGGGTTACAGAAAGGCATTTTTCAGAAAGGCTCCTCAACCCATGTCTCCCCAGTCTCCCCAATTTCTCAGTTTCTTCACACCTGTTAACACTGAACTACTTCTGGGTGTGGTGGGGGGGCTTGAGCTTTTATCCAACTATAATTGTGGTACCAGATAGCCTGATACAGCAATTGTTCAGAAGTAAGATATGAAAGGTTGAGAATCACTGGATAGACTGAACAGATGCACCTGTCTCTTATATTCATTGATTTTGCCTGTATCAAGTTAAGTTTATGTATCCTGTATCTCTTGACATCTTGGCAATGGACCCATTCTATAAAATGAAAGTTAGAGGTTTGGAGAAGGCAAAGATACAGAGATAGGTATTGCGGAAACCTCTGCCCAATTGCTCACATAACAGGTGGCAGCTGTTCTGCCAATTTCCATATCTTCGCTCTGGTTAGCATTTCTCATCAGTGGCAATGGTGCAACGATTCAAGCTTCGAAACCATGAACCTCTGGAGAAATCTGGCACAAATTACCACTATACTAGGCTAGCTACTTGATGAGTGGCTTGTGCCTGGAGGGGAGCAGCGCTGCACTGATGATCTACTTACAGAAATCAGAAGTAGTCTATCGAAACCTACAATGAAAACATCATGCTGTCCTTGATGTTTAACCCTTGAATTGCCAGTCTACCTATGCATGAACCAAGGCAACATTTAGCCAGGGTAGGAAACACTGACAGATATGTATAGTGTCATGTGAGAAAACACATGGAACACTTGCCAGATGAGAAAACAAATGTGCCAAGTCATTTAAAAAATCCATCTGTTGAATCTGACAGTGAACAGACTATATATATATATTAGTAATAGGCCAATGCCAGATAATAGATTCTACACTAGTAATATCGCCACAGGCTTCCCAATGAAACTTTTGAACAAGCTAAAGAGAGATCGCAGATGAGGGTATTACCATGTTAGACTCATTGATCTCAGAAAGGCTCCAGCTATGAGATACTAGAGCACCATTCAGTTATTATTAAAGCAGATAGACTTTTGCTTTTTAGAGGGGAACACTGTGGCCCTTCACTTTCTTATATGTGGAGGACTATACGTCTGAAGAGGAGAACTTCCGCTATCTGTGGTGATTTTCCACAAGAATCAAGGTGCAGATCTGCCAGGATTGCAATTTATGCAGTGACCTTTATTTATTTATTTATTTATTTATTTATTTATTTATTTATTTATTTATTAACAAGAATTTTTAGCTGCCCCACTACCAAGAGGACCCTTCTTGGGTCACCCATGCTTTCAGGAGGGCAATGAGTAGATTTGGCATTGGCATAGCTGCAGTGCTCCCCTCTATGATTGGTTAGCATAACTGGTCTGCTTTAACAAGAACTGATGTGAACATAACACTTTAAAATGTCCTCTACTTTTGTCCACATTTTGCTGATGCCCAGTTCTCTATGTGTAATGACGTTTTTTATAAATGCTATCCTTACTTCATTCAAAGGATGGAACAATAAGATATTCTACATCAGCCAGCCTAAACACAGTTGTACTGAAGACTTTCCTATCTGCCAAATGAGTTGGAAGGCAGGCAAACAATTTAAATGATCAATTCTTGACATTTTTTTCCAGATACTTTTTGTTCTTTATTCTGAGTGCTTCTCTGCTTTCCATCACTTTCTATAGCTGTATTGATTCATAAGTATTTAGAATATTGATCTGTTCTCCAAAATACACTATGGAACAACTGCATTTATCTAAATGGCTGGTGCAAAGGCAAACAAAAAAGGTTCAACAAAGGGGTGGTTTAGACAAATGAGTGTCATTATATAAATACATACATACATACATACATACATACATACATACAGACAGACAGACAGACAGACAGACAGACAGACAGACAGACAGACAGACAGACATCTATATCTATATCTATATCTATATCTATAACTATTAGAGATGGGCACGGAACGAACATTTTTTCATTTCTGTTACCGTTTCTCGTTTCCGTTACGTAACGAAACGACAAACCAAAATTGTGATGAAAATGAAATGAAATGAACAGAACCACGAAAATTGTGGTCGTTACGTTTTCTTTCCGTTAATGGTGACATGCAATGAAATGAGCTGCTTTAAATGTTAAAAAACTCTTTAGACATCCATAAACACACAGCGATAATTATTTATACTGTCTGATAATACCTACCAGAGGGGTTGGGGTCCTTAAAACGTTTGTTTTTGTCTTCTCCAATCGCGATTAGAGATGGGCACAACCAGAAATTTTTTTCCCAAGTTGTCGTTTTTCGGGACGGGTCCGTTTCGGGTCGTTTCTGTTTTTTGCATTTTTTTAAAAAATTGTCATTTCGTCATGTTGTTTGTCATTTGTCATTACCACCGCCATGATTTCGTGCGATTTGACATCCCAGCGAGTGGTGTCCCACTGGCGCTAGGTGTTTTTGTGCCCTAGGCAGCAGGCGGGGTGGCAGGGGGGCATGGGCGGGCAGCGGCAGTGGCAGGGGGGAGGGGCGGGCACACGGGCGGCGGGCATGGGTCCCGCAATGACCCAGATCAGGTGGAAAACACTTTAAACTGACTTGCTGCACAAGGCTGCATCGAATAAAGCAATTGCAATTTTTGCAAACAAAGTGGGCAGTGCACCCACAGCAGAGCTGCAGGCAGGGTATGAAAGGACCTTGGCTTGCCACCAAGCAAATGGTTTTTTTTAAAATAAATCCACACCTCCCCTCCCACTCAAACCTCCCCCCCCCTTTGAAGCACTATCAGAAAAGAAATCCTAACAAACTGCAGAAGAATAAAAAAGAATAAACTGTGCTGCTATTCCCCACAGCAGACAGAGAATGAAAGGAATTATTATTATTTCCTAAAAATTCAATTGAATCAATTCCCTCCCTGCCTGCCTAACTGAAATCTAAAGGCTCCGCGAAATCGAAACTAGTCTAGCACAGCAGCCAGCTACACACAGCCCTCTCCCACCCACATCCAAGCCCGGACTGCGACTCTTCTGGGAGTGCCTCGGCTTTTTATGCCCTCTTGCACATCCAGAAGTGTCAGTCAAAACCTGGCCATGCGATTGGTAGAATGGGTCCAAATATTTGCATGGTCCCATCCCATGGCCAGCCCATCATTGCACAGGTGTAAAAAAATAAAAATAAAATAAAATAAAATAAAATCAGTGCGAACTTTTACTGCTATAAAAAACCCACTGCTGCTACTGTAAAAATTCAAGCATTTAAAATAGCTAATTTTCGCATGTTTCTGTGGTGCTTTGGTGGTTTTTTTGGACCACGATTTCAAAAAAAATATTGCGGATGCCATTTTGGATCCCCAAGGATGCCCCATCCCAGCCCGGTACCAGCAGCCCAGGACAGGAGGGGGGAAGGCTGGGGACCCCCCCAGAAACCATGCCTCTGGTAGGTGCCCTCAGGCAGGCATATTTTCGCCTGCTTTTTTTCTGTGCCGCTTGGCATCGCGCGATCGCCGCGCGATGCCAGGAATGACAACAACAAATCAGACCCAATTTTTCTTTTTTCGGTTCGAGTTCGAGTTCTGACAGCTTAATTGTCGTTACCGTTTCCGTTATGTAATGGAAACGATATCCGAAAACGGAAACGACAATTTCGCCAAGTCGTGCCCATGTCTAATCGCGATGTATTTTTCTTTTCCCTTTAAAATGGATGTCGCCACTAGCCACAAAATGGAGGCAAGCCATGTGATGTAGGATCATGTTCAACTAATAGCATGCCCAGGTTGCAGACTGGGTGTGGAGGTCTGGCAGCCACAGAGGGCATAAAAAGCTCTGGCAGCCTCCGTCCTCCTTGCAGTCTCTGGTGGGAGTTAGGGTGGGATTGATGTCTCTGCGACTCTAGCTTCAGTCCTGCAGCCTCCCTGTTTGCGTGCGTGCTGCGTACCTCTCAGTGAGTACCCTCCCCTTCCCCACAGTGCAGTCACTCTGTGGCTGCCTTGCACCCTGGGCAACGCCCGCTGCTGCCTTTGCAGCCTCCCTGCATACCTAGTCTATACAGTGTCTCTGCCAGCATCCATTGTTTTTAGTGCTTTCCCTCTGGTCTGGGGCATTGGGGGATGCCTGCGCATGGAAATGCTTTAAAAATTGTGCAAAAGTGGGTAGAAATGACAAACGAAAAAACAAAAAACAAAAATGAAATTTTTCAAAAAATTCACGACAAACAGAAACAAACTGAAACAGACCTCTCAATGACAAACGAAAAACCAAAACACCATTTTTTTGTTTTGTGCCCATCTCTAATATCTATATCTATATCTATCTATATATCTATATATATACTGAATACATATTTTGTTAGCTATGATTGAGTCATCTAGGTGAGAAAAATGATATAACTAACATGTTCTACATTGAGACTGGGTCTCATCTCTTAGGAGTATTATTGCTGCATGAAAGTGCAGCCATGATTTTACACTGGCAACATTCTCTCAGGCAATTCTCAAAGCCAGGGAAGCCCCCTTCCAAATATTACTTTTAAAGTGGGGTCCACAAAAAATGGCACATTGGTAGCAGATAGTATTTTCTTGATCTGCACTAAATCTTGGAACATTTGAGCCAAGTGCTTTCAAGATATGACTGTTTAAAAGTAAAAATATTTTTCCCAATCAGAAATAGGTGACTCCAAACATCACCAAACTTATAATGGGCCATTATTATTCCTGCATGAGATTGCAACCATTATGTAGTACTGCCAGTATAAATCAATATTCTATAAGGCAATTCTAAAAATGGGGTCAGCCTCAATAAACTGAAGAGACCAATTTTTCTTATTTTGAAAACAAGTGGTTATTTGGAAAGGAGCCAGGCTTCAGTGCTGCAATTTTGATCCTCAAAAAAGGCATTTCAAGAGGGAAATACAAGCACTTTGTTAGAAGGCTAAGCATATCATTCACTATTCACAAAGAGAAACCTAGCAGTGGAAAATCCCAGTTCCTTTTTTCACCAGGGACTGGGATTTCTTATGTAAACCACTTCTTATCTAAACACAAAGCAATTGTCATATCTGTTTTTCAAGAAATTCTCTAAGTATCGACATGTCTATAAGAAATAGTGGCACCCAGAAGAGGTATCCTGTAGTCTACCCTGACTGCTGATGTGGTATCATCAACATTCATGCTCTTCTTTGCTATGCAAAGGTTGGTGTCTTCTTTTTCTGCTTACACAGATATTGTGTAGCAATATTAGGCCATTTCCTGGCATTTTGAAATATAATTACAGAAATACAGTATCCCATATTAATAAACCATACATTGTAGTTTGAGTTTTTTAAATAATGATATTCATTATTATACAATCAGAATACAAGCTAGTCCTGAGATGATGGATGTTGAAATCAGAAGAACTACATTGAGAACAACAGAAAGGATCTTTACTTAAGATTGTGTAGGAAGAAAACTATTGAAAACATATTACAGAAACTCTTAGAGCTGGGTTTCATACTTCCACCAGCTAATTTGATACTTCATCCAAAGCAGTACATAGCAAAATGTGGATTCTTGCATGGAACAAGATAGGTACAAGGTACAAATCTATGTTTGAAAGCCACCATGGAGGAAATTGTGAATGCATTTGGATTTTCTGAATGTTTGAAATGAATTTTAAATAGAGATGGTAAAGAACTGTAGTGGGCTTGTGACTCTCATTTGAAATTGTCTTTTTGCACATTATGAGATCTGCTGTGAAGCAAATGAATGCGAGCCTCAAGGACGTAAAAATGGTAAAAATGTTGGACTGAGAGATGGAAGTTCTGAGTTTTATTCCTCCACAATGGTATGACATTTGCCAGTTAATTTTGGACTGGCCACACTCTTTCACTCACCTAATAGGGCTCTTCTGAGGGATGGGTAGGGAGAAAGAGAGCATATAATGCATTAAGCTCATAGGACAGGTAGTATATAAGAATAAGATGTCTGAAAACAAAGGTGAGATGCATACTGGGGTGAAACTAAGAAAAGAGTAACAACATTAAGAGACAGAAATTTTCATATCAATTCCCTCGAATGAACTTGGCATTGTAGTTGAAAACTGGAGTCATCTATAAGAAGAGCAAACCTACTGGAAAGGCACTGTAGACTTTGGAGATTTGTAAAAATAATAGTTCCTGCCTTAAATTTCTCATATGCAGCAAATATCAATACAACTTTTCTTTACAAACAAAGGATATTGGTCAGAAAGGCTGTTTCAGTTCTTTTCCTATAAGTATTTTGGTCAGGACTAGGGTGTCCCGTGCTATAGACTGGCTTTGATCTCTTTATCATAATTGTTTCTTTTGCCTGCTGTCATTCTTTATAAGGATTCAGAATTTGGTCAAGATTAAAACTGGTGTGTTTTTGCTTTTTGAAAAAGTCTTCTATATTTTTAGTTAAGTGTTTTTTGTCAGATTATGAATTAAACCTTGTTCTCCAAGTTATTTGGATGGTCCAGAAATTGTGTGAATGTATATTATAAAGGAGTTCCAAGATAAATCTTCACTTAATCTCAAGTTAGAGATTCCTCAAGAGGCACACACACAGCAGCATTTCCCAAGACCCCAAAGCCTACACTGTTCAACAGAGTTGAACTCTGACACTAATAAAATGGAAGACTTCACAGTTCCACTTCCTAAACCAGAACTGCCAGAGGTTCTTAGTAGCAAACAAGCCTTACATTATATGGTACTGACTGTTCTCTCCCCCGCCTCCGCCCGGTCTTTGCTAGTGCTGGGGAGGGAGGAGATGGAAAACTTTTGCTGTAAAAGAGTAATATTCTTGGCAGAAGGTCCTGCTGAGAAATTCCAGAGTGTTGTTCTCAGTCTGCTAAAAGCTGCTCACACTCTTGGGCAGATTAGTGGCTGTCAGAATTATTGTCTGAGAAAGCAGGTACACAAGACTCCATATTAATGATCAAAATCAGGCCTTTGGTGTGAAATGTGAGGCACTGCAAGAAATGTCAGGGAGGCAAAACAGTTTTCGTTTCTATCAGATTGTAAATCCTCTGAAGGTCTATCAGACAACAAGATTCTCCTCTGGTTTTCTTAGTTCTTTGTGAGTTAGGGCTCCTTTACTTGAGGAGTATTTCAGTCTCTTTCTCCAGCTTGTGGGCTTAAATATAAACTAAAAATATTCTTAGTTTGAGGTATTCTAATGAATCCAAGGCTTCAAGGCCTTGGAGCATACTGTTGAGATTGAGAATGATCTGTTGCTGTTATTGCATACTGCAGGTCTGTCCAACTTTGAACAGCCCACAGCCTATCTGCCGCTCCCAAAGGCCCCTGTGGTGGACTTGTGGTGCACACATTCTTGCACGCATGTGCAAAAATCATGGCAGTTGCAGCGGCGATGTCGGCAGCAGGGGTGAAGTCAGCGGCGCCAGCGATGTCAGTGGTGGGGGTGATGACAGTGGCAGGGCAGCAATGGCGATGGTGGGAGCAATGATGGTGGGGGTGGGGGTGGCAAGGGCGGCGGTGGGTTTTGGGTCATTGGCGGTGGCGACTGGGATGGTGATGACGGTGGCAGCGGGCAGTGGTGGGAGTGGTAATGGCATTGGCATAGGGGCAGCAATGGCATTTGGGGTGTGGGTGGGGTCGTCGTTGTCAGCTCCGGTGGTGGTGGCGGGCCTAGGCCGGCCTGCTTTCCTTGCTCGTTTTCTCCAGTGGTGGCTCCAGTGGTATGCGCAGCAGCCACGGAGACACCAAGCTGACCCAGCAAGCTGGCCTGGGCCCACCTTGCGGCCACCGTGCACCCTGCCAGAACTGTGCAGGGCACTTCTGTAAAACCTAAATAAGCCTAGCAGGCCAACCTGGGCCTCCTGCCACTCCTGAAGAGGGCAAGCGAGACCAGCACTGGCCCGGGCTCCCAGGTGCTTCGCTGGTGCGTGAGTAGGGGGGAACCCCCCAACACAGGGACCTTGTGGGTGACCTCTGATGGCACTGTGGGTGACGTGTTGTGCAGTCCTGGTATACTGTATAGAGATGGGCACGAAATGAAAATGTAGCATTTCATAGAATCATAGAATCATGGAGTTGGAAGAGACCTCAAGGGCCACCCAGTCGAACCCCCTGCCATGCAGGAACCTCCATCACAGTATTTCTGACAGATGGCCATCCAGGCTCTGATTCAAATTTCCAAAGAAGTGTGGCATGACTTGTTTTTATGAAACCTGTGTTGACCTCGTAATTACAGCATTGCTTGTGGAATAATTACAGACTGCCTGTTTAAAAATCTGCTCTAGGATCTTTCCAGGAATTGAAGTCAGGCTGACTGGGAGGTAATTATTTGGATCCTTTCCCCCTTTTTTCATTTGATTTTGTTTCATTTAATTATTAATGAATTCTTAAAATAATTTCTGAAACAAAACAAATGAAACAATTCATTAATCCTAAAGGCACCAAATTTGGTGTGTTGTGCACTCGCAAATAGTGAGGTGGGAGCTTCCTCATGCAGTTCCCTTAATTACAAATGATTTTCTCCTTTGAGTACCCACGTTGGAGTTTAATAAGTAAGCCCTATGAACCCCAAACATCTCCATATTTGGAGGGCTTAAAGGGAAGAGGCCATGCAAGCTACCCTCCAAATTTGGTGCCTCTAGGATGAATCATTTATTTTTTACAGCCCAAAATGATGTTTTGTTTTGTTTTGTCACAAAATGCATTCTACCATTTCGTTTCATAATGAAACAATTTGTTATGTAATGAAATGACGAAATAGCATTTTGTTTTTGTTTTTTGTTTTGTGCCCATCTTTAATACTTTATAAAAAGACATTCAATTTTGGGAGCTAAAATTTGAGTTGGGGGAGCAGTAGGAAAAAATGGACAGTCATCCACATTTAGCTGGAAATAGTGACTGGAGTTATATGAAAACTCTGCTGAATTCAATAAGCTCTATATCCGTTCTCTCTTTGGTTGGGAGTCTGGATGGCAGTCCTGGTCACTGGACAAAGAAAGTAAGAATGTCAACCATAAAGGTAATGAAATAAATAAATTATAATGAATATAACCAACTTATTTTGCAACTAAAACAAACTTGCTGTATGTGATAATGTTTGAAGCCAAAATTTTGGCAACTTGTTATATGTTTATCTGCAGCAAAAACTATAGCCCCAGTGGTGTGACATGTCACACATAGGTTTACTTATCGTATTTCATTATTATACTGTTTTTCCTAATACCCTAACAGTTTATCTTAAAAAACACATATTCTGAATTGCACAATATGAAACACAATAATGCATATTAGAACTGATGTCCCTTCCTGTCATTTTAAGGGACATTATTTTAAAAACTCTGTCTCCTTACCATTACATTCATCTCAGTTGCCCAAAACCATATGAATAAGACAAGTTTTGTAAGTCCTCCAGGAAAAAATGGTTTGTAATCCATCTCTAGAGGAGACCACAGAGTTTTGGAATGATTGCAGCAAAGCTGGGTTATAACCCACTAACTATGCCATATCCCCTAATGAAGTAACATAGAACTGGGGTCAGTTTCATTATACACAGGGAGTCATTCTAACCCAGAAAAAAAGTGAAAGTTAGGAACACTTTATTTGTTTAGTACTAAATTCAGACATACAGGCTCATGTCACTTGTTTTCTGGTAGGTTTTACTAATTGCTATACACTTAAGTAGAATATAGATTCCTGCTTATTTTGTTCTCCCCTCGGTGTATTTACAAGAGGGGTTTTTATGTGTGCATGCCTTTTCCACATTTTGGCACTTTGTGAAATATTCAGAATGTTCAAAAAGAGATATTTAGCATAGTCATTCAACTGCTGTACTGCAGGTAAAACTGTGCTCATGACCCAGGGTTCAATCCCAGTTAGCCGGCTCAAGGTTGACTCAGCCTTCCATCATTCCGAGGTCAGTAAAATGAGTACCCAGCTCGCTGGGAAGGGGGGGCACACTTTGCTTTAGTTTGCTCTTAGCTCTTAGCTTTTTTTCCCTTTGATTATGTGCAGAAAACCTTGCATTTTGTGCAAAGTATGAGGTAGTTGATACAAAAATACACTGGGTGTTTTTTTTGGGGGGGGGCTTCAGGTTTTGTTTTTGTTTTTTGTGAATGCTGCTACTGATGAAACAGTGCTAGGCTTTTTGCTTTCATTTACGAGTGGAAAAAATCTCAAAGCAGTTGTTCAGGTATTGAATTCATCCATTCTCCTTCAGTCCCGACCTCACAAAATTTGTCCCTGATTAGGCTGGTTGTATTCAGATTCTAGATTTCACCAAATACACAGATTTCTCTTTTGTCCTTTTCCTTCTTCTGACATCTCAAGATACCATCTTTCCTTCTCTTTCCATCTAGAAAAGGAAAATTAGCAAGCATTTATCGTGTCCTTAGATCAGAAAATGCCTGGACACAATTCTGCAGTTGCCAAACAATTGGCATAGGAAGAAATCTGCATTTGATAGCTTGAATATTTTACTTCTTTTCTTTTTTGCCTGCTTCTCTTTGTGTGTGAGCGTCTCTCTCTCTCTCTCTCTCTCTCTCTCTCTCTCTCTCTCTCTCTCTCTCTCTGTGTGTGTGTGTGTGTGTGTGTGTGTGTGTCCACAAGCCCAGGGCTTGAATTCAATTTTGTATCACATATTTGTTTTGTGTCTAAGCCTTAAACCTCATTGTGCAGCTGTTTGAAACTATTCCAGATAAGCAGACACAATTTGCTTAAATCCCCCTTGCCTCTTAATGACATGTAATACACTGTAATGATATCATGTCCAGTCTCCCACCAATGCATTTCATTATGCCAAAGAATCATTGTTTCTTTTTGAACCCCATAGGAGTCTGTATAGGTAATCTCCTTAAAACAAACAAACAAACAAAAAACTAGTCAATCAAGAGCCAACATTGTAAAAATGGGCTCCTTATATTTACTTCATTCATTTCATAAACCTTTAATGGCATTTAAAAGAGGATATAAATACAAATAAATTAAAACAGACAGAACACCACATTAAAAATATGTCCGACCTTGGAAACCTCAGTGTAATTCACAAGGGATAGCTTTTTAAAACAGCATCAAGGTAATCAGCCATCCGGCTTGTATTTACTTTTAAAGGACCTTCTTGGGTGGAAAACCCTTTCTTTCCCCCGAAAATCAACAACAATAGCAAAATAAATGTTGTTATGACCATTAAAGTTAATGTTCACATTTCGTCTGTGTTATGTGTCAGAATCCAATGCTGCAGCCAGCTTTGAAACATTTAGAGGCCTATTGTGAGCTCAAGTACTTACAAGTGTGTATCTTGTTCCCCCCCCCCACTGATCTTTTGTGCTGTTGAATAAGTATGTATTCTGCATGACTTTCAGTCTTTTGTCAGCAGCATGGCAACCATCTCTGGGGAAAAACGTGGCCAAATATATTGGAGGCCTTGAACTTCAAATATGGCTTGAGCAGTATCTTTATTTTGATTGTAAATGGAGATGCATTGTTCCCTTTATTTGATGCATTCTCAATGTCACTTTGGGAAAAATTGGCAGCCTTCATAAAATGGAAAATTGAATTGAAACAGTTTGACAGCCTTTATGGTATGTATCAGAGCTGCCTAGATGCCCCAAGCACATCTGATCTCGCTTGATTTCGGAAGCTAAGCAGGGTCGGCCCTGGTTAGTACTTGGATGGGTGACCACCAGGGAATACCAGGTGCTGTAGGCACCTGGAGTAGGGACTGGCAAGCCACTCCAGTACTCCTGCCAAGAAAACTCCATGGACATGGGGTCATGTAGAGTCAGTCACAACTGTAACGACACCACACACACACACACATGGTATGTATCGCTGAACTGACACCTCAGAAAAGGACGGGACAATCATCTCAGGGCACTCTCTTCACTGGTCATTTGTTAGAGGTTCTTCAGATTCAAAAATAAGTGCCAGATGAAAATAAACTAAATTCCCATTATATCATTATCATTGAATATTGATATTGAATATTCTTGAGCTATTATTTTACAGACTTGGTCAATATTCACAAAGAGAGTCATTTGAAATCTTTAACATCATTTGACTTTTGAGATGCAATGGAATTTAAAAGTTGGTAGTATTTGATAGCTATCAGTTTATGATACTTCCTATATGATGACTCCCAAGATGCCAAAAAATACAAAAAGAAAACTAAAATAAGCTAAAGCTGCACTCCTCCAGGGTATGCAATAATTATAAAACACCCACAATCTTTAACATTGTTGGAGAAACAGAAAAGGACCAGGTTTTGGCAGAGTGAACACAGCAATGTGGTGGGAGCCAAGAGATCTTACTTAAAAAAAAAAAAAAACTATTTGAAGACTCTGAGTGTTGAGGAATTTTTTTCTTTTATAGCCACCTGCAGAAACTAAGCAGCACTCAGGACACCTCAGGACTGTTGCAGAGTTTTGAAGTTTGATAAAGAACAACCACAAAAAACCAAAAACCCATCTAGCTGTGCAGTATCAGTGCAGGGGTGTGTATAGTAGAATTAGCTTCAAGTCTCCCCACACATCTTTTGTATCTTATCAACTGAGACTCACGAGTCTCAATGAGTCATTCCAAGACATTGGTAAGAGAAATAAATTACTCTCAGTTGAATAGATAACTGTAAAAAAAGATGGACTTGGATCTCACTTGGATTCACACTGCCTCCTTCCACCAGGCTCTAGCAGACTGCATTGTAAATAAAGAATAACCACTGACTTCACTCTTAGCAGACAAAAAAGACAGAGAGAGAAAACTTTGTAAGTAGAGAGGTATTAGCTAAAGTTATAATCAGAGGCAGAGAAGGAACTGCTGGTTACTTCTTGTTCATTTTACAGTCAACACAGTCCAGAAAGGTTTATCTCAGCCAGACCTACTAAAAGCAGCATGCAAGATTGAAATAACACTAACACAGGTGAATCTGAAGTGGCTGATTTACTTCTTATTGAGACCTATTTTAGGGTGAAGAAGGAACTGCCTTATTGCAGGTTGAGGTGACCCACAAGCAGTCCACCCTTGCCTGCCTTCTTAGGAGAGAGAGGGGAGAAATGGGAGAAAGCAGAGGTGGGGGGGATGAATATGTGTTAATAAGCCAGCTCTGAATCCAGACACAGACAGAAGAAGCAGAATGTAGGAACATGCCTAAACATGGGGCGATTTTTCCCCTTTTCAGTTGAGATGTAGCGTGAATTAATGCATCAGGATCTAGTCTACCTTTCCATATGATATCATCTGTTTATAAATTAAAATGCACCTCTGTCTGACACCATTGTCTAAAGGAAACCCATTCTGTCTCTGTATTCTGACATAATAATAGATTCTTGCCCACAATACATGTTACACAATAGGACAATGAAGTGTTGAGGCTCACCATCATTCTCAGAACAACCCTTAGCTTCTCATGATCCACACAGCCCAAGGCTTTGCTGTAGCCTATAAATCATTGGCTCTTGGGAAATTCTTCAGTATGCTCCAGTAGCTAAATTTGTCTTTCACAACTGATCTGCAGCATGTGTTTTTGGTACTTGGTTGCTGATATGTATAAAATGGATAGAAGGGACCCTAACTTCTAAATTTATATGGACCTCCTTTTGAAAGTAGCAGGGATGGGCAGGAAATGGAAAATGAGTGTTTTGTTTCATTCCGTTTCATCCCCCAATGTTTCATTTTGTATAGTAATGATTTTTTTTAAAGAAAATTCATTACTTATGAAACGAAATGAAATGAAATGAATCTCCTGCAGCACCAGCGCTCTAGCTGGTGCAGTGGGGGATTCAAAAGCCTCCTTGCCACCACCTCCCAGCTGATTTTGACATCTCTTGCTGTCAAAAAATCCTAGCTGGGAGGCGTGCAGCTAGGGAGAATGGAGTAGTTAGGCAGAAGTAAATTCCTTGCCTGACTGCTCATTACTCCCCTGCCACCCCCTCTTCCCAACGATGTATTTTGGACAGGGAGTGCAGTGAGCTGTGGTGCTGGGCTGGAGACTTTTTTAAATCACCCATCCAAAACAGTGAGAGGCTTGCTGTTGAGGGGGGCATTTTAACCAAGCTCCACCCCCCCAACATTGAGCCTCTCGCTGTTGTGAGTGGGCCATTTTATACAGGCTCCAGCCTCTGACAGCTAGGCTGGAGTCTGTTTAAAATGGCCTGGGGATTCCCATACCACAGGAATCTATCCGGTAAGAGACTCCCCCAGCAGGAGGCTGAGAGGGTAGCACTGATGTCAGCACTACCCTCTCAGCCCCTTGCTGCGGGGTTCCCCGTGGCCCCCAAGCTGGTTTGTTTTGACAGCTTGAGCTGGTGGCAAGAACCAGGAACCAGCCACCTGATCACAGCTCCTTGCCTTAAGGAGATCTGGCAGTGGCTTCCTGGTTTGGAGGAACCAAACCAAAAGCATCATTTTGGTTTTGGTTCAGATGACACACTGTCCACGTTTTGTTTCATTTTGTAACATTTCAAAACCTTACAAAATGACAAAACAGCATGTTTCAAAATGACAAAACAGTGTGTTGTTGCCCATCCCTAGAAAGTAGTTGAATTTAAAACCTCACAAGTGCTTTTAGGATAATAAGTCTGAACAGAAACTCCTATCCTCTTAGGGCACTTTGTGGAGAAAATTTAACAAGATAAGAATTATTTCTGCAGTGCTGTGTAAGAATTCTGAAAGAAGCAGTACTTTACTGAAACCTTTAATCTACATTTGATTGTGACCATTTAGGTGACACTTTGGCAGATACAAAATGAACTTGGGTTTGCCATTAAGACATACATGTGAAATTGGCTGCTGACATTACTTTAATCAACATTCAGGCTGCCATTTGCTATAGAAAGTTTGGCATCCTTTTTCCCACTGACAATGCATGCAAAATATTGTGCAGCAATATTAGACTATTTTAACATGATTTGAATATAGAAGTACATGATTTGACATGATTTGACATGCTTTGACATGCTTTGACATGATTTGAATATAGAAGTACAATACCTGATATTCATAAACTGGAGGTTTTTTAAAAAAATTGAATTGAAAAATTGAATTATGTAATTCTATAACTGAATTGAATTCCACACATTAGTACATTGTTACAATTTCCCTTACCCTCTCCCCAAAACACCACATTTTACAGTGCTATCACATATTGAATAACAGATCTTTTTTTTTTTTTTTTATTATAAATTTTAATAGAAGACATAACATATACACTGAACAGTACACTTAAAGTTAACAATACAAAACCTACCAGGATAAAAGAACGAAGAGGAGAAAAAAAAAGAAGAAAAAAAAAGAAGAAGAAAAAGACAAGAATACAATAAGTACACACATTGAGATAAAATATAGCTTCCGCCGGAGAAATCCACACTTGTTAAATTTCTATTGTTAATTACCGTTAAATCTTAAATTAATACTCAAATATTTACTATTCAATTCTAATCTTCAATACAATTCATCTGTACACAAAACTAGTTGTGAGTTAATCCAAACACAGCCATATACTATTCCTCCCTAAATTTGCTAAATATTTATTTAGGTAATTCCATTCTTCTCTTAACTTATCATTATTTTTCTCTTTTATTTTACAGGTCATCTTAGCAAGGTCCAGGTATTCACATAACTTCGTTAGCCATTCATCCCTAGATGGGACTTGTGGTGTTTTCCAGTATTTTGCTAATTGTACCCTAGCAGCCAATCGCATACAACAAAAGATTTTTTCTATCAGAGAATTCTGTGTTTATTATGTTCAATAAAAATAACTCTGGTCTTTTCTTGAATGAAGTTTTGGTTATTTTTTGCAATTCCTTATGTACCATGCTCCAATAGCTTTGATTACAGGGCTTCCAAACATGTGGAATTGTGTCCCTACAGATCCTGCACATTTCCAACAAAAGTTATCATTTGATCTTTTTATTTTAGCTAGACGTTGTGGCGGAAGGTACCATCGATGTAGCATCTTCCATAAGTTTTCTCTTACCAATATACAAGATGTAAATTTAGTTGTCCATAACCATGCTCTCATCCATTCTTTTTCATCTAATTGATAACCAAAATCATTTTCCCATTTTTGGACTGATTTAAACTTTATTTGTTTATCCACAGAGTTATTCTGCAGTAAGTTATACATTATAGTTATATTTTTTTCTCTTGCTTTAAAAATTTCTTCTCGAAAATAGATATTTCTTTCACAAATCCGACTTTATCTTTATCTTTTTAAATGTACAATGAATCTGTTGATATTCAAGCCAATTAAGATTTTTTTCCCTAATTTCCTGGAAATTCTTAAGAATAGGATTATCCGATCTTGCTTGAACCAGATCTTCATATCTCACAAAATCCCTATTGATATTATTATTAAATATTGAGGTAGCTTCATGGGGGAAATCCACCATGGGGTCTTATTTATAACTTTATTTTTGTTCTTAACCAGACCTCCAACAGTGCTTTCCTAATAATATGATTATTGAAGTTTTTATGTAATCGGGCTTTTTCATAAAATAAATAAGCGTGCCATCCGTAAATTTTATCCCACCCTCCAAATTTAACAATTCCCTCTTTTCTAATTTTATCCATTCTTTTATCCATGTCCAGGCCGCTGCTTCATAATATTTTTGGAAATTTGGGAGGGCAAATCCTCCTATATCTTTAGGTCTCATCATTAGTTCTAATTTTATTCGGGCCTTTCTGCCCTGCCAAATAAAATCTGCTAAATCTTTGTGCCATTCTTTGAAACACCTAATTCCTATGATAATGGGTAAAAGAAAACAAAAACACCATCTTGGGCAAAATTGACATCTTAATTAAAGCTACCCTTCCCCAAATTGATAAATTTAGCTTTTCCCATTTCTTCATTTTATTTTTTAATTCCCTCAATTATTAATATAATTGTCTTTGAACAAATTTGTGTTACTGCTGGAGATCCACACTCCCAAATATTTTACTTTTGACACTATTTTCACCCCTATCTTATTTTCCAGTTCTTTTTGGTTTTTATTATTCATATTTTTAGTTATCAAATTTGATTTTGCTTTATTTAGTTTGAAACCGGAAATATTCCCATATTGGTTCAATTCTTTAAAAATTTCGTTTATGCACATAAGGGGTTTTTCTGTAAATATTATTACGTCATCAGCAAATGCTCTGAGTACATACTTTATTCCATTAACTTTAACTCCCTCTATCTTATTATTTTCTCTTAAAGCTCTCAAAAGAATCTCCAGCAGCAGGACGAATATCAACGGTGAGAGAGGGCAACCTTGCCTGGTGCCCCTCTCAATTGAGATTTCCTTTGTAATTTCCTTGTTTATAATCAATTTAGCCTTTTGGGTAGAGTATATAGCTCTAATCCCATTTTTTATTTTTTCCCCATTTTTAGTTCCTCTATTACATAATTTAAGAAATTCCAATCAACTAAATCAAATGCTTTTTCAGCATCAATTAGCAACAAAGATAATTCCTTACTTGGATTCAACTCCGCATATTCTATTATATTTATTACTGTTCTTATATTTTCTTTCATAAATCGACCTGGGATGAATCCGGCTTGCTCCTTTCCAATGATTCTGGTCAGAACTTTTTCAGTCTATTTGCGATTACCCCTGTGAAGATCTTATAATCTATATTCAGTAAAGATATGGGTCTGTAGTTTTTAACTTGTTTTAAATCTGCCCCCGGGATAACCGAGATTAATGCCTCTTTCCATGATTCTGGCATTGCACCTTCTTTCATTACATTATTTATGATCTCTTTTAAGTATGGCAATATCTCGCTTTGTAAGTTTTTATAATAAGCAACCGTTATCCCGTCCGGCCGGAGCTTTCCCCATCTTTAAATTTTTAATTACTTCTAAGATTTCTTCATCATTTATATCCCTATTTAAATATTGATATCTTTTTCCTCCATTTTAGGCAGTGATTTACTTTCTAAATATCTTTTTATTTCCTCTATATCTGTTTGCTCAGATTTATATAACTCACTGTAAAATTTCACAAATTTTTCTTTAATTTTTTCTGGGTCTGTTATTATCTCTTCTTGATCTTCTATATCAGTTATAATCCTCTCTTTTGTTTTTCCTTGGTTAACCACGCTAACATTTTCCCAGGTTTATTAGCATATTCGAAAAATCTTTGTTTAGTCCATTTTATTTTCTTCTCAACCTCATGTTCAATCAGACTTGACAGGTGGTTTCTTAAAATCTTTATATCCCTCAGTAGATCAGAATCCTCAGGCTTTAGGATTAATTTCTTTTCTAGGTCTCTGATCTTTTTTGTAATTTCCGTTATATTCTTTTCTCTATTTTTCTTTATTTTAGCCATTACCTGTATCCCTAACCCCCTCATATATGCCTTACTGGTTTCCCAAATTATATTCTTATTAGTAGTAGCCGTATTATTTATTTGAAAAAATTCTTTCATCTGGTTCTTAATCTCAGTTATTGTTTCATCCATCTTCCAGATATCATCGTTTAATCTCCATCTACCTTTTACCCTTTTTTGAACTTGTAGGTAAATGGCAACCGGATTATGATCTGACAGGATTCTCAGTGGATTTGGCTTTCTCTAAATTAGGAATTAGATCTTGAGAAATCCAAATACTGTCAATTCTACCACCTGATTTATGTACCTCTGAAAAGTACGTTATTTCTTTTATATTCGGATTTTTAACTCTCCACGCATCAAATAAATTCATATCTTCCACCATTTCAAAGAAGGTAAGTGGTAGTTTCCCGAGGTTACTCTTATCTTGTCCGTCCTATCCAAATCCATCGATATCACTCCCCCCAAAAGCATTATCTTTTGATCCATAAATTCCCTTAATAAATTCCCCACTTTCCGGTAAAACTCACTTTTTTATTATTAGGAGCATAAAGCCCTACTATCAAAATCTTATCATTATTTACAGATATTTCCACACCTAGTAACCTTCCCTCCTCATCTTTAAAAATCAATTCGGGTCTTAACTCTGGTCTAACATACATAACTATTCCATTCTTTTTACTGTTGCTGATGCTGTGAAGGTAACTCCCAGTCTTGGATTTTCTAAAATTTTACTATGATCACTTTTTACATGGGTTTCCTGTAAAACCATGAAATCCCATTTCCTTTTTTGAGCAAATGCTCAACTTTATTCCTCTTCCGTTTACTGTTCACTCCATTCACATTCCAGGTCATACCTTTCAAACTATTAACCATTTTGATTTTTCCTCTTACTCTCTAAAGTTCCTCAAATATTCCCAAACGATATCTGACAGTAACTAAGAATTAACCTTTTCTTTATTATTCCACACAAACATAAAGAACAAGGAGAAAAAAAAATAAAGTATTAATAAAAATAATAATAGAAAACAATACTAGCAGAGATACTAGGAAAATTATCTCATCTTAAGGGTTGGGCAGGAGGTAAAGCTAACTTTATACGAATGGCTCCATCCTTCACAGTCTTCCTCTTTTCTCGCCGCAGAGTTCTACTTCATACTTCCTCCAAAATATTCCAGTCTCTTCCACCGATCTAAATGTCCTTTTCTTATCTTTATATTTAAACGTCAAACCTTCTGGCGTTTCCCACCTAAATGGGATTTTATTCTTCTTGAGAGCTGAAGTCATAAACTTATAGTTTTCTCTCTTCTTTAATATACGGCTGGGAACTTCTTTCAGGATCTCGATCAGGTTATTTCCTATTTTCCATGGATCTGCTCTGTTCTTAAACAACATCTTGTCCTTCAAGAGTCTTGAATTTAAATATAAGAGGCAATCGTCAGATCCCTTCTTCTTCATATTATTCTTAGATCTCAGTCTGTAAACTTTATCTATATCAAGATTCAGGCTGTTTTCTTTCTCCCAGCCAGGAAGCCAGTTCATTTTTAATTTTACCATAAAGATCTTCTCCTTGACTCTCTGGTATTCCTTTTAGCCTTAATATCATTTCCTTTTCATTTCAAGAACAGCATTTGCATCTAAGATTTGTTCATGCAGGTTTTCCATCTTTTGTAAGTCATCTCTAAATTTTTCTTGTTCTTTTTTAATATCCTTTTGTTCCTGTTGCATCTTTTTAATTGCCTCTTCTTGTTTATCGTTTACTGTCTTCACATCCTGAATGTTTTTTTCCAACTCTTGATTTTTATTTGTAATTCCATTAATTTGACTTGTCAACTCTGTTATTAAAAGGGCATTCTTCTCTACCTTTTGAGCCATTCCTTCTATTTTTCCCTCAATCGATTTAAAATTCTCTTCCATGGTTTTAAAATTTTCTTCCATTGATGTAAATCTATCACTTATCCTCTTGTCCATTGATATCAAGAATTCTTTCAGATCCATGTTTTGCTCTGTTTCTGCTATCGAGTTCCTCTTTTGTTGGCCTTGGGTCACGTATACACCTATGGATGATTGTCCCTTCTTTGAACCCATTAGCTTTATTATCTTTGGCGACTCACGTTTTCTGCTTTGAAGCTTTGAAGCTGCTTGGGCTGTTGGGTATAAACTGTAAGTTCCGTGTAGGGCGTGTACAAGATGATACCTTTATGAACCCTCAGATTTATATTCGTTTGGTCTCTCACTTTCAGAGATCGCTGCGGTTTCTAGCAGCTGGCCTCCTTCTTTAAATTCCCCTCAGGCTCATGTTACTTCAATTCTCCCCTCAATTCTGCTTATCCCCAGGCAGCCGAGTTCACTTGTGATTGATTAACTCGCTCTGCACCTTGTGGACTCCATATCATTAATTCGGGTTTGCCAGAGGGTTCGTTTCAGGCTACAAACAGTAAGATTTCAACAAATAGATTCCAAATAGATGATATAGATTCCAGTTTTCCGTGACCGTTAATCCAATACGTTTAAACTCCAAGCTTTAAATCTCCTCTCCTCTACTTTCCTCTGCTTTCCTCTACTTCCAAACTGCCGGCGTTTCAATCAACTCTATTCGCCATCTTCATCTCTCTCCTCCTCCTCTCCCCACATTTGAATCTCTTAGCTGTGTAACATCGTCTTATTGTTATTCCTCACAACCCTTTGATCATTAACGACTGCAAAGTGTGGCTTTCTCTCGGCCCCTTCTTCCACTTAGAGATACAGCATATAAATCACTCTTTCGGACCGGTCCTCCCCCAGCTGTTTTACCACACGATGTTAGTTCTAATAAACTAAGGGGGAGGAAAAGTCTTCTTATCTTAGTTGGAAGAAGGATATAGCAGTGGCTGGGTCAGTCTGGGGCGTCAGAAAACGGAGTATTGCTCCAATCCCTTAGCGTCAGGGCTTATGCCTCCCTTCCCTTGCTCCGTAGTGCGTCCTGCACTATCACACCAAGATTTAAGGGAGTTGCTTGCTTCTTCTTATTTCAGTCCCTTTTTTGACGCTGCCAGGGTGCTGCCCCCAAGATCCCCCCTTGGGGTTAGGTAGACTCACGCCAAAGTCGCCCCTCTCCAAACACTCCGCTTCTAAGGATCGCCTCGAGCTGACGAGAATGCGACCTCCCGTCTGACCTCCAGCCTGCAGGTGTTCGAATAACAGATCTTTTGAACATATCTGGAATTATTCCAAACATCACACTGCTTTTTAGGAGAGAACTATCTAGTGAATTATTAGGACCAAATTAAATGTAAGATGAGGGTACATATAGTCTAATTTCCCATAAAATGCATTCTGAGGAATTTCTTCATGGAAGCAGGGATATCCATGCACATGGTTCTACTTCTAATTTCAGCACGTTTTGCTACTTCTGTGAATGTTTCCAACATACAATGCAACATTTACTTCTAGAGACATTAGTATAGGCATAAATGGTATAAATGGACCATAACTTTGATTTCCAGAGCTTCCAAACAGATGATTCCAAGCACAGTTCAGAATTTTACTTTTTCTGAACTATGGTGAATTTGGGACAATTCAATCAACATTACCAGAGATGGAATTTGGAAATTAACACTCCTGGCTTGACTTTGCAATCCTCATTTTGAGGATTGGCGTAGACAACTAGCCATGACATTTGGCTCATGATGTTTGTCTGCATCATCTGTAGGTAAAGGGTCCCCAGCCAGATAAAAGCCCAAGAACACTGTCTAAGGTAGATGAGTGAGTGACATAATTCTCCCCTATTCCTTCTAAAATCACTCTAAAATTGCTTTAAAATGCCCTTTAAAATAACTTTTGGAAGTAACTAGAAAACATTATTTTGTTATACATAGGAAGCAACTTTGACACTATTTCTTGCATTAGTCTTTTAGTGTAATCTTGTAACTAATAATATTGGCATCTATCTATCTATCTATCTATCTATCTATCTATCTATCTATCTATCTATCTATCTATCTATCTATCTATTTACATTTCTAACTAACCCAGAAATATAGCTAACTAATATGTCACTAATTATTGTAACTAATAACATGCCACTAGTTACATCCCAACTAGTTCCATTTTTAATTTCTTAATTTTGCCACAAGTTTATTCCATAGAACTAAGACCAAAACAAACAAAGAGTGGTATGAAAGCAAAACAAAATGCCTTTGCACTAAACTCCAGCATAGGTGGTGGGGATGAACGGTCTGTCCTAGCAGTAGATGTGGAATATATTACTGCCCTGAATCCTGAATTAACCACCTGATATTAAACATCTTGCCTTGCAAATGCCTGGTTGATGCTAAGAGCTACAGCCACAATTTTGGCTGCTGCTTATCCCAACTCATGGGGGGGTGTAAATGTCCACTGTCATCCTGAAGGCATCATCATACAGGAGCCAGGCATGTCCTGTGAAATATACATAGGCCCTTAGAGGACCCAATCTAATTTCACTAATTGAAAGTACTGAACTTTCCACAGGTGATCAGGTTCCTTCCTCTTCCTCCCCTTCCTCCCTTCCTCCCTCCCTCCTCCCTCCCTCCCTCCCTTCCTTCCTTCCTTTCCCTTCTTTCTTTTCTTTCTCTCTCTCTCCCCTTCCTCCTTCTCCCCTTTCTTTCTTTCTTTCTTTCTTTCTTTCTTTCTTTCTTTCTTTCTTTCTTTCTTTCTTTCTTTCTTTCTTTTTCTCTTCCTCCCTCCCTTCTTTCTTTCTTTCTTTCCAGTTATCCACTCTTGATGAAGATGAGCGGCGGCGGACGGTGTTGGAGAGCCAGTTGGCCCATGAATGCTACTGTATCTGGCCAGCGGTGGGGGGTGATTGCGGGGGGTGGCGCGGCGGTGGCCCGGTGACTGTGGGGAACACTGCTAGAGGACCCAATCTAATTTTGAACTTTCCACAGGTGATCAGGAGTTATCCACTCCTTTCTGTATCTGCCTTCTTTCTTTTCTTTATTTATTTATTTATTTATTTATTTATTTATTTATTTATTTATTTATTTAATTTATATACCATGATCATCTAGCAGAAAGCTACTTTGGGTGGTTTACAGCATAAACAAAATACATTTCAATACATTTATACATCATAAAATAGTAAATAAACAAAACTAATCAAGATCAACATAACAACAAATAAGCACAAATAAATCAAAACTATTCACTAATTCAATATAAAATGTAAATGAAAGGAAAAAGAACTGATAAAGAATTATGAGGTGAAATAGAAGAGTAGCATCATATTTATGTTAATAAATTGAAGTTGAATGATCGGAGAAAGCCAGCCTATGAATCCAGACTTTCAATAATTTCTTAAAGGCTTGTAGTAAGTGTGCCAGGTGATTCTCTTGAGGAACTTGGATCCACAGGTGAGGTGAACACCTGATTCCTTGTTGCTACTTTCTGGGCCTCCCTTGGGGCTGACACCAAAGATGACCATCCTGGTTTGAACGAGTAATCCGAGGAATTCTTCTTGGGAGGAGCGTTCTGTCAGATACTGAGGTCCCAAACTGTTTAGGGCTTTGTATGTTTGTAATCTTTGTCCTTTGCCTTCTTATCTCATCCCTTGTTCAGCAGATAAAACACAGCATCATACTCACCTCTCCAGATCTTCTCTTTAGTCATTGGATGGAGGGGGGTCTTTCCATGGCATTGTCTATTCACTAAAAAAGAGGACTTGTAGTGGCAATGAGTTATATCACATACCAGAGAAAGATGGGTACAACCTGGCACAGACTCCTGATGCTTGGCGGGGGAGGGGAGGCCATCGAGGGTAAAGTGCTTCTGACTATGGCATCTGACTTGTGGCGAGCACAGAAGTTCAATGGGTGGCTGCTGACGGGACCAGAGGATCAGTGCTATCGTGCTCCCTATGCTCCAAGGCCATGCCACAGTTGCTCCATTGGTGTCTAGTGCAAATTCAGCCAGGCATCCTCTTCTGTCTCCTGAGCCCATTCAATGGGAATCAATGTATCAGGTGTCCTTTCAGTCACCACTCTCAGTTGCTGACCACCTGCTTCTATGTCTTGGTATCTACCACCACCTGCAGTATTTGGATCTTTGCCACTGCCATCTGTGGGATTGTCTCTACCACCAATGTTACTCAATGTTTACCTTCTGATGCAGAAAGATGTCCCATTATATCTGCTGCCAGGTTGTTTAGCTTAACTGCCTTGCATGCCTAGATTCTTTTTCTGGCTACCATGGTTGGAATCGGGCCACCACAGTAGCCCCTACTCCTGCATAATCACTCTCCAATGCATGGAGTTTAATTAATATGACATTGAAGTCAGGCCATTCCTCATCCTCAGAAGAAGAGAGTGCTAGTTGTGATCTATGTGGTGTCTCCCTTTCCTTGGGGTGATTACCATTGCTGGACCCTTGATCCTTTGGCGGACCTATAATAGCCTATGAACATTGAAATGAGAAGACGGGAACTCCATCTAACAGATTCAACCTGACCCATGTAAGCATATGATGAAAGGAGGGGGTGAGAAAGACCTGTTTGTGCCATGCACAGCACTATCCTAATGATGTGTGTGTGTGTGAATAAAGCTGTACTGCAAGGGCTAGCCACCTGCTGAGTGTTCAGATCCCCTAGGGCAGTGGTGGTGGACTTCAGCACTCTTAGATATTTTTGGCCACAACTCCTAGAATTTTGAGCCAAGATTGCCAGTGACAAAGGACAGTGAGGATTGTGGTCCAAAACATCTGGAGTGCCAAAGGTTTGCCACCAATGCCATATGAGAAACCCTAAAGGGCTTTCCATTAGGCTTCCCCAGGCCTTAGTGCCCATAGACTGATGACTTGTAGGGCACACACTACCCTCAGTCACCCATTTGGGCTAGCTAGGGGCCCATGAAATGGCCTCCAAGGAGGGCCCACATAATAGCGCCCATGGCTCCACTTAGGTCTTCTCAAAGCCACAGACAGAATCCTAATGACTCACCTGCCTCACTACCATGTGGCTGTACCATTGTACTGCCTCAAGTCCAATGCCACTCATCTTCTCCACCAATTACCTTCTGCTCAGCCAGAGCTGATTGGCTGAAGGTTACAAAACCCACCAGCACATTCAAAACTGCCATGCCATGCAGCTAGATGGATCACTGGTTAATCAAGTAGCCACACTTCTTCACTCAAAGAGTTTGCAAAAGGGTTCAGGATGAGAGGATGTTTGCTTTCCCCTTCCTCTGCCTGACCACTTGGACAACCATCCTTTCTTTGTCCAAATGCCCAAACCATCTGTGAACCCTATTGTTATGTGTTGCATGATTCAGACATTCCACAACCATGGGGAGACATCTGTAATGGACCAGCACTAAACAAACTGCAAGATGTATCCCAGAATTCACTGCTGGTTTCCAGTATTAACTTTTTTTTAACTTATCAAATGTGATTTCACACCATTTTTGAATCCATTTTCAGGGAAATTGACTGGATGATGAAAAATGATTAAAATGTAAATACAGAAACCACATTGGCCCATTGTGCAGTTCTTCAGCATAACAAAGCCACTCAAACCAAAGAAGAATGATAGTAAATAAGAACCAAAGAAGAGTGGTAGCAAACCAAAGGAGAATGATAGCAATGGAGGTCTATAGCAGACATAAGGATCATTAGTCTCCTAAACCAAACATCACTTTTTAATACGTTAGATGTTGTAATCCAAATGAGAGTGCATGCCAAAAAGCAGGGAGAAAAAGTAAGCTGGTTTCCCTATGCCAGAGGTGCCTGAGGGAAAGGAAGAAGCTTAGCAAAAACAAATCCAGATGGCTTAGTCAAGGGAGTGCTGCCATGTGCTCAGAGGGCAACTTGAAAAATATCTGATCCCCAGCCAATCTGACCTTGGGCAACATTCCTTCTCAACCCCAAGCAGGGCAATTATCTACATCTTTACTAAGAAAGGCAATGCTTCCTGAAACAATATCCGCTTGGTTCCTTGACACTGTTACCCTCGCAATGTAATCTGTATCGAGTTGCTGTAAGTATCTCCAGTACTTCCATGGAGGGGTGGGGTGGAGATGAAGGTAAGAAAGGAAACCATTCTGTCACAACCCAGGATCTTGGCATAATTATATCTGTCTTCCTGTTAGACATAAATACTGTCCCTGAAGCACATGAGGAGGTGAAAGAGCTCCCAACATCTACCACTTCAAATGAATACAATAGCAGTGAATTGAAAACATAGATGTCTCCAAGAAAGCTGGGCTAGAACATGTATCTGTCAAGTATGTAGTTCAGGAAACAGAGGGCTAGAGAAAATGTTTTCAAAGAGCCTGGATGCCATCTGGAAAAAGCAAAAGTATGAAGCTAGAAACCAGTGGTCTGGCACCGTCTGTTGGGAGACGGTGTTCCAAAAAACTGGCTGATGCAAGTAGAGAGAAGAGTGTGGTGGCAACTGCAGGGCAGGAGGAAGACATATTGAGAGCTGTGCTGTCAGGCGAGTCTATTGCCACACAGGACATATTGTGGAGTTCATGCATTTGGCCATGGTGCTCAGATAGCCCCCCCATTTCCTCTCCTTCCAGAGGTTCCATAGTGACCCACCCTTGTAGGGACTAGCATGCCATTGGGGAACAATCGTATGCCTGCTCAGTCCTGGACAGCCGCATACCATCAATGGCCATTGCCTAGCTAGGTAATTGGGGATGGGGAAAAGACCACCGATAGAGGTTTTCTACTGATCCTTGAGATGGGATAACATTTCATCTTCCAGCAACAATTGAAAAGATTTGGAAACGCAACATTTTATTTATTTATTTATTTATTTATTTATTTATTTATTTATTTATTTATTTATATACTCTTTGATGTGGTGATGTGTTTGAGCTGCTGAACTGTGAGGTAGAACCCAAGAGTCCAGATGAGGAAGAAGAAAAGGAGCAGGAAAAGATGAGAAAAAGTTATTTACCATTGCTGGGCAAACTGGCTTTCTGGTTTTCTTATATATGCAGGGATGGAGGAGGCAGTTAAGGGAAAAATTCGAAGGAGTTCATAGAGGGGTGTGTTGTGGGTCCATTTAAGGACCCCAGTTCCCTACATAAGGGTTTCTTCTTAGTAGGTGGTAAAAAAAATGTTTTTCATTTTTTTCTTAAAACACTGTCTCTCTCTCATATGGATTTTTGCCAGAGAGAGAAAGATGCAGGAAAGTGACTTTCCCCCCAAAGAAGCAAGCCACCCACAGAGGAAGAGAGTGTGTTTAGGGATTTGCACAATGATTAAATATTCTTTTAAAATGTTTTAAAAATTGATCAGAGTAATCACAGAATTAGGTGGCTTACGTACTGGACATCAACTTTATAGGAATTATCAGCCACATTTATTAAACATTTAATCATTTTCATTTGATTTCAAGTTGGTTTTAAAATATTTTAATCCTTTTTTTACATTGCACAGCAATGCCACCGTGAATGAAGAATGAATCAGAACTTACTAAACATTTCCAGTTTGTTTTGTTTTGCTTTTCTTTAAAAATCAGTTCATTTTTGTTCCGTTCTGAAATGAAATGAAAAACAAAACATGAAATAAAGAAATCATTTTGTGTCCATCTCTGTGAATGATGTTACATGGGATTTGACCTTTTAACATATTTTTCCAATTGTCCAGGCTTTGTGGTTGTGGGCCAAGAATTGGGCCAATTCTGCTGTCACATTTTGGTGTGACAACCAGGCAGTGGTGCATGTGGCCAATTATCTTATATCTAGATCTTCACAGATTATGAGTTTAGTGCAAGCCTTTACGCTATGCAGCCTGCAGTTCCAGGCATGAAACATTTGCTGTTTCACTTGCTGATGCCGTGTCTCATCAACAGATTGAGCAGTTCAGGGAATTGGCCCCAGTTGCAACACACAGCCAGAAGTTCTGCCAGCAGAGCTGTGGAGACTTGGCAGGTGGAAGTTAACTATGCCATAGCTTTGGCAGTACCACTTAGCACTTGGAGAGTATATGCAGCTGTATGTGAAGAATTTTTCTCCTTTAGGGATATGGAAGGGTTGGGCCAAATTTGGCCTGTACCAATTGATCACTTTGCAGTACATGATATATTTACATAGTAGGAGTTTAGCACCACATTGATCAAGGAGAAAACATGAGATATAGCCCTTGACAACAATGTACAGGGTTTTCTGAATTTCACCAAAAATTTCTGAGTTAGAAGAATGATGGAGGGTTGGTGTGAGAAGCATGGACTGTTGTGAGATGCCAGAAGCCCTGTGCTACCTTTCCTAGAGAATAAATTATTGCCCATTTGTTCAGTTGTTTGCAAGGACATCTATGAAACTAGATGGTATAGGGTTGCACCTCTTGTTAAAATTTGTTTTTTTTTGGGGGCACTTAGATTAAGTAAGGTAGTGATAGCTTCAAAATCTGGTATTTCACATGATGGAGGCCTTCAAATATTGTGCAGGCTTTCATTTGAAGAAAATCCAAAATGGATCAAATGGGTAGAGGGCAGAGTGTTACATTAGGGAGATGCTCTGTGTTGGAGTTATGCCTTATGGGAGCCAGCAGAAGGCAAGGTCCCCAAGAAACAATGATTACCTAGAGCCATGAGCCTTGGGTGGATGCCACCATGAGGGTTCCTAGTTATTAGGGAAAATTACCTGTATGGTCTGGGACTCAGAAGGCCAGGCGTGGATCCAGATCATGCTTCTGCCCTACTTCAGGCTTTGGTTAATGGACAAACCTCTTGCATTAAGCCTTGTTACTGCAGGCTGGCTGGACAAAGTGCTGATTATTTTCTGCAATCCACCATCACATGGTTTTCAGGAGGTTTTGCTGAGGTTAGAGCTACATTAAGGAGAACGTTTCATTATGGTCAAATGCGTAACTGTAGATGAATTCAGAGTAGTTGTATATGTGCAGAGAATCCTTGGTTCTCACTTAATTTGATGCACACTGATATCTGTGAATATATTTCATTTCCCCTCCCTCCCCCGGTGCTTATCTTCTTTACTAGTTATTTTTCTCTGCAACAGTTACACTGAGATCTGTAACAGAGTGTTCTAGGAGGCTGAAGTGTTCTGAAACTGACTTCTGCGTGTGCAACCATTCCTAATGTCATATTTGTGTCTGTTTATTCTCTTGCATGAAGATCGTCCTGTTTGCCCTATGTATTATGAAAAGGGTATTGCTGACAAAGGATGACATAGTAGATCACATTAGCAGATGAACAAATAAATGTGTCTCTGATGTTGTGAGTGACATTGTTAGGGGCCATAAGGATGTTGCTCATATTATGACCCCTAACACAGTTAGCATTTATGCTTGCAAACTGTTGATGATATCAGTGAATGGTTTTAGTCTGGTGCCTTAGGTGACTGCTGGTGGTATTCTGCCATTTTCTTTTTCTTTTCTTTTCTTTTCTTTTCTTTTCTTTTTGAGATATTTTTTGTAGTAAATTGTATATGGCTACTTTTTTTCTCCTGCCAATTTGTTTACTTCATTGAGTAGACATTGGTGTCTGGCTCCTGTTAATGGCAGAGTGAAAATTATGGAAGTTCTGGTGGAATTTTTTAAGCAATTGTTTTCTATCACCTTGCAACATTAAATTTTGATTTCTATCACATTTAATGTTGCAAGGTGCCCAAAGCACTGGCCTGGCCATAAGATGGAAGGGCAAAACGAAAACAAACACACACACACACAAACCCATCAGCTGTGATGTTGATCTGGAGGTACATTTTATTGCCAAAGATAAAGAAGTTTGATTTTTTTGAATATTTTACCTTACTTTTCTCCTTGGAAAAGCACCTAAGGTGGCTTACAATAATGAGGGACAATATACAGCTCAGAACATGACTCTACTATCACCTGGTATAGCAACATCAATGATCCACATTTTTTTCTTCTCCACAATCACAATATCCAGGGTATTATGCTCCAAAATCCTCTGTCTGTATTCGGAAGTCCCAAAGTAATTTTTCATGCTCATTTTCAGTCACTTTTTCAGGTTTATAATCCCACCAGTTCTTTGCTATGGGTAAATGATAGTTCTGACACAAATTCCAGTGGACCATTTGAGCAACTACATTATGACGGATTATGACGGATTTGAGCAACTACATTATGACCCATACATCATCATCATCATCATCATCATCATCATCATCATCATCATCATCATCATCATCATCATCATTATTATTATTATTATTATTATTATTATTATTATTATTATTATTATTATTATTATTATTATTATTATTATTATTATTCCCAAGTGCTGATCAGTTGGCTTTCAGCCTGGTTATAACTTTTAAAAAATATTTTTATTTTTTCCCCTAGCACTGACCAGCTGGCCTGCAGACTAGTCAGCACTTTTAAAAATATATTATTATTATTATTATTATTATTATTATTATTATTATTATTATTATTATTATTATTATTATTATTATTATTATTATTATTATTATTTCCTAGTGCTGACAAGCTGGCCTGCGGGCTGGTTGGCACTTTTAAAAATTATTTTATTTTTATTGTTTTCCCCTAGTTCTGACCAGCTGGCCTGTGGGCTGGTTGGCACTTTTTAAAAAAAGAATATTATTTTTATTCCCCCCACACACTGATCAGCTGTAGCACAGCTGGCTGAGGATACTTTTGTTAAAGAAGCACTACCGTGCTACAGCTGATTGGTGCTGCCACTTTGGAAGCCCCCTCTGCAGGGGCTGGTCAGCGGCAACAGTGGGGGTACAAAAAAAGAAATCAATGGAACAAAAATTTTGTTTTGTTTCATTTCATTTTCCTTTGAGGGGATGGTTCATTATTTGTTCATTGCGTAACAAAACAAATAACAAATAATGAAATCAGTAAAAATTTTGTTTCATGCCCATCTCTAATTATGAGAAATGGAAACTAGCGTGGAAACATTGGTGTTCTTATGAGATTAGTCAATGCAATCATGCATGTTAATCCACCTAAAAGTCACATACTAGGTAGTCCATCATTCAGGGAAAGCTTGCTTGAAGAGGAAGGTCTTTGCCTGCTTCTGGAAAGACAGCAGAGATGGGCCTGTCCTGGCCTCCAGTGGGACGGAGTTCCAAAGACTGGGAGCACCAACAGAGAAGGCCCTTTCATGTGTTCTTATGCGACACACCTGTGAAGGTGGCAGGATGGAGAGAAAGGCCTCTCCTGATAACCCTAGCACCTGAGCCAGTTCATCCTGTGAGATTCAATATTTGAGGTAGTTTGGACCTAGGCCATTTTGTGCTTTGTAGGTTAAGGTCAGCACTTTGAATTGGGCCTGATAGCTCTTTGCCAGCCAGTTGTTTATGTATACAAAGTCCCAGCACTTAGTGGCTAGCTATGCTGTAGATATTGAGCATGGTATGCTTGCAGTCTATCCTTGGGTAGGATGTTGGAGTGAATCACCTCTGCTCAAATGTTATTGCTCTAACATTGTGAAGACACAGAGAAAGAACATTAAGCCACACACAGCTCAATTTATGCTGAAATAAAGGATAGCTGTGTGATCCATACAAAATGAAACACAAATGCAAAAATAGGTGATACTCTTTATAGACCACTAAAAAAAATAATCCTACAATGCACAAGCTTTCATGGATGAGACACTTTCTTCATCAGATTTGTACCAGTGTGAAGATCTTAACATCTAAAAGTTCATTTCTGCCTTAGCCTAGAGGCAGAGATGAATCTGAAGAGGATAGATTCCTACTCACATATAGACTCTTCATGCAAGCAAAACAGAACAATTGCCAGGATTCTTACTCATGTATTTAGTACAATATTAATCATGCCTATTCAAGGGTTAATGACATGGATGGGAGGAGAATAAAGATGAACAATCCTAATTTGGTCTGTCCCTACATGGTAAATTAGAGAGTGAAAACATATATAAATATATTAAAAAGTTTGCCAGTATGAGAGAAATTTTGCATATGCCTGAGACTAATTTCTGCACATTTCTGGAAAAATGCACATGACTGGTAAATGGGATCATGTGCTGACTTCTTGCATGAACTAACAATTGTTGTCTCATTGGATGGGTCATTGCTGTATTGTTGATAAATCAGCCTCTCTTTCTGTGCTTCCTGAAAGTAAATGTTGACAGCAAGGGCATTAATTTTGTGCCAATATGGTTTGCACAAAATACAGAAGGCACAATGAAGGAGGAAAATCATCATTTCTACTTGTCCTGGAAGTGGGAACTCTTCAGATAACTCTTCCCACCCCCTTCCTCTACACTTTCCATCTTGCTCTGAAAGAATGTTATTTCTTCTTTCATTCCAGGCTTATTCCTAAAGGTCAGGGACTGTCTTATTATTACCTACGTAAATTCATGTTGTTGGCAAATTTGGCTACTTTGTTATTTCTAGATCATTTATGAAGAGGTTGAAAATCAGGGGTCCTAGTACTGAACCATGGGGGACCCCACTTTCTAGCTCCCTCTACTTGGAGAAGTGTCCATTTAGTACTACCCTCTGTTTCCTGTACCTTAGCCAGTTGCTGATCCAGGACAAAACCTGTCCCTTGATTCCATGACTGGGAAGTTCATTCAAAAGCTTTGGTGCGGGACCTTGTCAAAAGCCTTCTGAAAGTCCAGATAAACAATGCAAACTGGATCTCCCTGATCCACATGCTTGTTGACACTCTCTACCAATTCCAACATATTAGTGAGGCATGATTTACCCTTGCAAAAGCCATGTTGGCTCTCCTTCAGCAGCGCCTTCTCTTCTATGTGCCTATTAATTTTATCTTTTAGGATTTTTTCCATCACTTTACCTGGGATACATGTCAAACTGACTGGTTGGTAATTTCCTGGATCACCTCTGGATCCTTTTTTGAAGATTGGAGTTATATTCACTACCTTCCAGTCATAAGGCACAACTCCTGATTTGAGGGAAAGATTATATATTTTGGCTAGGACCTCGGCAATTTCATCTTTAAGTTCCTTGAGACATCGTGGATGGATGCCATCTGGTCCTGGTGATTTGTTAGCATTTAGTTTAACAAGACATGCAAGAACCTCCTCCCTGGTTATTTCTATCTGGCTTAATTATTTCCCTCCCAGTGAAGATAGGCTCTGTTTTGGGCATGTGGTCTCTGTCTTCTTCAGTGAATACTAAGCAAAGAATTCATTGAGTCTCTCAGCAATCTCTGTTTCTTCTTTAACTTTTTACAAAGCCAGGGCTGGATGAAATGCAGCAGCACAGCAAATTGAGACTGAGAGATGAAATATCCTTGGTTTCGAATAGGACAAAAACACTTTCCTCAACTGTCTTCTAACATGCATTCTTTCAAGCTTTAAAAAGGGCAGAGAAATAACAGCTATCCCATTGCCTTGACTGTTTGGTTTGGCTAGATTGCAAAATACCTGAACAGGATTCAGGTCTAAGGCAATTTACGTCTAAGGTCTTGGGAGCACCAGTCTTCCAAGCTGCAACTTTTGGAAATGATTTGGAGTTATAAAATGGATGTTCACTTTTAAAAGAAAATATACAGAAAGCTATTTAACAGATTAAATGCAACTTTCCAATCCAGTGATACTTTGGATAGCAGTTCTTCTTTGTGAAAAATTACTAACAGTAGCTTTAGGATCATATTAGCAGGAAAAATGAATCATATATAAAAAGCAATTTCTTACCAAGGACCAGCTATAAAATTTGTGCCATTGGCGTTTTGCTTAGCCTTTGAACTCATGCAGTGTGCTATTGCTGACTGATCTAGTTACCTTGAGACATGGTTTTGCACCCATCAGATTTCCATGCAATTATCTTTTTAGATGGAGCAGCAACATAAATCATCTTCATTTTGGTTGAGATGTTGACAATTATTGATTTAATGTTCTCAAAAAAACCTTTTTAGGGAAACATAAAAATAAAATGGCTAGATATTAAGAGATAACATTTTAACCAAAATGGTTAAGTAGTTGTTAGGTGGTTTGTCAGAGGCCAGCTGTTCCAAAGATATATGGCATCATTGTGAAAATTCTTCCTGTTGTTTCCTGCTTTGGAAGATTATATGTACATTGAATTGAAAGAGAAACAGGAGCCTAAAGTCATTGGGTTTGATTTAGTCCTAACCATGTGCTTTTTGGACTTGCTAGATTTTTTTCTTCCCACTCTTCTTCACAGCATTACACACACACACACACACACACACACACACACACACACACACACACACACACACACACACACACACACACACACACACACACACACACACCTTCACAGAGAATTTGGTGAGTCTGATGAATGGATATACTGTGGTGCATGAAGAAATGAAGGATCCTAAATCATCAGTAAGTTGGAGGACATTTCTGTCTGAGCAATGACAGCAAAACAAAACATGCTGTTTATATGCTGTACCACAGCACTTAAAGCATTCCCTGTGAGGTTCACAATTTAATTCTGAAGGCTACACATTGTCCACTCCACCCCCTCAATGAGCCAGTGAGTTGGTTGCTCATGTTATCCATCTCAGAAGGAGAAAAGGCTGATTCAGCTACCTGGGATTGAAATCGGAATTGTAAGCACAGTTTTGGCTGCAGTACAGCAGTTTATCCACTGTGACCTAAGGCTCCTTTGTCAGGTTTGCCAGATGAAGACCTGGGATGATGTTGTTGCTTTAACGTTAGGCTGGGACAGTGATGGCGAACGTTTTAGAGACTGAGTGCCCAAAATGCAATTCAAAATCCACTAATTTTTCACAAAGTGCCAATACTGCAATTTAACCTGAATACAGGTGGCTGTGAAGGGGCAATGTCAGATGCCCACAGAAAGGGCTCTGAGTGCCACCTTTGGCAACGAAGCCATAGGTTCACCAACACTGGGCTAGGACTTGGGAAAACCTTGTTAAAATCTCCACTTGTTAATATGGCTCACTGGATGATCTGAAGTCTCCACCTAGTTTATCAAGCATTGTCCCACACAAGATAACAATGAGTATGCATCATGCACACCTGCTTCAGCTCTTTGGAAGATAAGTGGGCTGAAATGAAAGGAAGGGGATAATAAATTATTTGTTAGTGATCAAGTTAGAGAGAGAGAGAGAGAGAGAGAGAGAGAGAGAGAGAGAGAGAGAGAGAGAGAGAGAGAGAGAGAGAGAGGAACATGAAGTCCCTTTTGTTTCCTTATTTAACTACTCTTTCCCCAAGCACTTGGGGGAAACATAATAAAGAGGTTAACTTCTTAACCAAATAGCTTGATATTATTAACAGCTGAATTGACTTGTAGGAAACAGTTTTCGTTTCCAGAGAGGAATGAGTGGGGAAAGAGTAAGAGGAATGAATAACAAAGAGCAGACGACCTGTGTTAACCTGGTAGGTTTGAATTTGCTGAAGTGAGCCTAAACATGAAGTTTGATATTTACAGGCAGGAAGCGCAATCACTGCTGGGATTAGGCTGAAGCCGTCTGGGGCTTGGCCTATGTCACTGCATGGAGTGACACGGTAACCCTGGAGAAAGTTTTTCCCTTTCTTCCCAGGGTGCAAGCCATGCTCCATAAGACACTTCATACTGAGGATCCATCGACTTGTATTCATTAGTTACTTCTCAGAAATTTGAAGACTTCGCTACACATCTGATGTCACAATCAAGTACAAGGAAGGCCTGCCAAGCTCACCAGTTTCCTATTAGCTCTCCCAAACCGCAGTAATTCTGAGCACATCATTTTAACACAGCAGGAAGAAGGAAATTGGATTTCTATTATGCTCCTTGCCAAAGACCATACAAACAATTCACCTCTTTGCACATGGAATCGCTGTTTGGGAGATGAATTGCATTAACACTGAGTTCACAAAGGGCATGCTGGATTACATTTCTATATTTAAATTGAAAACTCCAGTAATTTAAATGACTCAAAGAAGCAAAATCTTGACATTTGAAATAATTATTTAGCTCGTGATATTTAAGCAATAAATCAAATGCGGCACACATATTTGTATTTTGCCAAATTGTTTTGTTTTGAGATTTGAAATGTATGTTGCCGCACCAAGAGATAGCAGTGCTGTTAATGTTAGGGGACAATTAAAATGTGGTGCAAGAGTGAACTTGGAACAAAGGAACAACATTGGGCTTGTTTCATGATCTTTTCTCATGCATTCTTTAAAACCTGGATTTATTTATTTATTTATTTATTTATTATTATATTTATATCCCGCTTATCTCCAACAAGGACTCTAAGCGGCTAACAACAAGTGAATACAACAAAGACAGATCACAAAAATAACAAAATAACAAATTAAACAAAGCAATAAATATCCTTGGATCAAGTCAAACAGCAAAGCAATGCATATTTTTTAGATTAGTGTTTCACTGAACGATGGGTGTTGGCCATAACCATCTTCCTTTTCTGCAAAAAAATGTGGCATTTTTACTTTCGTTATTTCTTTTTTTTCAAGGAAGACATGAAATGATTTGTTGAGAGAATGTGCTCATAGGGCACACATATTGCAAACATATACACAACTAAGCCTCACACTTAATATGTTGGAGAGGCAGTAATCGAGAACTGAAACCACAAATGTCTGTCAAATGCAATTTCTTCTGTATTTGGGCTTTGTTCAGCTTCGGTTTTTCCCCATCCCAGATATTTAAAAAAATCTGTAAATTAAGGTAAATTCTTTAAGAATTTAATTTAACTGACATTTCTCCCCTTTTGTGTAATCCAGATTCAAACAGTACAATGATTTTAATAGGTACATTTTCCATCATGAGAATAGAAAAATAAGAATGGAAGAGTGGTACTTCAACACTAACGAAGTTATATGCACAGGGATTCAAAACCTAGACCTATAGAAGCTGAACATTCAAGGCACTGAGTCTCAATGGACAAATATGTCAGATCTGGCTTCTTCCATGTTCATTAAAAAAAATCACAGATTCTTTCCATTCCCAGTATGAAGCAATGTATGTATTTGGGTAAAATTTAAATTTAAAAAGAACAAAAATGAAAGTATTAATCCTCCATATGCAAGATAACTTTTGACACTGCACTAATATTTGTGCTTTACTTGGTGTATTCTTTTTTCTCACTAATCCCACCTCTTATTTTTCAATTTTTCTAGTAAAATTGTCTTGATTTATCTGCCTGGTTACTCTGAGACCAAGTCTAGTTAATTTAAAGTTAGGAAAAATCTGGATATGGAAAATATGTTTGATAACAAAATGGCACTGCAGCTAAAATTGAGATCCCTTAAAAACTACAAAACTGGAGCACAACATTGTTAAAGGCTGTTCGAACTTTTCAAAATACAGTGGTACCCTGTATAAAGGAATTAATTTGTTCCAAATGAAATTATGTTAAGCAAATTTTCCTGTATACACATTTCCCACATGAATGCATTGAAAACTGAATAATCCCTAATCGCGACCATCTTTATGTTGTAGGGATCCCCCCTGTAGGCAATTCTGTTAAGCAAATTTCCCCTATCTCTGGAAATTTTTATATTTTACAGATTTTATGTTATATAAACCATTGGTTATACAAGGATCCACTTTATTTATTTATTTATTTATTTATTTATTTATTTATTTATTTATTTATTTATTTATTTATTTAGCTTATATGATGCCCACTACCCAAAGCTCCCTGGGTGGCTTAGCATTAAAAGAAACAATTAAAGCAATTAAAAATTGAAATGCCAATGAAAAATGTAAATGATAAAAACATTTAAATACAATAAACTAAAACAATACACTAAAATTGCCATCAGGACCCACAATCAATGTTATATCAGTTAAAAAGCTTCTAGAACAGGAAGGTTTTTACCTGACATCAGTGTTTGCACCAGGCGGGTCTTACTCGGGAGGATGTTCCATAGTCTGAGGGCAGTTGCCGAAAAGGCCCTATACCTGCAAGGCATCCCTTTCACCTCCTTGAGAGATGGCTATTTCAGTAGGGCACCCTAGCTAAATCTGAATTGCCAGCTAGGTTCATACGGAAGGAGCCAGACCTTCAGATGTCTTGGTCCTAAGCCATTTAGGCCTTAATTATATGTCAAAACTAGACACAACCAGAAAAAATGATGTTTCGGAACGGGTCCGTTTCAGGTCATTTCCGTTTGTCGCAAAATTTTTCAAAAATTTGTCATTTTGTTTGTTGTTTGTTGTTTGTCGTTTGTCATTTCCACCGCGATTTAGCGCAATTTGACTTCCCAGAGCATAGGGGCGTCCCACAATCAGGGCCGGCGCTAGGTGTTTTTGCGCCCTAGGCGGCCGGCAGGGTGGGGGGCGGGCGGCGGGGGGGAAGTGCGGGCAGGCGGTGGTGGCAGGGGGCCATGGGTGGGTGGCAGCCGCAGGCGGGCGAGTGGGCGGGCGGCGGGCGGGCCGCAGGCAGGTGGCGGCGCAGGCAGGCGGGTGAGTGGGCAGTTAGGATATCACTTAGGATAGAGGTTCTGTTTTTGGTTTGCACCCCAAATGTGTGTGTGTGCAAGCAAATTGAAGTTGGGAAAATAGAAAATAAATGGTAGTATATAATATATTTTTAAAATACATCCACACCTCCCACTCCCAGTCGAACCTCCCCCTTTATCCAATATCAGAAAAAAAAATCCTCAAACTGCCAGAGAAGAAATAAAAAATAAACTGCTATTCCCTTCAGCAGACAAAGCTGCAGGGAATCAAAGAAATTATTTTCTAAATTCAATTCCCTCCCTGCCTGCCTAACTTAAATCCTAAAGCCTCCAGCCTCCCTCTTCAATCTTGATCGGATCACACCAGCACCAGCAGCCAGCCCTCCTCCCTCAACCACATCCATACACCCAACTGCGATTTCTGGAAGGTGCCTCGGCTTTTTATGCCCTCTGAGACATCCAGAAGTGTCAGTCAAAAACCTGGTGATGCCATTGGTGGAATGGTTCAAACAATTTGCATGGTCCCATCCCATGCCCAGCCCAAACGGGCAGGTCTAAAAAAATAAAAAATAAAATAAAATAAAATAAAATAAAATAAATACGACGTTTTATTGCTATAAAAAACCCACTGCTGCTACTATTAAAATTCAGGCATTTAAAATAAATAAATTTCACATGTTTCTGTGGTGATTTGGTGTGTTTTTTTATCACGATTTCAAAAGAAAAATTGCGGTCGCCATTTTGGATCCCCCCACCGCATGGCATGGCGAGACGACGAGGATGACACCCCCAGCCTGGTGCAAGCAGCCCAGGACAGGAGAAGAGGGGGGAAAGGCTGGGGACCCCCCCAGAAACCACCCCTCTGGTAGGTTGCAAAGCCTCAGGCAGGCATATTTTCGCCTGCTTTTTTGGCCGGGAGTCGGGTTTTTAAAAAAACCTTTAAAATCTTTTTCTTTGCTTCGCATCGCGCGATCGCCGCAATGCCACAAACGGAAACGAAAAACCCGAACAAATTTTTCTTTTTTCGGTTCGAGTTTGAGTTCTGATGGCTTAATTATCGTTACCGTTTCCGTTACGTAACGGAAACGATAACCAAAAACGGAAACAACAATTTTGCCAAGTCATGCCCATGTCTTGTCAAAACATATACTTTGGATTAGGCTTGGGCCACAACTGGTAGCCAGTGCAGGTTATACAGAATTGGCATGATGTGCTCCATGGTGGCCCTTGCACTCACTACCTTTACCTCACAATTCTGAACCAGTTGCAATTGCCAGACCACCTTCAAAGGCTGCCCCTCAAAGTGTAGGGCATGTGTGAAATATGCACCCTTCACAAACATTTTCTCAGAAGTTTGCTTTTTGGGCAGAAAACTGCTGCCTTTAGAATTTGGAAAAATAACATGGCATTCAGAAAATGAGGATCTTAATTATTAGGGGTTCCCAAACAACGATGATGTAAGCATGTAGGGTCAGCTTATCTTAGGCTGTCATGTGTCTAGAAGGTACAAATTCACTCCAGAATACTAGTCAGGTATAAGGTCTATTATTATTCACTACAGAAAGGAATGATCAAAATAATAAAATAGCCAGAGATCCTTTGTCACAAGCTTAAATCTTTCCACAGAAATAATTCAGAACCTTCACTGAACAGAATATAACATTAGCCTAAGAAAAGATAATTACATAGGATCAAACCTGGGAGCAAGGACATGACACAGTTGTCTAATAATTTATAATCAAGAATGATGAAAGCAGGCCTGATTATATCTGCATATCCTAAATCTATATGTTTTAAATAAAAGTGCTCTGAGCTTTAAGTTCAGACTTAAATATTATCCTGCCTCAGTGCTATTCTATAATCATTAAGTGTTTGATATAATGCAGCCATGTTCAGGCTAGATTACAGTAATATGGTATATACTGACTACAAGTTTATGTATATATGTGTTTGTGCAATTTGTATTAATTTGTCTCTATTGAGCAGCCGAGCAAATCAGCATTCTATAACTTTCAAACTGGACTTTTAATCAAGAAGTTTTGCACAGCCATAGCAGACAGTCTTCTAATCCACTCTGTTACATTTGGAAAAATTGATCTCCCCCTTGGCCTTTGGATGCATGGCATGTCTCTCCACCCTTGGTGCTTGCCCTTACCCACTCCCAAAAAAGGGCGTGGGTGGCACGAATTGTCTGGCAGGGACTGAAAGAGTCAAACACATCCCCTCCATTCAGATATTGTATGGAGGAGGTGGTCAGCATCCAGGCGCTGCCAGGGTAGGTGTTGGTGCGCATACAAATTCAACGCTACCTCCCTCCCCACGCAGACCCAAAGGCTCCGTGGTGATGCCTCCAACCCCTTGTCTTGGGGTGATTTATTTATTCAATTCATTAGTAAATTAAATTATTTATTATTTCCATTTATATACCACCCGGTAGAGATGGGCACAAAACAAAAAAATGGTGTTTCGGTTTTTTGTTTGTCATTGAGAGGTCTGTTTCGGTTCATTTCCATTTGTCGTGAATTTTTGGAAAATTTTCATTTCCGTTTTTTGTTTTTTCATTTGTTGTTTCTACCCACTTTTTGCGCGATTTTAAAAGCATTTCCGTGCAGGGGTGTCCCGCAATGCCCCAGACCAGAGAGAAAACACTAAAAAAAATGGATGCTGGCAGAGACACAGTATAGACTAGGTACGCAGGGAGGCTGCAAAGGCAGCGGCGGGTGTTTCCCAGGGTGCAAGGCAGCCGCAGAGTGACTGCACTGCGGGGCAAGGGAGGGTACTCACCAAGAGGTACGCTACGCACGCACACAGGGAGGCTGCAGGACTGAAGCTAGAGTCACAGAGACAGCAATCCCTCCCTAACTCCCACCAGAGACTGCAAGGAGGACGGGGGCTGCCAGAGCTTTTTATGCCCTCTGTGGCTGCCAGACCTGCCCAGTCTGCAACCTGGGCATGCTATTGGTTGAACATGATCCCATCACATGGCTTGCCTCCATTTTGTGGGTGGTGGTGACAACCATTTTAAAGGGAAAAGAAAAATACATCGCGATGGAAGAAGACAAAAACAAATGCTTTAAGGACCCTAACCCCCTGGTAGGTAACAATTTCAAATAATTATCGCATTATCGCTGTGTTTTTACAGATGTCCAGGGTGTTTTAATACCCAAGAAATCAATCAATATTAGGCATCTGGGAGCCATTTTGGGTCGATATCCCCTAACTCCCCTTAAAGGGAAAAATACAGCAATCTGAGAAAAGACATAAATGCACCTTTTAAGGACCCCAACCCCCCTGGTAGGTATTATCAGACAATATAAATAATTATCGCTGCATTTTTACGGATGTCCAGGGCGTTTTTTAACATCTAAAACAGCTCATTTCATTGCGTGTTGCCATTAACGGAAACAAAACGCAATGACCACAATTTTCATGGTTCTGTTCGTTTCGTTGCATTTTCATCACAATATTCATTTGTCGTTTCATTACATAACGGAACGACTAACAAATAACGGAAATGAAAAATGTTTGTTCCGTGCCCATCTCTACCACCCGGTTTTCCCAAAGGAACTTTGGGCAGTGAACAATGAGAAACCAATAATTCAGGCAAAGAATAATAACAAAAAATAAGAATAAGAATAAGAATAAAACCAGCAAATCAGAATAAAAACAAAACAAAATAAAAGCATGAACAAATGATGGAGGAGCAGCACTCACTGAGGTCAGACAATGAGCAAGGTGGGAGCATGCGTAGGAGAATGGGTGGCTGAGTTGGAGCTGTTATGGGCATGGCTTCCAACAAGGACAGCCCCCCCTTTTCACAACCTCACATTGATCACATTCCTTCTCCATGAGTGTCTGCCAGATCGCTGCAACTCCCTATTCCTCCAGCCTTAATTTCCAGTAACTTGGCTCTCTTTCCTCAGCACCAATGAGCTCGGCACTGAGGAGCTGCGAAGCTGTCTCACCACAGCTGCTTCTTGGCTCTGGGAGAGGTTCATTCAGTGCATGCAGGAAGTGCTGTGTGCTGGCAGGCTGGACAGCTTAACGGTCCATTGGCAGCAGACTCATTGGCACTGAGGAAGGATAGCTGAGTTACCTGAATTTAAGGCTTGGGGACACTCATGGTGTGGAGTTGTGGGAAGGGGTGGCTGTACTTGTTGGAGGCCACAATGTTAACAGCTCTATATCAGCTATCTGCCCTCCCCCACACAGATATGTGCACCCTGGTCCCTCTCACTGGGAGACCTCTTAGTGTGGTGGCATATGCTGCTTTGTTCGCCAGAAGCCCTCAATGAGCTCCACTCCTCCATTGCCCCAAATCGAGGGGTAGGTGGCATCACCATCGACCCCTTGGATCTCTGTGATCAGGGAGGTGGTGTTGCATTTGTGTGTGTGCCGACTCCCACCTCTGGCAGCACTTGGACACCACCTGGGGCTTCCACAGCTGCTGCTGCTGGGACCACATGACTCTATTTGCTCTATAAGATGCACAGACATTTCCCCTTACTTTTGAGGGAGGGGAAAGTGCATCCTATAGAGTGAAAAATATGGAATATGTGTGTGTGTCAGGTTTGCCTCAGCCTACTCATTTTTGCTCTAGTGAGAGTTCAGGCTTGACTTGATTGAGCATCCACTTTTCTACCTTTTGGCTTCCAAGTAAACTGCAGACCCCTTATTTTTGCAAGAGGGGGTCAGGGAAGGTTTCTAGGTGAGCAGGAAACTTAATCCTTTGGCAAGAGAGGGCAAGGATTCCCTCTGAGCACCATGCATGGACAACATACAAACTGCAAGTAAGTGCTGTAGAATACTTTGTCCGAGGGAGGGGGGAAGAATTAGAGGCTACCAATAACATCCAGGGGTTGGTCTATCAGTGCCACATAGAGCCACAGCACACAGTTTGGGAACCACTGGGTTAACGCCTATGTGTTGCTTCCCCCCCTCCACTCATTTATATTTATTTATTTATTTATTTTCACATTTATATACTGCACCTATTCCCACATAGGGGACTCAGAGCGGTTCACAACAGACAGAATAAAACAGTTAAAAGACTAAGGCATCACCAGTGCAGCACACAAAGGGCCTTTTCACACTACCCCTAAGATCCGCTGGTCCCTTAAATTCGGACCAGAGATCTTGGGGGTTCGTTTCTGTTCCTGCGTCCCCACCCCTCAGCACTTCCTGCTCCTGTCGGCATGAGGGGGGGAGGGGAAAAAGGACAAAAGAAGCCTTTACTAACCTGCCGGTGCCGGTCGAAGTTGCCACCAGCCCCGTTACTTCCTGGTTCCTTCTCAAGGGGCTCTTAAAGGGGCGGGAGGCAAAAAAACAACAGACAAGCGAAGAGAGCCCAGCACTCTTATCCGCATCAATTTTTTTCACCTCCAGAGAGCAGGTACATGAAAAGTGCGCTGGGTCACGCTAAAGTGGGCGGGGTCGCACTTAATTGTCTGCAAACTCTGGAGCTGGTGGGGAAACATTTCTAAGCTCCGGAGCTGGGAGCCATTTGCAGCGCAGCTTAAGGGTCGTGTATAAATGCCCAAAGTCAATGCAATCAATCAATCAGTCAGCGGGCCAAAAAAAAAAAAAGGAAGAAAGAAATCCCTAATCAGTGCCAAAGGCATCCCGAAAGAGTAGCGTCTTTAGATCTTTCCTAAACAATGCCAGTGACGGAGCCTGCTGTAGCTCGCCCGGAAGTTTGTTCCAAAGAGTTGGCGCCGCCACTGAGAAGGCTAGATACTAGAGAACGTATTTGTCTCATTTCTTTTCTGTTTTGCATTTCTGAAGAAATTTGCAGTTTGGAAAGTTCATATTGAAAATTTGCCATATGGACTTATTGCCCATCCTGAATTCTAACCAAATTTGGCTGAATGTGATTGGTCTTTTGCTTGTGACTGGATTCCCTAATTGGGCAAGATTTGGAAGTACACAAGAAGCACAATTATATTCAGCTAAATATGACAAACTTTTCTTTAGACCTTCTTCCACATTGCTAAGAAGCTGCTGATGTGTGTGTGTGGTGGTGGTGGTGGGTTGACACATGTACTGTAGTTCTATGGCCTTTCTATTCTTAAATTTACTACTTCCTAAGAAGAGCTCACACATACTGTTTTCATTTTAGTCTCTTCAGATATGTCTATAGGATTTTTTTGGGGGTTGTTTTTGTTTTGTTTTGTGAGTTACTATTTATAAAATTCAAATCTACCCTAAGTGAGCGTATGCAAGATGGCATTGGCAGCACTTCTGTGGTGTGGATGCTTTGGCAGCCTGCATAATGCAACAAAACAAGGAGGATGAAGTAATTCTCATCCTTGAGCTTTCTTCTATTTATAATATTTAATTTGGAGAGATTACTATTATGATCATTAAATCAATTTCTGAAAGTGCTGCACTGGCAGATTGTTACAACATCAAGAAAACCGTTAGTATTTTTTTCCCATTGGGGTCTAATCCAAACCTATGTGTTATTCCATAAGTAGTAATTCCAACAATCTTAAGAGTTTCTGGATCTTCTGCTGCAGTTTATAGTTTGCTTTGTAATTTGTCTCTCTTATGTGGGTAAGATGGACTGTGTTCTAGAAAACATATTTATTTCCAGTGCTGATTGTTCAGTAGTGGTAAATCCATTAAGATCTTGCTTGTTTTAAAGACTGTATTTATATATATGCTTAATGGCAGACCAGATCAAAATGCACATTAGCACTAATAGTTTCTAAATTTATAGACAGGAATTTGAGATGGTGCGCTGCTCATTTGAATTCACTTCTTGAAGTACAGTTCTTCATTTTGCAGCATGTTTGTATGCCTTTATATAACCAATCTCTGTGTTACCATTTGCATGTTTAGAATTAAGCTAGGGATGTGATGGAATTTACAGTCTACAGACCAAAGAGAAGCAGATAGCAAAACCATTTGTTTTTTTTGGGGGGGTGTTGTTTTGCCATTAAAATGAATTCAAAGGGGATTTAGAACATAAGAACATAAGAACAGCCTTGCTTGAACAAGCCACAGCCCATCTAGTCCAGCATTCTGTCTCATACAGTGGCTCACCATTTGCTTCAAGGTATTTCCAAGCAGATGTCTTCCCCTACTTATGATTGCCTGCAAATGGCATTGAGAGATATCTTGTCTATCTCTCCAACCCTATCTCTCCAACCCGGAGGTTGTCCTTAGGCATCCATAATGAAAGCCATTGATACCCTTGTTTTCCATAAACTTGTCTAATCATTTCTTAAAGCTGTCAAAGCTGACAGCTGTCACCACTTCTTCTGGCAGGGAGTTCCACAGGCCAATGATCCTCTGGGTGAAAAAGTACTTTCTCTTATTTGTTTGAGATCTAGCACCCCAAAGTTTCATGGAGTGCCCTCTAGTTCTAGTGTTGTGCTATAGGGAAAATAGCTTTTCCTTATCAACTTTGTCCACACCATTTATGATTTTATAAAGTTCAATCATGCCACCTCTTAGGCACCATCATTCAAAAGTGAAGAGGCCCAGCTGTTGCAGCCTCAGATGGTAAGGAAAGTGTTCCAGCCCTCTAATCATTCTAGTCAGGGGACTGGAACACCTTCCTTATCATCTGAGGATGACACACCCAAAAAAACTTTTGTTTCAGCAAAAGTATATTAATTTATGTTGTATTTTTATTTGGGAGATATTCAGTTTCTCTAATCAGAAATCTCACATCCAAGAGCACAACTACCATGTGTAGTTTGTATCTCCATCTCAGAAATTAGTTTAGCTGCTGATGTCAAAGCATACACCTATATCAAAATTTTGAAAATTTCATGTTTCTCTCCTCACCTCTATGGACATTCATTATCCACTAGCTGGATTAAGGGTTTGGAACAGCTTGTCATTCTGAACTATCAAATTCTAGTTAGTCCAGAAAGAAGTCAAAACTGTGAATTTAGGGACAAATGGCTACCTCTCTTTTTATGTTTTATTCTGAATCCTCCAATTAACTGTATTCCTTTCTTAAGTACAGTTTATCTTTTTTTTTCAGAGAAGGCTTTTGTGAAGACAGAAGGCTATTTATTATTTACCAAAGGGATTCTCTGTTGTTCTTGTTGCCTTTGAGAATGAAAATCATCCCAAGTAGCAGGCAATAAATAAATAAATAAATAAATAAATAAATAAATAAATAAATAAATAAATAAAATAAATAAATAAATAAATAAATAAGAACCAACTGATTAGGAAGGGTTGGAGGAAGTATCCAAACAGGAAGTTTTGATATCTTACTATAGGCTCAGCAGCTATAATCTTGTGGCTGCCCAGCTTCTCCGTTTATTTTTATTCTCATTTTCTTTCTTCCTCTTTCTGTCCAAGTGAAGGTTATATTTTTCTATAATTACCAGAAGCAAACGTTTCCCTGGCAGTACATGCAATGATTAATCACACATTTTTATTACAGTGGTGGGTTCCCTTTCCTTTCCTGCTTTTTATATAACCTTTAATTCCCTGTATCTTATAGAGCCGGTATGAAGTAGTTTGCAGTGGAGAGAGAAGGTGTGTGTGTGTGTGTGTGTGTGTGTGTGTGTGTGTGTGTGTGTGTGTGTGTGTGTGTGTGTGTGTGTGTGTGTGTGTGTGTGTGTGTGTGTGTGAGAGAGAGAGAGAGAGAGAGAGAGAGAGAGAGAGAGAGAGAGAGAGATCAATTAGCTGCATGTGTCGAGGGTGAAGAGAGAAGGGGAGAAGGAGAGAGATGCTTAGATCTTTTGGTGGCATTTCTAAGGTCTATCTCACTCCTGTTAATGTGGATGTGTAATCTCTATTAAAATGAAAAGAAGCCCATCTAAAGAACAGAAAATGATCCCTGGTATACACAAGAGAAAACCAAATTCTTTCCTTCATCTTCTAAGAGCTCAAATACTAAGTGAGTCACTTGGGTCATTAAAACTAAAGACATCAGTAAAACTCTAAAATGGAAATATAGAGACAAGTGGTGATTCAGGACACTGAGGACTGCAGTCAGCATGAAGCGAGCTGCCAAGAGCTGAGGTCTGGGATGTATCTGGCAATGGATTTTTGGTTATGATTCCCAGCCATATCCTTTAAATCAAAATAAAATGTTTGTAGCCAAGATCGCCTCATTGTACAACCAAAATGGCAACTGGTGATTAGTGGGTGATTCAGGGCTCTTGCTCATGGGGCAGGGTATATTTCAAAGGAACCACAATACGTGAAAAATGCTGAATATGATCATTGACCACAGACATGATCCTTCAGCCCCTTTTGCTTCAATTGGTCCCCAGCTGTGGACCTGAAGCCTGTGGAATCTCTTGTGGAAATTGTGATTACTGTCAGGAGTCTGGATGACAAGGCCAGGACTGCAGTCCAAAACAGTTTTCTGTTGAATCTCACCACATCCCCAAGGTTTGTGGCTTTGAATTTCAGACTAGGATAAATATCTCTAAACTTTTAAAAGAAACCTGTTCCATCTGATGGGGGAAGTCTCCATGAACTAGCACGCCCTCACTGTTCTTTAGACTGTTGGAGAAAATATGCAGCACTGCCTTCTCTTTACCAAGAGACTGACACAAATTTGATATTATTAAATTCAGTAATGTAATTCAACCAAATATAGTGTGATTAATCAACTAAACATTATATGGTAAATTATTATTCCTTGATCCACATCTATTCTTAATGAATTATGATGGGGTTAATACTGTGGTGAACCACAATTCCCATCATTCTCACCATTGGTTGGTTTGGCTAGCGCTGAGGAAGTTATAGTTCAGGAACTTCTGGAGAGTCACTGTTGTCTAACTTCTATGAAGCTGTCAAGCAGAAGCAACAACTCTGTCATGAGGCGGTAACCACTGCCACAAAAAAAAAAAAAAAACCATCAGCAACTGCAAATAGGAAGCGTAAAAATCATTTTTCCCAATCCACTTTTAAGAACAGAAAATGCATGTTTGAATTTTTCACTGAGAAACTGAACTACATGACAGGAATTGCTGTTTTATATTTGGATCTCCCACATTACAGATAAATATTCAGCTTGTTTTGTTTCAAGCCTTTCTCCTCTGTGATTATAAGAAATATTCCCAAATACACTGAAGATGGAAGCTTCTTCTTCTTCTTCTTCTTCTTCTTCTTCTTCTTCTTCTTCTTCTTCTTCTTCTTCTTCTTCTTCTTCTTCTTCTTCTTCTTCTTCTTCTTCTTCTTCTCCTCCTCCTCCTCCTCCTCCTCCTCCTCCTCCTCCTCCTCCTTGTGATTTTCTATGGTGTATTAAATGGTAGGGCATGCAAGTATTAAAATAAGTATCTTCATTGAGGGTTTCTGATTTCTAAACACATTAATGGTAGCTTTTGATTTTTCAAATCACCCAAGGTGTGGAATTCAGGTTCTACCAGGTTCCCAGCCTTTCCTACCACTTGCAGCCCTCTGTGCCATACTCTCTAGTAGGCCAGTTTCAGGAGCAGCTTTTTGATGGCAACGAGTTAAATATTTTAGAAGTATTAGTAAAAATTCAAGGCTCTTAGTTGTGTGCAGAATCGCTTTATCCTACAACAAATTCACCCCTTGCTTGATTCCCAAAGTGTCTTTCTGCTCAGATGTCTGAAAAATTGGATGGTATTTTGTTTGAAAGACCTAGGCCATCTCCCTTCCACATTGCAATTTATGGAGGGGAAAAAAGAATGCCAATTAAACTCACCTAATTCTTTATTGCCGTTATGCCTTTTGAGTCAGAGTAGTGGTGGTTATTCAAAATTATTAGAACCTTGTTACCAGAGGCTATACATGAATGCCTACAAAGAGACACCCTAAAGGACTGCTGGAGGAAATGTTAGACTGTGTGATGGAGTGTGACATTTCTCCCCTATTCTGTGCATTAAAAGAACTAGGTGTGTAAACGCTAATTGCCATTCACGTTCTCAAAGTGAGGAAGAGAGGGGGGAAATGGCTTCTGTACAGCAGAAGGTGATGAAATTGGCACGGTAAAATATTGGACTGGGTAAGACTAACCTCTCTCTTTAAATGATCACAATGTGAACAGAAAATAGACTTGAGAGATTCTGAGCCTTCATTTAGAGCTTTTCTCTGCATTATAAAAATAATTCACACTGTGACCTGCATTCCTTACCATTAAAGAAAGTGGAATGTAATGGAAATCACTCGTGATTCACCTGACTTTGCAGCTACCCAGCTGGTAAGAGAAAAAATCCCAATAATGCCTGCCTGTTAGCAGAAGCTCTGTTGTAGAACCTGGTTAAAATACATGCCACTGTGTTTCATTTTCTGTCTGCTTTTAGTGACAAACATGGAGTCTGGATAAACTATAGATACCAAGTACTCAGATAAACTATAAATGTATGTTAAAAAGCAGAGCACCTCCCTGCCTCCAATGATATGCTCATCACTTGGTATCACTTAATTGCCCCATACCCTTCTGGCCTGAGAACGAAAATTGTCCTGTTATTATGATAGATTAATCTTCATTTCACTGCATTCAGATTCAGCTTGCTTAATCAATGTGTATGCGTGATAAAAGAACTTCAGACATCCTGTCTACACTTGTCTCTTTTCCATTAACTATATATTAATGGAGGAGACTTTTAAAAGTTATAGGCATATATCATCAGAGGAGATGTCAGAATCAGCCAAATTAGACAATAATCAATGTAAAGTAATTGATGGCAGTTTTCAAGTGAAATTACAGTGCATAAAGAAAGAGTAATTTTTTAAATTAGAAGAGCTAAAAGGACATAAAGGCTTAAAAGTGATGCACAAAAAAGATGGCTGTGGGAATGAAGCTTCAGTGTACTGTAAGCTGTAATAGGAATGGAGTTGTGTTAATTCCTGAATGAATACAGTCCACTAATGACAAAAGTAATGCTGAGAGTAACTTGGGCATATCCTTTACCTGCATGCTAAGAAACTCTAGTTACTGGGCAGGACGAAAGTGTAATAAATAAGTTATTTCTGAAATGTTTAATTCATTCAATATATTTTTGTCCTGCTCTTTAATTCCAGACATTTCTTTGTGTGGCTCATAAATAAATGAAACAATAAAATATCTGATCCACTGCATCATGTAGATCAAATCTAAGTCCGAGCATTAAGGTTGGAGTCCTTGCAAGACAGAAAATGATTTGTATTCTCAAAGGTTTTCATGGCCAGGATCTGATAGTTGTGAGTTTTTCTAGCTGTTTCGTCGTGTTCTGAAAGCTTTTCTTCCTGATGTTTTGCCAGACTCTGTGGCTGGCAAAAAGACAAAAAACAAAAACAAAACAAAAACAAAAAACCCCAACAACTTCACAACAACTATCAGAAAATGATTTATTAAATTTGCATCTGAAAATCTGCTAAAAGAAAAAAAAGATTCCCACTTGTTCAGAAAAGTTTATAAAGTTGCAACCTATCATTGGTATTTACCCCAAGATATGTTGGTGGCTCAGTGGACTAAGGCACTGAAACTGTAGACTGCAAAGTTGGCAGCTCGGTGGTTTGAATCCCGGGTGCCACGCAGCAGAGCGAGCTCCCGCTGATAACCCCAGCTCCTGCCAACCTAGCAGTTTGAAAGCATGTAAATGCAAGTAGATAAATAGGTACCGCCATAAAAAAGAGCTGGTCTACATGGCCTTAGACAAGCTAAACAGTCCCAGGATGCCCTCGGAATAAAGGAATGGTAAACCACTACTGAGTACTCCCTACCTAGAAAACTCTGAAATATGTCACCATAAGTCGGAGTTGACATGATGGCACACTGTTGTTGTTGTTGTTGTTGTTGTTGTTGTTGTTGTTGTTGTTGTTGTTGTTGTTGTTGTTGCCACCAGTGACACAGAAGTAGGCTGAACTCAGTGCACTGTTAAACAACATTGCTGAATAATCAGAATATTAATGTATTAATGGTACCATTCTCTACCTTTTTATCGGGATGTCACTTTTATTTAGTTCAGTTTATGCTCTCAGGTAACTGGATGCAGCCTAACTGATTTGTTCTGCATATATTTAATTAAATGTGTTTACTTAAAGTTATAGAAAGGAGAGGCCAAAGAATGCAGCAACTGTGGGACCATTGCTCTAATCTTTCACACAAGCAATTTTATGTTCTTGGTGTTGCAACATTCCTTTACAAGGAGCGACAAATTTCTGATGCTCAAGCTGGATTCCAAAAATGAAGAGTCATTTAAGATGATATTGCAAATAAACATTGGCTACTAGGGTACAGCAAGGAACTTCAGAAGATCAGTTTATGCATTATAGATCACAGCAAAATGTTTGACTATATGGGTATGGAAAGCTGTGGGTTGTTCTGATAAATAAATAAATAAATAAATAAATAATGGGTGTGCCTCAGTACTTAGTTGTCCTGATTTGTAATCTGCATTGTGGACAAGAAGGTACTGTATGACAATATGGAAAGACAACATTGTTTCCTTTAGGCAAAATTTCAGTAGATGGTGCATGTTTTCTCCTTGTCTGGTCAGCCTTGTAAAGAACAGATCATAAAGAAAGCAGGACTAAATTCAGAAAAAGGGGAAGTAAATGATGGATACACAGATGACACCATCTAGCAGCAGAAACCAGCCCTGACCTGAAACAACATCTGAGAAAAATGAAAGAAGAAACGGCCAAAGCAGGACTGAAAATTTCTGGAGACTTCTCTTCCCATGCCTCATCAAAATCTTTCACTCTCCTTGTATTTAAAACTAAAAACTAAAATTGAAATATTAACATTAAATAATAAACAATGTGCTATCCTTTCCAGGCACCTAAAATCTTCAGCCTGATGTGAGGAGGGAATGTTTATGTTCATTCACTAGAAGCTTTCACCAACATGTCATATATTTTACACAGAAAAACCATTCAACAGTGGCATGCGGGATATTTAAATTTCAAAATATATGCCTTTTTCAGAGTTCTGTGCTTATTCTTGAACAGATTGGAAGCCTTGTATATACAAAAATATCAAATAACATCTATGTTCTATCATAGCCCACAAATTCCTTAAAGTAATGGATGAAAATCATTCACTCTCCCCATCTATAGGATTCAATAAAATTAAAATTTAATTGTTGGGAATGTATGGGCTACATGTATATCCCTTTTTACTTGGTGACCCCCCATTCAGAAGATAAATTCAACTGCACTGGTTCACAGTACAAGTTTCATTGGGGTAGTATAGAGCCCTTGTTCTCAAACATGGGGGTCCCTAGATGTTCATGAAATGCACCTCCCAGAAGCTTTCACTGTGAAGGCAAGGGCCTCTGGGAGCTGCAGTCCAAAACTTCTGAGGACTTTGCTTAGCATGGTAACTTGCACTAGGGTAGGCCCATTGAATCAATGGTGATTTGGTAAGCCAACTCCTTTGTGAGTTTCACTGATTCAAAAGTGTGTATCTGTAACTTTAAAGTCAAAATTTCTGTTAAGATAGGCCCATTTGGATCAGTGGAGCTTCTGGAGGAGTGGACTCACCAAATCTCAACTTTATTCAATTCAACTTGATTCAATGGGCCTGCTCTAGTGTGATTTACTATAATAAGCAACAGGATTTGGGCCACTGAATTCCAAGGTACTGTGACATATTACCACCAGTGTATATGACAGTATTAGAATTAGTCTTAAACAACAGCAGCATCCCCATCTGTTTGTTTCAACTTAAATGCCATTCTGTAGGGCCTGGAATACTTTCTGAACAGTTTACAACATAATCAGGCAAGGAACACATTGCCCCCCAATGATTTCTTTACTCATTTTACCAACCTCAGAAGGATGGAAGGTCAAGTCAACCTAGAGCCAGCTACCTGAATCCATTTGGGACTGAATTCAGGTAACCAGCAGAGGATTGACTGAAGTATTGCAGTTTAACTGCTGCACCACAGAACTGTTCAGCAGCTTGAGGGATCTCCCCCTGCTTGCTGTTTCTTTGTGAATGGTAGGGGGAAACTCTTGATGACCATTCTTGAAATCTACCTAGATCACCCCCGAGAACTGCTAATGACCTTTAACTATCTCCAACATACCACCTTGACAGTGGACCTTTTGTGTCCCTGTTACATTTCCTATCCCCCCTTATTCTATTGCTAGAAGAAATGTCTGCCTCTGGAAGCTACATGGTGTGCAACTGAAGAAGTAAGAGGACACAACACACACACACACACACACACACACACACACACACACACACACACACACAAATTTAAAGCAATGTTTTAGGATATGTTTCAACATGTTCTCTGGATATGAAAGTGCCTAGAAAAAAATGTAGTGTTGCACAATTGAGTGTCTGTAGACTGCTTTGACAGCTGACATTGGTGTTGTCAACATTCAGGCTGCCCTTTGCTGTATTTGGCAGCCATTTTTCTTGCTCACAACACTGGCATGACATTCTGCAGCAAAACAGGGCTATTTCCAGGCCTTTTGAAATGTAGAGACAGAAGCACAATATCCCACATTTATAAACTGGAGTTTTTTTTAAATAACAATTGAATTCCTTTTAAAATATTTTATCATTTTCATTCTGTTTCTTTCCCATTTCATTCTTGAAATTGTAGTACCAGTAATAATTTAGAACATAAAAATACATCAAGCAAGGAGGGGAAAAACCTGCAGGCAAGAAGGCACAATTTTAAGCCTAAAGCAGAATGATAATATCTCTTCAAAACAAGGGCTTTATATCTAAATCAAATACAATGGGGGAGAGCTGCTGGTTGATAACAATAAACCTCACAAGAAGAGATGTTGATAAGTCACTTTATCCTTCATTTACTGAGGAATATAGATAATGGGTTTGTTTGTGATATCAGTGAAAGACAGGGAGATAGAGAAGGTAGAGGGAAGAAAAACTAATAACTCAGTGAGATTTTATGCCTCGAGATATTCATTATGTCACTTATATTCTGCATTTCTGTCTTGATCTGGACTGAGGTTTTTCTCTTTCTTTCTCACAAATCACATTTGTTTAAATAGTGCAGATGGACTTCCTGCCATTAATCATGTTGTCTTGTTTTCAGTCACATGAAGCAGCAACTCTGGAGGAAAATGCGGGTGTTGATTTCTGATCCAAATATAAAGCCTGCCATGGGTGATAAAGGTGACTTGAATTTCAATCCAGTGGATTGTCCCTCTTCTTTTAATGTGCCTGACCACTAGCCTGCCTAAAGCATAGATTAGTGCATTGTCATTGCTGTTATACCCTTGTGACACTGCTATCTGTGTAATCCCTTAGTGACCTCTGACAGCCCTGAAGATAGAGAGCCTATTGCAATTCAGTATGTATCTTTTTACTTTTATTCTGTTCTTGCCATGTCCTCTAGCCTGGTCAGGCCCTGGCTCACTGTTGGGACATAAGCTGGGTATATTTCTTTCTTTCTTTCTTTCTTTCTTTCTTTCTTTCTTTCTTTCTTTCTTTCTTTCTTTCTTTCTTTCTTTCTTTCTTTCTTTCTTTCTTTCTTTCTTTCTTTCTTTCTTTCTTTCTTTCTTTTTGCTTCAAAAAAGCACCATGATGTAAGGATATCATTAAATGACGGGGAGGGAAAGAGAGAAGGGGAAGGTACATGAAGTTGTAAAAATGGGGGGGGCAGATGAGAAAAGGGGCAAGAGATGGCCATCCATTTCAGACAGCTTCATTAGAAGATGAAATTTGTTAGTGTTCCAGAGATAGAATGCTAGCAGACCTTCATTACTAAGAAGTCAAACTTCTAAATGAAGCCTGTGCCTATCTCCCTATGGCCAATAACAAAACTAATTTGTGAAGCAGGAGATGAGCAAAGGGCTCCAGCTGTGACAGTCAAATGTTCTCAGCCCTTAAGTAAGTTCACTTCCTAAAGTTAGCATTATTTTGGTTCCTGGCAAAACTGGAACGAACCATCTTTGATGGGAGGGAGAAGATAATGGCAAATATATTTGCCAGGCAATAACGGTTTGTTTTGGTTTAAACAGGGCAATTTATTACTTACAGGAACAGGTTAATAACTACATTAACTCAACTAGAACTTTATAGGAGTGTCTGTGAAGTAGCGCAATCAAGATGGATATTGTATTTATCAGGTCCCCTTACTGAAAGGCATTTATTGCAGCCAGTTATCTCTATGCTGCAAGGGGGATGCCAGGGTAATTTTGGGCAACCAATGTCTTGGCAGTCCTATTGCTCATATTGGGTTGTTATTAATTACTCCCTATTACCTGATCTGATTTATTAAGATAGGACTGCCGGGGACCTTGAAACTCTTTGTTGAAATATGAATCCGATGGTCAATATTATATTGCGCTACCCGCCAAATTGTGACCAACATGGTTTTTTATAAACCCGCCTCCACATGTAGCTGGTGGGATGGGCGAAAACACGCCGCCACTCAAGGCCAATCAGAGTGGCGGTCAAAAATTCCCATCCGGCCCCAAAGCGACCAGCAAAGCATCACCATCACATTCAAATAGGGGAGGGCGGGTGGGGGATCGCTCGGCTGGGCATGCAAGCAGATATATTGCGCAATCAGCGCAAACCAACCACCGCCTGCCTACTGGCAGCTGGCAAAGCCTCCCCTGCGCCTCACTAGGAGGTGCGGGGACGCCAATCTATAAGCCATGTTGTGTGAAGAAATCTTCCTCTGAAAATTTAAGAGATTCTCATTCGATTTGACAGACTAGAAAATGACTTTGAAAAGAATGTGAAAGGAGGATAAATTTGAGGCAAAAAATCTAATATGTGAAGGATTATTGTGTTCCTGATAATTATGATGTGGTCAACATGGAAAGTAATGCTTTTCACTTTTTTCCTAGGACTTTCAAATTAAGAAATGTGGGCAGCCAAGATTGGAAACCACTAGAGATGGGTACCAAATGAGAAATGAAATGTTGATTTTTTTGTTCATTGCATAACAAACCAAGATGAAACAAAATGAAACAAAGAAGAAACAAAATGAAACAGTGTTTTTTTTTTCATTTAAAATGAACCATTTCATTCCACTTGTAAAAGGCCCCTGACTCCTCCCAACTGGCAGGCAGTGGGGAATCCCCCAGCAGGGGGCTGAGAGGGAAATGCTGATGTCAGCGCTCCCCTCTAACCCCCTTGCTGGGAGATTCCCCACTGCCTCCCAGCTGGGAGATGGTAGCGGGCAGAGAGTCCAAGGAGAACTTGTGCTGCTGCGCCCACCACTGCTGCTGCCTTGCCAAGGCAGGCAAAGGAGTGAGCTAGGAGGCGAGTGGAGCGAGTCCTCCTCCAACACTTTGCTGCTGCCATTTTAAATGAGCTCCAGACTAGCTGTCAGAGCCTGTATAAAATGGCAGTGGCAGTGGAAGAGAGTGTCGGAGGAGGACTCGCTCACCTCCTAACTCGTTCCTTTGCCTGCCTCATTGAGGCAGTAGCAGAGGTGGGCACAGCAGCATGAGTCCTCCTCAGACTCCCCTCTCCATTCTCAGTGCTCCTCTCTCAGTCCCCTACTGGGGGGTTCCCTTACCTCATTTCATTTCATTATTCGTAAGTAACTAAATTCTTTGGAAAAAATTGTTGTTTATGATACGAAATGAAACGCAGGGGGACGAAATGGAATGAAATGAAACTCAATTTTTCCATTTCGTGCCCATCCCAAGAAACCACTGCTCTCAAGGACTCTGACAGATAGCAACACAGAAACTTCTTCCATGAGGAGGTAAGATTTTTGGGAAATTAAAGGGCATACTTCAGCTTGTCCCCCAAAAAAAAAACCCTGGATATCATTTTGTCCTTTCTCATGCTTGTTTACTGGGAAGAAGCTGTCTTATGAGCATGTGCAATAGAGACCAGGTGTATTCACAATGACCTTTTTCAAAGACAAAGGTACTAAACCCTGAAGAATGACAATTTTCCTCCCAAATCATGTCTTTGTTGTTACTGTTATTTTGAGAGAGAGAGATTTTGAGATTTCCTTTTTCATACTGCCCATGAAGTGATGCCCAGAGCTCCCCTCTAAAATTCTGCACTATTTTGGGGTACATGCCTGTCTACCCCAACCCAATCTCATCACATTGTCCCCAAATGATACTAGCTGCATGCATTCTAGAGAAAGCAAGTTTGTTGCCACTTGCAGTGGCAGGACAAACACCAAAAATATGTGGAAGGGAAAATAAAAGAGGAAAAATTGTGTCACAATCACTGCTAATGTTGAGCTCCACTGTGGGGAAACTGTAGACTTTTTTCTCCCCTGGGGAAATGTGTCCCTCAAATTTCTCTTCCAGCTGGAGAATTCTGAAAAGCCATTTGCACCCACCTATAGTTTAGGCATCCTGGAGATGATTGCCATGTTTTCCATATGACCCAGGTCTTGTTGAGTGAGGCTTTGGATTACAGGACAGTGTGTGATACCCATGAAAAAACTCAAGAGTCCAAATAAATCCAGCATGTTTCTGAAAATTATCCAAATCTTTTTTTTAAAAAGTCCCACTAATACATAGAAAGTTTACTATCCATCCATTTTTGGAACTGTAGGCTAATGTTGCTATAATTATTGAATAAATGTGTATATAGAATATTTATAAACTGCAAATTATTTTTCAGAGATGGATACTCCACCAACCTTCCAGTGACCATTGAAGACAATAAAAGAAGCATGGAAGTGGGTAGAAAGAGGGAATATGATAGAGAATAGGCTATCAAGACAAAGAAAGACAGAAGAATAATACGGTTTTTACCAGTGATACAAAGTCATCTTTTACTCAGAAGCATTTGTGTTTTCAGATGCAATGACTCAAATCACCTTGAATAAATAGCTCTAAGTTCAATTCACCTCCATTTACCATGGATGATCAAATACAATAAGTCATGATTCAAGAAAGCACTTAATCACATGCTTAAATCCTTCCCAACCCAGATATGCATTTACTTTGATGAAACTTAAGTACTGAAGCACCTTCATGAATAGGGATGCTTTGGAGGTTTGCCTGCCAAATGTAATTATGGCAGGTGCTCAGCAGCCCAGCAATCGAAGCAACATGCAGGTGGCTTCTCATTCCATGTTTCATTTTCCAGCAACACCAGGGTTAACTAGACTGTTCTTCCATTAAGGTGTACATCATATTAAGAAGTGTGCATGTGGTTCTGTTGCATAAGCAGTATTGCTAAGAACATACATTGACTCCAGCTCTGCAAAATACTAGTATTAGAGATGGACAAGAAATGAAAAATGAAACACTGTTTCATTGTTTTGTTGTTATTGTTGTTCAGTCGTGTCTGACTCTTCGTGACCCCATGGACCAGAGCTTGCCTGGCCTTCCTATCTTCCACTGCCTCCTGGAGTTTGGTCAAATCCATATTGGTTGAATCGATGACACCGTCCAACCATCTCATTCTCTGCTGTTCTCTTTTTCTTTTGCCTTCAATCTTTCCTAACATCAGGGACTTTTCCAAGGGCTCCTCTCTCCTCATGAGGTGGCCAAAGTACTGGAGCCTCAGCTTCAAAATCTGTACTTCCACAGTTTTTGTTAGCTAACAAAATGGTAGGACACATTTTGTTTTGTTTCACCACAAAACACCCCCCAGAACAAAATGATTCATCTTAGAGCAGGCATTCGGCCCTCTAGATATTTTGGACCACAACTCCCACAGTCCTTTGTCATTGGCAATCTAAGCTTAGAATTCTGGGAGATGTGGTCCAAAACATCAGGAGGGCCAAAGTTTGGACATGCCTGTCTTAGAGGAATCAACGGCAGGGGAGCTCAAGCTCTCTCGTATGTGCTGGGAACATAAGAAACTTCTCAGGAACTTCCTTTGGAATTAGTTGTCAAAGGACAGTGTGATGGTCAGGTTGTGGAGCAACTGGCTCACCTTTTACTCCAGTGGCATGCACTGCTAGATCTCGGTTTCTTGTTTCTTTTCCAGCATCCATGGCATTGCAATGGAGTAGCATGAGTATGGCTTAAGTGGTACCATGTGGTACTTTACTTCCTGCTACAGATGGTGGCCATTAGTTTGTCATTTCCAAGAAGGATCAGAAGAGGATACAGCAATAATCATGACCACCCCTCTATATTTAGCATGTGCTGGAGGTTCTTTATTTTGTTTTACTTATTGCCTCAGAAACCAATATTTACTAGTTATGGCTCTAGGAATTGTCATCAAAAAAACTGATTTATCTAAGCCATGGTTTTATAACCGACAGTGCTAGCTTTTCATTCCAGGGAACAGTTTTACCAAGTCCCTCAATAAAATATCCCCAAAATGTTCTGGGGTTTGTTTGTTTGTTTGTTTTGATTCAAAGATATCTGCTAATAATTCCACTAATTCCAGTTACAGTGGTACCTAGACTTATGATTGCTTCGACAACCAAAAAATTCAACTTACGAAGGCTCTCCACAGCTTCACAAGTCAGCTGACAGGTCAGACCTGTCAACATCGGCTCTCTGGTGGGGCTTTGGAGAGCAGTATTCGCTGCTGATCACCACCTACTCCTCCTTCTTGGTTGCTTAGATCTCTGCAGAAGAGATTGAAGCAACCAAAAAGGAGGAGGAGGTGGTGATCTCCCTCAATTAAGGGCAGCAGAAGGCTGCTCTCTGCAGCCATGCCAGACAGCTGAATTTGACAGGCCTTCAGCTGTCCTTGATTGAGGGGGATGCATCAGTTCCTGCTCTGCCCAACAAATTTGTGGACAGAGCAGGAACCAATGCATCTTTGCCCAGCCCGGGGGGGGTTGGAAGGGAAATGCACTTCCCTTCCAAACCACCCTGGCTGGCCAAAGGAGGGAGTGATGGATATTTGGCCAACCTGGGAAGCTTGCAAGGGAAACACTTACCTCCAGGTAAAACGCTTACCTTCACTTATCTCTGGGCTGGCCGAAGGTCGATCAAGCCAGCCCGGAGGTAAGTGCTTCCCTTTCAAGGCATCCAAGCTGGCTGAAGATCAATGGGTGATCTCTCTTAATCAAGGGCAGACACAACCCTGATAGAGAGCTGATTTTGACAGTTCGGACCTGTCAAAGTCAGCTGTCTGGTGGGGCTGCAGAGAGCACCCTTCGACTGCCTTTCATTCAGGGGAACTGGGACAGATTTCCCATTGAAATGCACTAAAAACCAATTTGTTCCCTTTTTTGCCTTTTTTTCCAACCTCTGGAAAGGGTTAATTGATTTTCAGTGCATTCCTATGGGAAACCACTGTTCGACTTAATGAATAGTTTGACTTCTAAAGATGCATCAGAATGGATTAATGTCATAAACTGAGGATCCACTGTACTAATTTTTGGAATATTCTGAATAATTTACTATTTTTACCATTTTACCTTTCCCTTTGAGTCTCCACAAATACTATTTTTGTAGATATTTCCTGAAGACAGAGATCAGAGGTAAGGGGAAAATCAACAACCCATCACCATCTGAATGCTATCTTTCTACTCTAAAATCTGCACCTATTCTTTTCAAATTATGTTCTAAACCAGGGCCTTTTCTGTCTCATATGTTATTTTCTTAACAACTGTCCATCAGAAATGCTGGGCCATACAATTTCTTCTTCTTCTTCTTCTTCTTCTTCTTCTTCTTCTTCTTCTTCTTCTTCTTCTTCTTCTTCTTCTTCTTCTTCTTCTTCTTCTTCTTCTTCTTCTTCTTCTTCTTCTTCTTGGAAATCCCTTCAACCAGTGTTTCTGAAGCATGGGTCCCTGCATGTTCTTGGACTAGAACTTCTAGACATCCTGGCCAGCATAGCTATATAAAAGGCTTCTGGGAATTTTAGTCCAAATACATCTAGTGTAGTAAGGTTGGGAACTACTTCCTTAAAATAGAGAAGAAAAGTTGCACAAAATGTACTGTACTTTCCTTGGGTGTTACATCCAGTTCTGCCCCATAAATATAAACTGAGGATCCACTGTACTAATTTTTGGAATATTCTGAATAATTTAAGAGTTCTGTTTAAAAAAGATTAAAAGCAAAATTCCTGCCATCTATGTGTCTCATAAAAATATTATTTCTAATTTCTATCTGTTTAAGCAAAAATTTATTTTATCATCCATGTGTATGCAGGACAGGACTTTGGTGAATCTTTATAGACTGAAGGTATCAAAGAAATGGTACCAAAACAAGAAATGTCTGCTTTTTAAATTCCAGTTACAGATTTTGTGGAAAATATTGGAAACAGATGAGATTATATCAGATCTCAAACCTCTCTGCCAGCCATATTTCATTCCCTATGTATGTAATGTTGTTTCCTAGAGTTGAATAAGAGAACAGAACAGAATGAAATCATTTCTATGGATTAATTCCATTGTTTTGCCACACATGTTAAACGTGTTTGAAAATAGAAACAAAAATGTCTGACAATGATTCTGAATGTGCTCCTTGGAGTTACAGTATGTTTTGACAAATAAGAGTATATTTTTGTCTAAAATTGATAGACTAAAAATTGAGGATCATCTTTTACATGGAAGTAAGCTGAAGAGAGAACCACATGGTTGTGAAACTGTAATTTTTGGTTGGAAAAGTGAGGGTCGTCTTATGCACGGGGGTGTCTTATAGACTGGAAAATATGGGTACCTAGTCTCTTTAGCTTAACTGCTGCTATGTTGAGGCAACTTCATTAAGTTATTTCTTGGGTCATTAGCTTCTCTTTCCCATGGACAATATTCTTTAGATTATTTCCAAAGGAATTTAGCATGAAAAGGAAATGGCAGAACAATTTTATAGACATGAACATGTAGTATGCTTTTAAAACAATTTAATATTTTACTTGAGACAGATCTTTGAAAGTCCAGCTACAAACTACTTTACACCACATGTTATTCTGTGTTCTATTCTGGTCTGCAAAACATGACTTCTCTGTAATGATACATTGTTCCCTTAGCAACTTGGACAAAATAAGGTACAGGCAGCATTCACTGATACAAAACTGTTATGAAAATAGAAGACGTTTGGTTGTTCTAATTATGTTTTCCTAAAGCACACTGCATTTCCACTATTTGGAAGCAAAATCCCAGCTATTTGTGGTGAGATGCTAAACTTCTGTATTGATTTAATTCTCTCATGATTTCTGAAGATCAAAAAAGCACCTGTCATATTCCAGTGATATGTAGGTTAAAAACACAGCTCCAAAGAGCACAGATCTAACCAGATTTAGATTTACATGCATAAACAGGCTTTTCTAGACAAATATTGAATATCTTTTGTCCAAATCTGCTTATTCAAACATTGGTTCTGAGAAGGTGAATGATGTGTACATGGAAGTCTAGGATGCATGTTTGAAGATGTGCTTGAAAGATGACTCCAGAGTATATCTGGAGTTCGGCAAATAGTTTATTCACTCCTGAAATAATAAAAGGTAAAGGTAAAGGTTCCCCCCGCACATGTGTGCTAGTTGCGTCTGACTCTAGGGGTGGTGCTCCTCTACGTATTCAAGCCGAAGAGCCTGTGTTGTGCATGTCCATGGCCTCATGACTGGCATGGCTGCAAGGAAACACTGTTTTACCTTCCTGCTTTTTACGGTGGTACCTAGTCATATACTTGCATTTACATACTTTTGAACTGCTAGGTTGGCAGAAGCTGGGGTTATCAGTGGGAGCTCACTCCTCTCCATGGCACCCAGGAGTCGAACTGCCAAGCTGCCAACTTTGCAGCTGACAGATAGGTCAAGGCAACTGGTTGTTCAACTGTCATACAAAACATCACTTGGCCCATAGTTTTGTCTTTGGTCTGCCAAAGTGGCAAGTTAACTTTCCATGGAATAGAGCTGAGAATTGTTAAAGCAACAGTGAATCCTTTTCACCCCAGATACCAAGTTCCAATTTGGGAATAATCAGGGACAGTCAGTTTCCAGCATTGTGCAGAGCTTTGCCCCCCAAGCCCCGAAATAAAGAGGCGAGACCACTTTCAATTTGGTACAAACGGGCCACAACTTTATTAATAACTCTTTAACTTCTTAACTGGTAAAGTCAGGATCACTGAAGGGGACCTGACGCCGTAGTGCCAGCTGGTAACCGGGTGGAATGAAATACCACCGCCAATGAGCAATGTATTCAATTAGATAAAACCAGTTAAATCTGGAGCTCTGCACAGCCCTCGGGAGGCCTCCAGTAAAATTTAGCTTAATTTGTCCGCTGACAAAGCCAATGTGGATAGACTGATTACGAGGGCTGAGAAGAGCCAAAATGGCGTCAAATTGGCTCACAACTAGAATACGGTTACCAGCTGCACTACCCGCTAAGTTAGTGGCCAAAAAGAAGGGAGCCCACCACCGCAGTGAAGAGAATGGGATGGGCGAAAACACATGGCTACTCACGGCCAATCAGAGTAACCACCAAAAATTCCCATCCGGCCCCAAGAGGCGACCAGCTATACTCATTCTCCAACCATAGGGGGGGAGGGCGGGGCCAGAAATCTCACCGCCGACAACAATGGCGGCGAGAGACGGGAGCCCTCTTATAGGCTCCCGTCCCCGGGCAAAAGAACCCGGATGGGCGCGAAGAAAGCGCGCCCAAACCGGGGCTGGGGAGGCAAACGCGCCCCTCCCCCAACAGAGTGGGGATCAGAGCCACCCTTGCCCCCCAAGCCCCGAAATAAAGAGGCGAGACCACTTTCAATTTGGTACAAACGGGCCACAACTTTATTAATAACTCTTTAACTTCTTAACTGGTAAAGTCAGGATCACTGAAGGGGACCTGACGCCGTAGTGCCAGCTGGTAACCGGGTGGAATGAAATACCACCGCCAATGAGCAATGTATTCAATTAGATAAAACCAGTTAAATCTGGAGCTCTGCACAGCCCTCGGGAGGCCTCCAGTAAAATTTAGCTTAATTTGTCCGCTGACAAAGCCAATGTGGATAGACTGATTACGAGGGCTGAGAAGAGCCAAAATGGCGTCAAATTGGCTCACAACTAGAATACGGTTACCAGCTGCACTACCCGCCATCATAAGAGGCTAGGGCTCTTACCCCAACATGCCGAGCAGCTCGGCCCTCAGGCCCCCTTGCAGGTCAGACAGAAAAATATCCAGGCCCGGGGTAGCTAGGTGAACTCCATCTTTCCGATAGAGATGGGGGGTGCACTCCGAAATATCAGGGTGGAATATAACAGACCCGGCACCACGCCGAAGAAAACGGGCAACCTCGCAATTAACCCAACGAAGGCCATTATTGATCAAAATAGGGTCATGGGCTGACCGCCACGCCAGGCGTGGGATCAACGCGGACCACAAGATGCGAGTGCCGGGGAAATAAAACAAAAATTCACTCAAGTCCCGAAGGATCTTGAGGAGCAAAACGGCGCCAGGCGCTTGAGACAGGTCGTTGCCGCCCAAGTGCAGCAACAGAACATCTGGTGGGTTGAAAACAGGAATACGGCATGCCCAACTGCGGAATTCTGCCCAACGCATGCCCCTGCGGCCCAACCAGTCGATGGTGGCACACGCGCCCAGGCCCAAATCTCGGCCCCACTGGGAAGATGCAGCATACCCGGCTGCCCAGAAAACAAAGCTGTGGCCAAAGATGACCACCCTGGCTCTTGTCTTCATAACAGGTCCTGGAACGATAAAGAGATTAAAACGTTCATGCAACAATCAACATTTCGGCAACGGCCGCACATAAACACGAAACTTCTGGGACCTCCAACGTCCAATACGCTGGATGTCCTCCACGCCATAACCCAGGGCAGCTGCCGTGGAGGCCGCCCCAATTCGGAAAGAATGAGAGCCGAAATGCCAGCCCACAATCCCGGCCCTCTCCAGGGCCGCCACAGTAACTGCCCAAAATTGGTAACGAGAAAGAGGGGTCCCGTCCCGATGAGAAAACAAATACCCAGGAGCAGTCAAATAAGCGCTCATAGCGCGGAAGGGGCATATCCCTGGAAGATGGCAAGGGCCCAAAAATAGCTGCTGACCCCTAGCCCACTGGTCAGTTTTGGACCGCCGCACGCACAACAAAATGCCATCCGGCAATAAACTAATGTCCGACAGAAGAAGGGCCGTGCCAGACACATCAGACCTAGAAGATGCCAGCAACTCGCTGATGCGAAGCGCGGCAAAAAAGGCGACCAGGGCAGCAGCCCGAAAAAGAGCCGCCTCAAATGAGCCCTTGCAAACAACCGGCCACTGCTCGGTGAGGCGAGCCAAAATCTCGGGAGTAAACGGGGCGCGCGTATCCTTAGCCCTCCCCCTCTCCTTAGACCAGCCCTCCAGCATCTTATGGAGAAGAAAATCATTAGATGGGTGGTCAAAACGCTGGGCCTTGGCATAAAATGCCAGCGCAGACAATCTGCCCTGGATAGTCTGAGGCGCCAAGCCCTTAAAATGCAGGTGAACTGCAAATTGAATCAGATGGTCCGGAGTGGCCGGCCACAAAGGAGCAATCCCCTCTTGGGCACAAAATTGGGCATATTCGGTGCAAACAGGCCCTCCGCGTCCTAGGGGCAAGTGCAAGGGTTAGAGCTCGGTGGGCTTCAATACGCCAAGGGACCATACCTCGTCGGGAGGGTCACCGGATCGGGAGATGCCAGAGGGGCCAGCAGCCGAAAGCGCTCCATCTGTTGACGTGAGAGGGCATCGGCTATCTCATTCCTGACCCCCGGCACATGGCAAGCCTGGAATACTATATTAAGATCTAAACATTTAAGGGTCAGAGCACGCACCAACCCCATGACGCGAGGTGAACGTGAAGATAAGGTGTTAATCACGCGGACAACCGCCTGGTTATCGCACCAGAAACGGACGGCCGTGTTCGCCCATGACTCCGCCCATAGCCAGACCGCGCCCACAATGGGAAACAATTCCAAGAAGGTAAGGTCCCTGGTAATGCCGGCAGCCGCCCAATGGGCTGGCCAGAGACCGGCACACCACTGGTTCTGGTAAAAGATGCCATAGCCACAAGACCCAGACGCGTCCGTCTGAACCTGCAGCTCCGCCCCCAAGAGTAACTCTGATCGCCAGAAGGAAATCCCGTTGAAATGAGACAAAAACCTCAGCCAAACGCGAGATCCTCTCGCATCTCAGAAGAAATCCTTCTACGATGATGAGGCTTGAGGAGCCCGGCCGTGGCTCGCAGAGGCGCCGGAGAAAAGCCCTGCCAGGCGCGATTACCCTGCAAGCAAAATTAAGATGGCCGATGACGACCTGGAGCTCTCTAAGGGAAGCCTTGCGCTTACCCATAAGGCCAAGTAAGAGGGCCCGAAGATCACTAAGTTTAGCCTCCGGCAGTCGGCTGAACTGCCGGACGGTATCCAACTCGATGCCCAAGAACGTAAGGCGGGTAGATGGACCTTCAGTTTTCTCCTGAGCTAAAGGCACACCCAGCTCCGCTGTAAGGCGGTCAAACTCAGCCATAAGAAAGGCACAATGGCCGGAGTTGGCAGGACCGCAGAATAAGAAGTCATCTAGGTAGTGCACTACCCGATGACTGCCCGATCTATCCACCAAGGCCCACTCCAAAAAGGAACTAAAGGCCTCAAACACACGAAATGGAGCAACCAAAAGGAGAGCCCGGTCAGCATAATACTGACCCTCAAAGGAAAACCCCAACAATTCAAAATCACCAGGTGTAACAACCTAAACGCAGATTTAATGTCACTCTTACCGATCTCCGCGCCAAGGCCACAGGTCTTAATCATTGCAATGGCAGTATCAAGGGATGTATACCTGACCGTACACCACTCATGAGGGATCCGATCATTAACTGAGGATCCCTCCGGGAAGGAGAGGTGATGAATAAGCCGGTACTCGCCCGGAGACTTCTTCGGCACAATGCCAAGGGGCGAGACACGAAAGTTAGGAGTGGGCGGCTGGGGGAAGGGACCCAGTACCCGCCCCTCAGCCACCTCCTTAGCTATCTTGTCCCTAACCAAGTCCTCAAAGCCCTTGATCGATTTCAAATTCGTGGCCAGCATAGGTTCCCTGCGACCCAAAGCAGGAATACGAAAACCCCAAAGAAAACCCTGTAAAAGGAAACGGGCAGCAGCCCTGTCCGGGTAGCGTCGCAGCAAACAACGCAACGGGGTGATTTTAATGGGGCTAGGTCCCTTTAGGAACCGTGCTGGAGCCAGAGGCATTTTTCTCTTGAGCGCTATCGCGCCTGGGGATTTCCAGAACGCTTGCCCTTAGGGCAAGCGGGTGCGGCGTGGGCACCGCCACAGCCGGAGCAAATATGTTTGAACCGGCACTGACGTCGGTTGCAAGAGCCTTTGGCATTGAACTCCCAGCAGGCCAAGCGGGGTTGAACCGCCTGACCCGCCGCAGGGCGGGAGGATGCCGCTAGGCCCGACCGAAAGGCCAAATGACCGCTGTCAAAGTGGTCAGCCGTAATGGGTCGGGCCGGGGACATAATCTTCATCCAGAGTGGCCCATATGGTTCATCCCAACGCATCTTAGGGGATTGGGCTGCGCGCAAGCGGAAACGTTCATCGTACCGCAACCAGGCGGACCCGGCGAATTCCAAATGGGCACGATGAATTGTATCCATGTATTCGATCAGGGCCAAGGCACGATCCGGGCGGGCCTTGATAATGACGGCTGCATAGATAAAAATGCCGAAAGCCAATTGGTCCAGCACCTCTCAGGCTTACGCTACGGAGCGCCTCCCGCTCTTTATCATCCAGCCGTTTAAAGGTCTCACGGTCGATCTCCCTATTCAAGAGGTCGAATACGTCCACGTAAGCCCCACTGAGGATTTTGTCGATAGTCGCTTGGGACAAATGTACGCCGAGTGGCATACATTCATCGCCCTCAGGGAGCTCCAACGGGGAAGCCGTCGAGGAGCTGGCGGCAGGGGGATCGGCTTGCACCGCCGTATCCTGGGTAACTGGCCGGGGTAAAGGCAGAGGGCCAGGCTCCGTAGAAAGGGGCAGCCCCGACGCCCCCGACGGTGGGGCAGAAAGATCCACCGGCGCCAACCCCGTAGCAGTAGTGCTGGCCGACTGACTGCCTACACAGGTCAACCCAGAAGGAGGACCCCAAGGCCAAGGGCGGGCAGGGGTAACAGGAAAGGGAGTCACCAACTCACCCGGCACCTGGGCTGAAGAAGATGACGTCACACCCGTAGAAGAACCCCGACCGACATAGGACAGGTCAAGCACGCCATCCTGAGCAGCCAAGCCCCCGGACGGTAACCGGGCAGCCTCAGCTGCGGCCCCGCTGCCAGTAGGCCCCGGACCGGATGCCGACACCCCAGGCCGCTCCGCCTGCCGAATTGAAGTAGTGGCTGAATCGCCCCCGCGGGCGGCAGCCAACTCACCTTCAAGGAAAGCAATACGGGCAAGCATGAGTTCCTCCAGCCTACGAGTCACCGCCCGCTTATGCTCCTTGGATCCCCTAACCGGCCGACCACTCTCGCCCCCACCCCCAAGCCCCTGCGCCCGGGCTCTGGCCTGTTCAAGCTTGCTAAGCTTGTGCCAGGCCGAAGACAAATCCGGGAGGTCCTCGTCCGAAGAGGATCCCGATAACTGGGGTGGCGGAGCTCGGGGAGTTGCCCTGCGCTTAGCAGGAGCCTTCCCCTTGGAAGTGGTAGGGCGCTTTCGGGGCGCCATCAGCAACCAAACAGCAAAGGGGGGAAACGAAAAAAGAGGGGCAGCCACACCCAATGGCCCCAACGGCCCACTCACTTAGTATGCGAGGCCCACACACCCCCAGAAGTGACAAAAAATCAACAGCTGGGCAGTATATAATGACCCCAGCCAACGGCCAAACAATCCCTAAGGGGCAGGACCGTCCCAGGGGCGCAACGTTACCCACCCACCCCAAGGAAGGGGTGAGAGAGTGCCAAGATATGGGGCCAGGGGGCGACAGAGATATATATATATATAAAAAAAACAAACTCCCACTGCCCCACCAGGAGGGCTAGCCAAGGCAGGCTGGCAGGGCACCAACACTTTGGGCACAGCAACGGGCCAACGGACCCACTCTAAGGGCAGCCCCTACCCCCTAACTATCCCCACACACCGGGGGAGCGGACACCCGCCCACCCGGGGCCCTAACTAACCCTCCCCCTAGCACCTTCCCCCCCTCCCACCACGCCCCCAGAGCAGACCAGGCGGCCCGGTACGACCCGGGCCGCAAAGGCGATGAACCGCCGCCGCCGCCGCTCCAAAGGGACTCCCGCCGCCGCTGCCGACGCGGGCTGCGCTGCCGGGGCCCTTATCAGGGCTCCGATCAGCAGCACAGCTGATCGTCGGCAGGAAAGAAAAACCGCTCCCACTGCTGCCGCCGAGACCGCGGGCGCTGCCAGAGCCCTTATCAGGGCTCCGATCGGCAGCCCAGCTGATCGTCGGCTGCAGAAGCCACAGGCTACTCGCAGGTAAGGCGAGGAGCCGAGAGCCAGCACGGACGCGCTGACAAAGCGCGTCGGCCAGAAATCTCGCCGCCGACAACAATGGCGGCGAGAGACGGGAGCCCTCTTATAGGCTCCCGTCCCCGGGCAAAAGAACCCGGATGGGCACGAAGAAAGCGCGCCCAAACCGGGGCTGGGGAGGCAAACGCGCCCCTCCCCCAACAGAGTGGGGATCAGAGCCACCCAAGGACACAAAATACGGCCAAAGGCAACTTCTTTGCATCTAACAATTACATATCTGTTCAAAAGTCAGTTCCAGATCAATAACTTCCAAGGTTGCAAAGAAGAGTAAAGTTCCATAATGATGTTCAGTTGCTAATATGTGTGGATTAAGCTACATTTAAAAGGAGGGAAAGTAATGGAAATTTGGCAACTCCCAACCATAGGCTGCTTCAGAAAAGCAATATTAAACGGTGTCTGCCTATTTTGTTTAATGAGTCTTTTGGATTTGGGATTTACAGAATAAAGGAAGAATGTGGTTAGTTTTTGTAGATCTTGTGGGAAGTCCATATACACACTGTCTGTGTGGTAGAGGAAAATGACTTAAATTCCAAGCCACACTCAATTGAATCAGCATTGCCACTAAACTAGAGGCTAGCATTTATCATTGTATTAATATGTTCTAAGTAGCATATGATACAGTGCATAGAAATATGACTTGCTGGATGGTAAATCAATCTGTTAATTTATAACAGTAGGAAGTTGCCTGACGATATCAAGGACAGATACTCTAAGACAAGGTTTTCACTGGGCATGGAATTTGATGTGTTTTTTATTTTGTTGCTATCAAGTCACTTCCAAACTATGGTGGCCCTAATGATTGCTTCAAGGTACATGAAGCATTAAACAGTAGTTTACTGTGGCCGTCTCCAGGAAGTTCCCATGGTGAGCAGGGGTTTGAAACTAGGCCTCATGAGTCCTTCTTTGAAACTCTGTTGATGATGACACCTCACTGGCTCTCTAAGCATTTTACTTGCTTTGCTTTTTATGCAGATGTCTGTGTTTGTGTGCACAAAGTCATATGCATGCTTGTGGTGGTTAGGGATGTAAATCTTGACTTGGTTCATCCTTGACAATAAATGGACCAATTCAAATTATTTTCACCATGTAGGACTGAGGCATTTTTTTTTTTGGTCAAAAACAATTTGTCCATTTTCAAGACTTTTTTATATGTCTGTAAGTATTAAAATGCAGTAATGGTTGACTTGTTGCATGAACAGATAAAAGCCAGAAGAAGTAGAAGGATATGTTGTGTCTGTGAGATTTATCAGTGTCAATTTGTTACTTTGCGACTCTGCATGCTTGACTTCATAATGAGCAAAGAGTCTAGCTTTAGATAGGCTCATCTTGCACAGTTTTTGACAGCCATAAAGGAAATCAAAATGAAACAACACTTGCTTGGTGTTTTGGTCTTGCAATCTGCCTTGGGTTTTTCATAATAGTTCGAGTCCTTAAAGGGGGGGGGGAATATCTCTGTTTTTAATATTTATTAATTTTCAAATATATAACAACAAATTAACAAAAGCCAATAACACTAATAGCTTTAAAACAAAGGAAAATAAGTACAAATATTATTTATTTATTTATTTATTGTGAACATCTAGCAGATAGCTACTCTGGGTGGTTTACAAACAAACAAAATACAATGAAATACATTATAGAACTTAAAATACTAAATAAAAAACTAATCAACATAACATGAATCAAATGAGGGCAAGTAAGCACAAATAAATCAAAACTATTCAGCAATTCAAAATAAAATACAAATGAAAAGAAAAAGAGCTGATAAAAATTACCATAAGGTGCAAAAGAAGTGTAGTGTCCTATTTATATTAACAAGTTGGAATGCAATGATTGGGGAAGGCCAACCTATAAATCCAGGTTTTAAGTAGAGATGGACATGAAATGACAACTGAAACACTGTTTCGTCATGTTGTTAGGTAACAAATTATAGCAGTATCTCTACTTATGAGTTTAATCCGTTCTGAATGCATGCTCATAAATTGAACAAGTCGTTAAGTACAGCATCCTATCTAATAAATAAATAAATAAAAACACAAACAATGTAAGTAGAACAGACTGCATCTAAAATTTGTAAGGCAGCAGTTAAAATGCCAATGGTTTTCTGCTCTTAGTTCGAATGGCTTGTAAGTAGAGCCACTTGTAAGTAGAGGTACCACTGTACTTTATTACATAATGAAACAGTAGGATGTGTTTTCAGTACCTTCTGAAAGGCTTGTAATGAAGGTGCCAGGTGAATCTCTTGCTGCATCTGGTTCCACAAATGGGGTGTGAAAATTGAGAAGTCCTGGTTCCTTGTTGCCAATTTCTGGGCCTCACTTGGGGTTGGCACCTGCAGATGGCCAGCCTGGGTCAAACTAGTCATCCTGGCAGTTCTTCTTGGGAGTAGCTGTTCTGTCAAATACTGAGGTCAAAACCTTGAAGTCAATGTGGTAGCAAATCAACAGCCAGTGCAGAGCAGCTAATACAGTACATACATTTTAAACTTTGTGCTTCTCATCGCTCTTGACATATCTATTTCACTTTATGTTTTGTAAGTACTCCATCTCTTCCCAGCAATATAGTGATTCATACCCAAGGGTAGAACCTTTCCCTTTTTCAAACAGATGTACCGAAAATAAATTCATATTTCTTTAAAATAAAGATTTTTCTCAATGAATATATCAAGAGTTGTAAGATTTCTTTAGATCTCTAGTTTGTTGCATTTTGATTCAATTCTGTATTGCAAACCAGCCAAATTACATGGATCAAACTACTAAGAAGTACAGTAATACCTCAGATAATGAATGCCTCTGTTAATGAAAAATTCAGATAACGAAATGAAATTTCCAGGATAGTGATGTTTTGGTTAACATAAATTTCCTATGAGGAACTTCAGAAAATGTTTTTTTCATTAGACTTTGCAAAAAAAAAGTGTACCCAGGATGTATTGCGCTCCTTGTAGTTTGTGTAGGGGTGGAAGGAGTTGGAGCAGTTTTTCATTGTGGCAGGTTTTGGACCTTTCAAACTTAGAAAGGTAGGGAACTAAAGTTTCCTTCTTTTCCATTGCCTGGCAGGCAGGAATGGGCTCGGTTTGTCTTGCTGCTTGCTTTTTTCCATGTTTGTATTTTTTTCCCATTGCACCTTTGGCAGGAACATGCTTTGGTTTGTAGAGATGGGCACGACCAGGAAAAATGACGTTTCAAGTTGTGTGTCGGAGCCGGCCCGTTTCGGCTCGTTTCCGTTTGTCGCAAAATTTTTCAAAAATTTGTCGTTTCGTTTGTCATTTTCTCGTCTGTCGTTAGTACTGGTTTGGGGGGGTAGCGGGCTCCTGGAGGCACCTCTCTGGGGTGGGTGCCTCCTCTGGCCCGCTACAAAGGGAAAGCGGGCTCCTGGAGGCACCTGGAGTGGGTGCCTCCTCTGGCCCGCTATGAAGGGAAAGCGGGCTCCTGGAGGCACCTCTCTGGGGTGGGTGCTTCCTCTGGCCCACTACAAAAGGGTACACATAGCCAATTGGATATGCATACCAAGTTGCAGTGGCAGGCAGAGGCACCTCTTTTTTTGGGGGGGTGCCTCTGTGACTCACTACTGGCATACTGGTGTACGGTGCACTTGGGCTGGGGAGGAACAAAGTGAGAGAGGACCCCTATGGGCGCCCTCTGGCTCACTAAGAAGGGAAGTGTACTTGCATGTAGTGCAATGCGAGTACACAGATCTGGCTTAGGGTTAGGGTTAGCGCAAGGGCTAGGCTTAGGGTTACGGGTAAGGTTAGGGTGAGTTAGTGGGGTGCACCTCTGGGTGCCTCTCTGACCCACTAAGAAGGACAGTGTATTGGCGTATGGGTTAGGTTTAGGGTTAGGGTTCGGGTTCGGGCTAGGGTTAGTGGGCTTTTTATGCCCGACTGGCACATCCCAGAAGTCTCGGTCAAAACTTGGCCAAGTGGCCATGCAATCGGTGGAATGGCTCCAAAATTTGCATGGTCCACTCCTATGGCCAGCCCATCATTGTGCAGGTGTAAAAAATAAAAATAAAATAAAATAAAATAAAATCAATGGAGACGTTTTGTTGCAAGAAAAACCCACTGCTGCTACTGTAAAAATCCAGGCAGTTTTAAAATAGAACTATTTTCGCATGTTTCAGTGGTGCGTTGGTTTGTTTTTGGACCACAATTTCAAAATAAATATTGCGGTCGCCCCATTTTGGATCCCCCGCCCGCACCGAATGGCATGGCGAGTTGGCGAGACGATGAGGATGCCCCCCCACTAGAGCAGCCCAGGACAGGAGAGGGGGGAGGTCGGGGACCCCCCCAGAAACCACCCCTCTGGTAAGTGCCCTCACTCAGGCAGGCATATTTTCGCCTGCTTTTTTGGCCGGGAATTGGGTTTTTTATTTTTAAAACTTTTTTTCTGTGCCGCTTGGCATCGCACGATCGCTGCGATGCCAGGAACGACAACGACAAATCAGACCCAATTTTTCTTTTTTCGGTTCAAGATCGAGTTCTGACAGCTTAATTGTTGTTTCCGTTTCCGTTGCGTAACAGAAACAAGGAACGAAAACGGAAACGAGAATTTCGGCAAGTCGTGCCCATGTCTATTGGTTTGTCTTGCTGCTTTCTTTTATTTTTATTTATTTATTTATTTTTACAGCTTATATGCCGCCCACTACCCAAAGGTCTCTGGGCGGCTTACAACAAGGAATTAAAACAGTTAAGATATAAAATATCAATAAATAATTAAAACAACAGCAAAACCTTATACTAAAATCATCACTAAAATTGCCATCAAAGGACCCCAGTCTATGTTGTATCAATTAAAAAACTTCTGGAACAGGAAGGTTTTTACCTGGCGCCGAAATGTCATCAATGTTGGCGCCAGGCGGATCTCACTTGGGAGGGCATTCCATAACTTGGGGGCAGCTGCCGAGAAGGCCCTATGTCTACAAGCCATCCCTCTCACCTCCTTGAGGGATGGCTCTTTCAAGAGGGCCCCCTGGCTAGATCTTAATTGCCGGGTAGGTTCATATGGAAGGAGGCGGTCCTTCAGGTATCTAGGTCCCAAGCCGTTTAGGGCTTTATATGTCAAGACAAGCACTTTGAATTGGGCTCGGGCAGCAACTGGTAACCAATGCAGGTTACGTAGAATCGGCGTGATGTGATCTCTGGCGGCCCCACCACTCACCAGCCGCGCTGCACGATTCTGAACCAGTTGCAATCGCCGGACAGTCTTCAAAGGCAGCCCCACGTAGAGCGCATTGCAATAATCAATACGGGATGTTACCAGCGCATGCGTAACTGTCATGAGGCTCTGCTCGTCTAGGTAGGGGCGGAGCTGGTATATTTTCCGCAGCTGAAGGAAGGCGCCCCTGGCCACCGAATCCACCAGGGCTTCCAGAGTTAGACCAGGGTCCAGAAGCACCCCCAAGCTGCGGACCCTGTCCCTTAGGGGGAGTGCAACCCCGTCCAAGACAGGGAAGTGGCCCTCTAACCTGTCCGGCGAAGCACCCACTAACAGCACTTCCGTCTTGTCTGGATTGAGTTTCAATTTATTAACCCTCATCCAGTCCATTATCTGGCCCAGGCACGAGTTCAGGACAGAAACCGCCTCACCTGGATTGGTGGAGAATGAGAGGTAGAGCTGAGTATCGTCAGCATATTGCTGACTCCTCAGCCCAAACCTCCTGATGACTTCTCCCAGTGGTTCCATGTAGATGTTAAACAGCATGGGAGACAGTATTGAGCCCTGAGGAACCCCATGACGTAAACGCCACGGGGCGGACACGGTCAGCCAGGAAGGAGCGGAACCACTGCAAAACAGTGCCTCCAACTCCCAACCTGGCCAGCCTATCCAGAAGGACACCATGGTCGATGGTGTCGAAAGCCGCTGAGAGGTCCAGGAGTATCAACAGGGTTGCACTCCCCCTGTCTCTCTCCTGGCAAAGGTCATCGTACAGGGCGACCAAGGCAGTCTCTGTTCCAAAACCCAGCCTGAAACCAGATTGAAATGGATCCAGAAAATCCGCTTCATCCAGCAGCGCCTGGAGCTGTCCGGCCACCACCCGCTCCAACACCTTGCCCAAATAAGGGAGGTTCGCTACTGGCCGGTAGTTACCCACCAGCCCTGGGTCCAGGTTGGTTTTTTTTTAGGAGTGGCCTAATTACTGCCTCCTTTAAGGCAGCAGGGACCACTCCCTCTCTTAATGAGGCATTTACAGCTTCCTGAACCCAGGTGCGAACCCCCCTGGCAGATCTTTCAATTAGCCAGGAAGGGCAAGGGTCGAGCAGAGTGGTGGTAGAACGGACAGATCCAAGCACCCTGTCCACATCCTCGGGTCTCAATAATTGAAACTCATCCAATAATACTGGACCTAAGCATGGCGCACTGGACACATCCCTTGATTCTGCACCAATAGTGGAGTCCAATTCCCTGCGAATCTGAGCGATTTTTCCCTCAAAGTGAACAGCAAACTCGTCACAACGGGCTGCCGAGTGGTCCAGAACCTCCTCCGTATTTCTCAGTTGAAGAAGGTCCTGCACCACCCGAAACAGCTCTGCTGGACGGCACTCTGAGGAAGCAATAAGGTTTGCGAAATATTGCCTTTTCGCCAACCGTATTGCCACAGAATAGGCCTGATAATGGGCTCTAAGCTGTGTTCGATTGGACTCACAGTGGTATTTTCTCCACTTGCGCTCCAGCTGTCTCCCCTCCTGCTTCATTGCCTGCAGCTCAGATGTATACCAAGGAGCCGTCTGGGCTCTGCGCAAGGGGAGAGGGCGCTTAGGTGCGATCGTGTAAACTGCCCGGGACATTTCCCTATTCCATAGGGTGACCTGAGCTTCGACAGGAGCACCGACCATATCAGACAGATAATCCCCCAGAGCTTTCAAGAAACCATCTGGATCCATCAGTCTCCGAGGGCGGATCATCTTAATAGATCCCCCACCCTTGCAGAGGGCTGGAGTAGCTAATAGCCTAAACTTGACCAGGAAGTGGTCTGACCATGACAATGGAGTCAGGACCAACCCCTCCACATCCAAACCACCATCCTCCAATCCCGTTGAGAAAACCAGGTCTAGAGTGTGGCCTTTCTCATGTGTCGGGCTGATGACATGTTGAGACAGCCCCATGGTTGTCATGGCGGCCATGAAGTCCTGAGCCGCCCCGGCCAAGGCAGCCTCATCATGGATGTTGAGGTCCCCCAGTACCAACAGTCTGGAGGTCCTCAACACCAGGTCCGAGACCACCTCCGTCAGCTCAGGCAGGGAGACTGTTGGAATGCAGCAGGGTGGGCGGTACACCAACAGAATCCCCAGTCTGTCTCGTGAGCCCAGCATACAATACAGGCCCTCTAAACCTCCTCTCAAGGAGACAGGAAGCCTGGTCAAGGAGATAGAACTCCTTCTGATCTGACGAACCCCACGGCTACTAGCGTACCGCCCACGGTCCGTCACAGTTGGTATGTGAGTCCCTGCAAACATGGCGATAAAAAAACCCCACAATACAGTTAAAGAAATAGGATTCAACACAATACAGAACCACTAAGCAACGTTCTAACAAACCATTAAAAATACAAATAACTGTAATACAGTATAAATGAATAATGCTACAAATTATAAATAAATAAAAATATAAAAATATAATAATAAAATTAAATAGTGCAATAGGCAATATACCCGCCAGAAACCAGATGGAAGAAGCATGAAAGGGGGAGATGGAATCTAGGGATATGTTTGCATTGCACTGCGGGGGGTGTTCCAGAGAGGGGGGTTCTGGCTCTGCATGCCTTCAAAGCACACTTTGTAAAGAGCTTTGGGGAAAAAACAGCTTTTTTGCCTTTTTTTTTTCAGACCTCCAGAAGGATTTAATAGATTTCCCATTCATTCCTATGGGGATCTATGTTCTGTATAATGTAATTTCTGCTTAGCAAAATGACCCACAGAATGAATTAATTACATTATCTGAGGTATTACTGTAGTTGGCATAAATAGCTGATTTATGCTTCTTACTTAACTTAGAAATCAAGGCACCACTTGACTATGGGACCAAGTGACATGTTCAGAACCATTATATAACACTGACTGGTAAAGTATATCCTACAGTAATTGTAAATCTGTTTGTGAAAGTTGCCAAACCATACACAATGATGGCACTCCAGAGATATTAGTGCATTGGATCTTTAAGAAGAATGCTGCCAACACAGAGAACATGTGCTCCTGTAGATGTGGTCAAATAACAATCCCCACCATACCAGAAATGGTGATTTCCTTGTGTGGACTTTTTACTTTCACTGGAGAACATCCAGAAGGTGCGGTTTGTGAAGCTTGCTCAGCCTGTAATCTATTAATTCAGTGCGACACACTACTGAGTTAGCATACACAGGATTGTTGAGGAACCAATTTCATAAAATAATATGTATGCATGTATGTGTGTGTGTGTTGGGGGGGGCATTTGTTTAAGTTTATTCTTTGACATGAATGTTAAGGTTTTAGTGATAGAGCACAAATGTAACATGCCTTGGATTAAATCCCTGGGATCTCAGACTCTGGGTGTTTTTTTCTTGGTAAGCATAGGGACAACCTATGGCTGAGATCTAATTGATATGCATTTTCTTAATATCATGTTTATATGTTTCTTAAACACATTTCTCACCTTAAAGACCCAGTCTAAAAAACAGAAAAGATCAATAAATACCCAGTAAATCAATGCTAGATTATTGGTTGGATTTGGGTCAAAGCCTTTTCTACATATTGACAAATAGTTATATAGTGAATCACCTTTTGATATGGCTTTAAATTGACACAAATCAATGTCAACATCTCAGTAGTAATATATTTCTAGTGTAGAAGGGGGGAAATACTCCCTTTTTTTCCTGGAAGCATTTTCAAACATCTGCTGTAGTCTTGGAGCCGAATATGCCTTTTTCTCTTCAGTCAACCTGAGACTCAGAAGAGCTTCTGAAGTGTTTCATATTTGTTGCCAATAGTCAAGGCAATAACTAAACTCTTGATCCCCTGCTATTGCAAGAAAATCCTTGCTCTTTGTCTTTGTTCTACAAGACTTATTTGTTCAGCTTCATAAACTAATAAACTGTGCTGAAATGGCATCAAGTCAGTGGACTTTAAAATGAATCTAAATCACCGGTTTGCAAATCTGGAATTCACAGCAGGAGGGAAGCAGAATCTTCCATTAACCCACTGTCTTAGGGATGAATATCTAATGCAGCACATGGAGGTGTAGGAGAGGATTTAAAACTTGCTAACCCTCCAAGAAAGAAAGAAAGAAAGAAAGAAAGAAAGAAAGAAAGAAAGAAAGAAAGAAAGAAAGAAAGAAAGAAAGAAAGAAAGAAAGAAAGAAAGAAAGAAAGAAAGAAAGAAATAGTTTACAACTTGGTGCTTGACAAAACAGAAAAAATGTATAAGACCATAAATTTATTAAATTTATTACTATTTGTTACTATTACTATTTATTACTTCAACAGTGCCGCCGCGATGAACTCGGAGAGCTCCAGCAGGGATTGTGCTGGGTTGCGGGGAGCACGGTAGCCCAGCACAATGCCAAATCTATCCCGCTGTCCCACCAACAGGTGAAGGCACTCTAACCCATGGCTAACCAATGTCGAGGCCCTGCAGACGTAAAGAGAATCCCGATGAACGATTGCGACCCCTCCTCCCTTCTGACCCTCCAACCTTCCCACACCCTGAATCCGGGGGGGCACAGGAGGGAGAGGGAAGCCCCCCCTCCATACCCACCCAGGTCTTGGTGATGAGATCCAGGTCAGCCCGCCCATCTTGGATGGAATCATATATAATGGGGAATTTATTGTGGACTGACCTGGCATTCAACAGAATGCAGGAAAGGTTGGAGGCGCTGAAGAAGTGACTCCTGGACACGTGGCAGCTAGCTGAGGGGTCAGAACGCGGGACAGGCACAAGATGCCTGACCCGCGTTCTTCTGATCTGACGAACCCCACGGCTACTAGCGTACCGCCCACGGTCCGTCACAGTTGGTATGTGAGTCCCTGCAAACATGGCGATAAAAAAACCCCACAATACAGTTAAAGAAATACGATTCAACACAATACAGAACCACTAAGCAACGTTCTAACAAACCATTAAAAATACAAATAACTGTAATACAGTATAAATGAATAATGCTACAAATTATAAATAAATAAAAATATAAAAATATAATAATAAAATTAAATAGTGCAATAGGCAATATACCCGCCAGAAACCAGATGGAAGAAGCATGAAAGGGGGAGATGGAATCTAGGGATCAAGTGGGAAAAGGAGGGATAGCCAAAGCACGCCGGTGGGGAGAGACCCCGATGGAAGAGCGTCCATAGAGAGGTGGCTGCCAAGGCATCTGGGCACATCACCGGTGGCTGAATCGCCACCCGAGGCAAAGTTGATAGGCGAGCACTCAGGGATAAGCCATCCCCAGAGCCACACCGGCGACCGAACACACTGCCCGAGAGAGGGCCAGTGACCCAGATATCGCCAAGGCCGGCGTCCAAACCCGGCCTGCCACCATGCTGGAAAAAGCGGCAAAACACCCCCCGGGGGGTGCCGGCAGCCGAAACGCTGCCCAACGGCGCCATCAAGAGCTGGTCGCAGCTCCCTCTAGCCCAAAGGCAGAGGGACGAGTTCACCCAAATAGACCAGGGTGAGGAATGGAGACGCCTCCCAATCCTCTCCGGCGGCCGGCCTGCCACTCGATGGAGACCCGCCAGCCAAGACACCGCCGAAATGGCATCAGCTCCCAGACGCTGGCAGCTGAAACGCTGCCCGAGAAGAGGCCAACAACCAGCGGCAGCCTCCCCATGCCAGCGGGCAAAAGGGGCATCCCCTCCCAGGTAAGTCAGGGCGTGGGGCAGGCACGAACCCCGAGCCTCTCCGGCGATCGGCACACCGCCTGATGGAAGACCTTCGGCGAAGGCACCGCCAACATGGCATAAACTCACAGACGCCGGCAGCAGGAACGCTGCCCGAGAATGGTATCCGCAGTGCACCGCAGCCTCCTCTCACCCGGCAGTCCGCAAACAATCGAACAGGGTCCAGTAACAGCCCCGAACGACAACTTCCGAGTCTTCCAGACTGTCGGGAGGGCAATCCGGGCTGCCGACAAGCCCTGCTCAAGCGGCAAACGCCAGGAGTGGGCGCCGATGAGAGCAAGGGGTAAACAAAGTAGGGGAAAAAGCGGAATGAAAAAGCCCCCCGAAAAAGGAACGGGGAAAGTAAAGGTAGGCAGGGGAGGAGGAAAGGGGAGGAGGAAAAAAGGAGGGAGGGGGAGGGGAGGGAGCACTCAGCCTTACCGGACATAGTTGGATCAAGAAGTAAGCCGGTCTGCTCGTCGAACCGACGAGCCACGCTGAGCCCCTTTGAGCCCCCTTTAGAACCCCCAAGCCCTCTAATCCCTATAACCCCATAAACTTGCTCCCCCACCAAGTCCTCTGGCGGGACAAAAAGCTTTAAAAATGTGAAAAAGCCAAGGCAGCGTTTTCCCGAAAAATAAACGGAGCGCTGGGACGCTGGAACAAACAGGGAACGCTGCCGCCCGCCATCTTTGTTGCCTATATATAGGAATTGAAAGGAAGTACAGTCACCGCCCGCCATCTCGCGGTTCAGGTACCATGGTGTGACAACACCCTGGAAACAGGAGTAATGAATATACAAATCATCAGCCAATACCAGCAGGAGGGCGGGGAATGGTATGATATAAAAAGGGTGGAGCCTAGTCAGTTGAGGCAGTTGAGTTAAGTTGAGGGTTTGAGAGTGAGTGCTGAGGGATAGAGCATTGCTCTGTTGGAGTTCTGTCAGGCAGTGAGGGCTATACTGTTTACTAGTTATTAAAGAAAGGGGGCTGGAAGAGTTGATTAAATCTATTCTATGTTAAAGGCAACACATACCATTCTCAGACATTGTTATATTTATTATTTTCTCAATAAACTTCGTTATTATTTTTATATTATACATCTGAGTCGGTCCCAATTCATAAGGCGATGATCTAAAAGGTGGCAGCATTACCAAGTGAATAAAAGGTGGCAGCATTACCATTTCCATCACAATTACACGTGTAAAAGGGAGATGTCATCACAATTTGGTGGCACAGCGGTGGGATGTCAAAATAATCCCAGTTGTGCCTTTGAAAGATGACAAAAAGCTGACTGAAAATATAAAAGGTTATATATAGGAATTGAAAGGAAGCATAGTCACCCCTCGCCATTTCGCGGTTCAGGTACCACGGCCCCATTACATCACGGGATTGCAGTACCTGCACCGCAGGGGGATGGGGGGCATTGGGTCGCTCTGCGCCACCCCTGCACTCCTCTGCAAAGCCTCAGAGCTGTGCGGGGGGCAGTGGGGGGCAATCGGGTCGCTCCACATACCCCTCTGCAAAGCCTTGGAGCTGTGTGGGGGGGTGATTGGGTCACTCCGCACCGCCCCTCCGCGCTCCTCCGAGAAGCCTCGGGGCCATGCGGGAGGGGGTGGCGGGGCGGCGGCAATCTCCATTGAAATGCATTGAATCAATGGATTTCAATGGAGAAAATTTCCCCATTGGAAATCATTGAGCCAATGTTTTCCAATGGGGAAAATCTTCTCCATTGAAATGCATTGGCAGTGGCAATGATTTCAATGGAGACGGCCTGCACAAGAAGTCTTGGGCGGCGCGGGGGGCGGTGGCATGAGGTCGGACCCCCCTGCCGCTGCCGGCGTGTGCCGCCCCAAGACTTCTTAGACAGGCGCGCGATCACCCCCCGCCCCCAGGCTCCCCACCCGCTTCCGCATATCGCGGATTTTCATGCATCGCAGGTGGGGTGGGTCCCTAACCCCTGTGATGGGCGGGGGGTTACTGTATAGGCCAGTGCTCCCCAACCTTTTTGTTTCCAGGGACCGGTATTTATTTTATTATTTTCCCGTGGCCCGGGGTGGGGGTGGGGAGGGGGAGATGGGGTGTGGGGGGCAGGGGAGGGTGTGGGGGGGGGGGGGGGGGAGGGAGGAGGGGGAGGGGGGAGGTGCGGGGGGCTTGGGGTGTGTACCTTGGGGGCCACGGAGCGGCGGCGGCGGCGGCGGAGCAGCAGCGGCGGTGGCGGCAGCGGCGCTTGCTGGCTGGGGCGTCGGGCGTGCGCGCTCCCGCGCGCATGGGCGGGGGAGCCCGGGGCTCCTGGGCGGGCGGGCCCCGCCTCCTCCTCCAGTCGGCGGCTGGAGGCAAGCGGCGGCGCAGAGGTGCCCCAACCGAGGCGGGCGGCGGCGGCGGCGGTGGTGGGCGCTTGCCGGCTGGGGGGCGGCGGGCGTGCGCTCCCGCGCGCACGGGGGGGGAAGCCCGGGCTCCTGGGCGGGCGGGCCCCCGCCTCCTCCTTCAGTCGGCGGCCGGAGGCAAGCGGCGGCACAGAGGTGCCCCAACCGAGGCGGGCGGCGGCGGCCGTGGCCGCGGCAGCCGCCCGGGTTCGGCTGTGGCTCCGCGGGTGGCGGCGGGGCGCCCACGGCCGGCGGCGGGGACGCCCGCCTCGGTTGGGCACCTCTGCGCCGCCGCTTGCCTCCGGCTGCGGCCTTCGGGCGGGCGAGCGGGAGGGGGAGGGAGGAGGCCGGTGGGGGTGGCGTCTCCGGCCCGAGGGCGCCACCGGGACCGCCGAGCCGGCCACGGCGGCGGCGGGGCGCCCCCGCCACCGGCCGCGGAGTCGCGGCCGAACCCCGGGCGGCTGCCGTGGCCGCCGCGGCCGCCGACAGGAGGAGGAGGCGGGGCCCACTCGCCCAGGAGCCCCGGGCTCCCCCCCACCCCGCCCGTGCGCCGTGCCCGGCGGCGGCGACTCCTCCTCCGGCTGCCCGCGGGACAGAAGAGGAGGAGGAGGAGGGCGGCGGAGGAAAAGGGGAGGAGCCTCCCCGGCCTCCCCAGGCGGCCCGGTGCCAACCGGTCCATGGACCGGCACCGGTCCACGGCCCGGGGGTTGGGGACCACTGGTATAGGCCACAAAAAAGAGTGCAGGCAGATAGCAGAAAATTGAAGAGGTGGGATAAGGAAGGCAAAAGTTGAGACTCAGCTGAAGTTAGCAAGAGATGCTAAAAGCAAAAAAGGATTTTCAGGTACATGTGTACTAAAAGACAGAAAATAATCAGTTGGTATGGAAGAATAATAAGATGACAAAGAAAAGGCAGAAGTACTCAATTTCTACTTCAGTCCAGTCTTTTCTCAAAAGGCAGGCTATGGCCCACCAAGGAAGTGCTAGAGGAAGGGATAGGATTTCAGATTGATATTGATAAGCAAATAGTCTAGGATGTAAATAATTATCCCCAGGTGGGCCAAAGTTTCATGGAAGATGGCTAGATGCATTTTTAAACGAATGTATCATGTTTGGAAGTTGAGTCATGGCAACTGGACTTCTTTTCCTGAGAGACTGAAACATTTTGCTGCTCATTCAAACAGCTTCATTAGACTGAGGAAAACTAGTTGCGAGTCCTCCATTTTATAATTCACTTTGACCTCATGTCACCCTGGTCTGAAACGGGCTCATAAGATGGACCATGGCCTGAATAGGCTCATTAGGTGGAAAATAGTCTCGATAGGCTCATTCGGTGAACAATGAGTTAAGGTGCATGAAAGTCCCATCTTTACAACCTTCCCGACACCCATAAACTGTGAGTCATTATCCATGGCCTTGCTGCTGGAGGTGTGAAGTATTTTTTATTTGTCTGGAGATTGAAAAGAAGTCCAGTTGTGATGATTCAACCTCTAAACAAACTTACCTGGATGACTGAGAATCTTCACAAGCATATGTTATTTTATGTTTTGCTACACCATGTTTTTTCTGCATTCTTAGCACCCGTGTTATTTTAATTGGACACATAATCCTTATCTATGCATGTATTGTTGTCTGTTGTACAGTATGCTTCTGTTTGGTGCCAATAAAGGTTTGTTTGTTAGTTTGATTGAAACAAATAGTCAAGGAACACCATACTACTTTAAATGAGTTCAAATCCCTAGAACTTTATGAAGGGTATTGAAGGAAGTGGCTGAAGAGATTTCAGAATCATTGTCTATTATTTTCTTGAAAACATGGAGGATTGGTGAAGTGCCAGAAGATTGGAGGAAGGCTAAGGTTGTTTTTGAGATCATAAGCTTCTCAAGTTACAAATTTTGGTTGAGTATCAGTAAAAAGCATCCTAACATTTAGAGCAGTATGATAGTGGTGAATGCTCCAGCACTAGAGGAATTCAAGAGGGAACTGGACAACCATCTATCATATCAGCTTTGATCTGGATTCCTCCACTGATTGGGGGATTGGAGAATGACCTTAGAGGACCTTTCAAACTCCATGATTCTATGATTCTTGTATTTTATAATATTATACATTTTGAAAGGTTTCTTTTTATGCTCATCCTACTGATATCATGAGCTGATATCTGATACCTGTCAGAATATCTCTCAGAAAATAGCTACCCATTTCATCTGTTCCTCTTAAACCAGGTTGCTAATAGTAGCCAAACTGAGTGAGGCCAAAAAAGGTAGCAACAAAGAACCAGGCCTTCTCACTGGTGGCCCTCAAACTCTGGAATAACTTCCCAGCTGATATACACCAGGTGCCTGACAATCAGGAAATTGTTGAAGACAGAACTATACAAAGCTTCCTTCAGTAGCTTCTTCCCCATATGTTGTTAATTAGAGATGGGCAAGAAATGAATTTTTTTTCTGTTTCGTTTTTCATTTTTCATTTCGTTTCCTAACAAAACAAAAAACGAAGTGACCCATCAAAGAAAAACAAAATGAAATGAAATGGAATTTTTAATTTTGTTCTGTTTTATTTTTCATTTCCCCATAGGAATGCATTGAAGCAATACATTCCTATTGGAAACCAATTGGGCATGGGGAAACTGCAGGCTTTTTACCCTTTCTTCCCACCTGAAGCCACACATGCCAGTTCATCAGCGCTCCAGCAGGAAAAAAGTTTTAAAAGCCCATGGCTCCCCCACCTTGCTTTTTAAACTTCTCCCCTCCCCAAGCCCCACAACCAGCTGATCGGCACTGGGGTGGGAAAAAACCTTTCCCCCCACCCCAGCGCTGATCATCTGGCATGCAGGGCTGCGGAGGGGAAGTTTGAAAAGTCCTTTAGGCCATCTTGGTAGTGTTAAGAGTATAAATAAATTGAATATATTTCATTTCATCTCATTAAGTGTCTAATTTGACTCAGTTGCCAATACTCTTCTTCCACAACAATCAGCAAGAATGGGTAGCTTTCTGTTATCAAGATCATTGTTGTGATTATTGAGACATATTGCCATCCAATAGGCTGCTTTGTGCTATAGTGCCTTCTAGCAACCTTCACACTTCAGCTTTCTCAGTTCTTGGTCAATCAATGAACCCTCTCCCCTCACACACTTTGTCTTTCTTGGCTGCAAAGTAAGTCTCATTAATCTTCTTTATCACTTCATTATACCGAAATTACAGTAGTAGTCCAAAACCAGCTTAAGAAGTGGAATTCAGATGCATTGGTGAGCTTTAGCTCAACCTTGGACATTGAACTAAGCACAATCAATCTAGGGATAAATGCTTACACTCATCTGAGTTGAATGAGACACTGGCAGTACCATATATTTAAATAAATTAGGCACTTACAGGTAGCAGAGCTGACTACAAATTATCTTGTTCAGAAATTGTAATAGGGTGACATCACCTTTACATTATCAAGAGAAGCACAGTGTTTGTCATTTTATTTTAGAAATCTGAAGTGATGTTTCACTAATTCAATTTTACCCTCTCTTGACTATTAGCAAGAGCTGGAAGAGTCTTTGTTAAACAACACACCTGCAATATTCTTAAGGGCCTGAGAGCTGGTTCACATACAATAGAACCATTCTTAATGGTGCATCACTTGAATCACAGTGTGTATTCAAACTGTATCCTTTGAAAAGGATTGTGCTTATAATGATGTGAAAAGAGACAGGAATGTTTAATTATGTCCACTATTGGGTTAGCGTTTTCACCCAGATCAGCCACTCTCAAAGTATTTTTCTTGGTCACAGCTATAAACAGAATATAAAATATAGGCTAATTCAGGATTCTATGCTGTATAAAACCTTATAAGAACTGTGGCCGTCTTCAAATGTGCCAGCTTCCCCTCCCCACTCCCTTCCCTTCCCTGCCCCAAGCCATATGGTCCCTACTGAGAGTGTCTGACCTAGATGGGCTAACACACTATACTGTAGCTATTGAACTAGGGAAAATGCATGGATCAAATGTACTGGGAGTTGTTGTTGTTGTTGTTGTTGTTGTTGTTGTTGTTGATGATGATGATTGATGATGATGATGATGATGATGATGATGATGAAAGTGGTTTAGTGGTAAATATGTCTGTGAAGATTCTCAGTCATCCAGGTGAGTTTATCTGAAAGTTGAGTCTTGGCAACTGGTCTTCCTTTCTTGAGAGACTGAAACATTTCACTGCTCATCCAAACAGCTTCATCAGTCTGAGGAAAGCTAGTTGCAAGTCCTCCATTTTATAGTTCACTTTGACTTCATGTCACCTTGGTCTGTAATAGGCTCATAAGATGAACAATGGCCTAAATAGGCTCATTAGGTGGACAATAGGCTCATTAGGTGGATAATGGCTTAAGGTGCATGAAAGTCCTATCTTTACAACCTTCCCAACACCCTTTAAGTATGGGTCATTATCTATGGCCTTGGTGGTGGAGTATTTTTTATTTGTCTGAGGATTGTTGAAATCACTGTCTGATAAGTAGCAGATATACTGTGCCTGCGCCCCCCACCTCTGTTGAGAGAGAGGTGTTCAATACTCACATGAATGACTTCCCTGACCCCTCTCTCAAACCACCTATCTTCTCTGTCTAATATGTGTACATCCTCATCTTCCTCAACTTCCAGATTTAGTGGTAAATGTTGATGAACAGATCCTCATCATGATAGTCCACACAGTGAAGTCCCCCAAAGAGTCAAAATCTTACTGTAAGCTGCCTTGGGTCCGTTTCCAAGAAGAAAGGTGGTGTAAAAATATTCAAAAATAAAATAATAAAAATGTGTGAGTATTTTTTGTGTATCTATGTAAGTGCATAGTGATTATTTTGTGAGTGGGCGCACACACACAAAACAACATGGAGTGCTGAGCTGTATATATAAGTCAAAAAGTCCTGCGCCTTGGAATATCATTCATTCATTCATTCATTTGTTCGTTCATACATACATACATGCATGCATACATACACACTGCTCCATAGTGCAACACACTCTGTGAGCAGCTTGCAATAAATTTATAATAATCCCTTAGCAGAACATAGGACTAAATGTATCCAAGGCCACCTTTTCCTGGGTGCTAGAACCCTGCAGTGTGTGGGGCTTGACAATCACTAGCAGAAGGTAGGGCAGAAGCTTGCAGAAGGACATGTCACCTTGTCAAACAGTTCTCCATTTACCTTGAATCATAAAAAATTATGATTGCTACATATAAACACCAGGTAAAATATAATTTTTTTATTAAATTCAAATGTATATTATGATGCTGCTACACTTACATGAAAAAAAAATTGAAAACACGGCAGTATCTATTGTACTGCAAGATATAATGCAGTACTATTTCACAGCAGGTTGATCATGCCAGACTAATTTGAAATCTAATTTTAAAGGCTTTTAAAAAGTTACTCTGGCCTTTTGGGATTTCCGACAAGAAACTGACACATTTTAGTGGATTGTTAAAATAAAAAAGATGGAGAATTAATGCACTAGCAAGTAAACGAATACAAAACCAGCTAAAATGCAGATGAGAGAAGGCATACTCTTCAGTTGGAGTAGGCACTTATTGGATCCCACCTGAGAATTCTCAAAGTGTAAATAAATTACTTTGAGAAGAAAGAAGGTGTGTGCCACTAGTGTGATTGAGATGATGATGATGATGTGTGATAGATTATACAATTATCTTGATCTTGAAAATGACCTGCAAACAATGAATCTAACAGTTAAAACTACCAAAGCATGGACAAAAGGATAAATATAGCCATTTAAGAGAATGAGAATGTACATATCTCTGATATAATTGTGTCAATTGGGTCAATATAACAATATAAATATGTAGAGTTAAATTAGAGCCACTGTGTTCTCCATTATGTAAACCTGTCAAATTTCAGACCACTAGCCTCTGAGTTCTTGCACCACTAATAATTCTGCTGAAAAATTAAGCCTTCACATTTTTTGTTTTTTTATTTTTTTTTTTTTTTTTTTTTAGGTATAAAGCATCCCCAAGTAGTATAAATTCCCTTTCTTATTCAGGTGATCCTGTAGTGTGCAGTACAGATGGGAACAAAACGAGCAACGTTTTGTTTTTGTTTTCGTTTTTTCATTTCGTTACGTAATGAAACAAAAAACGAATTTTGTCTCCAAAATGAAACGAAACGAAACAAAACAACAGAAATTTTGTTGTGCGTTTCGTTTTCATTGCGGCAAATACATTGAACTGTAATGAATGCTAACGAAACAGCAATTTTTTGTTTTTGTTTTTGTGTTTTTGTTTTGTTACGTAGCTGAAAACGAATTTTTTTGCAAAAAATTCACGAAAAATGAAAACGAACCGAAACGGACCCCCTAAACGACAAACGACAAACGAAACACCATTTTTTGAGTCGTGCCCATCTCTAGTGTGCAGCTTTCTGAAGGCTACACTGTCTGACTCTTCTCAGAGGCACACTGAGGAATCAAGTTCCTGACCCATGGCTTCATAGCCAGGTACTCCAGCCCACAGAGATATCTAACCAGGTACTTCTGTCAATTCACATTGCATTTCATTCCGTTTCTGTCCAGATTAGGATAGATTTGTATGTTTAGTTTGCAAGGCCCTGGAACCAAAGCTGACCATTCAAATAGGTTCACATTATGGAAATGTGGTTAGCAATTCTGTTTACAGATGGGCACAAAATGTATTTTTTTACTTCATTTTTCATTTTTCATTTCATTTCCTAATGAAATAAAAATGATGTGCCCTTTAAAAACCGAAATGAAACAAAATGGAAATTTTCATTTCATTCAGTTTCATTTTTTATTTTTTATTATTTACTTTAACAAATGTCGATCTTGGCACTTGTCAAAATAAATAATAAAAATAAGCACTGATCAGCTGGCGTGCGGGGAAAGTAAAAAAAAAAAAACCCAGCAACCAGCTTTCCTGCATGGCAGCTGGTCAACAGGAGAAATAAAAATAAAAATAAAACCCACAAACCAGCATCCCTGCATGCCAGCTGGTCGGCAGGAAGGGGAAAAAAACACCAACCGGCCACCCCATGCACCAGCTGGTTGGCCAGTGAAATAAAAAAAAATCATTTTGTAATAAACAAAACAAAATGGGGGAGAAGAAACAAAAAGTGAAACAAAACAAAATGCCATTTTGTACCCATCTCTAATTCTGGTTCAAAATTGCTGCAGTAATTCACAGTTCAATTGAAATCCGGGTGAGGAAGGCAATATGATCTTTGTTTTCCCAGAAACAACCCAGAATCTTATCCACAGGAAAAGTAGGTGTTGATCATTGTGGTTTATGATGGATTTTTTTTTTTTTTTTATTTAAGTATTTATTTTCTGGGTAAGGGACATTACAAGGAACAAATTAGGAATTAGGTATGTTGGAAAAGGGATTAAAAAGAAAGGGTATGGGTAAGGGAAAATAGGGGGGTGCAGGTTTGGCAAGGCACATTACACTTCTTCAGTTTCATATTTCATAGTTATACATATCAATTAGGACTTATATACAATAGCCAGTATCTACAAACAAAAGTTTCTGGCTGTTGACATGTTTCAAATACCAACATAATTATATTTTTTTCTTTAACCACAAATAAAACTTCCCCCAACTTTCCTGATGTTTCTGTTTCCATGGTGCTCCTAACCATTCCAACAGTTTGTCCATTTCTGCTGTTTCGAGGATTTTTGCTATCAACGCTTGTTCGTCTGGGATTACTGGTTCTTTCCAGTGTTTTGCATAAATAACTCTTGCTGCTGTTACAATGTGTGTGGCTAAATACACTTTCTGTTGGTCTAGTTTACGTGGCATTATATTTAACAGGAAAAATTCTGGTTTTAATTCCATAGAATTCCCAAAAAATTCTTCCAAAATCTGCCTTATTTTACTCCAAAATATTTGTGCTTTTTTACATAACCACCACATATGATAGAATGAGCCTTCTTTTTGTTTGCACTTCCAACATAAAGTTGATATATGGGCATTCATTTTAGCTAGCTTTGTTGGCGTCATGCACTACCTATAAAACATTTTATATATAGTCTCTTTAAATACAACTGATTTAGTGAGCTTTATATTGGTTTTCCATATTTTTCCCATTGTTCCAATTCTATATTATAACCTAAATTTTGTGCCCATTTAACCATACATTCTTTCACTATTTCTGGTTGTGTATCAAAGTCTAGTAGAAAATTATGTAATTGCTTAATATGTTTCTCTTTTGTCTCCAACAGAATTCTATTGAAGGGTGTGCTTTCTAGGTAGAACCCTTGCTGTTTATCTTTAGTGTGCCTAGAGTGAATCTGAGAACAGGCCCACCAGTCTAGTTCAATTCCTTGCTCAGCCATTTCTTGTTGGCTTTTTAGATTTCCATCTGGATTCAAAATCTCGTTGTAGCGCACAAGTTTTTTATTTTCTCTCAAAATTGGCATAGCGAATGCTTCTGTTGGAGTCACCCAATGTGGAATCTTTATGTACATTTGCTTTTTTATTTTCTTCCATACCCAAAGTAGTGCTCTTCTTAGTATATGATTGTTGAATTGTTTAAAATCTTCTATTCTGTCATACCATACAAAGGCATGCCATCCCCATTTCAGATCGTATCCTTCCAGCCTCAAGAGTCTTGTATTGCTCAATTCTATCCATTCCTTGATCCATACTAAGGAGGAGGCTCTGTAGTAAAGAAGCCAATTTGGGGCCCCATTCCTCCTCTTGATTTAACATCTTGCAGAGATTTTATTTTTATTCTTGCTTTTTCCCCTGCCAGACGAATTTAGAAATGCATTTCTCCAGCTCTTTAAAGATTGTTTGTTTTAAAACAATTGGGATAGTTTGAAATAAAAATAATATTTTTGGGAGGATATTCATTTTAATCGTGGCAATTCTCCCTAATAATGATAATTGTAAATTTTCCCATTTAATTAAGTCCTTTTTAATCTCATCAATCAATTTCAAATAATTGTCCTTCAGAAGGGTGCGTTTATGATGGATTTTTGTCTAATGACCTAAGCAACAAACACTCCCACTTTTGTGGTTATCAAATACCTCAGTATGACTTCTGTTTTTTAAATCATGGCTTAAGCTTATTTCCTTGTACAGTCTTCCACCATGAACATTTATCCCATCATTATTCCTTTTCTTCTTACACCAAAATTGCATTTGAAGTCCTATGTCCAGAAAGTACACTCTGGAATGTTTTATAGCTTATGAAAATGATGGATCTGGGAAATGCAGATTGCTAATAAAATGAAGTGAAACTTGGGGTGATCAAGTGGCAAGCCATGGTGGAATTTTGGAGCAGCTTAATTTTTTTCATTGCAGTAATGCACAGTCCAAAAATGTGACTTAAGCATTCTGGAGATCCCAGGGAAAAGCTCTGCTAAGCTCAACTTGACAACTTGCCCACAATCACCTTTCAGTTTAATGGTTAAAAATGACTTGCATTTGGAAATTGAGCAGGGGAGATTTTTTAAAAAAGGAAATACATTTTAAAATAGAGCTTTACATGGGTCTATTGTAAAGGAAAAAAGGAAAAGCTTTCAACAGAAAGTTTATAGGTTATCTGGAACCTGCAGGCTTTTAAAAGCAGGTCCCCAATGTAACAACAACATGTAAAGTAGCAGAAAAAACACACACAGTTCTCTAATAATTGCAGCCTGCTACACCCCCTGTGTAACAGATATAATTATGTTAACAGCTTTCCTACTCAGACACCATACACTCCTATTATGAAGCCAGCTTCATTTAATTAGCATCATGCAGTAAATTAGCAGTTATAAGGACTGCTGGGTACAAGGGGCTCTCCCTTTTCTCACCATCTACTTAATCCTCAGTCAATGTTGAGATTACTGTTCAATGACTCTCCATATGCAGAGAGAGAGAGAGAGAGAGAGAGAGAGAGAGAGAGAGAGAGAGAGAGAGAGAGAGAGAGAGAGAGAGAGAGAGAGACTGATACCCTCTTTGGAAACTATGTTTCAGTCAGAGTATGGATTTGGAACAGTCCATCACCCATGGCCAGGGGGCAGGATTATCAATTATCCATCCTGATGGTCTGTTTGGAAAAATAAGAACATGACAATTTACTATAGATTTTAAGGAGCAAAATTGTTTCATACCTCAGTGGCCAATCTTTCTATACAATGGTATTAATTTGTGACATCTAGAGATTAAAGGCAGAAAGAGAAGCTATGGAAAAGTACTTTCAGAGTGTCATTGAATGGGAATTTTGATTGATTTCACTGATAATAAATCACTGCTTGTTTTAGCATGCTGTTCAGGGCTGGTACTGTGATAAAGAAGTGGCGGCTCCATGAGGGCTTGTCCCTGTGTGGGGCTTCTTTGTCCACCCCGGGAGCCGTTGGAACTGGTGCGAAAATGGGAGTCATGTGGGAACATCGGGAGCACTGGGAACAATGCCCTTAAAGGGGTTAGCCACACTCCTCCCCCTCCTCTTTCGCGCCAGATCACACCTAGGACGGACACACCGGGAGCTGCAACTGCCGGCGAGGGAGCAACGATGGGGCTCCCATTTCCACCGAGCCCCTGGTGATAGCCCAGCAGGGCTTAAGTTTAATTAGGGCCAGAGAGAAGGGGCAAGAGGAGAGCAAACAGACAGCCTGGGTGGGTGGGGAGCTGCCATGCACCCCAACCTAAAATGGGATGTTCCACTGCTAGCATGTGGACCCGTTATTTCGGACCTGGGGGGGACAATGTCAGCATGAATATTCATTTGTGTACATGTTGTTTTACACACAACTATGCATTTGTTCCACAGCAACATGCCATTTCTATGGTTAGAACTTCCCTTTTCAACCTACTCACACATTATGGAAAAGGTTAGTGACTGAGACCCAGAGCCGATGAAAGAACCTGGTCATTCCTTACATGGCTGGAGTGTCTGAAAAGCTTCAAGGGTTTTTTTGACAAACATCACATACCTATTTACTTTAAACTTACAAACACACTAAGGCAGGGATCATCCACCCAAAAGATCTGACACAAAAATATAAAAGGAGGAATATAGCTGATAACCAGTGTTCCCTTTATGGGCAAGGTAGTCGAGCAGGTTGCCACTGAGTGGCTCCAGTAGTTCCTGGAGGAAGATCATGTCCTTGATCCATTCCAGTCTGGGTTCATGCTATATCATGGGGCTGAGACTGCCCTGGTCGCATTGCAAGATGACCTTTTGAGGGTGGCTGAAAGGGGTTGCTTTACCCTGCTGGTCCTTCTCGACTTGTTGTCTGCCTTTGATACCGTTGACCACAGTATTCTCCTGGGCAGGCTTTCTGAGGTGTGGATTGGGGGGTCTAGCTCTCCGCTGGCTCCACTCCCTCCTTGAGGACCATGCCCAGCGACTGAGGCTGGGTGGAGTGCTGTCAGTCCCTTGGTCACTCTCTTGTGGGGTGCCATCTTTGGCAATAGCTTTTGAACTGCTAGGTTGGCAGAAGCTGGGGTATCAGCGTTAGCTCGCTCTACTGCGTGGCACCCGGGATGCAACTGCTGAGCTGCTGACTTTGCAGTTGACAGTTTTCGGAGCCTAAGTCCACTGAGCCACCACTGATATAAAAGCATATAAGGTGCTAGCACAATCACATTAACAAACTGAATTCAATAATCAAACACTCTCTTATTTTCCAGGTGGAGCATAACAAAGATATAATTTACCATGCTCTTCTCCAGGGAGCATCCTGCAAATATGCAGCAACACTGGCTCTTCAGCTTGAATACGGAGATGAGCACCAGCCCTAGAGTCGGACATTACTAGCACGCATGTGTGGGGGGAACCTTTACCTTTTTTTATGCTCCACCTGGAAAATAAGAGAATGTTTGATTATTGAATACAGTTGGTTAATGGGATTGCTGAGTGGTTTAGGTATGTGCAAAAAAAAAACAACAACAAAAAACAAGCAGTAGCCTCACCTAAGTACAGTAGAGTGAGTCAGGAGTTTTGGAGTGTCCTAGAGAGGCTGGCAGTGGCTAATGTTTGGTGTATTGCTAGTATATTTTTAACATCAATGAATAGGACAAATATGAATGGGGTGTTCTGCCTTATGAGCCAAGAGAACATAGCTGCCTTTGGTTTTCATGCGCCTTGAGTATGTTTCATAAGCAAAGGGTGCCATTGAAATGCTACATAACTTACTAGCTTACTGTACATGGTTGGGTAATGTTAAATCAATATCCAATAGAGTTCACTTAATGTCACAGAAAACTGTCTGTTACTGGTTCTTATGTCCTTAGACTTTACAAATTTCCAAGTGGGGCTCAGGTAAAACAGCAAAGCTCTAAAAAACTGTAAAATATTGAATGATAATATGCTAATCACAGTGAGTAGTGGCTCACACTGTTAATCAATTACAGAACTACTAAATATGATATTATGATAATACAATATGTTCGTTCTGTTAGCCATGCAAGAACAATAGGTAGCAATGTACACGTTTTGCATTATATTGCTTAACAGAGCCTGGAAGCCTTAATGGGACAGCAGGATCCCCAGAATTCATTAATTCCACCTAGTCCATCCTGGAAATGTAGTCTTCTTTGTGACATAAAAGTTGTTTGCTGTAGAAAACATTGCTTTACAAAGCAAAGCTAATGACGTCAGGTGGGAGTAAGATCTGCCATGACAGATAAATTCAAAATGAGTTTCCTGTTCTCAAGGAAATACCATTTTTAGCAGGAAACCTGGGAATACACAAATTATGATTAATTGTGTGGGTTGCTCCTCTCCCAGTGGCATGCAAACAATTCCCATTAGTGAGGAAAAGAAATACTTTCCAGCTTTGTTGTTTGAAACAAGATTCAGAGACTTTTCAAAAAAGACAAAGGAAGAAACACCTTAATGAAAACTCCAGAGAACAGAGCAGAGATGAGAAACTAATACTAACAAGGAGTGAAATAACCAGAGCCTATCCATATAAACTCCCTTGTGTTATATTAGAATAGATAACTTCTGGATTATTGTGTTGCAGTGTCTCATTTTCAGTTCTCACTATGCCAAAATAAGTATCTCAACTACAGGTGGAAAATGAGAGCAAATGTTTCTTTTTGGTTGGCACAGCACTAAGAAATATCCTGGGATACAAATGCACTAAATCCAAGGACCTCCTGTGGGAAGTTTGGATCAAAATATATAGTTGTTCACTCACATATCTCTGTCACTGTGCTTTCCTGAACATCTACAGGTTTGGTGTGAAAGAAATGAAGTCCAGTTGCCCTGACTCAACTTCCAGATGCTAGTTGTTAATTTCAGGCCCCTTAACCTGCTACTTGAGGGAACTTAAACTCAGTTTAGGAACAAATTAATTAGTTTGAACTAATTTAAATGTGCAGTATCTTCCAGGATAAAGTTTTATTTATAAGTACCAAATTCCACTATTCATCCATAGATAAAGTTTTGTGGGTGTTTCACTGTAGAACTATGATAAGTATAATTTTTCTTGATCATATGCCACATAAGAGACAAGACATCTAAGTCTCATAATGCTGAAGAAAAAGTAGTTACCATCATCTCCATTTTTTTAAAAAAGTCTTTTTACCAATAAATTAAGGCTGAAGTATTCTGATGGATAATGTATACAGTGAGTAATTAATGAAGAAATGACAGAGGCAATATACTGTAGGTCCAAATTGTTCAGGAAGATGCCACTCAAGGTTGAAGGGATTATTGACTTACTTTGGTGATGTGGCACTATTTCTATTGTGCTTTCATGTTCAGCAGCTGCTTCTTAACATACATGACAATAAGGACTGAAAATTCAATAGGTGGGCAAATCAATAGAAAGGGAGGTTACTTTCTCTTTGGTGGTGGGATTCTCAAACCTATCTGCAAGAGAGTGACTCGAACAGATTCTAGTAAAATGCATTTTGTCCACTGTTACAAAAGTGGCTTAGGACCAGCTAGCACAAGTATCAAACTGCTCAGGAAACATCTGCTCTGAAGGAAGCCTGTAATCATTAAAACTGTATTTACCACAAGATAATTAGTAGAAGCAAAATTAGCATTAGCTTAGTCAGAGAGACAATTTCTGTATAATAAGTGGGTAATAAAACTGTATATCATTAATGCATTTTGTACTCTACAATCTGCAAATGCTTAAATTATCATTTGTTGCATTGGTGCATGTAGATGCTAAAAATCCAGTCATTAACACTCCAAATGTCATTGTAAAAGGAGACTGTAATATTGTACAGTACTCCCCCGTTTATTGCGGGAGTTAGCTGCCTGACCCACCCACAATAAAGGAAAATCTGTGAAATGCAGATGCCTCAACAAACTGACATTGGGCTGCTACTGCTGGCATGCACTTCCAAAGAGAGGATTTAAACCCCTCCTGACACCTCAGCAAACAGACCTGGGGCTGTTCTGTTGGCATGCACTTCCAAAGAGAAGCTTTTAATCCCCTCCTAACATCTCAGCAAACAGAACCAGGGTTGCTGCTGCTGGCTCATGCTGCCAAGAGGAATGCAAGGTCTGTTTGCTGAGGTGTCAGGAGGGGGTTAAAAACCTCTCTTTGGAAGCACACAGCAGGAGCAGCCCATGGTCTGTTTGCTGAGGTGTCGGGAGGGTTAAAAGTCATTATTTGGTAGTGTGCATCTCTCAGGAAAAATCAGCAATATACTGAGACGTAATATACGAACTGCATTGTGGCAGTTTCTTTCCATTAACGGTTGCATGCTAGATGTGGCCACTTTACCTACCTCTGAGGTATCCATCTTCAAAACTGTTGGAACTCCGGATGTCAAATCCTGACACCAAAGCCACCCATTTGTTGCTTTGGACTTTCCTTCTCTATAATGTGCTATAGTTTCCAATTTTTTCCTCTGCTTTACTCCAAGAAAGGGCTAACAATACTTCAAATTCTCGCTCAACTAACAAATAACATTAATCTCAGATTCTCATTTTTCTAGTCTTGATCAAGATAAACAGTTAAATAATTCATACCTTTAGTCTAACCAATTCACCGAGCCCTTTATTGCATTCCTATGGACAAATAAATCATAACTGCAATTGCTGTGGGGTGAGGAAGGTCATAAGATGCTATTGCATTTATGAATGCAGGTTCTGAAATATTGGTGGGTGTTTTTTAAAGCACCCACTGTTATATAGGCTTTGACAGTGATCTAAAGCTCTGCAGGGTTCTACTTTGTATGAAGCGCCTCCAGTAGACAAGAGGTAAATGTATGGAGGACGTTTACCAGCATGCTAAGAATGTGTGTGTTGTTGCCAATGAAAATGCAATCTAACTCTTTGCAAGAACATATCCGTTGACGACATGTGCATTGCTATGATTGCATGCTAGAAAGAACAGGAACAAAGAACATCTCTATATTGAGAAGCTGCTTGTCAACTCATTTTAAAACTAAACCTTAATTCCACTTAGGTGGCTAACTATTTGCCTTATTCAATTATCATTGAAGCTTGTGGAGCCTGCATGCATTCAGAGGAGTGGTACAGTTCTGCCTCTATTGGTGTTTGCACCATGTGAATTTTTTTACCATTTTTAAAGCTTCTGGAACACATGGAAAGGCTATGTGAACCAAGTAGCCTCTCTCCCTTCAGGGGGCTGCTTTCACTGAGTGGCTAACATAGGTCCCACATCTAACATGTTTTGACGATGACCATATAGGATTAGTATGTTTCTGAGGAGATGTTGTTAGAAGCCAAAATCATATCAATGTTCTAAAATGTCTTTCAGGCAGAGCTGCATAGACTTGCAAACAACACTCTGGCCGCTCCGCCCCGTAGCATGCGGGGGCGGGGCGTCTTTGCCAGCCGGCGGAAGCAGTCACCGGTTGGCTGCGCAGTCTGCGCAGGATACGCTGGAGGAGCGCACCTATTTAAGGTCAGACGCGCTCCCCCACGCCACCCCTGCGCAGACTGGCCTTTCTCGTTGGCGAGAGAGGCTTGCTGACAGCTCCGCTCCTCTTGCCAGCTGGCTTGTGGAGATTGGAGCGATAGGGAGATCGCGCTTTGCCTGGTGCCGCAGGGAAGCGGCGAAGCAATCCCCGGTCTCTGCCCGTCAGCTGGAGATCGGAGATAAGGGCAGCGTGGTCTGGCTAAGTGCCTCTTCTGATTCCTTTACTGACTAGATGGGAGGGGGGAACCGGTAGGGGGCGGGCGGCGGAGCCAGGCTCCCGAGAGCCTGCTCGGCGGGGGTGTGTGTGAAGGAATGAAGGGAGCCGCGCAAAGGGTTGGCGCGGCACCGGGAGGCCCAGAGCTCGGCAGCTCCGGAGCAGCCCTGTGGCCAGCATTGGGTTTATACAGGCAGCCAGCCACCGGGATAACGGGAGGGGAAGGGGCTGGGTGACGCCAGAGGCAACTGGGGTGAGACGTAGCCCCAAGGCACCCAGCACCCCGTGCAGCCTCTAGAACCGTGAAACAGCTCCAGGCCATTGATTACCGGCACACAGCCTCTTTGGCCTTGGTTGGGCGGCCATTTTCTTTCCCTTTGGGAACACTGATTGCCCACTTGCCAGCCCATCGACCCCCATCCTCCCTAGGGACAGACCAGGGAGCATCAAGGCAAGGGTGGGTGGGCAGAGGGTGGGTGATACGGGGTGAGGACAGGTATATTTCATCCAAAGCTTACCCAGCTCCATCCACCAGGGTAGCAGAGAAACAGCACGTGTATGGCGGGCGGCCATTTTGGGAATCCGGCGGCCATTTTCTTTTGCACCATTATTATTACCCTCGGCCTACCAAGGTTATCTACGCCCATCCTACTCACGGGGCCTCCGTTTAGGGACAATCCTTAGGCATCTGGTAGGGTACCATCTAACCTACCAGCAGGTTCCATTATTGGAACACAACGCACCTTCCTGACTCGTCATGCCTCCCAAACCAGATACCAGCAAGGGCAAGGGCAAGGCCCTTCCCCGCAAGCGGCAACTACCCCAACCAGCCCCAGAAATTTCATCCTCATCGGATGAGGATTGGCAGCCATTTGTGGCCACCTGGAGCAAACTCTCCCGGCTGGAAAAGGAGCGTGCCAAACAAAAAGGGATGGAGGCTTCTTATGGGGGGAGGCCTGTCAGGGATACCAAAGGGCATCACAGAGCAGTCCTTAAAGCATTGGGTGATCTCATGATGTCGCGTATTTCTGTTTTGGAGAACGATATGGCTGGATCTTCTGGCCAGGCCCCTACAGGTCTGCAACCGGTGTTACAGGATGTCCACGCAACGGGCGCTGGATCGACACCCCCAGCGGCTGCTTCCGGGGGACCCCCATTGGCGCCTGCGATTCAGGACGTCGTGGACCAGCCGCAGGACCAGGCAATCGATTTGTCAACCACCATCACCACTCATGAGCCACGATCGTGGACGCCTATCTACAATCCTCCACCGGGTGAGTCTTCTATGTTCACGCACACACCAAGGCGGGTACTCTGACCATGGCAGGTTTCTGACACACTAGTACGGGAATGGGTGGAGGCTGACATCCCAGGACACACGCCCCCTATCTGGCCTCCACGGCCACCGGACCATCCGGGCCCGGTGTTGGCAGAGTCTGCCGCTCAGACGGACCCTAGTACAAGCCCGACCAGGATTCAGGTAGGGGCAGGCAACAAATCGCCAGCACCTTCGGTGCGGCCTACCGCCAAGCCGACAGATGAATCTGAGGCAGCAGCAACCAGCCCTTTGGATCTGCCTGAGGGTGATGAGTCATTGCCATTGGGGGACCACCTTTCTGAGGCAATGATTGACAAGATTGTGTCGGGAAGGTACGTGGACATCTTTGAACTACTGAATAGGGAGATTGACACTAAGGACCTGGAGAAGATAGACGACAAAGAGAAGGAGAGAATTAGGAAACGGAAGCCGGAAAAAACCTGGAATAACTGGCTGACGGCATTTGTCATGTATGCCGGTATCTATGCTGAGGCTCACCCTCAAAAGGGCGCCGTGCTGTGGCACTATTTGGACAACATAATCAGGGCTCGTTCTGACTTCCCGGCCTCCGCTTGGCTGGCATACGATGAAGCTTTTCGTCGTCGCATAGCCAAGGACCCTACGCTCCACTGGGACCGGCCTCATAGTTACTTGTGGCTGAGGGTGATGAGTGCCCCTCGTCAGGCCCTAAACGAGAGATTTGATAGTGGCCACGCGATATCGCACCCGGGCCAGATTGGCAATCCCCGCGCGAATGCGGGCCAGTCGGTTCAACCCCGGCTGGTCTGCTTCGAATATAACAGTAAGGGGTCTTGCGGGCACCGCCAGTGTAAATTTAGACACTTGTGCTCCACCTGTGGGGCCAATCACCCGGCCTCTACTTGCCCTAGGGGCAAGCCAGGAAACAGCGGGGGTAGGGACGCAGGGGGCAGGCGGACTCAACCCGGGTCGCCACCTCCTCCGAAAGGGACCTAGTCCCATACGAGTGCCGGTGCTGAGGGCGTGGCTCCGTAGCTACCCCTCAAGGGATGAGGCCGCCTACATCTTAGATGGTTTTGTCCACGGCTTTCGTATACCAGCTACCGGGGAACGACGCCCCTTTCTGGCTCACAATCTAAAATCGGTCATAGGGAAGGAGGCGATCGTCCGGGAGAAGATTGCATCCGAATTAGCAGCGGGCAGGATTCTGGGGCCATTCGATCATCCACCGACTCCTCACTCCCGGGTATCCCCCTTGGGCATCGTGCCCAAGAAAGCCCCTGGCGAATACCGCCTTATACATCATTTGTCGTACCCGGCGGGAGAGTCGGTGAATGATATGATACCGCAGGAACTATGTAGTGTCCATTACACTTCTTTTGACACAGCCATCAGAATGGTGAGGGGATGCGGCGTGGGGGCTGAAATCGGGAAGTGCGATATTAAATCAGCATTTCGGCTCCTCCCCGTTCACCCGGATGATTGCGAGCTCTTAGGCTTCGCATTCGAGGGACGTTATTATCTGGATAGAGCTATGCCTTTTGGCTGCTCTATCTCCTGTTTGGCCTTTGAACGCTTTAGTACGCTGATGACACGCAGCTCTATCTCTCCTTTTCCACCTGTGCAGTGGAGGCCGTCCAGACCCTTGACCGCTGCCTGGCTGCAGTTTTGGACTGGACCAGGACCCACAGACTCCGGCTCAACCCCGGAAAGACCGAGGTTATGTTCTTCGGGGGCGGCCCAGATGGGTACTGTGGCCCTCTTCCCAGTCTGGATGGGTCCGCCCTCCAGCTGGCGCAAAGAGTGAGGAATCTGGGCGTCGTCCTGGATCCGGGTCTGACCCTGGAGCTCCAGGTGTCAGCCGTGACCAGGTCGGCCTTTTATCATCTAAGGTTAATCGCCCCCAGATTCGCCCGTACCTTGACAGGAGCTCCTTGAGGACTGTGGTACAGGCATTGGTCATGTCGAGGCTGGATTATTGCAACGCTCTCTACATGGGGCTCCCCTTGAACCTTGTTCGGAGATTGCAGCGGGTCCAGAATGCGGCGGCCAGGCTGGTGGTTGGTGCGTGTCGTTTTGACCGCATCACTCCCATCCTGGTCCGTCTCCACTGGTTGCCCGTTGCCTCCCGAATAAGGTTCAAGGTGCTGGTTTTGGCTTACAAAACCCTCCATGGCTTGGCCCCTGTTTATCTGGCGGAGCGGCTTCACCGACAATCAGATCGAGCCCGACCCACCCGTTCATCTCTGGCCCTCTCATTGCAGACGATCCCCCCGAGGGAGGCCCGTAAGACAAGTACCCGTGGGCGGGCCTTCTCGGTGGCGGTGCCACCTATGTGGAACAACTTGCCCAGGGAGTTGAGACAGGCTCCAACGTTGGCGTCCTTTAGGAAAGGATTGAAGACCTTCCTTTTCAGGGATGCCTTTAATAATGACTAGAGTACCTTTTTCCCCCCCCCTTCCTTCCTCCTCCTCCCCCCCCATATGCCGTAAGTCTGCCCCTGCCGCTGCTACTGTTCTTTGCCTTTCGGGCTTTTGTGTAAACCGCCCTGAGTTCCCGCTTGGGAAGTAGGAGCGGTATAGAAGTTTTAAAATAAATAATAAATAAATAAATAAGTTCTTTCATAGAATGGGCAGTCCACCAGCGAACAGGCAGTTCCCACGTCGTTCATTACCTGGATGACTACCTGTTTGCTGGGCCAGCGGGAACCCGGCAATGCGCCTCTCTCATGGCTACATTCTGCAACATGGCAGCTGAGCTGGGTCTCCCCTTGGCTGAGGATAAGACAGAAGGCCCCACCACTGCACTCACATTCTTGGGCATTGAGCTGGACACGGTGGCCCAAACTTGCAGACTACCTAAGGAGAAGCTGGCCGACCTCCGCGCCCGCCTGTCGGCGGTGTTGGCGCGGAGGAAGGCCACGCTTCGGGAACTCCAACGGATTATCGGACATTTAAATTTCACCTGCAGGGTGGTGGCCCCTGGTCGGGCTTTTGTTCGCAGACTTTGCGACGTCATTGCAGGGCTACGTAGTCCTCATCACCGGCGCCGTATCTCTGCGGATATGAAGGACGACCTTAGAATTTGGCTCCAATTCTTATCCAATTTCAATGGCATTTGCTTTTGGCGATCGGAAACGATTGCCGCCTTAGACCTGCAGGTTCAGACCAATGCCTCTGGGGCCCTGGGCTTCAGACTGTACTTTCAGGGCCGCTGGTGCGCTGGCACGTGGCCTAGGGAATGGCAGGACAGTGGTATTACCCAGGATCTTACTTTTTTGGAATTGTTCCCCATAGTGGGTGCTGTATTCCTGTGGGCGGAGCATCTGGCTAATTCGGTTGTGCAATTCAACTGTGACAACCAGGCAGTTGTGCACATACTCAATAAGTTGACTTCTAAATTGAAGTGGGTTATGGGCCTGGTCCGAGCTTTCACCCTCCGATGCCTCCAGTTTAACATTTTATTTCATGCACACCATGTACCGGGGGTCAGGAATGAGCTTGCTAACGCGCTGTTCCACCAACAGATGGAGCGGTTCAGATCGTTAGCACCTCAGGCGCTTATGGACCCAGACATCCTCCCAACCGTGGTATGGAGGCTTGGAGGATAGAAGCAAATCAGGCCATGGGGCTGGCCTTGGCACCCAGCATCCGTCGGGCGTATTTGACGGCCTGCGCTGAGTACACACGCTTTTGCACTGATGAAGGATTTCCCCGACTGTGGCCGGCTCCGGCAGACCAGCTTGTCCAATTCGCAGTGTATTTACACTTCAAAGGTTTAGCCCCCCGAACCATACAGGGCAAGCTGTTGGCCCTGTATTATTACGCCAGGGCACAGGGATTTCAACTCCCAGACTGCCAGTTTAGAATAGGCAAAATGATAGAAGGCTGGGCTAGGGAGCGGGGTAGACCCCAGGATGATAGGACCCCTATTTCGCCGGGGATGCTGTGTAAATTGGCCACAGTTTGGCCCCAGGTGTGTTCAGACCAGTTTGAAGTGGGGCTATTCCAGGCTGCCACGCTGGTGGCATTCTTTGGAGCACTACGAGTCAGCGAACTGGTAGCCCATTCCCACAACGATGTGTCGAAAACCGCTCTGCAGTGGGCGGACATGGCTCTTCATGATGACCATGTCGTACTTCATATCCGTAAATCTAAAACGGATCAGAAAGGCAGGGGTGCAGATATACGCCTGGGTAGGTGTTCACTGCCCCAGATCTGTCCGATACTAGCATTGCAACGGTACACCCGACAGATTGGCTCGAGTCAGGGGTACCTTTTCCAACATCGAACTGGATCACCATTAACCCGGTATCAATTCTGGCACGTTTCATCCAGGGCACTCCAGGTCGCTGGTATCTCGGGTTGGCGTTTTGGCACTCACTCCTTTAGGATTGGTGCCGCCTCCACGGCTGCCGCCATCGGGGTCAATCCAGCTGGGATCCAGCGGATCGGTCAATGGCAGTCTAGGCAATTCAAGACCTATGTGCGCCCCTTAATGGACCGGTGAATCCGGGCCAGTTTTGTCTGTTTTGTGTTTCAGGTTTTGACCCCGAAGGACGGGTGCGGGTCATCATTTATGGCCACAGTTTCGTGTTTTGGGCCTCCAAGTTTGCAGTGAGGTCAGGACGTGGCCGCGATCTCGGCCTGGGACAACGGCCCGAACTGGTGTGGAGGGGAAGACGAGGGATGCTATGGAAGGAATTTTTACCTGCGGCCCTCAATGATCCCCCTGACCCTCCCCCGGCCATTGTCGTGGTCCACCTCGGTGGAAATGACTTGACCCGTATTTCAGGCAAGTCACTTATCCTCCAGGTCATCGATGACCTGAGGACATTTAAGCAGCATCGCCCATCAACAACCATCTTGTGGTCTGCCATGATTCCGAGGTTGGTGTGGGGTCCTCTTCATCACCCCCAAAAGATGCACAAAGCCCGGAAGGGAGTCAATTGAGCGGTGGCTCGTGTAGTCCAGGTGGAACTTGGCTCTGTTATTTGGCACCCTGGGATCACCGCACGGACGCCTGACCTGTTCCAGCCTGATGGGGTTCACCTGTCTGACAAGGGCCTGGAATTGTTTGTTTCAAATATATATGAGGGCCTGCGGGCCACGTTGTTTGGCCATGTGGGGTAAAGAGGCGTCGGTGAGCCTCTTTGGTGGCGGGTAGCGCAAATCTAAACATTGACAACCTAGGTCCCGATCTTAATTGACATATTCAGTGTGCCTGGCAGCCCATAAACAAGGATGGGGCCAGCATTAGACTGGCATAAACTTAAGTACAAACACAGCCACATTAAAAGGGCTGCCAAGGCTGGATGTACGTGGGAGGATGCCAACACAGTTAGGCATCAGCACTGCGGCAGTAAAACAGGCCCCAGAAAATTTACCTGTACAATGGGACCGAAATAAATTAATAACTTCCCATTTGCGCTACGCTCCAGGCCCTCATAAAAGTTACGTTCAAGGTAATACTGTTAATAAATTGTGGCCCTTGTTAACCCAAGCAAACGTGTGCGACTGTTTATTTCCGTCTGGTCTGGCAAATATTTTCCTCCATATGACAAATGACAAAGTAAGCTAACTAGCAACTTACAAATCACGTATAAAACTCAGACACTTTTCAACACTTAAAGAATGTCCACTTCTAACAATGTATTATCTGTATTGTATAGAACAATCTTTATTTTTATAGATGAAGTATTTAGTCTTTGTAGTTGTGTCTCTCCAGCAACTGTCTGGCTGCTTCTTATGAAAATTTTGTACTATCATTAGCATGTTTCATTAATAATTGTGTATCAAACAGTGTAATTAATGCTGCCCTCAACTTTAAAGTATACCTGGATGATAATAAGGTGCTGATTGACCTGACTGCAGAACTATTGGCATTTTTTTCCAAGTTAGATCAATATGAAGAATATTTTGTGGACTTCTCAGTTATTCATACTCAAGTTCAAAATGAAACAAGTACTAAGAAGAAACAGGCCTGAAATACTTTTGTGTACTAGCTAATAGAATTCCAGAAACAATATTTTCCCTGTATCCTCGAAGGCTCTACCCCAGAGTACAGAGTGAACTCCTAGTTCCCAGAGCTCCTTGCCTTCTGAAGATGCTGGCCACAGAGTCTGGTGAAACATCAGGAAGAAAAACTTCCAGAACATGGTCAAATAGCCCAAAAAACTCACAACAATAAATTTTCCCTGTTGTGTATTTCATTGGTGGTTGAGATTTAATTATAAAAATATAGACTATCCATAATCATTATCACCTTCTCCTCCTTAGCATCTCATGCTATTTTTATGAAGAACACAAATTCAGTATATTCCAAGTATGTCAGATATAAATAATTTTCCTCCTTCACTATATTGTGCTAGGAATAGGCTGCAGATTATACAACTGAATCATAAACTATTGTTTTCAGAGATCTGCAGGGATTTGCTTATGATATGGCAAAAGTTGCTATGTTCTCAGCCAATTATTGAGATCCTACAGAATTGCTTTAGGGGGTTAGCAATGTCCACTGGTAGAATATGAATCACATTAGACTGAACACAACTCCCATTGATGTATCACTTGTCGCCTTCCTATTCCATCTATATCCATTTACTACCTTACTCTTGCCAATGGCAACACTACTAAGCCAATTTATTATCCACTTTAGCATGTTACCACCACTATCACACTCATTCCGTAGCAGCATTGTTACAGTGTGCCATGTCGGTATGTGCCCTAGTGTCAAAACCATCCATGAAAGACAACCTAGGGAGGCCAGCTGCTTCTTTATTTCTTTGATAGTCTTTGTCGTTTCTTTAAACACAAGCAGCATATTAACCGGACATGGTTTTGGCAGCCATGGCTACCCTATCAGTTCCAAGGTTTTTGCATTTTACCTCTGTTGGGCCAAATTCCTTTCATCTGATACAAAGGTATTTTGTATTATGGTTTTTCTTCCCTCTTGCTTCCTCTGCTGCACCCCTTACATATGGATCAGATACTTATTCATCTATATATATGTGTTCTTTCTGTTGCCAAATTTCTCTTTAAAATGTTTGGGGTTATTTTTGAAAGCCATACTTGGAAATATGCAGTGCATACTATTCTTTAGCAAGAAATCATGCTTCGGGGGTGGGGGTGGGTGGGGGGTGGCTAAGGTCCAAAGAGCTGCTCTGACTTGTGGCTATAGGCTTCTGTGTACAGAGAGTGCCTATTTTATTGTGCAACCCATTTTCAGGACAATGTGAAGAGAAATAATTCACACTATGTAACACCCCTCTTGGAAAGGGGTTAGTCATCCTTCCATGGGAACTAGGGCAAAGTCCTTCATCTTCCCAGAGGAGACAAAATATGAGTAGACAACTACTGCTAGAATGGATGGACAGGTGAATTTCTAGGCTTAAAATCTGGCCATACATAAAGATGTTATCTTTTTTGGGTTTGAAGATCCAGGATCCAAAATATTCAAGTAGCTGTAGTCTGTTAAAAGATATCATACCCCTGTCTCTACCTGACATATAGCTTCTCTTCATGGTATAGCAATGTTCCATTCCATCCTTTCAGAACTGAACTCAGAGATTCACCAGTTAAGGAGGCTGGGTAGATATTTGGGGATACAGTTTCTCCTTTGAGGCTTTCCCCTTCCTTAGTGGTTTGGTACTAGATGGCCTTGTTGGCGATCTAGCTCATTGCTGGTTTTTTATTGCCAAAGTGTGGGTACCAGGAAGACCAGACTTCTCACAGGTTATGATTGCAGTGACATTCAGTTACTTACATTTTGGCATTTAGAGAACAACTGTGATTGGCAAATCTATTTCTAATTTCCCTTTTTACATACATGGGGCAGTTATCCTGAACTATTTCACAAAAAGAGGGATGATAAACTATGAAAGGGTTACCAGTGATATATATTTTTAAAAGGGTTAAGGAAATATGGCATCAGTCATGTGAAAAGCTGCATTTCAGAGCCCAAGATGTTGCACATCCACTAGTGGGAATAGCAGAATCCTGAGATGGCACAATCACAGCAAATGTCTTCCAAAATCTACTGGCATGAGAAATTAAACCCAAGCATGGGATTTGAACTTGGAACCTCTACATGTAGAAATGGTACAGAAATGACAGCTGGGCCTAAATGCTTTCACTCGGGGGCTTGTTTAATGAAGCTGTAGATAAAGAAATACTGTAATAAATGAGAGACATTTGCTACCACAACATGTGACATCGGGCTGGAGCATGATACCCTACTGGTATTTTAGCTGCTTGCAATCTAATTTCAATTACCGGTAGCTTTGGCTTCGTTTGTGGGGTGAGGCACAGGGAGGAAGAGCAACAAGAGAAGATTTGCTTATATGTATCCTTCTCTGACTATTTCAGACAGAAAAAGTAGCAACGGAACCTTGCCTGCTACAATGAAGTTTACAATCCGAGGCACTTGTAGGTGATAGCTTTATTAGACCACTAAAACACCACAAGCAGAAAGAAGCTAGCTCTTGACTCTGCAGGAAACTCACCATATATACTTGAGTATAAGTCGACCCAAGTATATGTCGAGGCCCCTAATTTAACCCCCCAAAACTGGGGAAAAGTATTGTCTCAAGTATAAGTCTAGGGTGGGAAATGCAGCAGGGCCTGGCAGCTCCTCCTTTGTGAGCTGGGGGAGTGGTGTGTGATGTTTAAAATGACTTTTAGCCACTGATGCAAGTGCTTGGGTCAGTGGCTAAAAGTCATTTTAAACATTGTGCGCTGCTCCCCTGTGATGCAGGGGGGGGGTCATGAGAAGCAGCACACAATGTTGCCTCAGTGGCTAAAAGAATTGACCGGAATATAAGTTGAGGGCCCCCTTTTTCAGCCCAAAGTTAGGGCTGAAAAACTAGGCTTATATTCGAGTATATCTGGCTGAGAATTATAGAACTGGGATGGTACTGAAGAATAATGAAATTTCCAAGATCCATGGCCAGATGTGTGATCCAGGTTTCCTTGTTTAAAGCAAGTCCACAAACTGCAGCTGAAAGAGGAGCTCAGAGATGCTAAATTTCAGATTTCACCTCAGGCATAATGTATTAGTGTGCCCTCCCAAATTTGTTAGACAAAGGAATGCCAGCAACTCAGTGCCTGCCCCTCAAGCCTTATTTTGATATATACATCTGTTTGGCTGGGAAAATAGAACAGATAGAAATGTGGCAAGCCCCATAGAGAAGTAGAGGTAAATTTATTTGACACACTAGGTAAGTCAACTGGAGTCTTTCTTCTCTCTTAAAAGTTAAGGTGGCTTACTGGAAGGATTAAATATGGTCCAACAAAACAGTAAACATTGTTTGACGGACTGCAGTTGCAACCCCTTTTGACCTATGAACTGAGTACCCGTTTCACTATTCAGCAGGAAAGTATATTAAGGTAGGTTTTACTGGTCTCAGTTCCTCCAACCTGCAAAATGGAAGCAACAGTGGAAGCTGGCTTAAAAATAAATGCAATTAGGATCATTGCTTGCCCAAAACATTTTGGTGGTCGGATAGAATTCACATACTAGTGCTTCCACATGTGGCCTGAAGCAGATACTTTTGCTATCATCTTTAATGGGTTATTTCAGCCTTCATCTACACCACTGCCATTCTAGTGCAGGTTGTCTGCATTAACAGGAAGTGTGGAAGATTTCATGGATTGATAACATACATTCATGGGGTTTAATAGAAGATGGGAATGAATCCACAGAAGATTTCTCAATTATTTAAGAAAGTGTAGCATTGTAGTGTTTTATTTTTTTAAAAAAATGTTTAACTATCCATGATGATGTGTCGCTTCCATGTTGTGTAGAAGTCCAAATGTGACAGCCTTTCGATAGAGGTTCTGTCTTACCTTGATCAACACAGGTGCCTTTAGCTGCACAGACAACTTCAGTGGATAAAACGATTGTGTTTAATATGTTGTCACATTCTGCTTCTTGCACTCATCCACTCACACTGAAGCTATGTAACTCAGCAGCTCTTACTTCTCTGTAGCAATTGCAAATGAGTTTCTATGACTAAGATAAAAAAGATATTTCTCAGCAAACCCAAAAAATTTAATTTTTCAGTTTATTTGCATCAAAAACTCTCCCTATCTAGCTTCTAAGTACATGTGATGGTTAGGCTTCCTTTACATAGCCACTTACAATTATTCTACCAATTCTAATTTTTTTCCTATTCCTAGTATGTTGATTGATGTTGTTGAAATTTAAAATGAACAGAAAAATAGCTAGTACACTGATGAATGGTTTATCTTAATATGCCAGTGTTATATTGTCCAGACTTCTCAGCAGGTTGCCAGAGATAGGGTGAAGTAATGGGAAATTATGTTCTACAAAGAGCCAAAAAATGACTTAGTTTCCCTCTAAAGGATCTTACAGTGACCAATTACAACACAACACAATAGTGGTAAGCTATTACTCTACTTCTGAAATAGTTTATCACTCAGATTTCAAGTGGGAAATAGCCGGATGGTAAAGGAGCATTCTCTAAATGAAAATGTACCATCTTTTGAAAGACTGAGCTAGAGAGATTCAGATTTTTCTTTATGCTTAAAAGAGGCATATTAAACCTGAGTTGAGTTTCCAACCTGGTTTAGATTTCAATAAACTGATGATGTACAGCCATGTGCAAATAAAGATATGGCCATAAAGAGAGCATAAAAGCACAATTACCTCAGAGGAGAGGGTCAGGGGCCAAATAAGTATTTTTAAGGGATGGGGTACAAGCCAATCCTTAAATTAGCATTATATTCAAAGGAGATCCCAGCTGTACTGAAACCTCACAGGTCATGAATATTTTACACAGACTGAAGAACTAGAAGTCTACCCATTGAAGGTTTCCTTCTTGCTTTCTGCATGTTAGTGCTCAGATCAGATAAATTTGGTAAACCAGAGTTGCAGGACTGAACATTAAACAATATAAAATTTTTGACAATGCATTTCCCTTCATATTTTCCCTGTTGCTGGATTTTGTGTTACCGTAATGATGGTGATTTGGCATGTTGGTGTATGGAGTGAGCCAAAACTGACAACACACTCGGCAATGAAAGAGAATCCTTTCATTGGTCTACTCATACAAATTGCTCCTTGGCTCATAATGCTCATTTTATCCAGCTACTCTACAGCCCTGCAAAAGGAGACAAAGAGAAAAAAACCCATCAGTTGGTCTGCTTTGACCAGCTGCCAAGAAGCCCTTCTTCTCTTAGGCTTCATCAACATCTAGACACAGTGGGAAGGAAAGAGAGTGAAACACTTTTCTATTGATTGGCTTGGATCTTATGGCTAGCTAATAGGGTGAAATCATAAAGATGGTTAAACTCAGGGAAGCTGAGGAGAAACCCCCATCTGGCCATTAAACTTACTGCATGACCCTGCATGAGTCACAATCTCTCAGCCTTCATCTTGTCTCAGTAGATTGTGCAGAGCAGAGAGGAGGTAAACCATGTAGACTGCTTTGAGCAAAGTGGAGGAAAGGTGGGGTAGAAATGTAAAGCATTAGTGAGTGAGTACTGTAAGTAATGTAAAGTACTACAAACCAGGGTCTACCACCACACCCATGGCAAGTGACAACTCTCTATCTTTCCTAAACTGGATTCTGCCATCTGCTTCTCACTGCTTTCTAAGGATTTATTATTATCCAGTCACTCAACAAATCAAGGAGGCAAGGAGTCCTTCCCAGGACTACCTTTATCATTAGAAACATGGTGTGGTCACCTCAGGCTGCAGATTCTGGCTGTACTCAATGGGTGGGAAGCTGCTCATTATAGTCTTGCTACATTTTAATGCAGGGGGTAAGAAGTAAGAGATGTTTATGAGCTTTTCTGCCTCACATGCTGAAATAGGTTTGCTTGCTTTGGGTTTTGTGCAGTTTGATTTCAATATGTTGGGTGATTTTGTCCATCTCACTGCCTTAGGTAGTATACTGTTTTGCTTCTTTGTGGTCTTTCCGCAGGGATTCTCTTACACATTTGTAGCCAGCTTTTTTTTGTGTTAATGGTATGTGAACTGGGGCTTTTTAAAAATATAAATAAATAAACTGGTATAGCCATTTGTAATTTTTATGAGTTAATAATAAAATAAAATAAAATAAAATAAAATAAAATAAAATAAAATAAAATAAATAAGATTCATAAAAAGAGTGTGTGCACTGTGCTTCAAGGAAAAAACAAGTAGAATCCTAATATCATAAAATGTACCCAATGACTGCCACAACGTAGCTGAAAAAGAATAATTATCTTTAGCTTCGAGAAAATATGATTGCAATTACTCTTTACCCAGGTGCATAGGAAGCTCAACGTTTATGAAATAAAAGGTTGGCAGGCTTGACCAAACAAGAGCTCAGAAATCAGGTTTTTGCAATGACTACTGTAAGCCCCTGAACATAAGACCTTTAACATAAAATTCCAGGGGAAGAAATAATGAGACATTTATGATGAGATTTAGGGATAATGCAGCAAAATTGCCGTTAAATAGTAGGCTACATCTAGCTATGCTCCTAGTTTCGATAAGCTAGTTTTAATCCAGGGCCTTGGATTGTCAAAACTGATCCATTCCAGACACATTTTTTCCCAGACTCACCCACTCCCAACAGTTTCTCCTCTCCAGAGACAGCCATGCAAGCAAAAAAATATTGCCCACACCTTGAGAATGTTAGAATTCTCCTGCTGGATGAGATTTAAGGTTTCCCCAATATGTCACATGACTGAAAAGAGCCTGTGCTCATTTACTTCTATTGCTCAGTAAAAGAAACAGGGTAGAACTCATGGTTTAAGTTAAAAAGAAAAGATAAGAATCGATGGTAGAACCTAATTTCACAATTTGGACTTTCCTGTCATCACAGAACTCTTGAAATCCAGGCCCTCGTGTCTTGCTCTCCAGAAACAAAAAAAATGGGGAAATGAAGGCTGTCATACTTTTGGCAAGTCATGAGAAGAATGTTGGAAGTAGTAGGAAAAGAAATAGAACAAATATGAAATGGATTGACTTCCCAAAGGAATCCACAGCCTTGAGTTTCACACGAGCTGAGTAGGACTAACTATATGTGAGTTGTAGTACAGTGGGGTAAATCAGCCAAAAATCTAACTATGTGATACCTTCATTTATGAGCATAAATTGTTCTGGAAATGTGCTTGTAAATCAAAACAGTCTTATATCAAAGCAAACTTCCCCATTAAGAAATAATGGAAACTCGGAAGATTCATTCTGGGGCCCCATAGACTACATACTGTACACACAAAATGCCAAAACTCGCAAAAGAAGTTGGCTAGAAGTTGACACCCACACCATGGTTTCGGTACCTGATGCCGGAATCTGCTCTTCTGGGGACTAACAACTGGATTTTGTTCTGTGTTTTTAATGTGACAATAATAAAATTCAATTTGTAGCTATGTACTTATTTGACTAGTTGCCCCATTGCTAGAAATAGTTTGAAAAATAAGAAATTGTGTTGTAAACAAATTGAAGAAAAAATATAAAGAAAAAATAAAACAAACCCCTAACCTGCACTCCCTTTCGAAAACATTCCTGACTGGTGCAAAAGAGATCTCCCTTCCTCTCTCCTCCCTCTGCTTTGGATGATTGCTTGGGATGAAACATTCCCACAATCCAGTGGGGGTGGTGGTACAGAGCCATTATTGGCTCACTTGTGATCATGTGACCTGCTCCATTTACTTGTATTGCAAGACACTGCTTGTTGATCAAGGGAAAATTTAGAAGAAATGTTTGTCTTGCAAAACGCTTTTAAACCAAGCTACTCTTAAACCATGGTATTACTGTATTTCATAAGGGGTGGTCTATCTGAGGTAGACTTGTAAATCAAAATATTAATCAACTTTGTGAGACTTTGTCTGGAGTTTCTTCCACTGTTTTACTTTTTTAACCAACAGTTTTCCCACATACTCTGCCTATTAGTAACAGCAGCTGCAGCAACAGCAAGACACTTTGCTGCCTGAAGCGAAACAACTGTATTTCAGGAATTTCAGTCAGATAACATGGAACAGCAATTCAGTGTGCCAAACTCCTTACCGAAATTGATGAGGATCAAGAGTCATAGCATGCCTGTGCCAGAACAACCTAATGGTCTTGATGAGCTAACAGATGGTGTCGGCATAATCCAACAGTGACCTGTCAGGAAAGAATCCCATTGACACATTTTTGGTTTGCTTGTTTCTATTTCAAAAACAGTTGGGATTTGTTTAAGATAAGGTTTCCAAATTTTGTATGGAGGACAAAGAAGCGAGGAAGAAATTTAGTGTACTGGGTGCATTACATTATTCTAAATCTGAAGGCTGCTATTCTTTCTCTTCCTACTTTCTCTTCCTACTCCCCTGGCCTTCTTGTGGTCTCTTGCTGAGGGTTTTCCCCTTTTTTCTTGTGTTGCCTTCTATGATTTGTTTTTTTTTCTCTTCTTTTGTTTTGTATTGTAGATTTTAATCCTGTTTAATTCTGTTGTAAACTGCCCAGAGTTCCTTCTGGAAGATGGGCAGTATAGAAATAAAACAAACAAATAAATAATAAATAAATACTGTAGAATGATACTGTTGTCGTTGTTTTCTGCCTTCTTAACTAGAAATTAATTTATAGAAAACATCAATAGGCAATGAGGTTCATCCCAGTTTTTATTTGAGTAACTTTGCGTATAACAACAACAGGAAGCAAGACATAATTAGCAACCTTCCCAATAATTTCAGGTTGCAAGTGTATAAATCTGCTCTGGACCTTCTCCTACCCACTCTCTGTCAATCCATGTTGGCTTTTAAGACACTTTGATCTGTATTTGCTTTGACACATCTTTGTTGAGATGGTTCTTATACATGAGGACAGATCCAGGTCAATGGGTGGAGGCTGAACAGGTGTCTTACCTGCATTGGTTGTACTTCTTTAGGGATGAAGCAAAGAGTCCATGAATGGGCCCTGATCATGGCAGATGTGTGCTTTCTGCTTCTTGGTAGGAAGCGGGGCCAGAAAGTGATATATGTGATGAAACTGAATGATTTATGTAGTGCTTTCTCAGTCTCCTCCACTGACTGTTCCAGAAGGCATTTTATCTATACAAGAAAGAAGATTTATTTTCCTTTTCCTGGATGTTTTGATTGGATAGCATCATGTTGGGGGGTGGGGGAGAATTTAAACCTTGCCATGCACTAGTTAGTTCTCTTGGTGCCATTTAGACTGGTTTTGGACTGCTGGATCATGATGAAGGTTTTATGATAGCATGACTTAGAAGCTCAGCCATGATTACTTGGGAAATAGTTACAAATTTAGGCAGAAATGGCCAGCTTTTATTATTTTATGGAAAAAGCTCACATGTAAACTCACTTAAATATCTGAATCTGCTTTCTGCTGGTATCCAGGAGTTAAAACAAATATCAGGAAGAACAGTGATGCAGTAAAAGAAAGTTCACTTTTGTGTGTGAGGTGGTTTTAAAGCTGGGGTACACATTTCTACCATTTCCCAACTAGCACCAAATTCCTTATTGTGCTAACTTTTAAAACTTTTAATGGTTTCGGACCTTGTTACTTTGCTGAGTACCTCTCCTTAAAAATATCTACCTGCCCCACCCACACCTTTTATATTGAGAGGCTGCAAATGGCCACCCTAAGGGAGGCCAGGATATCAGGAACTTGAAACAGGGCCTTCTTTGTGGTGGTTGCCTCACTTTGGAACTCCCTCCCCCAATTGGCCCCTTCCCTCCTGGGTTTCAGGAGGCAACTGAATACCTTATTGTTTTCCCAAATGTTTCAATAGTTTGCTCCCAATCAAGTAATTTTATGTATCCTTTCTACCTCCAACCTCCCATTAATTTTCCTTCTTATCTTGTGTGGTTCCTGTGGCATGTCTGGAGCCCCTTCTTTTCACAATTGTTTTATTGTATTTATCATTATTGTTTGTGACCATGTTACCCTTCTGCTAGTCAGCCAGAGTAGTAGCCCACCTACTACTTGGATGGGATAGAAATGTTAATAAATACATTATCAGGGATCCTGAGACCAGTTACTCAAATTCTCCTCATGCCCGTTTCTACAATCAGATGGTGGAGAAACTGTTCTGGCTACCTTCCAGACCTTTGCCTGTCTCACTGTTGGGAGGGATAGTATGAAACCCACTCCTATGATGTCAGAAGAATCAGCTCACTGGCTTCAGGTCCTGGCACTGAATCTCAGGGAATGGGATACTGCTGACATTGCAACTCAAGCTTCCGTCTAAAATTTGTCTATAATAAATTGTGACCTGTCCAGTGTGGGCAGATCTCTCTCTACTGCTGTCAAGAGATGTCCAGGAAGTGAGCAGTTCCTCTCACATAACCCACAGAAGTCTTTAGATGCCTGCAATATCACTGTATCAACATTAATAATTTGCACCTCTAAGAGTTCTCTTGTAATCCATAATCTCAAGGGTAGAGGAGGAGAGGAACCTAAATGAAGCTAAAAATAATTACTTGTATTGGTAGCTACTAGCTAGCCTTCAGATTCAGGGTCCAATCTCTTATGTGGAATTTATTCAGTTGATTTTGCACCCCTCATTTCAACAACTGAAACAATATTTTAGTCAGTACTTCAACACTTTTCATACATATGGAATTATTTTCTGTATATTTGATTCCCAATTTTAAGAAATATTCATAAGGAATAAATTAAACCACAGAAATAATTCTGCAATAGCTCTAGTTTGTTGACATGTAAAGGAGGTATTTCATTCACAGCTTAATTACAAACACTTTACACAGAAGTAAGATGTATTGATATACACATAATGTGTTTAGGATTGGAGTGCCTTTCCTTAGGAAAAAATCTGTTAATCCATGTCGAGACCTTAAAAATAGGTGATGAAAGGTGACTCTTAATGCCATGAAGAAGTGGATGATAAACCTAATTAGTCACCTCATCATACTGGAATGGTATTTGTGTTCAGACTTTGACTCTTTTTCTTTTCTTTTATTTTCCTTTCCTTTTTTTTTTTTTTTGAAAGGGGAAAATTAAATGGAATAAGATTAAATGGTTCATTTAAATTATAATAAGAGAATGGTTGAAGACAGGAAGCTCACACATAATGCTAACATATTAAACAGGACAAAGCAAAAATGAATGGGTAAAATATGAGCTATACTGGCAGTATATATTACCACTGACCTTTTTAGTCACCCAATTATGTAGAATGGATAGTTAGGTGTGGCCACAGAACTATAGGTGGCTTCCTAGCAGAATACCTCTGGTACCTTGAGGGTTTTTTAAAATAGAAATGGAAGCAATAAATCAAACTAATAAGAAAGGCTGAAGTACTATTAAATTAGAAATCAGAGCTGAGGAACCTGTATCCTTTTCTATGTTTTCAAACTTCAAGTCCCGTCAGTCACAGCTAGCGTGCCTGATGCTTGGTGTTGGAAGTTGGAGGCTAGCAACATACGGAGGGAGATGGGTTCCACAGCCCTATTAATTTTTTTTAAAAAAAATAAAGTCTCCAATTCCATCTTATTTTAGAAAGTAAAGGTCTTTGTCCCCCCAGTCCCGAAATAAGGAGTCCACACAGATCACTGGGTTTTAAATCGGGCCACAACTTTATTAATAACTTAATGAATCACTGTACTGAAACTGTAACTAAATAGTTGTAGCCGAGGGATGGGCCTCCCATAGTGCAACTTATATTTTAGCCTACAGATGTTGTTATTAGTGTGACGCCATGTTGTGTTCAAAGGAAGCAGCCCTCCCAGCCAAAACTAGGTCAGCATATTACTTGGGGCAGCCGTACGAGCTCAGTGACTTTATGATCTTTTAATTTACTTTCATTCTGTGGGGTTTACCTATAGGCTGTTATTATATTTGATATTCTGTATTGTACAGCTGCCCTGCTCCCTGTCCAAGGTGCATTTACCGTTTTGACGTCACAGTCTTGGCCCCATTTTAGTTGCACTACCCGCCACGGCAAAGAAGCTGTTATACATGCTCCTTGCCCGCCACCAAGCCGTCTAGCACGGCACAAGGCCCATCCCAAAGTCAGCTAAAACGATATCCAAGCCAGCTTCATTCAAATTTATATCATCACTCCTAAAGGGCTTAGGTTGCGAGAATTTTATATCTGGGTGAATAATCACAGAGCCGAGGCCCTGGCGCATAGCAATAGCGATTTCTTGATTCAAACATTGCTTGGCCTGATCCACCTTTAGTGGGTTACGGGCACCGAGCCACACCAGCTGTGGCAACATCGCTGACCAGACCACGTGGGTACAAGGGAGTTGGGCCTTAAAGGCCTGCAGATCTCAATGATCCTCAGAATTAAATCCTCTCCCTTAGCTCTGGTCAGGCATACAAGCGGAACAGCAATCAGGCAAAGGTGCAACGGAATGCAACCGTAGAGATGCTATCCCAACTCATTCTGCACTTTCTTCTCCAGACCAGGAGGACAAGTGAAACAGCCATAGAGTCATCAGAGGTGCAACGAGACACAACCATAGAGAAGCTATCTTAGCTCACATTGCACTTTCCTCTCCAGTCCGGGCGGACAAGCAGAACAGCAATCAGGGCTTCAGAGATGCAACAGGATGCAACCGTAGGGAAGCTACCCCGCTCATTCTGCGCTTTCCTTTCCATTCACACCAGCCGTGGCCACACCAGCCGTGGCAACATCACTGACCAGACCACGTGGGTACAAGGGAGTTGGGCCTTAAAGGCCTGCAGATCTCAATGATCCTCAGAATTAAATCCTCTCCCTTAGCTCTGGTCAGATGTACAAGCAGAACAGCAATCAGGGCACCAAAGGCGCAATGGGATACGACCGTAGAGAAGCTATCCCAGCTCATTCTGTGCGTTCCTCTCCAGTCCCAATGGACCAGTGGAACAGCAATCGAGGCTTCAGAGGCGCAATGGAATGCAACTGTAATGAAGCTATCCCAGCTCATTCAGCACTTTAGCAAAGCGGCAATCAAGGCTTCAGAGGCGCAATGGGATGCAACTGTAGAGAAGCTATCCCAGCTTGTTCTGCGCCTTCCTCCAGTCCATCCGGACACAGTCGCCAAGTCCGAGATGAGGACCCCAAGCAGAGTATCAAGCATAATTTTGCTGCTGAAAATCTTTAGCTGTGGCCGCCAATAACGACCCGAAAGTGGTCGGTGCTGCACTGACCTGTAGAAACACAACTCATTAGTGAGATCCACAGCCTCTTTTACAGTATATAATAATAATAATAATAATAATAATAATAATAATAATAATAATAATAATAATAATAATAATAATAATAATAATAATAATAATAATAATAATAATAATAATAAATGGACCCCAGTACTGGGCCTTCGAATATGCTTGCCCGAAATAACTGGTGGCCTGTTATGATGAGGCTGAACAATATCTGGGCGATCCTTCCCATCCCTGCTTTACGGTAAACGGACTCACTTTCAAGATGGAGGGATGCCAGCTTTAATTTTAGTCACTTCAAATTCAAACAGACTTAGAATTTCTAACCAGTTCATCAGTTATCTGGCACATCCACGTGTACAGGCCACAGTAGCACTGCCACATGCAAGGACAGAGGAAATTCAATCCTCTTGCAAAACTACTACCCCACATAGAGGTTGTACAGCTGGTAGCTACAATTGTGCCCAGGTGGGAATTATATCCTCAAAGCTAGCAAAGAAGTTCTGCATATGTATTTCACAAATAGTCACATCATGAATTGCACAGTGCAACAGTGAAATCAAATGATACAATGCGGACTGTCTGGACATGGTATCTTGCCAACCTCTTGCAGGCATAATGTTAAGCTATTCCAACAGCATTCCAGCTTATGTCTTTTGAAGAGCCTAGAACTCTGCTGGTGAGGCTGGCCCGGCCATCGTGCAAGAGGTTTCTGGCTAATGTAATACAACCAGTATTCAGTAAGCTTTCCCTTTACCATTAAGAACTAGATGGAAAGCTGGCTGCACTCTAGAGAGCATTCGTGTAATTTGTAATGGCAAAACATTGCTGATCCTCCAACAGAAGGACCCATAAACAAAAGGATGCTATTTTTCAATGTCCTCAAACAGAAAACAATCTTGAACTTGTTGTAATGTGCATACTTCTCTAGATCGATTACGAGCCAGATACCAGGGGAACAATTTTGATTGATAACTCTAATGACAAGCAGGGGGCTCTGGCTAACTTGAATGATATACATAAATGCTAAGTTGATGCAAATTATATTGAAGAAAATTTTACTAGGTGATGATTATCTTCATCATAGAAGCATCTTGATACTCTGCCTACACTTTATTCACATTGTACTGGAACTCCATATGAAAAGGCTTAGTTTATTCAAGGGAACAACTGTCAATGCCTTGGGGATTGCGTATTTATTTATTTACTTATTTACTTATTTATTTATTTATTTATTTATTGGTCTTACAAGCTTGGCTTAGAACTGAAAACCACCTGCATGATCAAGAAAGGTTATAAACAACAAGCAACAAGAACCCCCAACTAATGTGCAGATTAGCCTCTCTCCTGCTGCCTCAATGCTATAACTGATTATTCAATAGGTAAAGATTGAGGTTATACTTATTCATTTATTGGCCCATGCTCAGTGGAGAATAATACAGCCCAACACACTTAAGATATATTCAAGTTAAGAACAGGGAATTATAAGAAGCCTTTTATAATATTAAAAGGTAACCTTAAAGCTACAAAGAGCATGGGAGAAGAAACATTTTAATACTGTCAAACAGCTATTAATAGTGAGAATTAATGTAAATAAAGCTCTCCCTATAAAACATGTTGGGATGCTGATTTTTATACACATATGCTCTCTCTCTCTCTCTCTCTCTCTCTCTCTCTCTCTCTCTCTCTCTCTCTCTCTCTCTCTCTCTCTCTCTCTCTCTCTCTCTCTCTCTCTCTTTTAGCTGCATGCTCCCAACTTTTAATCTATCTCCACTGTTTGGCTATTAAACTGTATTGTTTCTATTTGCTTTCTCATGAAACATAAGGTAGACTTGTATGCCACAGTTCCTAACAGCATAGCTCCACCAATACAGCAAATTTGGTGTGGGGGGAAATTTACTTTATCCTGGTTTACTATGTTCACAGGAGCAATTAAAAAAAAAAAGAATTCGGAGATACAGGATATTTTGATGTTCAGCAGAGTTTCTGTTTCTGTTCAGTAGTACCTGGGAATGGGCTGTGAAATGGCAAATGCGTTTTAAAGTAGCCAAATGTAAAGTAATGCATATTGGGGCAAAATTAAAACTTTATCTATCAACTCGTGGGCTCTGAGTTATCCCTGATGGATCAGGAAATAGATCTTGGTGTGTTGGTGGACAGCTCCATGAAGGTGTCTACCCAATGTTTGGCAGTGGTGAAGAAGACAATTCCGTGCTAGGGATTATCAAAAAGGGGGGTTGAAATTAAAATGGCCAACATCATAATGCCATTATGGAAAATGACAGTAATGCCGCATGCGGAGTCTTGTGCACAATTCTGGATTCTGGAAAAAAGGCACCTGAAGGGGGGATATGTTTGAAACGTACAAAATACTAGAGGGCATAAGTAAGGTGGATAGGAGGAACCTCTTCTCCATCTCACAAAATACCAGAACTGGTGGAGGCTTGTTTGTTTAAAACAGTTGTTGAACTCTTGCAAATTGCTTTCCACCAGCTGACCACTAATGGGGCTGGTTTGTGTCAGACGTGTATCTGCTATGCGTTAGTAGTATTATTAGCTGTTTTCTGCAGCCTGTTGGCACTTTTCAAAATCAAGAAAGTTATCTATTGCTCCCACTCATAAGCAGGATTTAAAGTTGACCAATACTTAATAGACTTGAAATTAGAAAAATGCATATATATCACACATATAACTCAGATTGTGATTGCTCTATAATTACTATACTATTTCCCATTTGGGATCAGAAACCAGCACCCAGGGGGGGCTCCTGTAAAAGCACAGAGTAAAACCTCCACTGAATACACAATACACTCAAATTGAGGGCTGGGAGATTAAGAACAGCCAAAAGAAAATGTTCTTTCGTCCAGTGTGTTTGTTAGTCTCTGGAACTCCCTGCCACAGTTGTGTTGATGGCATCTGGCCCGGATGCCTTCAAAAAGGAGATTGGACAGATTCATATTCTTGGAGGAAAAGTCCACCAGAGGTGACAAACCATGATGGAGATGTGTCATCTCCAGGCTTAAAACTGGGATATACTTCAAGGGCCAGATGCAGGGGATATTAATTAACCAATTATTACGCAATTATTAATTATTATCAATATTAATGTGCTTAGTGCAGATACTGATTAATTAAGGCTGCCCCCAGCAGCGCCTGGCTAAGAGGCCACTAGGCAAGGGACAGGCTAGCCAACTAATCAAGCCACTCGCCGCTGGGGACAGCGTTGGGCGTTGGGTGGCAATGAAGCCCAGTGCCGGGGCCTGGCAGGCAGCGAGCCTACATGGGTGCCTCCAATCAACCGCCCCGGACTACCGCACTGGCGGGGCAGGCACCTCGAACCCAGCGAGCATCTCGCCAAAATCACTCCGACCGGCCGCTGCGTGGGCGGGTAAGGACGGCGTGCTTAAAAAGGCCTCGGCGATTCTAGGCAGTATGGGCTGGACACGAGGCAAAGCCGGGCTCCAGCAGTCAGCCAGCCAGGAAAACATGGGGGAGGTGCATGGGGCAACTAGCAACAGCATGCTCCGGTGCGCCCGCGGGGAGGCTCAAGAGCCGGCTGGCAGACGCCCCGCTCGCGCGGCAACGGCCGCCTGCAGGCTCGCTGGACCCCGTCCTTCCCCTTTCTCTTTCAATCTCTCTCTTTTGTTTTTTCTTTTCTTTTTTTCTTTTAATAGTTGCCCGGACGACCGGGTCTGTCAGCCGAGAGAGCGGCTCTGGCTGGGAAGGGAAGGTGGCGTGTGTGGAGGGGAGAAGCCTAACGAGCCCTCTCGTATAAGGCGGAGGCTCCCTCCCATTCCCCGTGCCAAAGGGGGCACCCCCATAGGTGTCACCCCGGGCTCGGCTGAAGAACGAGCCCTGCAGGCCTCCAACGTTGCCAGAGCAGGCTCCGCTGTCCTCCTCCGATGTGCAGTTCGACGAGAAAGAGGAGGGTTGTAGTGTAGGCTGCCCTTTTAAGGGCTTTGGTCCCCGCACAGCCCAGGGATCACGTGCTCTCCTCTTTCGCGCCGAAACTACGGCTACCAGGGAGACAAAGCGGCCCCAACCAGGACAAGCCCGGCAGGAGCCTACAATGTATAAGTAACAATCAACAGTGATAAAATTTCCTCCCTATCCCCCGCTCTGTAATTTTCGCCTTTCTCACAGAAGAAAGATGAATTCTTTTCCCCACTCATCTCTCATTGTTGAGATAAAGGCAGCAATTCAGGGCTGGACTACACAGATGGGTTGTTGTGGACTGAATTGGAGTTTTCAATAGCATTCTCACCATTCACTTGAGCTGGGATGTTGCAAGAGTTATTCCCACACTAGAAATCCCTGTAATTCTCAGCCTTGCATCCTCTCCCTATGGGTAAAAGAGTGCAAATATTCCAAGTCCCCTTCCAGCCTACTTATGTTCCAGGAAAGGGAAGAAGAAGGGAAGCAGGAAGAATGAAGGGGGAATAGACTCAACAACTCATTCATCAAGCCTTTGGGTGCTTCAGCTTTGGTATACTGCAAAAGGGAAGATGAAGACCTGTGTCAACAGAACTGAGATAACCGTAGCTACAGAAACCATTACAGAAAACAAACCAAAGCAATGAAGGCTAAACCATCAAACAATATTAGCAGCCATGTTGACCAATAAAAATACCCACAAAATTCCCACAGAAACCCATACTCCCCCAGACATCTGTAAATAGCATCTGAGATGGTGTCACCTCTTTACAATCTCACCTACTTTTTCACCTACCTAGAAGTCTCTCTTATTACCGGTACATTTGCTTTGCTCCAAAACCTTTGCTTTGCTCCAAAATCAAGTAGGGTAAGATGTGTTCAGTATGGTATTGGATTATTTAGCTGGAAGCTCATGACATGAGCTGTGAATGCCACTCTTTCCACTGCTTTCTTCCACAGCAACAAGTTCTGTCTTACTAATTTATAATATGCATTCTCACCCTTCCTCCAAATAAACTCAAAATGGCATTCATTTTTCTCTTCCCTCCATTTTTGCCTTGTACAATAAACCAGGCTGAGAGAGAATGACTGAGCCAAGATCACCCAGAGAGCTTTGTGATTTCATAGGTACTAAATGCATATGAGTGGCTAGTATGGGGAAACAGGATGCTGGACAAAACTAGAGGAAATTTGATCTGCCGAACTCTCAGGCATCTATAGAGTTCAGCCTTAGTTCCTGAACAGACTGCTCTGTGTTTGTGGGACAGTATACCCTTGCACATTGCTTCTGTGCCAAGAATGTGTGCTGTTAGACATTGTCAATTACATTGAGACACAAGGGTTGGCAATAGAGATGGGCACAAAATGGAAAAATTGTGTTCCGTTTCTATTCTGTTTGTGGCCAATCTCCCTTCGTTTCCGTTTTTCAGACCGAATTTTTTTAAAAAAACTATTCGTTCCATTTTTCTTTTTTCAGAAATGGGGGTCTCACTTCCTCACGCCGGATGACAGCACCCTGTCATCCGGCACGGGAAGATCCCTCTCGCCGCCCTCCGCCTCGATGCATGGCAGCCCGGCAGGCTGTCATTCCCAGGGTGGAGAGCTGGACAGGGGGCTGGGATCCGGTTCCACGCGCGGAGACTGGATTGCAGGCCCCTCCCGCTGCCCTCCATCCCAGAGCCTGACAGCCCTCTGGGCTGTCATTTCTGGGGTGGAGAGCTGGACAGGGGGCTCCGATCTGGCCTCCGTGCATGGAGACCGGATCGCAGCCCCTTCCTTCTCGACTCCACCCCAGAGCCTGACAGCCTACGTAACGGAACAAATAACGGATAACAGAACGAAAAAAATCATTTCGTGCCCATCTCTAGTTGGCAAAATGGTGGGTAGTTATCAAGTCTGCAGTACTGCAGACCATACATGAATATGTGGCCTTTCCAATATTCTGGGGCTGCAGCTCACATAAAACCTCAGTATTATGTTTATACTGACAGAGCCTCTTGAGTACAATTGTGTGTTATTCAAAATATTTTTGCCATGCCTTTCTCCTTAAAACAAGATCCCAAGTGGCTTACATGATTAAAAGACAATATTTAAAAGTGAAAAACAGTAACTATATTAATATTTAAAAGAATCAAACAAATACAACAGTAATATAAAATACTATATTACAGTATACTATTATACTGTGTGTGTGTGTGTGTGTGTGTGTGTGTGTGTGTGTGTGTGTGTGTGTGTGTGTGTGTGTGTGTGTGTGTGTGTGTGTGTGTGTGTGTGTGTGTGTGTGTGTGTAAGGGATACACAATGTAAAAAAGGGACACATTTATGTGGTACCTGGAGAGTTCAATATTTTATTTGATCTCAAGTTTTGTGAAACACAGCCTACCATCAGGTTTACCCCTACCAAATTAGGAATGGTTGAGGATTATGTTTGTTTTATTATTTGATAAGAAAGGCAGGAAGAACATATCACCATGAACAAATGGAACATTATCAGCAATAACAATAATGGCAGCATGAGTATAGATGAGAAATTAAGTGTTTTGTTTCTTCCCTTATATGTATCCAAGTCCTCTTTGTTTCATTTCTTTAGGTATGAAACAGCTCTTCAAAGCATTTTGGGACAATGAATGTTCTGAATAGTCCTAGTACTGGGTGGGGTCACTTTGCCCCCCTCCCCGGCCTGGCTAGTGTCACGTTTGTGCAGCCTAGGGGCTGCCCACCCGACTTTTAATAAGGCCTCCCCATGTGGTGAGGAACCTCTCTTGTTATCTAGCTGTCTTCCCACTCTCTTCCCAATTGAGAAAATGAGAGTAAATGGTTGCATAAAGGTTGGATGGGAATTTTTAGCTGCTACTCAAATTTGACTGGAGTGGCAGTGTGTTTTAATCCATCCCATTCTCTTTAAGGCTAACCAGTCAAAATTGGCTGGTAGTGCAAGTGGAAAATTTAAGTCAGGTGAAAGCTATTTAATTAAGCCAGTAGCCCTGAATATGAAATATGAAATGGATTAGGAAAGTAGGAACATTAGGTGTTAGGTATAAGTAAGTTCACAGATTAGGAATGAGGGTTGCCCAGACTGCAGGTTTTTGGATGGAGCTGAACTGGTGGGCAGCACCCTTCTAATAATATTAGGAATCATTAACTGATCTGCTTGCACTACATTTAGGCCGTCTTGTTTAAGGGATATTTAACAGATGAATTGAGTAAATTTCATATCAATAAATTGTGGCCCAATTTTAATCCCACAAATGTGTCTTACCTCTTTATGTCCAGGCTGGGAAGGCAAAGGGATCTGACCATGTCCTAGCTAGTCATGGTACTACTACTCCCCATCAACCATGGTACTAGAGATGGGCACGACCAGAAATTTTTTTCAAGTTGTCATTTTTCGGGATGGGTCCATTTCAGGTAGTTTCCGTTTTTCGCAAAAAAAATTTAAAAATTTGTCGTTTCATCGTGTCGTTTGTCATTTCTACCGCGATTTAGCGGGATTTGACTTCCCGTTCCCACCCAGAGCATGGGGGCGTCCCGCAATGACCCAGAGCAGGCGGAAAACACTTTAAACTGGGTGATTAATAATATTTAATAAATATATCGTAGCATAAGACTGCATCCTATGCAATAAAGCAAACAAAGTGGGCAGAAATGCAATATTCTTTTTTTTCTCTTGGTCAGCGCTGAACCGGCCAGCCACCCTACTTGGTCCGGCTGCCTGTTATACTTTTTTGTTGTTGTTTTGTTTTGAAGCTTTTATCCATCCCATCTCCCCTCCACCTCTTAGAGGCAGCAGGAGACACAGACATTCCGTTCCTCCCCAAATCTGGATGAGGGTCTACTCCTCTCAATGCCCCCCCCATCTCCAAGGTCCTGGCTTCACATCACACTGTAAAGCCAAGTCAATGCAACCCTGGTCATCTAGCGGTTAGAGTCTGATATTAGGGTTAGGGTTAGGGTTAGGGTTAGGGTTGGAATAGGTAGGGATTGGGCTCTGGGTTGCTCTTAAGGAAGACAGCGTGCTGGCGTACGGGCACACAGCTTGGATTAGGCAGAAGAACTAAGTTTTACACTACAGCCCAGATCCCACTAGGCTAAGGCTATACAAGGAGGACTGTATGGGCATCCACATCCACACACAAGACCAGAGTAAGGGCGTCCACAAGGCCAGCCAGAGTATGAGACCACACAGAGCCTGAGTACGGGAGGCCACAACGCCAGAGTACCTGAGGCCACAAGGCCAGAGTAAGGGCGCCAGCAAGGCCAGCATGGCAGATTTTTGCCTTATCACGGCTGTGTAAACAAGTAAAATGTGTCCTTCTTAGTGGGTCACAATGTCTTGCAGCCCAGAGGACAGAGTAGGGGAGCCCAAAAGGGCTGAGTCTGAGACCACAGGGCCCGGCGAAAGGGAGGCCACGAGGCCACAAAGTCCAAGGTGTGTGCTATTATCCCAGCAAACTCCCAGTACGCAGGCAAAATGTCGTTCTTAGTGAGTCACAGTGTTTTGCAGCCCAGAGTGAAGAGTAGCGGAGGACACATAGCCTGAGTCTGAGGCCACAGGGCTGCGAACCGGAGGCCACAGATTTCAGCCCTTCTTTGTGACTGTGAGTACTAGTACCACCATGAACCACGCATGGCACTTTCTGACATACTCTTGGTGGTGGTGTGGTGAGTGACAGTACGTACGTAGTCGTACGCAAGTACAATTCCCTTCTTAGTGAGCCACAGTGTCTTGCAGCCCAGAGGACAGAGTGGCGGGGGCCACATAGTCTGAGTCTGAGGCCACAGGGTCTGAGCAGGGGAGGGTCATTGACAGCTCGAGTTACCAAAGGAGTTAGCTGACTGGCCCAAGTACGGGCTTGCCCAAAGGCCAGCAAGGCAGCGTGCTGCCTCTTCAAAGCTGTGCTACAAGCAGTTTTCATCCCTTCTTAGTGAGCCACAGTTTTCTGCAGCCCAGAAGACAGAGTGGCGGGGGCCAAAACATCCACCCTAACCGTAACCCTAACCAGACCTCCAACTATTCCTGATGAGTGTTCCCACAACTTCTCACATAACTCTTCAACTGCCACCACCTACAAGTGTAGCTTGGTGAACGTAACATTAAGTTTTCTTGTCCGGCAGTCTTTGTTCCATGGTTTGGGCAAAAATGATTATAAAATGTTTAAGCAGTGTTAAGGAGTGCCAGCTTGAACATCAGGTACAGGTACTGTGTTCAGGTTAGTTGTTAAGCTACATTATGTGAGTATTTTTGCATTTTATTTGCAGGAAAAGCAATCATTACATACAAATAACATAGTTAATGAGGTAAAAAAGGCAGAATAAGATCCATATACTTTAGCCAAGTCCCAGCAGCAGTTGTGCTACAGTACTAGTACTGTAAGTTTTCATCCCTTCTTAGTGAGCCACAGTGGTTTGCAGCCCAGAGGACAGAGTGGTTGGAGGAGGCCACATAGCCTGAGTCTGAGGCCACAGGGCCTAAGTAGGCAAGGCCAAAAGGACCGCTCGATCAGAAGAAGAATGCCTGAATTCCCTTCTCAGTGACTCACATGCAGCCCAGAGGACAGAGTAGCGGAGACCCAAAGGCCTGAGTCTGAGGCCACAGGGCCCAAGTAGGGGAGGATCATTGCCAGCTCCAGTACCCAAAGTGGCTGAATGGCCTGAGTACGCCAGTAAATTGTCCTTCTTAGTGAGTCACAGTGTTTTGCAGCCCAGAGGAAAGAGTGGCGGAGGCCACATCATAGCTTGAGTGAGTCTGAGTCTTAGTAGTAGTCAGTCATAGTTCCTACACCTCCAAGAACCAAGCCTGGAAGTTTCAGGCAAATCTTCTATATGGTGACAGACAGAGTGCCACCAGCATGCAAGTACAATTCCCTCCTTAGTGAGCCACAGTGTCTTGCAGCCCAGAGGAAAGAGTGGTGGGGGCCACATGGGGCCTGACTCTGAGGTGAATGTCTCAAAAATCTCCCAATTGTAGAATGCAACTTGAAAACATTTTACTGACAGTGATGAAGAGCACATTATGACAAGTGAGCAGAAAAATATTAAAAATTGGGTCAAAGAAAACGTGACAACAACAACTAGTACTGACTGAGTCACACAGCACAGCACCAAGAACCACACATGGGACTTTCAGACAGGAGTACGCAGTTACGCACACAACAAGTACATTTTCCTTCTTAGTGAGCCACAGTGTCTTGTAGCCCAGAGGAAAGAGTGGCGGGGGCCACATGGGGCCTGACTCTGAGGCCTGAGTCCAGCCTGAAAAAAGGACTACAAGCCAGAGGGTCTTCCTTCACAGCTGTGTGCTGGTTCTCTGGTAAAATTCCATCCCAGGCACGTTCCCTTCTCAGTGAGTCAGTGCTTTGCACTGCCAATGGAACCGACAAGTAGCCCTTCCTCCACAGACTCGCAGTCAGTGAAACAGACTACTAGTATCCACCGACAAGGACCAGGGATGGAACTTCCTGACAAACTCTTTTATTATGTATACGTATTCGTAATTACGTACGTGACACGTACGCATACACAAGTATGCTTCCCTTCTTAGTGAGCCACAGTTGGCAGCCCAGTGGAAAGAGCACAATATCCTCCTTAGTGAGTCACAGTGTTTGTCACGGCAGCTCAGAGTGAAGAGCAGCGGAGGCTGACAGAACTCCCACACAGCGGCAACACTTCCTGCAGAAAGGCCTGCCTCTTCCCACTCTCAGAAGTGGAGCTGTCTAATTCCCTTCTTAGTGAGCCACAGTGTTTTGCAGCCCAGAGGAAAGAGTGGCGGAGGAGACAGTAGGCCTGTGAATCACAGACTCACAGTCAGTGTGCGTCAGAGTATCCACCAAGAACCAAGCCTGGAGGCTTCCTCCCTTCCTTCTTAGTGAGCCACAGTGCATTGCAGCCCAGAGGAATGAGTAGCGGAGGCCTAAACAAACCCCCTAACCCTAATGCTGACCCTAACCCTAAACCCCTCCTCCAAATAAGTTCCCCTCAATCGCTCGGGTTACCGCAAGCTCCGGTATCCCAAGGAGACCACAAAGCCCAGCTGTGTTCTCTGTCTTACTTAGTGGGTCAGAGAGTTCTGCAGGCAAAACCCCAGAGGCCAGATTACAGGCTGCCAAAAGGCCAGAGTAGGGGCTTCAAATGGCACAAGGCCAGCAGCAGAGTTTTGCCTAGTCAATCACGGACCCACGGCTGTTTTCTAGCACACAAGCACAATGTCCTCCTTAGTGAGTCACAGTGTTTGGCACGGCAGCTCAGAGTGAAGAGCAGCGGAGGCTGACAAAACTCCCACACAGCGGCAACACTTCCTGCAGAAAGGCCTGCCTCTTCCCACTCTCAGAAGCGGAGCTGTCTTTTCCTTTCCACAGGCCTTCTTCCCCGTTCTTCCTCCCTGAAGAACCATGGCCTGCTGCTGACACTGTCCCACTCCCAGACAGTCAGGCAGAGTACCAGGGTGCTTTCGCATAAGGTGGCTGTGCAAGCCACTTGAGGAGAGCAAGGCAGAGTTCTGCCTGCCTAATCAACACGGGCCCAGCCCACGGCTGTTTTCTAGCACACAAGCACAATTTCCTCCTTAGTGAGTCACAGTGTTTGGCAGCTCAGAGTGAAGAAGCAGAGGCCAGAAGGCCTGACTAGAGGAGGTGGAGGGAGAAGCACCTAGTTAGGAATCTCCCCTCCTTCTGCTAAGGGATTTCCCAACCTGGATTGTGTGAAGAACCAGGATGACAGATTCCCCCAATTCTAAACAAAATAGTTGATGTCATGACTGCACCTTACAGTTGGTCAAGTGATTTTCCGCCTAGAGGTGGGGGCAGCCGGGGTTGCTGCATGGGCAAGTTGAGGGGAGTGGCCGACAGGGCGCATGTCGGCTCAGAGGCTGAACGTGAAGCACTGAACTGTGCTGTTAGGCTGAAGGAGAAGCACCTGGAAGGCCTCCTCTAAGCCGGGAGTGCCGGGAGCCTGACAGGCAGGCAGGGAGAAGACACAGAGCTTGAGTGAGTCTGAGTCTTAGACCACACAGGCTGCCAAAAGGACAGCAAGCCAGAATCTGAGTCTGACTCTTCCTTCCCAGCTGTGTGCTGGTAGACTTTCTAACTGCCGGCAATCTACTACCATGCCCTTCGTAGTGAATCACAGTTTCCAGAACTCCAAGAGCCAAGCCTAGAACTTTTGGGGAAATCTTCTATTTGATTTGTAAATGGTGACAGAATGCCACCAGCATGCATGTACAATTCCCTTCTTAGTGAGCCACAGTGTCTTGCAGCCCAGAGGAAAGAGTGGTGGGGGCCACATAGCCTGAGTCTGAGGCCACAGGGCCTGAGCCCAGAGGAAAGAGTGGACATTGCCAGCCTGAGTTTGCCACAGGCCTAAGCTAGCTGACATTGGCCTGAGTTTGCCAAGGAGCTAACTGACTGGCCTGAGTACACCAGTAAGATGTCCTTCTTAGTGGGTCACAGTGTCGTGCATCCCAGAGGACAGAGTGGCGGAGACCCAAAGGCCTGAGTCTTGATGCTGCCAAAAGGACAGCAAGGAAGAGTTCTGTCTGACTCTTCCTTCCCATGTGCTGTTACGCTGGCAAGTAGCAAACTGCCAATAGGCAAGGGCAATGCCCTTCTTAATGAGTCACACAGACTCACAGATCCACCATGAACCCACCCTGGAAGTTCCTCCTGACAGGCTCTTCTATTTCTAAGAAACAGACAACACACGGTTATGTGCAGTACAGTATACACACAGTACGCGCAAGTACATTCCACTCCAGTCCTTCTTAGTGAGTCACAGTGTTCTGCAGCCCAGAGGACAGAGTGGTGGAGGCCATAGCATTCCCCTTACCTAACCCTAACCCCCTTCCCAGTATTCCGGATTGAGTTCCCCTCTCGGGTGATCATTCACCACCACCACCTCTAAAGGAGACCAGACCACAAACCCAGAGTCCTTCTTAGTGAGTCACAGACCAGCCCAGAGGACAAAGTAGGGGAGGCCAGAAGGCCAGACTAGAGGAGGTTGAATGAGAAGCAGCTGGAAGGCATGCTCAAAGCTGGGAGTCTGACAGGAAGGCAGGTTGGCCGAGGGGCGGGCAGGCAGGGAAGCAGGCAGTCCAGTTTACAGGTATGTAGGCTAGGCAGGCTTTCAGGATACCAGCCACCCAGGCTAGGGATTGGGAAGGCACAAAGCCAAAGTGCCAGAAGGAAGGATACTTTCTGCCTTGGGAGGCAGAGTTTCTATCGCCAGACTGAGACCGGGTTTTGTCAACCAAGGAGAAAGAGTGGAAGCAGGAGATCTGGGCTATTTCTTTAAGGCTGTAAGGAAGGAGGACTAGGAGAGCTAGCCCCCTGCTACTCAGTCTTTGAGGTAGGTTGTTGTAAAGTGCTTCCTAACCACTTTGTAAGCAGATTGGCGCCTAAACCCCAGGGAAGGGAGGAAGCACCAAGGAAGGCAGGTTTTAGGGTCTCACTCAGACCAGCCATGGCCAACGGGGAAACATTGGGCCAATACAGATTACAGACCCTTTCAAATGACACTTTGAGAATGGTCCTTGCTGGTTTGGACCCAGGCAAGGGCTGCAAAAATTGGGCCAATACAGACCCCTCCAAATGAAACTTCGAGAATGGTCCTTGCTGGTTTGGAACCAGGCAAGGACTGCAAAAATTGGGCCAATACTGACCCTTCCAATTGTGTGTGTGTGAATACAGTCAGTCAGGCAGGCAGGCAGACAGACAGGCAAGCAGGCATTTAGGCACTAGGCAGGTAGTCACAGGGCCAGCCAGGCAGGTAGCCTTGTAGGCAGGCAGGCAGGCTTGTAGGCAGACAGGCAGGTGGACCGGCATAAATGTTGCCCTGGTAGTTGATGTTAGGGCAAGGGAGGGCCGTTTAAGGAACCCATGGCAGAACGACTTGGGACTTAGGTCTTGGAGTGTTGGGGTAATCCCAACGTGGAAAGGTTGAAACGGATGAAAGTCAACCTTTCCACGGTCTCCGGGTCCAGGCGAGAGCGGTGCAGCCTCAGGACATCTCCCATGTGGGAGAAGACATGCTCACTCTGGACACTGGTGGGTGGGGTGGACAAGAGGTCCAACGCCAGAGTCGAAAGAGCGGGACAGAGGTCTGCCTTTCTGGCCCAGTAGTGGAGTGGGTCCAAGGTGAGGGGTTGGAGGGCTCGGCCATGTACTCCTTCACCATGGTCAGAGCGGGGTCCAGTTCTTCTTCCTCTCTTGCCGCCACTGCGGAGGATACTGCCATGGCTAGGGCAGAGGCCAAGTAGTTGGCTGCTGGCATGGAACCTGGCCACTGGGTGTATACTCCTGGAGTACAGAAAGATGAGGATCCTTGTGAGGATTCCTCTTCTGCATCGCTCTGGCTTCCGTGCGCCCTCGGAAACGCCTGGCCCTCATCGGAGACAGCCCTGACTTGACGGCATAGCTCCGTCTTCCAGCAGTTCAGGTCAGCAGTGCTGCCCGTCAGGGAACCCTTGACGCGAGGGTCGCACAGGCATGCCATCTGGTACACCTTTTCCCTCCTTAGTGGGCCAAGACGGGTATCCACGCCGGTCAGCAGCCTGTCTCCCAAGGCCCTGCTCTTTGGGAGAAGATTGGCTTCTTCCCGGATACTGGTCTCTAGGCGTTGGCGAAGGGCATTGACCAGGGGGAGTACGTGGCATTGTAGCTGCTGAAGACGTGGGTGGTCTCCTCAAAAGGCTGCAGGATACCCACCATCTGGGAGAGGGCGAGCCACTTGGTATTACCAATGTCCATCTCCCTCCCCTCATGCAGGACTGGGGTGGTTGACATGACGTATTCCACCACTTCCCTCTGCTCCACCAGGCGCTTGACCATTTCGTAGGTGGAGTTCCACCGGGTGGTCACTTCCTGGATCAGGATATGCTCTGGTTGGCCCGTCTCCGCCTGCCTCTCACGCATCATCCTGGATGCCTTGACGCTGCAAGAGAAGTGCCCGACGATTTTCCGGCACTTGTCCAGCAAGGCCTTGGTCTCCAGGGTCCCCTCACTCCAGGAGTCTTTCGGTGCTCCCAGGCCAATGGCATCGCCCACCACTAGATGCAGTTTGTGTGCTGCGCACACGATGCCCTGCAACCCTGCCCTTTCAACCGCGTTGGTCATGTTACGGCCCGCGTCAGTAACCATGAATCCGAGATTGACCTGCCCCTCAGTCCCCAATCCCCACTCTCGCATTGCTGTCTTGAGGACCTCTGAAATGTTGAACCCTGTGGCGCTGTCCTCCATGCTTTGTGCCTGGAGAAGCACCACCCTATACCCTCTTGGGGTGCTGCCTTGTGGCTCCCCCTGCAGCTGTTCTTGGGATGTCCTGGGCTCCAGGACCTCCTTGGGTTGCCACCAATGAGCTGTCAGAGAGAGGTATCCATGGTGCCCACCGGTCCAGCGGTCGGAAGTGAAGTGGATCTTCCTTCCTCTGGCCGCCTGCAGCAGGGCCCGGATCATGTTCCTGACGGACTCATAAAGGGAGGGAATCACCCGCCTGCTGAAGGTACGCCAGGATGGAGGCTCGTACCATGTAGCCACGTGCTTCATCAGGTGCCTGAAGCCTGATGACTCCACAAAGGAGAGGGGCAACCCATTCATGGCCACCATTTCACCCACTTCGCGAGTGGTGGTCTCCTGTACCTTAGCCCTATTTTGCTGGCTGACAAAACTCCCACACAATGGCCCCACTTCCTGCAGAGTGGCCTGCCTCTTCCCACTCTCAGCACTAGCGGAGCTGTGTTTTTCTTTCCCTAACCCTTCTTCCACTCTCTTCCTCCCTGAGGAACCAGGGCCTGACAGGGTTCCAGGCAGAGTTCCAGGGTGCTTTCGCATCAGGTGGCTGTGCAACCCACTTGAGGAGAGGTGTTTGGGGTCATTCCCCCTGCACACCACCCCCCCGCATTTCTTGCACACCGCTGTTCTCTTGCGTCTTGCGGGCTGTTCTCAAAATGCTCCCAGAGACACCCGCGTGGCTTAGTGAAAGTACCGGCCCCTCTGGTATTGCCTGCTGCTGCTGCTGTGGTGGTGGTGTGGCCTGTGCCCTGCCTGGAAAGTACAGTACTACTGCTGTCACTGGCGGTACTCTGGGAGGAAGGAGGGCTGCTCCTTCCATCACTGTCTGAAGCCTGCCTTTCGTCAGTTCCTGCCATCAGGTCCTCAGAATCTGGAACCTCTAGATTCAAAGTGCCCATTTCTGATTGTGATGCCATTTCCAACTCTGAGTCCTCGTTTTCTTCCTGATAAAGGAGGTCGGAGTCAAGTATCGCTGAAGGGATTTTTATCGCCTCATCCATGCTTCCCTCAGTGACAGAGGATGGTACGGTACTGGTTGTGGAGCTGCTTGGCGAGGGACTACTATCTGCACTACTTCCTGTGCCTTCCTTCAGAAATGTGGCCCGATTTATCTTAGTGGGGGTCCCCGTCCCCTTCCCTCTGGCTGTGCCACCCCTCCTTATTTTTTTCATTTCTCAAAGTATTAGAAATAATGGCACTGTGTTCTACAGTAGGACAAGTGAGCAAAGTAAACTTGCGCTGGCACCCACCAAGGGTGTGCCTTGTAACTTGTTGTAAATAAATGAACGAGCAAGCACACTACACACTGCTACAGGAGTAGGACTGTGTTGTACACTGTGAGCAAAGTAAACTTGCGCTGGCACCCACCAAGGGTGTGCCTTGTAACTTTTTGTAAATAAATGAACGAGCAAGCACACTACACACTGCTACAGGAGTAGGACTGTGTTGTACACTGTGAGCAAAGTAAACTTGCGCTGGCACCCACCAAGGGTGTGCCTTGTAACTTGTAAATAAATGAACAAGCAAGCACACTACACTGCTACAGGAAGGACTGTTTGTACATGAGCCTGGCACCCACCAAGGGTGTGCTTTGTAAATAAATGAATGAGCAAGCACACTACTATTACAGAAGTAGTTTGTACATGCCTGGCACTTTTGTACACTGTGAGCAAAGTAAACTTGCGCTGGCACTCACCAAGGGTGTGCCTTTTAAGTTGTAAATAAATGAACGAGCAAGCACACTAGTACAGGAGTAGTACTGTGTTGTACACTGTGAGCAAAGTAAACTTGCGATGGCACCCACCAAGGGTGTGCCTTGTAAATAAATGAACGAGCAAGCACACTACTAGTACAGGAGTAGTTTGTGCACACCTGGCACCTGGCACAGTGTGTTGTACCGCAGTAATATGAAGGAAAAGTAAACAAAAGTAAACTGAAGCTGGAACCCCAAGTCTGTTAGAAAGGCAGATCTCAGACTCAGAGGGCAATGCACACGCAAAAGGTGTGGCTTGTAAATTAATGTATTGCACAATGATAAACAAACAAAGTAAACAGTGTTGGAGTAGGATGGATGGAACCCCAAGTCTGTTAATAAGGTGGCTGTCTGATATCAGAATGGGCCTGTGTTGTTTAACTGCAGTGTCCTCACAAAAAGTTTAGCAAACAAACAATGTAAGTAAAAGTACACAAATAATATTGTAATGTATTTCTAAAATGTAAAATATTATTCTCCCTCAGAGCTGCCCTTGGCTTGCCAATGCCAACAAATGTGTTTGAGTGCACTGGTTGGGGAAATCTAAAATATACTAGGCTAGTATATTTTTAAAATAAATGCACACCTCACCTCCCAAAAAACTCCCCTTTGAACTTGAAGCACTAAATGAAATAAATCCTCTCTCACACACAAAAAGGAGAGGAGAGATTAAAGAAAACTGCTAGGCTTGCTATTCCCAGAAGCCAAAGCACTGTGCTGGAGGCAGGGTAAAGGAACTTGTTGCCAGCCACCAAGCAAATGAAAATGAACTTTTGAAAATAGAAAATAAATGGTAGTATATTCCATATATTTTTAAAATAAATCCACACCTCGCCTCCAAAAAACCTCCCCTTTGAACTTGAAGCAGTGGCACTAAATGAAATAAATCCTCTCTCTCTCACAAAAAGGAGAGGAGAGAATAAAGAAAACTGCTAGCAATGAAATGAAAATGAACTTTGTAAAATAGAAAATAAGTATGGTGGAATGGTAGTATATTCAATATATATATTTAAAATAACTCCACACCTCCCCCCCCCAGTCAAACCTAAACCAATATCAGAAAAAAAATCCTCCTGACAAACTGCAGGAGCATAAAGGAATAAACTGTGTTGCTATTCCCCACAGCAGACAGGGAATGAAATATTTCCTAAAAATTCAATTGAATCAATTATTCCCTCCCTAAAGGCTCCTCCGCGAAATCAAAACTAGTCTAGCACAGCAGCCAGCTACAGCCCTCTCTCCACACCCACATCCAAACCCGGACTGCGAGTGTTCTCGGAGTGCCTCACCTTTTTATACTCTCTGGCACATCCAGAAGTGTCAGTCAAAACCTGGCCATGCGATTGGTGGAATGGGTCCAAAAATTTGCATGGTCCCATCCCATGGCCAGCCCATCATTGCGCACGTGTAAAAAAATAAAAATAAAATAAAATAAAATAAAATCAATGGAGACATTTTGTTGCAAGAAAAACCCACTGCTGCTACTATAAAAATCAGGCATATAAAATAGGAACGACAACGACAAATCAGACCCAATTTTTCTTTAGTCGGTTCGAGTTCGAGTTCTGGCAGAGTAATTGTCGTTCTTCGTTCCGTTATGTAACGGAAACAAGAAACGGAAACGGAAATGAGAATTTCGCCAAGTCATGCCCATGTCTACATGGTACTGATAATCTTATCATCTAACCCTTGAAATGTGTGTGCTGCATATGCACACTTTGCTGCTTTGGGTCCTTTTAAAAGACAAGTATGATTTTAAGTAAATATCGTCAAAAGCCAAGAAATCCATTCTTTCAAAAACTTGCAGTTTCTGAATGTATTTTTTTCTGTACCATTATATAAAACACTGGATATTGCTACACAATATTGCAGAAAAGCAGAAAAAAAGATGCCAAACTTTGCATAGAAAATAGCAGCCTATATTTTGGCAACACCAATAGCAGCAGACAAGATAATCCATGGAAAGTCCAATTTGAGTAGAAGCCAAATAAATGAATAAAATAAAACCCCAAAATATGCCCCCCTCTCTATCTTTTTACAAAATCAGTTAACAACTTCTCAACCAAATACAAAGCAATTGTTAATTTTCTGCAAGTTCTCTAGGTCATTGGTTCTGTACCTTCTGTTCCTTGAAGTCCACAGAACTGAAGAATGAAAGACTCTAGAAAATGTTGGGAAATATAGAGCTAAAGCAATTTGCCTAATTACACTGGTAATAAAAAGAGCATAACTCTTGAAGGCAAACTGCTTCAACTTAAGAAATCATTATAGACATTGTTGCATACAGAGTTGCCTGACTCAACATGTTATTGATAATGTGCATGCACACACACAAAGACACATTCTTGTGATAGTAAAATTTGCCTCCACAGTTATGCCATTGCCCACCCTCATGGTGAAATGACGAGGCAAGACAATAAGTTTGGGGTTAACTCAGGCCACACTTTATTGTAAATTTAACCATTAAATCAATAACTATGAAATCAGGATGGGGCTGCTGTAGTGTGGGTTAATGGTTGGAACCCCAAGGTCTCCTGGGACCCCTCCAACCCAGCAGCATTTCGGTGAGTCACTACCCCCTGGTGGCGTTGTCTGTATGACAGCGCCTCCATGGCCGGTATCTTCTGTACCAAACCCCCGCCAGGTCCTCAAACACCCAGCCTTGGTGACTCTCAGACTGGCGAGGCATCTCATCATGTCCTTACCCTGACACTGTAATCTCTGGATCCTCAGCATCCTGAGGTTGGATGGTCTGGGATCAGATCTTTCCCCCCGACTCACCGGCTGCATTCAATTTCCACTCTACCACCATGGTCACGGGCCTAGTTTTGCTATGGCCCATGCCACTCAACCATGCAGGACAACTCCACCTGCAGACTCCTCCTGATGTCCCCAAGAACACATCCAAACCTGCCTCCAACAGGTGCACCCCATCTTCACAAATCAGCTCCTCCTTTTCCACCTTTATCGCCAGGTGGCCCACAACAGATCCGAACTGTGCCACTACTGCCCTACAAACTTCCCTATTAACTCATCTGCATGAACGATTAATGTACTGGGGCTCAAAATCCACCCTCCACCTGTACCTTGGGATAATGTTGGACCACACCACTCTGGTCCGTGGGTACATGGCCACCCATGTGCCCAAATCCCTGTTAATATCCATGACCAGTGATTTACCTGATTGGTGAGTTAAGTCATTACCCCCATTATGTTGGGCAGCCATGGAAGAAGTATGCAGAAACTCATACCAACACATCCCCCTCCTCCCCCTCTATTCACAAACTGTGGTGGCTCCCAACCCCAAATTGATTCCTAGCCAGATCTAGCCACATATTTCCCAGCCCAGTAGATGAAACTGAGAATGCGCCAATGGGAACCACCACACCCCATACCTGCAGCAAACCAAACCAAACAGTTCACATTTTGGCAACTCTCTGGCATACACCTTGTAACACCTGGATGACTACCTCCCCAGGCGCTGAATATCTTCAGGCCCAGAGCCTAGAGCCACGGCTGTAGAAGCCGCCCTGATCCAGAAGGAATGTGTGCAGAATCTTACTCCCTCCAAGCCCATTTGGCTAAGAACTTGCCCCGTTAACCTCAAAAACTGAAACTTCGTCAGTGGCGTGCCATCCCTATGCTACAATAAATAACCTTTGTCACCTCCCCTAAGACACATATAATTATGCAGTGCAAATGGTTAACCTAGAGCATTGGCCCAGCACAATCTTGTCCCCTTTTCCCCGTTGATTGGTCTTAGACTTCTTAATGGGCAAGATTGCCCTCTCACCCTGCTGTGTGAGTAGAAGCCAAATCAGGGAGGGGTTAAAAAGGTGGTGGAGGCTGAGGCAGGGCAATGCTGCCTAACACTAAGCTTGGGGTAGGTCTAGCCCCAACTGCCTATGCCCGGCCAACGGCAATGCAGCACCCTCCCACCAGCCACGCAACCCACACAAATTAAGGTGAATTGGCCAATCACCCCCAAATCAGGCTAGCCCATTCCCTTTGAATTCATCCTCACCTGGGGCAGCTCCTACTGGGCTCATCCCTAGCTCTCTTCCACCTGAAAACAGCTCCATGCCGCCCCAAATGGTGCCACGTGTCAACAAAATGGCAGGCACCACATGCATTCATGGAGCAGCTAACCAAACCTCCTCGCCAAGAATGCTCACATTGGCAAAAGGTCGCTGGTGGGGAGGAGTCCTGTTATATACCGGAGCTCCTCCCCCTCCCTTCTCGGGTCTGTGAGATCTCACAGCCTCATCTTGCTCTTGATGCCATCCAGGGAGGCAAAACTACCCACACCTCCAGAGTTCTATCGGGTGAATTGTCCCTTGAAAAGCTATCCAAAAGGGTTTCAGGAACAGTTTTTCAAAAGCTGCAGCAATGTTTTTGTTTGAAAGAGCTAAAGGTTTCATAGAGGAAACAGAATGGGAGCAGGGGCTTACAGGTATCTGAATGCAGAATGACTTCAAAATGAGCTGAACGATTTCTCACATTTTCAGTAAATTATTTGTCTAATTTTTCAAGCTAATTCAATAGTGCCAGGGCAAAGGGAGTCAGCCATCAATAGAGGTAACATATGAACTGCTACTTAATCTTTCCTCATTGAAAGATAGCTCTATACAAATTTCTAGATGTGTACCTCTATATATCTATGTATCTATTCAATATTCAGACAAATTTACTCCCATATTCATGCTGCAAAATGCAAATTTACTTGGCCATATAAGTCATTAGGTCAATGGAAAATTCAACATGGTATATAATAGATACAGCTCCTCAAGATGTACTCAGAATAAAAACCAATTTAAACTTCTTCAGGCTGAACCAGATTGTGAGTGCTAAATTTCGTACAATTTGAAAGCATTTTAATTAAGTATTGCATGTTAGTTTTTACTGAAAAGCACAAACTTTGGAATTGCTTTAAAGAATGGAAATGTCTAATAAATACTAAGCTTGACTAAACTGTTTTAGTTTAGTTCTGGTATTGTGTGTGCCAGAAGCTTCACAACTACACAATGCTATTTTTAAAATCCATTTGCCATCATCTCCACCCAATAGAGATAGCAAGTTTTTTTAAAATTTGGTGTTCATGGTTCAATGTACAGGCTGAATGAATACACAGACTGGAACTCAGTTATCTTCATCCAAGCTATTTAAAATAGTAATTTCAAAAATGAGAATGTTGCAAATGCTTATATAATAAAAACTCATGTACACAATCCTATATGGTGAAATTACTTGTGAAATTCACAGTGACTTGCCATGTATTTTCACAATTTTTCTTTAAAAAAAAACTGCAACTAGCGCAGAAATTGGATGGAACGGATTTATGACTGAGCACATGCAGATACTGGAAATAGATGGATTTATTAATCTATACCATAAACAAATGCCATATTTTTTAGGGATAAAAAAACTGCTGGATCCTATAGTACCAAGAAAATAAGACATTTTGCAACTTCAAATTTTTTTTCCAGCAAGAATAAAAACACCTCTTCTTGAGTATTTCAGGAAGGCCATTTTGGAGAAATGAAGAGCACACAAAATATGTAGAGTAGACATGGGCACGACCAGAAAAAATGACATTTCGAGTTTTTGTTTGTCGGAATGGGTCCGTTTCAGGTCGTTTCCCTTTGTCACAAAATTTTTCAAAAATTTGTTGTTTCCATTTGTCGTTTGTTGTTTGTCATTTCCACCATGATTTAGTGCGATTTGACTTCCCAGAGCATAGGGGCGTCCTGCAATCAGGGTCGGTGCTAAGTGTTTTTGTGCCCTAGGCGGGGGCGGGGCGGGGGGGTGGGTGAGCGGGTGGGCGGCGGCCGCAGGTGGGTGAATGGGTGGGTGGCGGCTTGGGCCGCAGGCGGGTGGTGGCGTGGGCGGACGGGTGAGTGGGCAGTTAGGATATCACTTAGGATAGAGGTTCTGCTCTTGGCTTGCACCCCAAATGTGTGTGTGTGCAAGCAAATTGAAGTTGGGAAAATAGAAAATAAATGGTAGTATATAATATATTTTTAAAATAAATCCACACCTCCCACTCCCAGTCAAACCTCCCCCTTTATCCAATATCAGAAAAAAATCCTCACAAACTGCCAGAGAAGAAATAAAGAATAAACTGCTATTCCCGCCAGCAGACAAAGCTGCAGGGAATCAAAGAAATTATTTTCTAAATTCAATTCCCTCCCTCCCTGCCTAACTTAAATCCTACAGCCTCCAGCTTCCCTCCTCAATCTCGATTGGATCACACCAGCACCAGCAGCCAGCCCTCCTCCCTCAAACACATCCATACACCCAACTGCGATTTCTGGAAGGTGCCTCAGCTTTTTATGCCCTCCGAGACATCCAGAAGTGTCAGTCAAAATCCTGGCGATGCCATTGGTGGAATGGTTCAAACAATTTGCATGGTCCCATCCCATGCCCAGCCCAAATGGGCAGGTCTAAAAAAAAACAAATAAAATAAAATAAAATAAAATCAATACGACGTTTTATGCTATAAAAAACCCCACTGCTGCTACTTTTAAAATTCAGGCATCTAAAATACATAAATTTCATATGTTTCTGTGGTGGTTTGGTGTGTTTTTTGACCACGATTTCAAAAGAAAAATTGTGGTCGCCATTTTGGATCCCCCCCACCGCATGACATGGCGAGATGACGAGGATGACCCCCCCCATCCTGGTGCAAGCAGCCCAGGACAGGAGAAGAGGGGGGGAAGGCTGGGGACCCCCCAGAAACCACCCCTCTGGTAGGTGGCAAAGCCTCAGGCAGGCATATTTTTGCCTGCTTTTTTGGCCGGGAGTTGGGTTTTTTTTAAAAAAAAAAACTTTTAAAAACTTTTTCTGAGCTTCACATTGTGCAGTCGCCGCAATGCCACAAACGGAAACGAAAAACCCGACCAATTTTTTCTTTTTTCGGTTTGAGTTCGAGTTTTGATGGCTTAATTATCATTACTGTTTCCGTTATGTAACGGAAACGATAACCAAAAACGGAAACGACAATTTCGCCGAGTCATGTCCATGTCTAATGTAGAGCTAAAAACCTAGATGCTTTTAAAATTTCACACAGACACACCTTAGTGATAAACTGTTGTGTCACATATGAAGAATTTGCAGACAAACACACAGATTAACACTGTTTGGGTGTGTGTAAATTTCACCATAGGAAGAAAACAGTGATATGAAAAACATGAAGGGAAGGAAAACCAGAGAGATTTTGGAGAAACAGAACACAATAGATGTGATGAAAGCTTCTAATTGCCTAGATTTAGCCAAGTCTGAGTGGTGCAGTGGAACTGGTACTATAAAGAGTGAAAGCATTCTTGTCTGGCCATTCCACTTGACATTTTGCAACAGCCTTGCTTTGTGTCACCCATTGTTTCCATCCAGTGCCTGTTGTGTTCTGTTTCCACTAGTTATCCTTCCTCTTCACCAGTCTTATGAAAAACATTTCTGTGCCTCCTTCCATAGCATACAATTGTTTAGACTCCATGGATTCTGTTTAGGGATGGGCACAAAATGGAAAAATAATGTTTCATTTCGTACTCACCCCCATTATGTTTTTTTTGTTTCTTACATTTTGTAAAAAATTTCATATGAAATGAAATGAAACAAAATGGCTCCCCTGGGTACTAGAGGCACCTGATTTGGTGCCCAGGACTCTGGGAGCCATTTTAAAGGGATCCTGCTGAGCTGTTAATGGCTGGAGCACTTTAAAACTGGCCCAGTCATTGCCAGTTTCAGTTTAGTTCAGTTTAAAGGGGTCCAGTCCAAATACAATGGATTGAAATGGTTCATTTCAATGGGAAAACAACTGTTTCGTTTCTTCTATAACGAAATGCTGCTTCCTTGTTTTGTTATGTTTCATTTTGTTTTGTTACATAATGAAACAACAAAATAGTGTTTCATTTTCCATTTCCTGCCCATCCCTAATTCTGTCTGATTAGTTATTTCTCTCTCTTCATTTTCCTCCTGTTTGTGTTCTTCCTCTGATGTTGTCACTTCACAAACTCCTTTGAATCCACAGATAGATTCAACTATCTCCTTTCCTTCTATGCCATGTTGATGGACCTGCTCAGTTCACTGCCAGCTCCTATTTCCTTGTTGTTTGTTGCCAAATCTAAACCCCACAAAACTCCATCCTAACATATGTTCAGTAATATAGCAATCCAAAAGTATAGGGTTAAAATTCAAATCTTCTTTCTATTGTTTTGCTGCAAGTGCAGGGTCCAGTTTTCAGATCCTGAAATCCCACTTTCCTTGACCAACCATATGATCAGGGTGCAGGTGGATAATTTGCATGTTCTTATTGACAGTGTCCTGCCATCTCTGTTTTGGTCACTCACTTGGCCATTGGTTTTCAGGTGGTATGCCGTTTGGGCCATGGTGGAAGGTGCTGCTGCGAGGACATGTCCATATCAGCAAAGCCAGCTTTCTTTCATCATGGGTTGTCACAGTCTTTAGAAAACAGTCTTTTTCATGATGTTGAGGCAGAATCCAAAGTGGCTGAGGTGGCCAATCCATGTCTGAATTTGGTGCTGCAGTTCATTCCCGATGAATGGTAGTAGAAGTAGTAGTGGGACTAACATTCAAATAGAGAGTGAAATGTAAAATTAAGACCTCTGCCCTCCTGTGCTCTTGAATTTATTGCTTTTGACTTTTCATGGTCTTCCCACAAGTTAACTTCATCTCAGCAGATTCATCCAAAGTAACTAAACACATTTCATCTACTCATTCCCACTCTTCCCATTCATTTCTTATATATTATTTATCTCTCTGCTCCCTGAACCTCATCTGACTTGTTTTTTCACATGCTTCCAACAGTGGTCCCAATGCATTCTTATCCACGACTTGGGCAACTGCTACTCTGCTTCCAAAATTAATCTTCTTCATTTGATGCTGTCTCACTGTTTGTTAGTCTCCCTGCTTGCTGCATTCAGATATTTCATTTCTGGGATACTTAGATTCCCTCTGTTTTTACCATAGCTGATGGATGGCTCTCTATTGAATCATTCCTTGTTTTAGGAAAAACATTCCAGAAATGATTCCTGAATTTCCCAGGCATGTCAGATTGCAGTTCTGATACTTGGCCTAGCCAGGTTCAAGAACAGCCTAGTTTGGGGAGGACTCAGGAAGACTTAATTCTTCACAACAGTATACTGAAAACTTAGAGAGTGAAAATGTGTGTAATACGTCCTTTTTCAGACTTGTTGGAATAGTTAAGAGTCATATTTCTACTTTGACTCAAAAGGGCCTGTGTTCTAACCCCATGGGCACCTTTATCCAAGCACACATCTGTTGAAGGAAAGACAAAATTTAAAATGGTATTTTTAAAGCCACATGACATGGGCCTTTGATTCTCTTTCCCAATAATCCCAACTGAGGCAACCCAACCTATCTTCAATCCCTTAAGCATCTGCACTTACGTGAAGGAACATAATATATGAAATGTTCAGTTTGGTATATGACCAATAGTAATTTTTGCTAAGAATGCTTTTTCTCACTGGCATCATCTGTTTTCATGGCCTCTCTCTAGAACAGTTAAGGGTGGTCATGACAGCAGAAGAATAAAAGCCATTGTTTCCTTTCCAAATGTCTAGGTATTTTCTCCTGAGCATCAATTCTATTCTCTGCTTTTTAGCAGTCAATGCACAATCTTCCATATGGTGCTCTTATTGAATTACCAGGCTGGCCAGTGGAGCTTAGGCAGAAGCAAAGAGCAAGCCCTAATGAACTGAATAGAGGTGGTGCTGTGCGTGAGTGGTATCTGGCAGGTTTTGCCCACAGTGAATGCATTTTTGTGTGCATTCAGATGTATTTCCTTTGCAAACAAAATTGCAAAAGGGATGTTGGAAGGAGTCTGCACAGACTGGGGAAAAATATTTTGCACTAAACTAAATGAAAAGTAGCTGATCCCACTGGTGTTGAGAAAGCTCCAGGTCAAAGTTCTTGTTGGATGTGCGGTATTGCTTGGTTTCCAAACCTTAATCTCCACATGATAGTCTGTAACACTCACTTTCTCACTGGGGAAACTTTGGAACAAAGACATGTTTCATTTAAGGTCACAGAGAGAACTGGCTTAAACATGATGAAGCACAGTTACGTTCGCGCCAAGTATAACAGGGTGCCACCTCAGTCTAGTAAATTGAGCTGCACTCATTTGTACCAGGTCCGAATTTGGCTTGCAGAACACTAAACCAGATCCAGTGCTTCTTACAATATTTATACAGATGGTAGAAAGAAACTCACCCGGTCTACTCCCTCCTTGGAGCAAAAAAATATTATTCCCTTTGAGGAGCTGAGCATGCAGGAGCTTTCAGCCTGCATATCAGGTACAAGAGAAACCACTTCAAAGGTGCACATTTATTCTATGATTCTTTTCAGCAGTCTGTCTCCTTCAATATACAGTCTTGCACTGCTTCTTGCATTTGCGGTCCTGTCCTGCTGCGCCTCCATTCACTATTCCTAATTGCAACAAATTATGCCAGCCAATATAATATCCTTCATGTGTGCATTTGTCTGTGTGTGTTTTTAGTAGGACACATGTAAGGTAGGCATGTAACAAGCTACATTTTTTGAGGGGCAAACCTAAATATTAACTGTGGCTTAAGGTGATGGGCAGAGGATGAGTTCTATTCTCTGGTGAGCTCAACTGAGCAAAAGATGTGCAACAGAGGTCTGTGAACGAAATGTGGTCATTTGAAACATACAATAAGTGGCTTCAGAACAGTATGCTTTTAAATACACGGAATAAGGCTGCATGCGATTGCAATTGATTCTAGAGATGGGCATGAAACGAGCGATTTTTCGTTTTCGTTTTCGTTTTTTGTTTCATTATGCAACAAAAATGAAATGAATTTTTTTAAAAAACAAAACAAAAACAAAAACGAAACAACCAAATTTGCTGTGTTTTTTGTTTTCATTGCAGCAGATGCATTGAACTAAAAAGAATGCTAATGAAACAGCAATTTTTCATTTTGTTTTCATTTTTTGTTTCATTACCTAACGAAACAAAAATGATTTTTTTGCGAAAAACGGCACAAAAATGAAAACAAACCAAAACAGACCCCTAAACGACCAAACGACAAACAAAACACCATTATTTGAGTCATGCCCATCTCTAATTGAGTCTGATAGCTCAGTGAGTATGTATTGCTTGTTTTATATGATTTCAAATGGGTCATATTCACTACCTGTGCCATCTCTGAATGTGCCACATTAGAGAGGTATCAGGCTAAGGGTGACACCAAGATTTACAACCACTTTTTACCACAAAATATATTTACAGAGAAAGGCCCTAAAAGGGAGGGAACCCAAAATAGCAGGATCCTTTGGGAATGGGAGGGGAACGACAGCAAGTCAGAGTTGAAATGAAACTGATATAATTGTAAACTGGCTGAGGTCAAACTCCAGAGGCCTGAGGGCCACATGTAATTGCCTCTAGACATTGGAAGACCACACCTTTTCCCATGTCTCACCAATACCAACACATTTTTTCTTTCAAAAGGGCTTTTTTCCTTTTCTTTTGACTGAAAGGCCCCTGTGTTCAGAAGTTTTTATAACCTTTTTATTTGCTTATCAAAAACAACTTAACAACCCTATTGTAACACAATATAGTACTAGTATAATTTATAAGGAAAATAATAACTATAAAATGTTTAAAATGCTTTGTGGGGCTCCAAAACCTGACAAAATTGCCTCTAATGGCTATTGGATGATAGTTGTTCATGTCATCCACAGCCAGGCCAAGTTTTTTTAAGGACAGGCTTTACCACCATCTCCTTCAGTCGATTGGGAAAAAAACCTGTCCATGAAGGAGGTGGAGGCAATAAGTGATGTCCATTCTGGCATGCTTCCCCCTGCAATTTTAACCAACCAGGAAATGCAGGGATCATGTGGAGAAGCTGCCAGGCAGCAATGTGCCAGCGCCCTGGAGGCCTCAGCAGTTATTAAAGGCCCAAACTCAACAAAGCGAGGAGACCGAGAGGGTGCAGCACTGGAAATACACGGGGGTAGACCAGTGCAACTGGAGTCCAGACTGGAATGGATGGCCTCTATTTTAGATTTAAAATTGGCTGTGAATGACTCACTAGTGAAACCACTAGGAGGAGGCCCTGGCTGACCAGGATTGGTGAGGTCACGAACCACTCGGAACAACTTCACCCGGCGGTTTGTGGCCTCACCAGTACACAGGGATGCATAAGATCTTTGCTGAAACAAACTCACACAATGTGAATTTGTTTCAGTAAGAAAAATACACGCACTCACATGCACACACACACACACACACACACACACACACACACACACACACACACACACACACACACACACACACACGTATTAGGCAAAAATCAAAACAAAACAAAATATAAGATTAAAACATATGGCACCTTAAAGACTATTATATTTTAGTGCAATTTTTCATGGACATGTCCACTACTTCAAACATATAGTAGCAGGATGAGGTGCACAATTAATATACAAAGGAATATAAGTTACATACCAAATGTTCATTGACTATTGTGCAATCAATACAGATTCCACACATCCTGGACATAATCTGTTTCAATTGTTACCCTCAGGGTGACGTTTTAGGGCATTGCATACTAGGATAACTAGATATAAAGATATATTTTTTCCAAGTGCTATCAAACTGTTGAATAATTATTATTTTCTTCTTTTCTTCCTTTTCTAATAATAGGTTATATTGTATTGTTGTACTGTGTTTTTATTGTTGAATATATGATTCTTATATTTCCTTCTTATATATGGAGAACATTTTTTTACCAAAACAAATTCTGGGTGTGTCCAACCACACTTGGCCAATAAAAAGATTCTGATTCTGATTCTGATTCTGATTCTGATATGCAATGGAATATAAGTTACATACCGAATATTCATTGGCTATAGGATAAGTCACTGTTTTTGATGCAGTGATTCAGCTGTATTGTTTAGCTTTGTTGTGAAAATTCCTCAAGAGACAGGTATTTGTAAGCAATGATTTGGCTGCATTGTTTATTTCTTTGCTTTGCAGACTCTTCAAGAGACTGAAAACAGAGGCCAGTGAGGAGGAAGAGGTGGGGGAAAGGTGAAGACAGGGGTTGTTAGGTGAGAGAATGAGTATTTTTGTAGAGTCAACAACCAGATCTGGGAGTGGATGAGGAAGGGAGGGGGAAGAGAGGGGGAAGGTGCAGACAGGGGTCATTAGGGTGAAAGAATTATGTAGAGGTGTCATAGGCTTTGATTCTGATGCATAACAAAATCCACTGTATACAGCCAAGCCCTAAAATACAATTGCATCTACTCTGACCCACAGGATAGAAACTCCAAATTCAAGAATCTGGCTTTCTTCCGACTACAGTACCCACCTTGTATGATTAAGGAACAAATCAACAGGGCAAGACACATACCCAGAAATAACCTGCTGCAGGACAGATCCAGAAAACCTAATGACAGAACACCGCTAGTTGTCACATACAGTCCACAAATGGACCACTCACATGTCCTAAATGAACTCTAGCCCATCCTTGACAAGAACACTTCACTCTCCAATGTGGAAGTGGAAGACCTATACTGCCTACAGACAACCTCCCAACCTCAAGCAAATAGTAACACATAAAGGATTACAAAACAGCAACACAGACAATGGAACTATACCTTGCCACCAGGGCCGGCACGTCCATTAAGGAGAACTAGGCAGTTGCCTAGGGTGCCAAAATGGAGAGGGGGCTCCGCCCGCCTGGGCCTGCCTGCCCCCTCTGCCCGCCCACTGCTGCCACCTGCCTGCCCCCTGCCATCCCCTGCCACTGCCGCCGCTGCCCCCCACACCCGCCTGCACCCCTGCAGCCCACCCCCCCCGCCGCCGCCGTCCGCCCGCTCCTGGTGGAATATTGGTGGAATATTTAACCAAGCCTTTTTTTTTCTTCCAGAAGAAAACAAAGCTTATTCAAATATTTGGGCCAACATCTGAGTTGTTAAGATGCTCTTATGGTTTAGTGAGTTGGAATTGGAGCTGGGGTCTGGGAGCTTGAATCCCCACTGTGCCTTCAGGAGAGAAGGCAGTCAAAATAACTGTGTGTGTGTGTGTGTGTGTGTGTGTGTGTGTGTGTGTGTGTGTGTGTGTGTGTGATGGGGTTAATTTTTCCATTTGGGAAACCCTGAAAGGTCATCACAAGTCAGAGTTGACTTCATGGCATATAATTATTAGAATTATCCCCCCCAGCAGTGGTAAAACGGTTATTCTTCAAATTGTTTCAGCTCAGAATTGCAACACAGAATATTGTTTCTCCTTTAAATATACAGCCACTTTGCCACAGAGGCAGAATCATTTGCTTTTTGCTTTTCCATAACATCTATTAGTATATTTAAAGCTTAATCTGAAAATCCTTTGTGACTCATAAAATGCTATCTGTGATGCAAAATAGGTGCTGTCAATTAAGTAGTACAAAATGTTTGTTAGCACCTGAACAATTGACTTCTTAATTTCTTTCCAGATTGAGCAGCTTTTGATTGTGGTATTTCATTTTCTGTGGTTGCTGTCATCCTATAATTATCAATGGGAGCATTTAGTGCTAGTATTAATATGAAATCATTCCATATGCTTTCCATTTAATAACAATCATTTTCACAAAGAAAGTTTGAAATGGGAATCAAGCAAGAACTTTATAACAGCATTGAAGAGCATCAAATAAATATGCAAGCTATTATCAAGGTGTTGTGTTAGGAATAAGGACTAACAAAAAGGCTGAATTATTCATGTCACTGAATGTATCACTTGGAGACAACTTCAATTATTAACTCAGCTATAATAGTTCCATTGAATGAATGGGGTGTATTATGTCAGTAGTTATTTTGTGGGAGCACTTTTCTCATAGCTGAATTAACATTTTTGAGCAGCATCTATCCAAATCATGTGTCAATGAGTCATAATGAAGTTGTGCCCCAAACCCATCTTATTGATAGAACTGGGGCCACTAAGATGTAGCATGATGTGAAAGATGTTGAGAGACAACCAGAAGATGCTCAGGGATACACCTATTACATGGCTAGCTCTGAAGCCCCTACAATAGACTGGAAAACAGAGGATGCTGGCTAGTTGCCAGTAATTGTGAAAGACTGAATTGCCAGTCTGTTCAGTTTCAGCACCTTGGATGAAAAGATGGTACACACATTGCCTTGTCCTTCGTCTGAGACATCAAAATGTCTTGGGAAACCCCAGCTTGCTGGCCAGCAAAATCTGAAATTTAACACAAGTCACAACATTTTTTCATTTGTAGTCACAACTTATCCTGGAGAGGAATTTTCTCAGCATATTCCTGGAAGGTCTGGAAAATCATCTCACCTTTTCAGTCATTTCAATTTGTATCAAAAGGTATACCCAAGACAGCAGAATTACAGCCGTTATTCTATCTCCACATCTGTACCTGTTTGTCAGATGGGCTGCAAGAATACCATCATTACATGTGAGAACTATAGGTGTGCAGTTACAGACAACTGAATAAAGAACATCCTATTTGAGTCGAAAGAAGCTATGTGTTTGGTGTTCCACCAAACATGCATAAAGTGCTGGAGTGAGGACAGCGACCATTATTAGAACAATTGTCTGTATAGGGTACAAATGTCCGCTCCGCTGCCGCTTGTCGGCTTGCGGAGCTTCGTTGCCCCCCCCGCGCGAAGCCTCGCGAGAGGGAGGCAATGAGACTACGGGGCCTGGGCGGGGCAGCCCTATAAATGCTGCGCCCGCCCAGGCCGAAGCCTCTTTCGACGGCGAGCGTCCTGGGTGGAGGACGCTCTTAGGAACCGGCGAGGGAGCGGCGCGGCAGCTTACCGGGTCGCCGGTCTGGTCCTGGCCTGGGCGCGGCAGCAGCGCGTAGCTTTTGGCTGCTTCTGCAGCGAGTGCGGCTGCCGCGTTTGGGGCAGGTGCCTTATCGGCGATCCGATCGCCCGACTCTCAGCTGAGAGGCGGGCGATTAGCGGGCGCCATTTTGTGGCGCGTCCGCCATTTTGTTTAACTTTAATAAAAAATAAAAAAAAATAATAATAATAAAAAAAAAACCTTAGTGGGGCGGTGCCTTGGGCGGGCCGCGTTTTGCCTTAACGGCTGGCCGCGGCTGGACTGAACCCCCTTTTCTGAGTGGCCATAGGGCCCGGGGGTGGTGGCTGAGCGTGGGGCGCAGGGCTCTTTTGGGCGCAATTTTGAGGCACGGCCGCCATCTTGTATATTTTTGAGGTGGTTCAGCTGTGCGGGTGGCCGGTGGCAGGGGGGTGAGGGCGGCTGGAAGAAAAATAAATAAATAGATAAATAGATAACAATAAAAAAAAAATTTTTTTTTTATTTTTTTTATTATTTTTTTTTTTTTAAGGCTGTTTGGCAGAGGCAGCTGAGCCCCAGTTAGGGGGCTCCTGCCAGCTGTCCTAACCTGTTGCTGGTGGGTGGCATAGGCGGCGTTGTGCTGTGTGGGCCCTTGGCTGGGTTCTAGAGCTGTGGTGGTGGTTTGGTTTAGGTTGCCTGGGTGGTAGGGCTGTATTACTTGATATTGTGCTGTGCACAATATGGCCCCTTCTAAGCCCAAAACTAACAAGAAGGGCAAGCAGCCAGCCCGGAGGGTACCGCCTCAAGTCTCGCCCCCTGGGTCATCGGCTGATGAAGCGGATTGGCCGGTATGGGAGCAGCTGCGGGCCAAGGTGGAGGCATTAGAAAAGGCGAGGGGGGTGGTGCCGCTTAGTGGGTTGCCAGGGGAGCTGGTTAGTCAGGGAGAAGGGCCTCAGCGGACCTCCTCACGCCCGTCAAAGGCGCGGAGGAGGGCTCGTTTGAGGGATATGGCTGCTGATCTTTTGTCTCGTGCAGCTGCGCTGGAGTCCCATGATGGCCGCATGGCTGCTGCTGCTCAGGTGTCGGAGGTTGGTGAAAAGTCTGTGGAGCCTGCTCAGCCCGATTTGCAACTCAGGCAGGGTGGCGCTGCCCAGCGGGGTTTGGACGGCCTGCAGAATACAGATGTGGTGGCCTCATCTTCAGCGGAGTCGTCAAATCGTGAGTTGGCAGTGGCACCGGAGACTAGCTCAGGTGTGGGGTTGCAGGTGCAAATGGGTGGACTTGGGTCGGTCTCCGGGCAAGTGCAACCTGGTTGGCGGGGGGGGGATCATGGGGCTTGGCTCCAGGCTCTGAACCCACTGCTGCGGCTGGGGGTCCTGTGGGCCCATGGCCTAGCTCCTCAGCCTGGCAGGGGGGTAATCATGGCATGCAGTGGCCAGCTGGGGTGGCGGGTGGTGTTCCACCTACTCAGCCGCCTGGGCAGCATGGCTTTGCTGGGCAGGCGCAAGGGCCACTGCCTGGGGGATGGAATCAAATGCCGCTGCAACCGGCGCAGGGTTGGCCGGCGGGTCCGCCTGGGGGTAATTGGGGAGTGGGAGCCATCTACGCGGGAGTCCCTTACACGGCGATGCCATACGCGGATTACGCTACCCCACTTGGTGATCACCTTGCCCAAAGTACGAAGGAAAAGATATGGAGGGGGGGATTATATCGACATTTTTAGCCTTCTGAATAGAGAGCTGGACCAGAAGGAAATTGACAAGGAGGACCCGAAGGACCGCGAGAGGCGCCTCAGAAGAAAGCCGGATAGGTGCTGGGCAAATTGGCTTCCAGCATACAGTATTATATGTCTACGGTTCTCCAAGCACACCCGTGGCGTATGCAGTCGATGATCAAGTATCAGGATATGATTTATAAAGCCTATGTCGACTTTCCGGGTTTTGCTTGGTTGACCTATGATGAGAAATTTCGAATGAAGGCAGCCACGCAGCCCCACCTACGGTGGGATGAGCCCCTCTCGTATTTGTGGCTGCAGCTTATGACCCCCGTCCGGCCAGCTTTGGGGAGCGCTCGATAGCGGTCACATCATTAGGAAGCAGGCTGCAGGGGTGCCTGCACGGCCATCGGGAGGCCAGCAGGTGCAGCCGAGGCTGGTTTGCTGGGACTACAATGGGCAGGGTGTGTGCAACCGCAAACCCTTAGCCACGAATGTTCTGTTTGTGGCGCGCAGCACCCTTCCATCAATTGCAGTAGAGCAAAGGGGCAGCAGTCAGGGGAAGGGATGGGGGCGCTTCAAAGAAGCCACCCGGTGGTCCGCGGTGGCCAAGGGGCCCCAGTCCAATTAAGCTGGGGCCTCTTGGCGACTGGTTGCAGCGCTATCCAGACAGGATGGCAGCCAAGTTTTTGTTAGATGGTTTCGGTTTGGTTTTCGGATTCAGTTTGAGGGTGCACGCGTTCCGACTTCTGCGCAGAATCTTAAATCTTTGAGGGGAATGGAGCATGTAGCCTGGGAAAAGATCGAGAAGGAAAGATTGGAGGGTAGGGTGCTGGGCCCGTTTGATGTACCACCTACGCAGAACTTTAGGGTTTCTCCTTTGGGCTTGGTACCTAAGAAGGCTTCGGGAGAGTATCGGCTTATTCATCAACCCGGAGGGGCTGTCGGTGAATGATGGTATACCGCATGAAGTTTGCTCCGTGCGATATACATCCTTTGATGAGGCCATTCGGAAGATCAGAGCCTGTGGTCTCGGGGCGGAGCTGGCGAAGTGTGACATTAAATCAGCCTTTCGCCTCTTGCCAGTCCATCCCGATGACTTTGAGCTTTTGGGGTTCCAGTTTCAAGGAAAGTTCTATATGGATAGGGCGCTCCCCTTCGGTTGTTCTGTGTCTTGTGCCACCTTTGAGACATTCAGCACGTTCCTGGAGTGGAAGGTGCCGGACTACACGGGACGGCCTGGGGTTGCGCATTACCTTGATGATTTTCTTTTCTGTGGGCAGAAGGGGACTGGGGACTGCCTCTTTCTTCTGCGTACTTTTCAAGGGCTGGCAGCTGAGCTTGGCTTGCCCTTGGCAGAAGATAAGACGGAGGGGCCAGCACAAGTTTTGACCTTCTTAGGTATTGACATCGATACTGTGGAGCAGGCGTGTAGATTGCCTAGGGATAAACTGGCTGTACTGAGAGAACGATTGGTCAATCTTATGGGGCGTCGCAAGGTTACCTTGAAGGAACTTCAGGAGCTGGTGGGACATTTGAATTTTGCATGTAGGGTGGTCGCACCTGGAAGGCCTTTTTTACGCCGTTTTTGTGGGGCTATGCAGGGCCTGAGAAAGCCGCATCATCGGGTCAGGATTTCGGAGGGCATGCGCGCAGACCTGCGGGTTTGGCTGCAGTTTTTGCAGGATTTCAATGGGGTCTCATTCTGGCGGTCTGAGATGCGTATGGGCCCCGATTTTCAGGTCCAGACCGATGCTGCGGGGTCTCTGGGTTACGGGATTTACTGGAAGGGCAGGTGGTGTTATGGCTTGTGGCCGTCTGAGTGGGTGGAGAAGGGAATAACGAGGGACTTGACCTTTTTAGAACTCTTTCCGATTGTGGGGGCTCTTTGGTTGTGGTCTGAGGCCTGGTCTAATTCTGTCGTACGTTTTTGGTGCGACAATATGGCTGTGGTCCACACCATTAATAACCAATCTTCAAAGTCGGAAAGGGTTATGGGTCTTGTTAGGGCCCTGACGCTGCGTGCCCTACAGTATAACATCGTTTTGCATGCCTGTCATGTACCTGGCCTTTCTAACACCTTGGCTGATGCTCTTTCGCGCCAACAGGTCGACCGTTTCAGGGCTTTGGCCCCGGGAGCGTGCGACCTGCCGGAGACTCTGCCCGAAGAGGTATGGCTGATTGGCGGGAAGAGGCTGACCGGGCCCTAGGCCTGGCTTTGGCGCCCAGGACCAGGAGGGGATATGAGGCGGCTGTAAAGGAATTTGAGAACTTTAGGTCTGAGTACGGCCTACATCTTGTATGGCCGATTCCCCTTGATCATCTGAGGCAATTTTTGGTATATCTTCATAGGAAGGGTCTGGCTGCGGGCTCCATGCAAGGCAAGCTGGCGGCGCTAGCCTTTCAAGCAAAGGCGGGTGGCTACCAGGATGTCACGACTGACTTTAGAGTGCGTAAAATGTTGGAGGGTTGGGCTAAGGAAGTTAGGCGTGCACCGGATGATCGAGCCCCTATAACACCGGTTATTCTTGTAAAGATTGCGGCCCAATGGCCGTTATTGTGTGCAGATGAATATGAGGCTGCGCTCTTCCATGCAGCGTCCCTGCTGGCCTTTTTCGGGGCTTTCAGGGTCAGTGAGCTGGTTGCAGCTTCTAAGACTGACTTGTCCAGGGTGGCGTTGCAGCTGAGCGACGTCACTAGACGGGGATGGGATTTATGTGCGTGTGCGACGGTCAAAGACCGATCAGTGGGGTAGGGGTCAGGGGTCACCTTGGGCCCCTGTTTGGAGACGGCCATTTGTCCGGTTCAGGCATTGACGCGTACTTGGTCCTTCGGGGCCAGGGGAGGGCTCTTTGCTTCGCCATAGGGATGGAAGTCCCCTGACCAAATATCAGTTTTGGAGGCTCACCAGTTTGGCTTTGAGGGCGTGGGAGTGGGTCATCTGCGATTTGGAACACACTCTTTTCGAATTGGCGCGGCATCCACGGCTGCTGCCTTGGGTTATGGCCCTCAAGCTATAAAGGCTATTGGAAGATGGTCATCTAGAAGGTATGCAGGGTATGTTCGAACGCTAAGCACCGATTAACATGTTCTTTGTTTCTTTGCAGGGCCTAAGCCTGATGTTTCCAGGTGTAGGATCCTGTTCGTTGGCCATAGTTATGTGTTCTGGGCCAAGAAGCATGCCAGCAGGACAGCCTGGGGGATTAACCTGGGCCTGGGGGCTAGGGCCACGATTGAATGGAGGGGGGCGAGGGGCATGCATTGGAATCAGTTTTTGCATGCCGCCTTGTCCGCCGCAGCTGGTGGACCTCCTGACATATTGCTGATTCACCTGGGGGGGAACGACCTGACCATTCAGTCCGGCAAGTCCTTAATTGCCGACATTTTGGCGGACTTAGCCAAGTGGAGGGCTAATTTTCCTGATTCCCGGGTGGTGTGGTCAACTATCATCCCTAGATTTTGTTGGAGGGCTGATTGTCCTCCTCAGAGTATTAATACATCTAGAAGAAAGGTGAATCGGGAGGTGTGCAGGGCTGTAATTGCAGATGGGGGTGTGGTCATCGGGCACCCCAGGATTACTTTGGCAAGGCCGGAGCTTTATCGTGCCGATGGGGTCCACCTCTCTGAGATTGGCATGGAATTGTTCTTGGATGACATAATGAGGGGCCTGCATCCACTTACAGCTTGTGGGTGCGGGGGGGAGTCAGGGGTCATAGCATGCTAGGCCCCTGACTGTGGCGGGAGCGCTGGGGGTTAGAGCCGGCGAGGTAAATTCTAAGATCCCCTGTGGGGCATCCTGCTCTAATCGCTGCAGATTGAGAGGTCACAGCATGGAGCATGGATCCTTCTAACAGGCCTTGCTTGGGCCGTGGGGAGCAGGTAAAGCTCCCTGGGGACCCAGGCAGGGGGTGGGAATTTGCCGGCCCTGCAGATCTGCTGGGGTAGCAGATCTGCAGGGGGTATGACTCGCCCGAATGCTCTAGAGTCGGAAGGGTCCTGGGAGACCCTCTGGTGCCGACTCTAACCTGCGCTTCTGCAGGCCCCTCAAAGGTTTATGTTGCTGTTATGCTGTTTGCTTGAAATGTTGAATAAAGTGTGGCCCTAGTTCAATCCATTTAATGGTCTCGCGTGGTCTTTCGCCGTGGGGGGGCAATGTCCGCTCCGCTGCCGCTTGTCGGCTTGCGGAGCTCGTGCCTCGCGAGAGGGAGGCAATGAGACTACGGGGCCTGGGCGGGGCAGCCCTATAAATGCTGCGCCCGCCCAGGCCGAAGCCTCTTTCGAAGCGTCCCCCGCCCACCCACCGCTTTTCCAGTGCTAGCATGAGTTTATCTGGTCGCAATTTGGGCCGGATAGGAATTTTTGCCTCCTCCCTAGATTGGCTGTGTGGAAGGAGGATTTTTTTCGCCTATCCCATGCTGGTACTTGGGGGTTGGGCTAGTAGGGCAACCCTGGTCATTGGTCACACTGGCGGGAGCGCTGGGGGTTAGAGCCGGCGAGGTAAATTCTAAGATCCCCTGTGGGGCATCCTGCTCTAATCGCTGCAGATTGAGAGGTCACAGCATGGAGCATGGATCCTTCTAACAGGCCTTGCTTGGGCCGTGGGGAGCAGGTAAAGCTCCCTGGGGACCCAGGCAGGGGGTGGGAATTTGCCGGCCCTGCAGATCTGCTGGGGTAGCAGATCTGCAGGGGGTATGACTCGCCCGAATGCTCTAGAGTCGGAAGGGTCCTGGGAGACCCTCTGGTGCCGACTCTAACCTGCGCTTCTGCAGGCCCCTCAAAGGTTTATGTTGCTGTTATGCTGTTTGCTTGAAATGTTGAATAAAGTGTGGCCCTAGTTCAATCCATTTAATGGTCTCGCGTGGTCTTTCGCCGTGGGGGGGCAAAGCACTGATGCAGTAGCAAGAACCGTTGTCCTCCATTAACCAGCGTTTCTCCCCATCATCCAAATCATCTGAGATTCCGGGACCACTCTTTCCAGCACTCTGATTTAACACAGCCTTGTTCAGTGAACTGAGAAGAAGTTCTAATGAAAAACATAACAACAACAACAAAATGAAAATATAAGCATGCAAGCATCTTTGGCTTGAATAATATTGTTTAACACAACTTTTTTTCTTGTTTGTTTTACAAACATGTTCAGGCAAATTCAGTACAGTTTTAAGAATCAGATATGAATTATGTGCCGTAGGACAGATGGGCTAACCTCATATAAACAGACACTAACTAAAATGGTTCATAATGCAAAAACATGCCTTTAAAGGTTTGTTTTTAACAGGCTCGGGACTGTGTGCATCATAAATGTAAAATAGTAAATATTAAAACCATATAATAGTGGAGGTTTATTTAAATATTTGCAAGTTGTACAGTTGTAAATTTTGTTGATCAAGGCCTATATCTTTCTGTAAATATATGGATTATCTAGCCAAATGTGTATGTTTTATTGGTAATAAATAACACAAGAAAATACAACCTTTGAACATAAATAACTGTTTATCTTTCAAGCCCAGACAATCAAAGTTATATAGGGAAAAAGCCTCAAATCCAGTATCAGAATCCTTTCCTTCAGGATGAAGGGGTATTTCCTCCATCTAGCACCTTCAAATTGCTTTAGACTACAATGCCCAGCATTTCTGTATGTTGGCCATACTTGGTAGAGGAAATGGAAGTTGAAATCCAAAACACTCAGGGAAGGCATTCCTGCAGGAGGTAACCCAACACTGTTTCTTCCACTGCTTTCCCCCACTGTATTTCCACTACCAATATGCTAATGTAAGTTTTGTGGACTATTTGGTTCAGCCCAGTGAGTGAGGAAATCTTATGGAGGTGCTATGATTCTAAATTCCAGTTTGGAAAAAGAGAGGAAACAGCTGGAGAGAACAGGAGCTGCAAATTATGTAGGTCTTTATCACTCTGATTTAGGAAGTAGAATACCTGTATGTTTGTGCAGGAGCTGCATAGGAAGACTAAAATCATGTAGTGATGTTATGTATTTGTATCTGAATTTGGATTTTATTTTAGGGCCTTAAAGACTGTGTTTAAGAAGCAGAGATGGGCATGAACCAGCAAAATGGGATTTTGTTGTGGCTCATTCAAGATCATGAATCATGAACTTCCTGAACCTTTGGGGGGAAATGATGAAACACAGATTGATTTAGCAGCTAGCTGGAGAGGGGGAGGAATTCCATCAGTGGTTCATGCCAGGGAACCTGATACAAGGTGTTGCTCACCAGGATGTGGAATAAGGAGGACAATCCCCTTTACCAAACCCCATGGACAAGGTCATGCAACAAGTCTAAGCTGAGATACAGGGGTTGGTGTGTTGTCAGTGAAGGGCAGGGAGAGACAGGCTGCCTGCCAAGGGAAGCAATGTTCTGCTGGAGATCTGAGCTAACCTGGTTTCTGAGGCAGAAGGGTTCCTCTGACTAGCAGGAGTGGTTCTTCTGAGATTAAAATGGCTTCTGTGACTTGGTCTTATAAATAAGTTCCTTTGGGAAGATGGGAGATATACAAACAAACAAACAAACAAACAAACTCCCCCAGAGCCCCTTGAGCTGCATATTTGGCTCCCTGACCTGCCAATCCAGTAGTCTCTAGGTCCCTCTCATAGTTTCCTAAGTGCTTCTGATTAACAGGAACAGACTGTTGGGGATGAGGAGAGAAAATTAGCAAATGAACCAAACAAAGCAAAAATAGCTAAAAACATTTCTTGGCTCAATTTGTTTTGATTCATCACATTTAACAAACCTGGACTGACCCAAACCAACAAACCAGTAATTTTTAATGAATTTCTTGGTTCATTTTTTTGCTTCATGGCCCTCTCTAATCTGGAACTATTTCTTTTGGCTGTGGATCTTCTGCCTTGGGTAATAAAGATACTCAAGATTTTGTTTCTGACTCATTTTGTGCTAAAGAGTAATTTGCATGACATCGTGTTTTCCCCCTGCAAGCAACTAATGAACTGACATAAAGTTGGTGAATGGAACTCAAGGGTGTCTATTTTGTAGCATATCGTTTGGTCTGTGTTGTTATTACAATTGTTGTGTTATTTGGGGGAGGGGAAATCAAATATTCTAAAATCAAGATTATCCCACAGAACCCAGAAAGTGGGACACAAACAATAAGGTACAATATGTTGTAGGAGATGGTAAATATGGTAAATATGTTTGCATGCAGTTCAAGGGCCTCACCCAGCCACCCTTTCTATTCATCAAGAAATAAAATATATTATGACAGATTCTTCCAATGAAAGAAAGGAATCAAATGGAGAAAGATACAGGAAGTGTGTAGATATGTTTCCTTTTTTCACATTCCTTTTTCCTTGTATTTCTGAATGCACAGACATGGTACAGTGTTTTCACAGCCAACAGGAGTCTAAAATCAGATATCCATTACACCACATGAAGTTGTTATCCAAACATGGATACTGCATCCACCCCAAAATGAATCAGAACCATTTTTTTAGAATTTCAAATGTTCCTCATTTCCACATATCTCCACTGATCAGAAAGTTGGTAGGTACATTTGGATAAGTCCTATCATTTGAAAAGCTTGTGAATCACTGTATTAAACGAATGCAATGCATTCCCATTGAGACTCATGTTTATGTGCTGGTTAGAAAGCAGTTACTTCGTATGTATCAAAACATTATGAGACTGGGTTTGTTCCTCTCTAGAACTGTATAGTTGCATGAGAATTATTTTAGGAGGAGATTGTGTCTTGCAAATAGTTTAAGAGCACCATCTTGCTGGCATTGAAAATGATTATTTCCGTTTTGCTCCTGTAAAACATTTTATTGCCTGCCACAAACATGTTTCAGAAAAAAGACAGCAATGGAGAAAAATGGAAAGAAGGATTTTGCATCACCACTTTGATGTCATGTGACCATCAAAACCCTCCCCCACAACTTGCTTAAAGAAAGAAGGTTAAGTCTAATTAACTGCTAGATAGCTCAGTGCTTTAACTATCTGGCTGAAAAGCCAATGGTTAGGAGTTCAATTCCCTACTGTGCCTCCTGGACCCGGGCTGGACCTGATGCTCCATTGAGAGCCTTTCCAGCTCAGCAATTCAAGATTAGTTCTGTGGATGGTGGCTCATTGAGGAATGAGGAACATTCAGGGTCTAGTTGCATTTGGTTGTATGGCATTTTGGAAGAGGGCCATTATTCTGAGCAAGTGTCACAAATAAAGCAGAATGCAAAGCAGAATGTAGCTCTGGGATCATGCATATGAAAAATGGAAGGGAGAAAGTGACTGGGACCAAACAAGTATCCTGGATCATCTCTATAATATCAAATGTGTTGTAGGAAAGTGCTTGGGATATGCATAGGGAAGAGTCAGTCCATTTCCTTTTCTCCTACATCCATTTTTTTAAAAAGTTCTTTGTACTCTAAGCACACAGTTTGTAAATTCAAGTATATTCTAATCTTCAACAAGTCATCAGAGCCAGGTTATTCCCCTATCTGATGTGGCCAAATTAAAGAGGCACAGCTTTTCTCACTATAGGTAGAAAATCTATCTGCCTGCCATGATTGTATTAAGGATCAGCTGGTTCTGGGAGAAAATAAATAAGAGCATGTGATCCTAATTCAGCACTGACATGGTGGACCACACTGAGATTCAAACTTGTGTCAAGTGATCAAAACCCAAGCAGAGTTGTACAGTTCCAGTTACTCCTACATTTGTATTTTTAATATCTCAAGTTCTTTTTATCATCAGTATGAAAACAATTACAAATTGGGGTAAATGCTTTAAAAAAAAACAGCTGAAACATATTTGTCATCTATTTCTAGTGTGGGGTTCTGGTGGATTCATGGTGTCCAGAAGGTCCACGCCCTGCCATCATTGGAAGATCTATAGATCAGCTAAGACTTCATAAAAGATAAAAAAAAAAAACAGGTTAGCTTCCAGTGTTTTAACTTGACATATTAGGTTAAATGCAAATCTCATATTCAGTAGAAAAGAAATCTCTGGTTTGGCATCTGTTTCCCACTGACAAGGGTTTTATGATGCAATATGACTAATTCCATTCCTCACACTTCCAAGAGTTTTGTTTTCTGTGTGAGCATGTGAAACTTGAATAGAAACTAAGGCTTCTCAGAGTTCTCAGAGAGAGGGGGTGGAGGGAGGGGAGGGAGAGAGAGAGAGAGGGAGAGAGAGAAAAATCCTCCCCACTTTCTTCCAGTCTGTTCTTATTTATCACAAAGGAACTTTTCTTCTAGAACATACGTGTGACAGTGTCCCCCAATTTCCCATGCTAATTGATTGCAGATTGAAAGCTGCTGCTCAGGAAGCTGTAACTGTGAAAATAAACTTGATGGGAAGTGCCATAACATTAAACTCTGCCCTCCTGCAGCAAGTGGCAGCGAAAAGAAACCTGCCTCCAGGAGGGCACAAAAAGCAGGGAGGGGGGCGGACAGGGGTTATCTTAGCTTTTTTAACAGTTTTAATCACGAAAAGCCTATGCCATGTGAATAGGGGGAATGAATAGTAAAAGCACCAGTGCCAAAATTATTACAAATGGGGGGACAAATCCCATACAGTTCTATTCCTCTATGCAAACATGTATGCAGATTTAATCTGCTGCTTAATAATGTTTAAGTTTTTTTCTCTCTTCATGGCAGATCATTCTAGTGATAGCTCACAAGGAACCCCAAAGGGACAATATGTTTTATAGATGGCATCTGGTAGGGAAGTATATATCACAATTTCTTCCTCTCAGAGAGAAACTGAGGAAGGGGAGGAATCCCTCCGTGGAAAGATGCATGCCCACCCCCCTCCCACAAGAAATCATGTGGGAATTCTTGAAAGCAATGTGGTCATTTTTTTTTCCTCCAGGGAATATGCAGGATTGGTACCATTCCTGCACAGAATGGCATGTCTCCCTTGCAACATTCATCCAGAAAGGGCTAAAGAAATGCAAAGTTGTACAGAATTATTGCAGTTCCTGTACAGAATTGGATCATTCCAGTGCTAGATTCACTTGAAAGATGATCACGCTTTGTAAAATTTGGTCCTTTCCTGAGCAGGAAACAAATGACAAGCAAATAAAATGAAAGGACTCACTTTCATGACAAGTTGGGAAGTCCTGCTAGTGCATAGGAAAGTTTGTTAGCATGGAAAGATGCAGAGATCAAGACATGTTTTGACTGGTCATCACATCCATCACCAAAGTCCTAGATCTTGAAGCAAAAGAACAGAATTGCATAGGAGAAAACAAGAGAACCTGACAGCCACTCAGCTGTGCCAGAAGAAAATTGGTTTTAAAGACCTGGAAAGTGAGAAGGAAATGAACAGTGAACTACAATTCCCATAGCAGGAATTATGGTTTTAACACTCATATACATCCTTAATGCTCATAATACTCATCAAGCACCCCAGTTTTTGGGTACGGTACCAATCAACTTGACTGAGTGATTTTTAAAAAAAAAAATGAAAGAAAATCAGGAAAGCAATATTTAGAGAACAAAAATAAGTGAACAATAAGACCTCCTTTGCCACATCTTCAGTTTCATTGCATTATGTATGACCAGCGCTTAACCCAATAACTGTCTCTTTGTGGCAGATTCTGCAAGCTGCTACCACTAGTGACCCCTACACAGCAAAGAAGGAATATCTGATGGCTCTCTATATTTACTTTTAACACAAAATCTCCCTTTTGATATATAACACAGTACACCACGATGTTGTGCTTTGTGCAGATAGGAACAGAAAGACTCAGATTCGTGGACCTCTCTTCCTTCTCCTTCTCTGACATATCTATAATGATGTTGGCAACTTCCACCAACAGCCTTTTTTACAACCATGGCAGGGGAAGCTTCACTTGCAGGAATAATGAAATAAGCAGCATTTACACTGTGGATTATGAAGGTGTTGTACTGATACATGGTAGTTTAAAGTAAATCTAGAGACCCATAGTTGAAAAACAGATGTCTATTTCCCATTCCTCTCATACTGGAAAGGGAGTATCATCATGATTACCTGAGCTTGGATGCACCAGCTTAAAACAATGATGTTGTCTTGCACCCCTATTTCTAAGGCTCTCTTGCATGTTTCTATTTGTTTTATCATAATTTATCCTGGGGGGGGGAACTATACATTATGTTTTTATAATGTCACCAAAGTATTCTACAGCTCTTTGCATTTTATGTTTTATGATAGCTGTCAGATATTAGTTAGTGAACCTATGTATTAGACAGGTGTATAAATAAATGATCTGTATGTATTTAATTGATTTCTAAGATGGAGTCTGCAAATGTGCAAAGTCACAGTGATTCAGTCTAAAGGTTTTTTTCCCTATTAGACTGCAGGTGAAAAGAATGGGCTTAAATAGATTTTGCTGATAGAAGGTGCTGCAATAGCCATGATGCAATGTGTTACCTTATTGGACAGACAAATGTATATACCTGTATATACTCAGGTATAAACTGTCCCAAGAATAATCCGAGGGCCTAATTTTATTCCCCAAAACTGGAAAAACTTATTGACTCAAGTATAAGCCGAGGCATTTTTTAATTATACTCGAGTATATACGGTATACCAGCTGAGCTCTAAAGGGACTGGGGGGTAGTAATTGGCAACGTGTGCTGTGAGTATGGAGGCAATAAGTGGGTTAATACCATAGAGTAAACTCCCTGATTATCGCCACAGTCCCTGCACAGATGTCAATACTACCATCAGCCCCCTTAGAGCTTCATAACTAAGTCCCCTTACCCCCAAATGTTTCCAATTTTCAGGAGATTCCCTAAAATTGCTTTCTGAAGGTACCCCTGCTTCTTTGGAGTCCCAAGGTAAGTAAATTTTGATTGCATATTTTTTAAAATAATTTTCGAGTGCATTTTAAAAATGCACTCAAAAATTACTTACATTGGGGACACCAAAGTAGCAGGGGTACCCTCAGAAAATGATTTTAGGGAATCCCCTGAAATTTGAAAACATTTGGGGATAAGGGGGCTGAGTTATGAAGCTTCAAAGAGGGTGCCTCTAAACCTTCTCATTGGAATCATATGGGAAGCGGAGGCACTGCTATCGCTCAACTGATCAGGACTTGCCCTTTGCTGCCCTCCTCAAGCTGTCTGAGCACCTAATTTTACCCCCAAAACTGGGAAAACTTATTGACTCGAGTATAAGACAAGGGGATTTATTCAGCCTTCAACTAGGCCAATGAGTTGGATCTTGTGTTATTAAACGGAAACATGGAGGGAGACAGGCCTGGGGAGTTTACATTTACATCACACATGGGTGCTTCCACCATAGATTATGTTCTAGTAACCAAGGATGTGTTGACCCCAATTATTGACTTTGGGATTGAATGCTGTCCTGAGAATGACCACTTTCCTTTACTTCTTTTAATTAACTTTGGAGGTATAAAAGTGTCCACTGAGAGTGAAATAGCACTGCCACCCTCTTGTCTACTGAAAGGGAGGTCTCCGTGAGAAAACTGTTATCCTCAGATCCCCTCTCTTATCTTGGTATGCTAATTTCAAAAGCAGACTCAATCTATACAGCTCTTGAAGCCTATGATGAGTTGGTTCAGGAGCTACAACCACACCTAAGACATAAAACTACAATCTCTGGCCCCTCCAGAGCAGCCAAAGGGAATACAAGGTTTGATCTTGAGTGTAAAGCAGCTAAAAAGGAGTTAATGGCCAAGTACAAATGGTATCGTGAGCAGAACCTGGTCAGAATTCCTTCTGAATGGTTCACTCTTAAGAGTAAATATAAGGCCTTGATCAAAAAGAAAAAGCTTCAAGCCCAACGAGAGTCTTGGCAAAGATTGAAGGCTGCAGCCAACCTTAAAGATTTGGCTATCTTCTGGAAGTTAGTGGCAGGGGGAATGAGGGAATATTCCCTTAGACATGTATCACACATTTTACCAAGTGCCTGGGAGGAACACTTTCGGAATATTTATGCCATGCACCCTGACCATGCTCAAAGTTCATCAATAGTAAATGAAAAGCTCCCTGATTGGCCCCCAGTTTCCCCTGCAGAAATTTCCACCTTGATTTGTAAATTGAAAGCAGGTAAAGCTCCAGGAATGGATTATATTACCACATATCTTTTAAAGTCCAACTCTGACTGGTGGGCCCCAGTACTGGCATCCCTTTTCTCCTGGATTAATCAAACAGGATGTATTCCAGAGGAATGGGGCCTTGCCATCATTGTCCCAATCTTTAAAAAGGGAAGCAGAGGAGATCCAGCCAACTATTGACCAATTAGTTTACTTAGCTCAGTCAGCAAGCTGTATGCTAGTCACCTTTTGAATAAACTAACTGACTGGTTACAAGCAGAGAACCTCTTGACACAAGAGCAGGCCAGCTTTAGGTCTGGAAGGTCCACACTAGATCAGGGACTTATTTTTCATCATCTTGCTCAGAAATACTTGTCCCCTAAAGGAGGTGCCTTGTATGTGGCTTTTATTGACTTTAAGTCAGCTTTCGATCTTCTCCCAAGATGCAAACTCTGGGCTACGTTTGAGGAAACCAACATAGACAGGAGGCTCCTTCTTCTAATTCAACGCCTTTACCAAAACACCAGGTTGCAAGTTCTTTGCAACTCAGCAGGAGCTTTATCTAATTCAATCCCAGTGTTAAATGGTGTAAAACAGGGTTGTATTCCAGCCCCAACTTTGTTCAATTTTTATATCAATGGCATAGTGGATAAATTATCAAAATCTGACTTTCATCCTCCTAAGCTGTTCTCACGCCCTATCTCCATGTTACTTTATGCTGATGATGCAGTATTACTATCTTTAATTTGTATTGGCCTGAGAAGATTTTTGAAAGCCTTTTCTTCATACTGTAATCAGGAACAACTCGTTATTAATTATGCCAAGACCAAAGTACTATACACTCTATAGAACAGGTGGTGTGCTATAAATATCTGGGCATTGTATTCAGCTCCACATACTCCTGGACAACCCATATAAAATACTCATTATCAAATGCTCAGAAAAGTACCAGAGCTTTAAACAGATTCTTTTTTTTTCTAATGGTGGACGACATGTTCCCTCAGCAGTACAAGTCTTCAAGGGCAAGGTGATTTCACAGTTGCTGTATGGCTCCCCAATATTTGCATATGCAAATATACATTCCTTTGAATCTGTCCAGACCAAAAATTTTGAGATCAATCCTGGGTGTGCCTCCTTGCACCCCTAACACAGCCCTACGCCTGGAGACTGGATTCATTTCCATTAGAGCATGAGTAAAAGCCCTCATGATTAATTACTGGCTCAAACGTATGCTTCTTCCTGTCAGTCTGGCTCCCCTGACCCTCCTAGTCACCTTCCAGTCAGATTGGAAATCTTTTGTAGTTAAAGAAATGCAACTGATAGGTCTCTCTATTAACACCCTTATAGCGATGGGCCAGATTAATGCCAAAGCGACTGTCAAGCATAGGATATGGGATATAGATTTCCAGGAACACCTGAGCCAAATGGGCACCAATAGCATAGTCACACACAATGCATTCAAGATGTCTTTTTACCTCTCTAGCTCTATGTCTACAAATATAATCCGGGCCTTCTCCTTAGCCAGACTGAATGTGCTCCCTTCCAAACTTTTGGATGGGAAATTTCAAAATATCCCTTACACAGAGAGGCTATGTCCTTGCAATAATAGCCAAATTGAATCTGTGACCCATGTTCTTTTATGCTGCTCCTTTTATCAAGAACTACACAAGGAGGTTATACATCCTATTATTTGCAAACATCCTGAGAGACCTACCAACTACTACGCTAAGCTACTCCGTTGTCAGGTTTTGCTACGCTGCTATGATCAAACATAGATGTATAACTGATAGAGGTTTGAGCTCTCCTAATTATATATAGTGTTTTACTCATAAATTGTCATATTTACAAGCTCTGTATTTTCCAGTAATATATTTTATACTGTTTTATCATATTATTTTATACTGCTGTATCTTATTTTATATTGTTTTATCATGTTATATTTTTATTGTATTACAATTTTTGTATTTGGTTAATAACAGTAAATAAACAATCATTAGGCTTATACTCGAGTATATACAGTAAGTGCTCTGTTAATCAGTGTTCAATGGGCCTTTTGTTAGTAAGGCACCCATTCTTGTCTCTCTATGCCATGTACTAATTTATATGCCATGTATGATTAAATGTTATGTTGTTGATTAGAGATGGGCACAAAATGTACTTTTAATTCATCTTGTTATTCGTTATTCATTTTGTTAGCTAACAAAACGAATAACGAACCAGCCCATCAAAGAAAAATGAAATGAAACGAAACAGAAATTTCTGTTTTGTCTGCTTGGTTTTTGTTACCCCCCTCTTACCTTGTCACTGCCTTCCTGGTACTTGAACTCTGGAAGCTGCTGCCTGTAGAGGTGCTGGCCCCAAGCCAGGGCCTCAAAAAGCCCCTGACTAGGTTTTAAAAATAAAATAATAATAATAAAAAAGGAGCGCCGACCTGGCCCCTGGGGTTGCTTGGTCAGTGTTCTAAATCCCCCCCCAAAAAAATGAGCAAAAAAAAAAAGATCAAACAAAAAGACCCCGACTCTGGTCCCAGGGATTGCTTGGTTGGCACTCTAAAATCCCCCCAAAATAAAAAAAGAAAATGAGCACCCACCCGGCCCCAGGAGCCGTGCGGTTGGCACTCAAAAACATAAACAAAAAAACAAAAAAAATTAGGTGCTGGCCCCAAGCCACTGCCACCACCACCACCACCACCACCACCACCGGCAAGTCAAACCAAGGGTGGGCCTGAAACAGAATGAACCGAACTATCGGTTTTCTGTTTCGTGCCCACCTTTATTGTTGATTAATTTATTTATTATTTATTTCTGGGACTTATATACCGCCCATCTTCCTGGTGGGGAACTCCAGGCAGTTTACAATAATTAAAAAAAACAAATTGCATATACTAATAGGATTAAACAGATAAAACTGCAATTGCAGGAAATGGCAATGGCGGGGAGGAAGAGAAAAAAAAAATTACCCAAATGCCTCCCAGAACAGCAAGGTTTTCAGAGCCTTCCGGAAGGCAGGCAGGGACTCTGCTAGGTGCACTTCTGCTGGTAGGTGGTTCCACAGCGTTGGGCCAGCCACAGAGAAGGCTCGGGAACGGGTGGAAGTCCTCCGAGCCTCCCTGGGCATGGCCACGTGCAGCATGTGTGCCCACGACAACCTAGTTGGGCGGGCCAAAGTTGACCGCTGGTCGATCCGCTTTGTCAGGTAGCCAAGTCCTAGGCCATGGAGGGTTTTGTAAACCAAAACCAGGACCTTGAATCTGATTCGGGCTGCAACGGGTAGCCAATGCAGGCGGGCCAGAACTGGGGTGATGTGCTCGAATCGACGCACACCCGCCACCAGTCTGGCCGCCGCATTTTGGACCCGCTGCAGACGCCGAATGAGAGTCAAGGGCAGCCCCCATGTAGAGCGTGTTGCAATAGTCCAGTCTCGAGATCACCAACGCCTGGACCACTGTTCTAAGGGAGTCCCCATCCAGGTACGGACGAATCTGGGCAATTCGACGAAGGTGGAAAAAAGCAGCCCTGGACACGGCAGACACCTGGGCCTCCATGGTGAGTGCCGGGTCCAGGACTACTCCCAGATTCCGGACTGAGTCCGATGGCCTGAAGGAAATGCCCTCCAAGGTGGGAAACGGGCCACCGTAGCTGGATGGGGTAGCCCCGAAGAACATAACCTTGGTCTTATCGGGGTTGAGCTTGAGCCTGTTAATCCTGGTCCATTCCATAACTGCACCCAACCACCGATCGAGGGTCCGGACAGCCTCATCTGCAGCGGTGGAAAAGGAGACATAGAGCTGTGTGTCATCAGCGTACTGATGACAGCAGACTCCATGTCCCCTAATGACCTCTGCCAGCGGCCTAATGTAAATGTTGAACAGCATGGGAGAGAGAGAGACGACCCCTGTGGAACCCCACAAGGGAGTATCCAAGGGGCCGACAACTCGCCCCCATGCTGAACCTGCTGGGGATGGTCCTCGAGGAAGGACCGGAACCAACTGTGAACAGTGCCCCCGATCCCAGCCTCAGAGAGCCGATCCAGCAGGATACCATGGTCGATGGTATCAAAGGCCGCTGACAGGTCCAGGAGGACCAACAAGGAGGAACACCCCCTGTCGGCCCCCCGGAGGAGGTCATCTTGCAGAGCGACCAAGACTGTCTCGGTCCCCCGACCGGGCCTGAACCCAGACTAGAATGGGCCCAGGATATGCTCACCCTCCAGATGGATCGCAGCCACCCTCTCGATCACCTTGCCCATAAAGGGAACATTAGCAATCGGGCGATAGTTGGATAAATCGCCCGATGCTAGATTGGGCTTCTTCAGAATGGGCTTTAGTCGAGAGGGAAAAATCTCTTCCCTAAAGGAGGCTGTGGCGATGATAGATGCCCATTCTGATATGCTCCCTCCAACGGCTTTCATAAACCAAGATTGGCAAGGGTCGAAGGGGGTGGATGCGGGCCGGCAGTGGGCAATAGCCCTGGAGGTCTCAAGTGAGGTGACAGGCCCAAACTCAATCATGCGAGGAGACCGAGGGGGCGCAGCCGTCGGGGGTGCCGAGAGTGGGCTAGAGCAACAGGGTTCAAAACCGGTACAGATGGCCTCAATTTTTGATCGAAAAAAGGCTGCAAATTGCTCACTACTTGAAATCAGTAGGAGGAGGCCTAGACAGTCCAGGATTAGTGAGGTCACGAACCACACGGAATAACTCTGCTTGACGGTTCGAGGCCTCACTAATTCTCAGGGTGTTATAAGATCTTCTGGCCACCCTGATCGCATAAACATAGCGCCTGGACTGTGCAATGACTGCAGCCTTCTTAATCACCGACCGGTTCTTCCTCCAGCTGTGTTCCAGCCTCTTCCGTTCATGCTTCATCTCTCTAAGCTCCTCCGTGAACCACGGTGAGGAACAAGCTCAGCAGCGGATGAGGCGCCTAGGGGCGATCTGGTCGACAGCCTGGGAAGTTTCATCAAACCATTGGTTACCATGGAGTCAACCAGATTGTCAGCCAGTCCGCCAGGAGGCCCTCCAAAGACTTTGCGAAACCAATCAGGGTTAAGGAGTCTTCGGGGGTGGGCCCAAACAGTTGGCCGGAGGTCCCCGCGGGGTGGGGCGGCAATTGAAACAGAGAAAGACAGTAGGTGATGATCTGACCATGACACGGGGGTGGGAACAATGTCCCACACCCTCAGACAAGAATCCTCAGACGTGGAGGAAAATACCAGATCCAGGGTGTGTCCAGATCTGTGGGATGGGCATAAAACATGCTGGGACAGATTCATGGAGGTCATGGACTCCATGAAATCCAGAGCAGCACCAGACAGGTCATCGCCAGCATGCACATTGAGATCACCCAGTACCAGGAGGCGGGGTGTTCTCAACAGAGCTGCGGTGATGAACTCGGTGAGCTCTGGTAGGGATTGTGTTGGGTTGCGGGGAGCACGGTAACCGAGCACAATGCCAAACCTGTCCTGCTGCCCAACCAACAGATGGACACATTCCAAACCTGGAATCACCAATGCCGAGGCCCTACTGATTTGAATAGTATCTCTGTAAACAATGGCCACCCCACCCCCTTACAGCCCTCCGATCTTCCCACCCCCAGTACCAGAAAACCAGGGGGGCACAGCTGGGCGAGGGACGCCCCCCCTCTGCACCCACCCAGGTTTCAGTAATATACGCCAGGTCGGTCCTCCCATCAGCGATGGTATCACGAATGATGGGTATCTTATTATGGACTGACCTGGCGTTCAGCAGGAGGCAGTTAAGATCGGAGGCGCTGGCGGAGTGGCTCCAAGGCTCGTGACAGTGAGCTGAGGGGTCAGAATGGGGGACAGGCGCGAGATGCCTGGCCCGAGTTCTTCTTGACCGACTAACCCCCCAGCCCCTAGCGTACCGACCACGGCCCGACACAACAGGTATGGTGGTCCCTGCCTGCATAATGGAGAAGGGGGAAAAAGTAAAGAAAATGTACAGCTAAACAATAATCGGATTCAAAATACAATCAAATATACAATGGCATAACACAATACACTAACAAATAAAAATATAAAATAACCAACAATGAAAACTTAAAATAGAAGTAAACAGTATTGGGCTCACGTAGGCTGGTGATGGAAACATAGGGGGAGAAAAAGAAAAAGGGGGAGAGAGGGGGGAACCAGCCGACAGCAATGACTGCCAGCGGAGGCAGACACGCAGCCTACGAAAGCTGTCGGTGCCTCCCAGGCAGGCAAAGATGGCGGCCCGGCCCCCTCTCTGTTCGAAGAAGCGCACCAAGGCAGATGTAGGCTAGTACCAGAATGTTGGTAGGATTAGTAAACTCGGTAAGAGCAGATAGAGCCAGAACAAGGTGGCTTCCCCCCCACCAATCAGAGTCACCGAAGAGGCCTGCTAGCTAGATGATAATGGTCGACAACAGCAACAGGTGTGGCCTCCAAAGTAGAGGTCCGCTTGATGGTAATGGACCGGGGGAAAGGCCACAAAAAGATGATAGTTCAAGATCCTGTCTCCAAATCGAGGAGAAGGCTATTTCCGTCGGAGTCCGCAGATGGCTACAGCGGGAGAGGTGACAACAACCGACGGAAAGCGCCAGGATCAACGGCGGTGGCACAGCTCAAATTGCATGTCAGAGGGAAGCTGCAGCAGCAGCAGGTCCTAGGGCTAGTCCCCCAGGGAAGGGATCACAACATCCGGTGAGGGGGCAACGATGGAGACAATAGCAGTGTCCGACGAGATAGCCGCAATTGACAGCGGCGATGGTGGCAACAGCTCCCATGGGGGGGAGGCCCCCCATCCGGGGATGGTAATACCTGGTGAAGCCACAGAGCAGCTGCAACAGCGGCGGATCTCTGGACAGACTCCCCATTCCGTAGAGGGTGGCTGCGTCCGACAACAGTGGCAACAAAACTTCCAGTGCCTGACCCGCCCCCTGACTGGAGGCAACGTTTGGCAGAGGAAACACCAGGCCAGGACAGATGGAGCATCCGGCGAGGCATAGAGCAAGCCACAGTAGCGACTTCCAGGGCAAACCTCCACACCGAGAAGGGTGGCAGTACTCGGCGGGTGGAGGCTGCAGACGTTGGCGACTGCGACGGCTCCAGGTGTAGGAGCCCCACATCGGGAAGGATGGAAGTGTCCAACGGGGCTGCAAGGTAGCCACGTCGGCGGAGGTTCCCAGAGTGGGCTCCCTAACCGGGAAAGTGACAGCTTCCGGCAGGGGGGGCGATGGAAAGGGGACTGCAAACAGCAGCGGCACTCACGGGCAAACCTCCACACTAAGAGAGATGGAATACAAGCGGCGGCGGCAGCGGCGATTCCCAGGTTGGCAACGTAGGACAGGTCGCAGGCAAGCAGCACATCTAGGCAGGGGCGACGAGCAGCTGGAGTGAGGCCGGGCGGTGACAGCGGCGGCGATGGTCGGGGCCGAGGGATCTGCGCGCAGGCAGCCGCAAAGTCACTCATGGCGGCGGCGGCGGTCCACAGCGGTCCATAGCGCCATAGCGCAGCAGCAATGCCCACTGCCGGATCGAACAGGCAGCACGAATGCAGCAGATGGATCGAACAGGTCGCAGCCAGGTCTCGCTGGGCAAACAACAAGCCATCAGGGAACTGGGGAGAAACTGGATGGTCCCAGGGCAAAAATGATTACTAAAAACCTGGAGATTTTAATGTTAATTTTTGAATGTCCCAGGGGCTTAAATGGCTTTACAGACAATACAAACAAGCAGCGGCTATATAATCTACTTATCAAATATTCCCAGTGGGCGGCGTCCCCCTGTGGCAAAAGACGTTGGGCGGCAAGCGCAAGGGGCTCCCAGCCTCAGAGATACAACTCCAGCAGCCATCCGCCACTGCACTAGCCATCCGCCTCTGCTCCAGCTTCAGGGAGGCGTGGAAGCAGGCAGGTTGCTAAGCAGGTACAAGTTGGAGGTGGAGGTGGAAGTAAAAGGGGGACGCTCATATCGGTTAGAGGAAAAGCCGAAGAAAAGCGGTGGACAGCTTCGTTTTTGGCCTGACCCCTTGAATCCCCCTTCACAGCCAGGCGAGCCCCAAAACAAATTAAAAGAAACTTAAAACAAGGCAGCAGGTGAAGTAAATAAAAACTAAAACATGCCGGAGCATCCTGACTTAAACTGCTGTGTGTGTGAATCTTGTTTATCACTCACTGATTTGTCCCTATGTAACTTATCTGTATATATATATATGTATGTGTATATGTGTGTATATATGTATATTTATGTATATATATATATATATGTGTCTGTGTATATATATATATTCCATATATATATATATGTTTTTGTTTCTGTTTCTGCTTCTGTCTATGTAATTGTTCAACAAATATTTGCTTTCGCTGACAGAACAAAATACTTTTGACATCTTTATTCATTCCCCTTAGTATTTCTTCATTGGGCCACATTTCAATTTTAAAAGTTCTTTACATCTGTTCAAGTGCCAAACATAGTAGCCTGTATTGACATGAATGATTCTGTGCCGCACACAGAAACCAAGATTAAAAAGCACTACAGTGCAAACACAGTTGAAACCAATTTTACCTTTTCCTTTCATACTGCATTATCTTAAGATGTTCTGAGATTGCTCTGAATCATATAGCATGTTTATGGTCTCACTGTTCATTAAATGCAATTGATAGTTACTTATGTTTGTCCACAAGTTCTACATTTTCATTTTGGAGCTTTAACTGTATTTGCTGGATGGCTTACATTAAAGTAGTAATAATTTAAAAATGATTACTAAAAACCTGGAGATTTTAATGTTAATTTTTGAATGTCATTTGCTTATTTGTAATTGACTTAAATGAGTAACTTTTACAGACAATACAAATCACCAGCTAGTGATGCTATATAATCTACTTATCAAATATTGATGGCAGCAATGACACACTGGTTAAGATAAAACAGGAAGTGGAAGCACCCAGTTTCTTTTTAATGGCCCCACTAGAGAAGTGGACCAAAAGACAATGTATGAGTTCAGAATATACTGTTGATAATCTTCAGTGTTCACCAATGCTATTAGGTATCTAACTCAATCTGTTATCTAGTATTGGGTAGGTAATGTGCAGCTTTCCAAGCAGTGTCAGATTGAAATACCCATTATCCTAGATCCCTTTTTCTCAAACTTGGGGTCCCCAGATATTCTTTGATTGCAACTCCTAGGAGCCTTCACCACTAACTGTGAAGGGCAGTCCAAGTTGCAGTTCAAAAACATCTGGGAGTTGCAGTCCAAGAACATGTGGATGGGTACATGTGCCCTAGTTTCGGAAGCACTGCCCTAGATGACATATCCAATGGTGAGGAATCATAGGAGGTGAAGCCCAGGTGAATCTGAAGGACCCTACATGCCCTATCCTTCTTCTAGTACTCTTTACCAGTACAGACACATTGAGATTTTGCAGATTATTACACTAGTCCTAAGAGCCAGCATTTGTTTTACAAGATCTTATTTGTGATGGATATATTAGTAACTCTCTTAATTTTAATACACTTCCTTTCAGTTCTACCTTATGGAGTGCAATAAAGTGAAACATCCTAAGACAATTTTCATTTTGTTTTTGCTGGAAGTAAGAGCTTTTTATTCATGAGCATCATTTACATCTCACTGTTAGAGTTAAACTGAGAGAGTCTTTATTAAAATGCCATGCTCTCACTTGCCTCAGGAGATACAACATGTTTTGTTCATATGCAAACCCTTGGGGACAATAAACAATATGCTATATGCCAACTACATCATATTAATTTTTATAACACCTGGAGTGACTAAATTGACTGAGCATATCAATTTAATAGAACACAAAACAGTGGAGCCAATACAAAATAACAATATTTGAGGTCACAACACCTCCTCCTAAAAACTGGAGTTTAAATTAGTGGACCAGGTTCCTAGCCCTACTTTTATTCCATTATGGGAATGATTAAGACAAAATTAAGTAGTTTTAATTTTCACTGATTTCAGAGAGAATCGAGGCATTTCTCACTGAAATAAACTAGAGTTCAAAATGTTCACCTTTGGTTGCATGGTGTCCTACTTTGCAGAATGTCATAGCTTTTTCCCAATCAGCAATCATGTTTTCTGATATCATGGTGCAAGATACACATGGATCCTGATAGGGTTTAGTGTAGACCCCAGGACTACCATTACCTTAACAAAATGGAAAAACTCACCTGTCATTATCATTGTGCTAAGAAAATGGTGACAGATTCCTTCAGACTAAATGAACAATCCATTGGGATCACATTTGTGTTTAATTTTTACTCCATTTATCCTTGTTTCTAGATAGGAATGCAGCTATGGTAGCCACTAAGATTTTGAAATGAATTTGCAGAAATTATAAAAATGAATATTGACCAGAGCATGGTAGTACCTAGCCACATATAACTATTGGTTATAATTAATACTAAAGGAAAATTTCATCAGGAATTGGAAATTGTCATTCTGGGGGACTATAATTCCCAGAATTCCCTAGAGTGCCATGGTTGGCTAGGAGATAGTAAAAATAGGTTAGAGGAGATGCCTTTATAGGCCACTAATAAAAAACAAAACAAAGAACAAAGAACATTGCAAGCTTTGAGTGTAAATCACTCTTCTTCAAAGCAGGTCCCAGAAGTTCAGACATGATGTGCTTTACCAGGAGGCTACTTTTAAACTCCATGCTAGATGATGTTGCAGCCAGGCAGGAGTGTTATTAGAGGCAGAAAGTTGGAGGGCAGTTGTAAAAGCTGCTTAAGCATTAGGTTTCACACCCCCATTCTTCAAACAAAGGAACATCGGTCATATACCACCACCACTCCCTCACCCATCTCCACATGGCTTCTATGAGACATACAATCCCTGTTGGCCAGAGGAAGGAGGGGAGAAAAGGGTTGATGCAGGGGACACACGTTTCATTCTGGGATTGGGGTAAAATTTAGTAAATACACTAGGTTTCCCAATTAGAACCAGATTGAATTAAAGTGATATTACCTAGTAGAGATGGGCACGAATCAAAAAAATGGCATTTCGGTTTTTCGTTTGTTGTTGAGAGGTCTATTTCCATTTGTTTCCGTTTGCTGCGATGAATTTTTGGAAAAATTTCATTTCCATTTTTCATTTTTTCGTTTGTCGTTTCTACCCACTTTTTGCGTGATTTTTAAAGCATTTCCGTGCGCGGGTGTCCCCCAACGCCCCAGACCAGAGGGAAAACACACAAAAAAAAGGATGCTGGCAGAGACACAGTATAGACTAGGTACGCAGGGACGCTGCAAAGGCAGCAGCGGGCGTTGCCCAGGGTGCAAAGGCAGCTGCAGAGTTACTGCACTGTGGGGCAAGGGAAGGCACTCACTGAGAGGTACGCACGCACACACAGAGGAGGCTGCAGGAGTGAAGCTAGAGTCGCTGAGACAGCAATCCTACCCTAACTCCCACCAGAGACTGCAAGGAGGACAGGGGCTGCCAGAGCTTTTTATGCCCTCTGTGGCTGCCAGACCTGCAACCTGGACATGCTATTGGTTGGACATGATCCCATCACATGTCTTGCTCCATTTTGTGGCTGGTGGCAACATCCATTTTAAAGGGAAAAGAAAAATACATCGCGATGGGAGAACACAAACCAAACATTTTAAGGACCCCAACCCCCCTGGTAGGTATTATTAGACAATATAAATAATTATCACTGCATTTTTATGGATATCCAGGGCGTTTGTAACATTTAAAACAGCTCATTTCATTGTGCGTCGCCATTAATGGAAACGAAAGGTAACGACCACAATTTTTGTGGTTCTGTTTGTTTCATTGCCTTTTCATCACAATTTTCGTTAATCGTTTCGTTACGTAATGGAATGACAAACGAATAACGGAAACGAAAAAATGTTCATTCCCTGCCCATCTCTATTACCTAGTGGTTGCATTCTTGCCCTTTGGTGATGTGCCTCATTCTAGGTCTGTGGGTGAATGCCAGCTCTTTTTTGGTATCTTCACAATTCCATCAAAGCAAAAAGGGGGTTGAGCTGCGTGGCCATCACAAGACACAATTGCAAATATAATATACAGGCAATACTTTTATAGGCCACTAATAAAAATAAAAATCAAAGAACATTGCAAGCTTTTTAGTGTAAATAACTCTCGATCAAAGCAGGTCCCAGAAGTTCTACAATGGTAAAATATGTGCTTTACCAGGAGGTTAATTTTAAAGTCCTTTGTTAGATGATGTTGTTAAAATACATGGCTAGATGATGTTGCATCCAAGGCAGGAGTCTTGTTAGAGGCAGGAAGCTGGAGGGAAGTCAAAACAGTAGTGTCCAGGCTGAACCACACTAAAACACAGTTGGAGATAAATCAGAAATAATTTCTTTCTGTAGTGCTGCTGTAACTTTTTGGTTCCTTATAGTTCCTTTTAAAAGTTAGAATTTCTTTTGTGGTTTCTTTTATAGTTATGTGCCTCAATAAACACCAGAGGAGGAATATCTAATTCAAACACTGTTTCATGGCTGCACCTTGCCCTGCTCAGTGAAAACAGATTTTATAAAGCAGTTCTGCAGTACACACTCCTCTCTCCCCATCTCTCTTTCTGTATGTGTGCGTGTTTGAATCAACCTAAAATGTTGTGCCATTAAGTCTGGTAGATTGCCACTCTCTCCTTATGGAGACACTCTTTGACTGTGCAAGTCACCAAAGACTAAATGGTCAATGGCAGGGGATAGGGGTAGTAGGGAAGATAACCCCAACCCCATCAGTCACACATGGTTCAGGGGATCTTAGCTTGCGTGTCTCTTGAAAGGCATCACGTGGATTTGTATTCACCGAGTCTGGCTCCACAATCAGGTGTTCTAACCCTTTTGAACCCAAGAATCATAAAATTCTAAGCATGGGTCCCCAGGGGCTATCTAAGCTAATCTGCTGTACAATACAATGCAATACAAAAGCTACAATGCAACAAATAAGTACATCTCTTTTGAGAGACTGCCATGCATCTTCTGTTGAAACATCTTTATCCAAAGCCCAGCATCTTATGAGGCTCCCATGAAAAAGCTCATATGTCTGGAAAAAAATCTCCTAATGTTTAGCTCAGATTAGCTCTCCACACACTGATCTTTGACCTGATAGTCCATCTTCTCTCTGACAGACTTTTGGATATTTGAAGGCAGCAGTCATATCTGCTCTCATTCTCATCCACCCTTTTCAGTCCTTCCAAAGAAGACTTTGTTTTCTCCTAGGGCATACAGTAGTTGAATCCAACTGAAATACCAAGCAGTGGAATTTTGGCAATATTTACAATTGGTGTATCAAAACTGACCAGTTAGTGATATTTTCCAATGAAAGCTGGGAGCATTTCTCCAAGAACACCCAAATCCTTTAAAGGGTTAATGAACAGACCTCATATCAAAAACATCTCCAGTGTCTGTTTGAACTTTTGCCAACAATAACAGCTAAAATATTTTACCCTCTTACCCGTGCTGAAAGGCACATTCAACATTTGCAAATAATTTAGTTCTTCGAATATCTTGGATATTGCAGGCCCTTTCAATTAAGTGAGCACCCAGGACAGTCCCTGTTCCCATACAAAAGAGGAAAGTAGAAAAGCCCTACAAATGCTCCATCATTATTCATTCAGCAAAAATCTTTTTAATTCATGCTAAATCTTAAATATGCCTTTTCAGATTCCTGTTGAACTATAGAAGCATTATTTGAGTCAACGACATTGAGCACAAGAATGCAGACATTTGAAGAAGTATCATGTTTAATAGTAGCTCCGGTTGGGGGAATAATACCAGAAAGGCATCTGTTGTTTACAAAGTTACAGAAAACACTAATGCTGTGTTTATGTGCAGATGGAAAAATATCTCTGCTTCCTAGAGCATCTCTGCTACCACCTGTCAGCAATGAAATTATTTTAATGCATCAGATTTTCTTTGCCACTTGTGCCTACACAGAAGGCCCAAGTTTGAATTATGATTCATCCACCCCACATTAATCCTATGGCTGTGAACTGTTTCAGTGAGACTTCTTTCATTCCTAATGCCCTTATCTGTTCCTACTCTCTATCATACAATGTTTCTCTCTAGAAACAACCCTGTTGTATATTTTTAGCCTCAGAGTCCATGAACACTAGGGGAGTTTTGGACTAGCAAAATGCTTTTTCCATGTCAAAACAGCTACAGGCACAACAGTCACCCAATCCAAAGGCCAGTACACCTACAGAAAAATTTGCTGGAGTCAAGGAATGGTGAACAATATAGTGTCCTCTCAAGACACTTTCTAATTGATATCAACTAGAGATGGGCACAAAATATAAAATTAGTGTTTTGTTTCATTTTATTTTGTTACTCATTGCATTTCGCTCATTTTGTTATTAAATAATTTTTTAATAAATGTTTTGTAATGAAACAAAATGAGTAACAAAATGATTCAGAAGCTGTCGCCACCAGGGTGAGATTTTTTTTGTCCTCACAGTCGGACCAGTCCAAAAAACTGAATTTCCCACTGCCTGCTCCATTCTGCCTTGCCACTGGGTTTTTGGACTGGCTGGGCTGTGGGGAGTGGGGGCGGCCCCCAATCCCTACAGCCCAGTGATGGTGAACCATTTAGAGACCAAGTGCCCAAACTGCGATTCAGAACCCACTGTTTTTTTTTTCAAAGTGCCAATACAGCAATTTAACTTGAATACAGATGGCTGTGAATGGGCGATGTCGGGTGCCCACAGAAAGGGCTCCGAGTGCCACCTTTGGCACCCGTGCCATAGGTTCGCCAACACTGCCACAGCCTGACCAGTCCAAAATACCCACCTGGTGATGGAATTCATGGGAGGTGTTTTAGAAGCCAAGCTGACATTGGCTTCAGGAAGAAAGACGAGAAAACACACACACAGAGAGGTGCCTTGTTCTCAGCCAGCTAAGCAGACAGACAGGCAAAAGACTGATGTGTTCATCTCAGAAGCCTTCCTTTTATTCTGTTATCTATGTTGACAAGTAACTGATTGGAGCACTTATGAATACAATGGTTCTAATAGGAGGCAGGTGCCCTTTAGCCCTTTGGCCCTGCCTTAAAACAAAAGGTTAGAGGAAATAGAAGGTCACATCCTCTCCAGGAATGCCACATTGGCAGCCAGGAGTGTGTTCACTCACTGAAGCCCTTCTTATCCTCAGTTTTTCTCATCTGTTATGCCCTCAGGACAAGTCACATCCCATTGAAACTTTCCACCTCCCAAGGGGAAACCCAGGTGTAACTAACTTTCAGTTTCTAAATATTGTTTCTCTACTAACAAACAGACAACCAAATTATGATTTTTATTCTATAACATTCTTATGGTTTTTATTACACAGCCTGAAGCAAGATCCTGCAGCTTCCCGGTTCAGAAACCAAACTAAAAAGTATTGGCTCATTTCATCTCGTGTCAATACGCTGTTTGCCGTTTCATTTCATTTCGTAACTTTTTGAAAGCTTACTAAACAATGAAACAGTGTGCCATTTTTCATAAGGTGCCGATCTCTAATATTAACTCTACCATCTCCCCATTCTCATTCTTTTCTGCCATAATGGACTCTAAGCATATTTGTTTCACACTGGTGTCCTCAAGGCTACAGGTGCAGGAGGAGCACAATAAATTGCTAAATGTGAGTTATTTCAAGAATGTGTGTGCACAGATTGTCGATCTGCATCTCTTAAGAGAACAGCAATACAGCTGGTAGCTGTGAATAAAAAAATAACATCTGTATTCAGTCAAAGTTTAATAGTTATGTCAGCTCACACACTGCTCATATCATTGTCCTCTCTTACCTTCCCTGTAAACATCTTGATTGAGGGAAAGTTAAGTACTTTTGTTCCCCAAGTTCAGGGATAGCTTAGTTCCCTGAGTTCAGAGATAGATAGTGACCTCACTGCCAGATCCAATAAATAAATAAATAAATAAATAAATAAATAAATAAACCCTTGGACTGATTAATGTGTTTGGTGAAAAAAGTAGGTAGTGGGAGTGCACCTACTGACCATCACTGTGTCTTGTGTCATTACAGTCGTGACCGACTCTTTGTGACCCCATGTCCATGGAGTTTTCTTGGCAGGAATACTGGAGTGGTTTGCCAGTTCCTACTCCAGGTGCCTACAGCACCTGGTATTCCCTGGTGGTCTCCCATCCAAATACTAACCAGGGCTGACCCTGCTTAGCTTCCGAAATCAGGTGAGATCGGATGTGCTTAGGGCATCTAGGCAGCACAGACCATCACTGCTATCCCCAATTCTATTTCTAGCTTTTGATAATTTTGCATAAAAGTGTAATAGGATATTTTAAATATATTTTGCTGAAGTATTTTTAGAGTTACAGGAACAGTGGAAATGGTATGTACAACTTCTCCACTGCCTTCATGGATTCAGTGAATGTGAATAAAGCTAATATATGTATAAGCCTCGGAAGAGCTAAGCATATGCATGAACCAGAGGGACCTGCACACTGCAATTCTATATAAATCCACTCAGATGCATGTCTCATTGAACCTACTAAGCTCATTCCAAGATGAGACGATATAGGGTAGATGCTTCAGTTACTTAGCTTTTCCTTGGTTGTGTCGCACATTGGTAACTAAGTTTGTTCGTACAAGATTGCTCAGTAGGTTTTAAATCAGTCATTAACAGAAGAAGATGGTCTGACATGGGGGAAAAAGAATGTTTGAGATTCTCAAAATTGACAAGAACTGAGGTAAAGATTAGCTTTCTGCATTTTAAGCAAAGACTGTGTGAAGTCCACCTTTCTTAATTTAAAAAAAGATATTATTTTCTTTTTATTTGAATTACCATAGAAGACAAGTTGTCTACTAGCTAGGGCACAATGTTTGCCTCACTGCACATTATGCATACTTTACATTGCAGAGTTTTTATGGCCTCATGTAGTAAGCATTGCGTGAGAGATTAGTTCCATCTTCTTGAAACAGAAGACATGGCTAAATAAAGCCTACTTTGCACTATTTGTTTTTACAGAGAGCTCTAGCTTCAGGCCACCACCAGACATTGTGAAACTGGAGAAAAGCTGGGTATCCAATAAAAGCAATTAGCACATTCATTTTGGAGAAAAATCAGGAGTGGAAACTGGACCCACACCAAGGCCTCTAGCTTCCCATGAACGCTCTGCTTTTGATCTAGTGGCTCATCTATTTCATGTGTTCAAGAAAGGAAAAAAATACAATTAGACTCTACACAGGCTACAATCCTCTTTTAAAAGGAATATCGTGTGGCAACCTCTCAGAATTGATGGAGATGATATATCATCTATCTCTGTCTCTATCACAGTCTATCTCTTTATCAATCTGCCAGCTGCAATGCAACCACTCTTGAAATCCATCACCACCAAAGGATTTGCTAAATTTACTGACTGATTGCAAACACCTCCCCACCACCACCAGGGAAGGGGCCCCAAAAGAAGGTCAGAGAATGGTGGTACAGGTATTGTAGGAGAGTGTTAATTGCCTAAACTGCTTTATGCTTGGGTTCAGACTTGGTTTTGGGACCAAACTGGCCTTGATAATTGTGAGAGATTAACTTTATTGAGTAAGACACAAAGAGTGTGCAACATTCGTTCTCCTCAAATTGCATGGCATTAGCTGGAACTGATTATATGAAAGAGGTATCAAGAATGCTTTGTTTTATTCCTACATTGAGTATCCATCATGGTTAGTGGCACCAGGAGAGTGATTTGCAGCCTGGTGGAAGCTGTGCTGTGGGATGTCATGAGGCACTTTTTTTTCTTTTGCTTCCAGTGCTATTGAATAGCTATGTGACATATTTCTGAGATTTGGAGTAAGGTGTCATCAAAATGCTGCTGCTACTTATCTCTATTTATCCATCACATCTGAGTTACATATTGTCACATATTTCTTTCTTTCTTTCTGTTTGTTTGATTGATTTCTAATCTGAGTTCCTTCCAAAGTTGAAAACATGTGGGGCAGGAGAACAGCATTTGAAAAAGTGATGCACACTACAGAGCAGTGCAAGGATAGTGGGAAAGGGTGGACAGAACCAATGAACTGAATTTGAATTCTGGCAGCTTCGGGAAGTTGTCTATTTTGATGGGATAACAATCCCTCTGAAGAAACAGAGGGGTTATTTGGGTGCTTCTGAATTCCCTGGAGCATGCTGGGTGATCTCAGTGGCTAGGACCACTTTTTGCTAACCATCTTCCACATTTTTCAGCTATGGCTATTCCTTAAGAGGGATAGCTTCACTGTACCAGTGGATTTGGCAACCACAGGGCTGGCTTATTGCAATGCATGCTACATATGCCCGTAATCAAACACGATTCAACAGCTTGCTCCCATGAGACGAACCTGCAAAACAGGATGTTGTGAAGGCTGGGGAATAAGAGGTTTGGGAAAATTAAATGAAAAAAAAATGAAATGTGGCCCTGCACTGATGCACACTCAGAACTGGATTTAAAGAGAGAGAGAAAGAGCCAATGTTGTCTTGAATCTATGTTATGGGTCTTGAATAGGGATGGGCACTTTACAAAAAACGACACATAGTATTGTCGTTTCGTAAGCTTACAAAACCTTACAAAATGAAATGAAACAGCAAACAGTGTGTCGTCAAGCAATGAAATGAAATATCATTTTTTGTTTTGGAAATGAAACAATTTGTCCTAACCTCTTGATCCAGCCATCTTGAGAACAGAAGGTTTATTTTTAAACTGTGATTTGTTTTCCTTCCTTCCCGCATCTCAGCTGTTGAGATAGCTTATCTCTGATCTGCCTGAAGCTAGCCAAGACCGTGGCTCTTCCCTTCACTCTCTGTGTCTGCAGGTTGATTTAAACTGATTGTTTTCCTTTCCTGATTAATTGAAAAACCCCTCTTTTGCTTTCCTGATAAAATAGGACTGTGGAGGTTATTTTTAAAAATATTTTCCTTCCTTCCCTCACCGCACCCCAAATCAGCTGTTGAGCTTATTCCTTCAATCCTTCCATACAGCAGCTAGCCATTAGGTTTCTAGGTTGTTTACAGAGGGTTCTTTGCTTGAAAGCAAATTGATTGGAAGGTCTGAGGATCTTTGATTTAGGGCAGTGGGGTCTCTGTTAAATAATAAAAAAGGAAAGCTCCCCATTATTTAAAACTTTACGGAGTGTTTTGTTCCATTTTGTTTTGTGATGAAAATTCTTTTAAAAATCCATTATTAACAAAGCAAAATGACTACTGAAACAAAACACTGTATTTCCATTCTGTGCCCATCTCTAGTCTTTAAGAAATCACCTGTATTTTCCTTATGAAAATAAGGAACTTCCCTTATAAAAATACAGGTGATGTGAAACAAAATTGAAGCCATCTGAACCGGTCTAGATTCTGGTTGCTCTAGCCTCTCCTTGAGTTCCCCTGGTGCTGCACCCCCTTGGTCTCCTCATTTGGTTGAGTTTGGGCCTGTCTCCTCTATTGAGGCCTCCAGGGCACTGGCCCATTGCAGGCCGGCAGCCTCCCCTTTCGACCCTTGCCCATCTTGGCTTATTAAATCTGCCAGAGGGAGTATGCCTGAGTGAGCTTCTGTTATTTCCAATGCCTCCTTCAGGGAAGAGATTTTCCCCTCTCGCCTGAAGAAGACAGTGGTGAAGCCCACCCTAAAGAAACCTGACCTGGCATCGGACGAATTGGCAAACTACCATCTGACTGCCAATGTTCCCTTCCTGGGCAAGGTAATTGAGAGGTTGGCCGCTGTCTGGCTCCAGTCGTTCCTGGAGGAAGAACAAGTCCTTGACCCATTCCAGTCCAGGTTCAGGCCGTGTTGGGGGATTGAGACAGTCTTGGTCGCACTGCAAAATGACCTCCTCCGGGAGGCTGAAAGGGGTTGCTCTACCCTGTTGGTCCTTCTGGATTTGTCAGTGGCCTTTGATACCGGTGACCATGGTATCCTGCTGGACCGGCTCTCCAGGGTGGGGATCGGGGGTACTGTGCTCAGCTAGCTCCAATCCTTCCTGGGGGACCGTCCCCAGCATGTGCAGCTTGGGGGGGAGTTGTCATCTCCTTGGATGCTCCCATGTGGGGTTCCACAGGGGTCGGCTCTCTCCCCCATGCTGTTCAACATCTATATGAGGCCGTTGGCTGAGGTCATTAAGAGATTTGGAGTCTGCTGTCATCAGTACGCTGATGACACACAGCTCTATCTCTCCTTTTCCATCTCTGCAGTTGAGGCTGTACAGACCCTCGACATGTGTCTGGATGCGGTCATGTAATGGACCAGGACCAACTCAACCCAGAGAAGACTGAGGTTATGTTCCTTGGGGGTCCTTCTTCTGGACGGTGGACAGTGTCCAGAATCTGGGTGTGGTCCTGGACTCGGCTCTCTCCATGGAGGCACAGGTGGCTACCGTTTCCAGGACCGCCTTTTCCCACCTTCAGCAGATTGCCCAGATTTGTCCGTATCTGGATGAGGACTCCCTGAGAACTGTAGTGCAAGCACTTGTGATCTTGAGAATAGACTATTGCCATGCTGTCTATGTGGGGTTGCCCTTGACTCTTATTCGGTGACTTCAGCAGGTACAAAATGCTGTGGCCAGACTGGTGGCTGGTATGCATCGATATGACCACATCACCCCAGTGCTGGCCCGCTTGCATTGGTTACCCGTTGCGTCCCGAATAAGATTCAATGTCTTGGTTTTAATTTATAAAACCCTCCATGGCTTGGGATGATTACCTGGCAGAGCAAATCTCTCAAAAATCAACTGAGGCCCGACCTACCAGAATGTCGCAGGTGCTCTCACTTCAGGTGGCCACGCCCAGGGAGGCTCAGAAAACAGTGACACATAACTGAGCCTTCTCTGTGGCTGGTCCTGTGCTCTGGAAGCATCTCCCGATTGAGTTGCACCTTGCACAGTCCCTGCCAGCCTTTAAAAAAGCCTTAAATACCTGGCTTTTTTGTGAGGCATTTGGCGACAGTTAAAAAAAATATTTCCCTTTTGTCCCACCATCATGCCTATAACCACTTTTTGTAGTTCTATTATGATATCTCATTTAGTTTATTATTATTATTGTTTTTCTTTTTTTGTAAACCGCCCGGAGTTCCTCTGGAAGATGGGCGGTATATAAGTATTTAAATAAATAAATAAATAAATAAATAAATAAATAAATAAATAAATAAACAAACAGGGAAATTTGATTATGTGAGGACAAAACTTCAATTCACTCATTGCTTAATTAGTTTGAAAACAAAAGCTAAGTAACAGTAACACTTTCAGCCTGTTTTTGCTGTGGGTTGTATTAAGCTATTGCTTTTGTTCAAATTTAGATTATTTCATGACTGGTTTAGGCTGACATTTTATTGTATAGTTGCATTATGCCACTCTCCTACTTATTAGATTTTATGGAATTTTAATGCAGCTTTAGTGCCAGTTGTTTTATTTCATTATATTAGTTCTAAATCTTGTGGTTTGTAACTGGTTTGGGAGATCTTTTCAATTCAGAAATATGGCCTTAAAATGTATTCTGGAAAAAAACACCACTAAGCAAATAATTGGATTGAATTCCTATTTGCATTGGGTAGATATATTGAATCAATATTATTTAAATTAGTTGTGACTGACTTATTTTCAGGGATACTACTTTAAGTAAGATTGAATAGGAATTCAATCCAATTATTTTAATAATCTCTGTTTTGTCTGAGCAGAATTAAGATCACTTATAATACTTCCATTAGAAGCAATACATTGTCGGCATGCTAAAAGTTGACCGTGACAGGTTCTAAGGCCTACTAAAGGTTCCCTTTGTCACAAAAACAAAAAAGCCTCAGGAGAGGTAATGGGTAGCAGATAGAGATGGTGTTTCATTTTGTTTTGTTTCTTTAATAGTTTCATTGCATTTCATTACTAACAAATGTTTAAAGCAGTTTTGGAATGAAACAAAACAAAACAATTTGTTAATGGCTCCCCTAGGTCCTAGAGGAACCAAATCACAGGGGAGTTTCTTTAGTCCCTTCCATGTAACCCTCCCAAATTTGGAGAGGTTTAAGGTTCAGGGGCTGAGTTATTAAACTCCAAAGGGGGTTCCCCTTGGAGAAAATAATTTCTAATTGAGTTGGAAGCTGATAATAGTTCCCCCACAGGTGGGTGATCATTGGCTTCCAACTCAATTAGAAATAATTTTCTCCTAGGGGGACTCCCTTTGGAGTTGAATAACTCAGCCCCTTGAACCCCAAACCTCCAAATTTTGGGAGCTTACAGGGAAGAGTCCAAAGGAGCTTACCTAGAGATTTGGTGCCAAAACATGTCGGCAATCACTATTTTCAAGTACATATTTTATGTACTCAAAAATAGTGATTGCAAGCATGTTTCGGCACCAAAATCTCTGGAAAGCCTCCTCAAGCTCTTCTCTGTAAGCCTTCAAAATATAGAGAGGTTTGTGGTTCATGGGACTGATTTATTGTGCTCCAAAGGGGAACCCCATAGCTAATTGCAAGTGTGTGTATGGTGCATGCCAGCAATATAGGGGTTAATAGGGCTTAAACTGCTTAAATTAATCCCTATATTGCTGGTGCATGCCATACACACTCTTGCAATTAGCTAATGGGCCCCCAATTGAAGCTTAACAATTTGGATCTCTGAACCTCAGACCTCTCTAAATTTCAATGGCTTACAAGGAAGAACTTGAGGAAGCTCCCCAGTGATTTCGGTGCCAAAACATAGTGACTGGAAGCATGTTTTGGCATCAAAACCACTGTGGAGCTTCTTTGGACACGTCCCTATAAGCCCCTGAAATTGTGATAGGTTTGGATTTTAGGGGACTGAGTTATTAAGCTCCAAAGGGGGTCCCCCTGGGGAAAAATGATTTCTAATTGAGTTGAAGCTGATAATAGCACCCTCCACAGGTGGGTGACTATCGGCTTACAACTCAGTTAGTAATATTTTCTCCTAGGGGGAATCCCATTTGGAGTTTAATAACTCAGCCTCTTGAATCCCAAACCTCTCCAAATCTTATGTGATTACAGGCAAGAGTCCAAATAAGCTACTCTGTTATTTTGGTGCCGATACATGGCTGTAATGCCTATTTTCAAATGTATAATGTTTTGTTATGTTTATGTTCTCGAAAATAGGTATCGCAGCCATGTATTGGCAGCAAAATCACTCTTCCCTGTAAACCCCCCAGATGTGGAGAGGGTTGGGGTTCAGGGGCCTGAGTTATTAAGCTCCAAATGGGTCCCCATAGAAAAAACATTCTAATTGAGTTGGGAAGCTGCTGTTTGCTCACCCATGGCTGGGGGGGGGTATTATTGGCTTCTCACTCAATTAGAATTTTTTTTTTTACTAGGGGAATCCCCTTTGGAATTTCAGAGGGTTACATGGAAGAGTCCAAAGAAGTTCCCCTGCAATTTTGGTTCCTCTAGGACAAATCTTTTCATTTTGTTTTGTTTCACAATGAAATGATTCATTACAGAACAAAATGATGAAACAGCATTTTGTTTTTCATTTTGTGCCCATCTCTAGTAGATTATTTTTAGCTAGCATTTATTACTAAAACACCCCTGATGGGATTGGAACTGCCACCAGTTAGCTAGCAGTTATTTTATTTTAAATATTAAATAGAGATGGGCACGACTCAAAAAAATGGTGTTTCGTTTGCCGTTTGGTCGTTTAGGGGTCCGTTTCGGTTCGTTTTCATTTTCATGACTTTTTTGCAAAAAATTCATTTTCGTTTCATTAGGTAACGAAATGAAAAAATGAAAACAAAAATGAAAAATTGCTGTTTCGTTAGCATTCTTTTAAGTTCAATGCATCTGCTGCAACGAAAATGAAAAACACGGCAAATTGGGTTGTTTCATTTTCGTTTTTGTTTTGTTTTTTAAAAAAATTTGTTTTGTTTTCGTTGCATAATGAAACAAAAAACAAAAAGAAAACGAAAAATCGCTCATTTCGTGTCCATCTCTAATATTAAAGTCTTCTCTCTTCTGTGTGAAGGCTCTCATTGGTTTCCCTGGAGCACTAGCAAATGGAGCCCTCCTGAAATGAAGAGGGGAGATAGGAAACTTTCAAATAAATATTTCTCTTACCAAGTTCCAGCTCATGCTAACAATTACAACATCATTCTGTCCAATAAGATTCCTTCTTTGTTAAAGTTTGATGCCAATTCCTCCTGAACATTTTAAATATACATATGCATATGATAGCAGTCTTGACCCATTACTTGATAGCATTATTATGCTGAATGGCGTTTCCCCAGAGCTTTTGCCACTTGTTTCACTCCAAAGTGATTTTCCAGAAAAACAGCAAGTTGAAAAATGATGGCTCTTCTTCCTTTTAAATGCTTCCCATTCACAGTCCTATTTGTGCTTCAAAAGTGGTTATGCTAAGATATGCAGTTTTATCTGAACACTAAAGGATTCAGTGATATATCTCAGGTGAACCAGACTGAAGAGTCATTCAAAGACAAGCTTCATTCATTCTTTAATGGAATAATCTACTTATGACAGTACATTTCTTTGCTCCTATCCCCTAATCAATGGGGCTTATTCTGAAATGACCACACAGATCATTAACCTTTTTGAGACGGTAAGTCAGTCATGACAAGCAATAGTTTACTCCCTCCATATTATGTTGACTATTGTTATGTAGAATCAAGATATCACCACCAGGATGGCTTGTATTTTTGCTGCTTTCAAATCTGTTTTGATCATGCTTTTCCTTAATGTTATTAATATAGTATATTGTTTATTTAATTCTTTTAACATATTTGAATAATTTACTGTTTTAGCTTTTAATATTGTGTTTTACTGACAAGCTGTTTCATTTCTATTAGAAGAAAGAGGGGATTAAATAAATAAATAAATAAATAAATAAATAAATAAATAAATAAATAAATAATCTAAGGGACAGCAATTCTCTCTCTCTCTTTCTCTCTTTCTCTCTCTCTCTCTCTCTCTCTCTCTCTCTCTCTCTCTCTCTCTCTCTCTCTGTCAAAAAGATCCCTAATATTTATTTTATTGTTTGGGCTCAATGCATTATTAACATGGTAGACACACTGAAATCAATTAATAATGTTGATCAGAATCTTAATTAAGTATGTTATGTAATGCTTCCAGACATACGCACGCAAACATGCTACCTTATATATAGGTGGTACCTAGTATGATGTAGAGTTACAGAGAAGGTCTCAGGAGGCCTGAATTCAGTTCCTCAGATCTGCCATGGAAATTCACAGGAGGAGTGGAACTGGTGAAACCTGCCCTTATATAATCCACATACACTGAAAATCCTATTAAAGTTCCTATACGTTAGTTCTGCCTGGAGAGCAGTAACAACAAACTCTATATGCAGTATATCTCCATATGCATATTAATTATCTATTAAGGACAATAATCTTTATTGACTTTTTAAATGATTTTTTTGCTGTTTTATGTATTCTTTTCTGATGTTTTATAATATTTGAAAGTGTTATTCTGAAGCAAAATTAAATTACTTCAGTTATGAAAACTGCATGTTTCAAACATCTTTTTCAGAGGGCAGTTTTAAATTCAAGAGGTTATCTAGAAGTCAAATGGCTTAAAATAAACCCATCTATTATTTCAAATCCATCTGTGTATTTCAAACATGGCTATTTTTAAATTCATTCTTTTCAGTTTATAAGCATGAAGTTTTTTATCCCCCAAAAACCCTTCAAATATCCAAAGATAGAACAAATTGCTTTTGTAGGCATTTTTGAACATGGAATAATGTTAGCCATGAATAATTGTAATTGACTACTCAGCTGGTTTAGAACTACATCTAAATTATATAATGGAATTACGTTAAAGGTTGCAGCACGTAATTAATTGCTCAACTTACCTAGCATAGTGTTTGACAGCTGGCCTGGACTTTTGGAAGAGGTTAGAGTAGGAAATAGAGGCCAGAAATTCCACCTTTCGGTGCTATAACAATCCAAACAGATTGAGTATTAGCACATTTCTGAACTGTTTCAAAAGAAAACATGGGGGATTGGATAGCACACAGTTCTCAGTTTCTTGTTATTTTTGGAGCTCGAGTAGATATGATCTAAATTCAAAAAGAACATAAATTGCCAAACTAAATACATTTCACCATTTACATTCTGTCTGTGACACTTGAGATGTGGGATGGTTCAAAGTTTAAGTTTCATTACGAGATTCCTGATGCAATGTGATGTTAACCAACAATGTATCAATTTATACTACAGACCTAATAAGCATGGAGAAAATTTAGTAAATTGGAAGAAAAACCCTTTCTATTCCACACATCTGCAGATTCTAAATTGCTCTGAACCAGCTCTAACAATTTAGTAGATTGGTTTTCATTTGGTTAAATAGTAAAAGTGGGAGACAGAGTCTTAAGCTGTATGAAAATATTGTCAATGTAGACTTTATTCTTTTCTAAGATATGTATACATATCTTTGTTTTATGTATAGCTCCTGAAAAAAAGGTTATAGCTGGAACGTTTTGAGCTTGAGCTTTTTACATAAGAAAAAAGTCTACATTAACAATATTTCCATACATCTTGAGACTTTCTCTCATTTATACTTTTGCCAACAGTGGCTATACCCAGTTCCTTCCGCTTTTTTCATTTCCTTCAAATCAAGTTAACCAAAGAATAACTCTTCACAAAATCCTGTAGATTTTGGTGAGCAAGGGAATGATGGAATATAAGGCAAATGCTGCCACACGTACGGAAAGACTTTATCCCAAAGCAATGTTTATGAATATTACTGCATACATTTCCTCGTGGGTGTCATGGTTAGCTGCAGCAGTCCCCTCCTAACCATGCTATCCAGTGCTTGCATCTCATTTTCTCATTCATGAAATACACACCTAGCATACCCATTTGAAATGCAAACAGGCAGATGTAGAAGAACAAAGTATTTTTGAACACTTAAATCTTGTATAAAGATCACAGATTTTTACTTCTTAAATTTAGGGGTTGATTTATGGGACCAGTCTCATGGAAGCAGAAGTGCTGCAAATCTTTTGTGCTCTGTCTCTGGGGGGTTGGGAGGAGAATGCTTCCTTTAAATTGACTTTGGGTGTTGCTGGTCTCATTTAATGTGTCATTGAAGTACCCAACATCTCAGGACAACTGCTATATTTGACCTAGAATTGGTTGATTACATTAGCTTTAGATCAACATCAGACATCTAATCTGGCTGACTTTAACACTCTGTACAAAAGCAAGCAATAACAAGGACAGTTTATTGTAGCTGCAGTGTATTCAAGCAACCTTAATTCCACACACATCCTTCCTCAAAGAGCCTATCATACCCCAGAGATAAATTGGAAAGGTTTCATTGTTATCAGCAGTTCTCGGCAACTGAAAGGTTTGTTAAACTCATTCTGATCAATTCATTAAAAGCTTGAATGCTGTTTGAAAGCCACCTATAACTAGCTGGATTTCTTTCACTATGTCTAATTCACTATGACTAATTCGCAGCAAAAGGATACAATGATTCAATTGCTGGAATCAGGAGCGAGCGAGCGAGAGACGTCTTCCTGAAAACATTACATTTCTCCACCAATGCCATCTTCCGCTATCACTGTACCCAGTAGATGCTCTAATTTTCTGCTCCCTTATTATTGGAACTATTGCTTCTCTTCTGCTGATACAATCATTAATTTCTGAATATACTGGATGCATGTTAGTCTGATGTCTTTCCTTTGACCGTTCTGCCTTGGGTCAAGACCCTCCTGTGAGTCCAAACTTGTAACAGAGTCTGCCCTCCTGTTGATATTGCTTTCAGCTTCCCTCACCAAGAAGTGATGCTTTAATTAAAGAAATGAAATTGTGGCTGAAATCCTGTTCCATATGTTATGTTGAGTCTGGTGATGTCATTAGTCTTAGGCAGCATAATCTTGAACAGCTGGTGTCTTGCAGAATACAATGTAGATAGGTTGTAGAATAGAATAGAGTTTTATTGTCATTATGCATATGCAAAATATGCACAACGAAATTAGAGTGCTGTTCCACTACACACTCTAAGCATACAAACACATAAAACATATAAAACACCATACAAAATATTAAAAACTCTTAAAATTGCTTACAAAATTTAAAACACTACTTAAAAACTGATTAAGATAGTGCTAAAACTGTCGCATTTAGCTTGGATACCGCTCTGTGATAAAAACTGTTCTTTAGTCTATTTTTCCTTGACCTAAGAGTCCTGTATCTCCTTCCAGACGGCAACAGTTCAAAAAATTGGTAGCCAGGATGCGAAGGGTCTCTCAAAATTCTAGATGTCTTCCTTGAGCATCTGGAGTTGTATAATTCTTCCAAAGGAGGAAGAGGACAGCCCACTATCCTCTCAGCAGTGTTTATGATCCTCTGGAGTGCCCTTCTATCTGCCACTGTGCAACTGGAAAACCAGACACAGAGGCAGTAAGTGATAGTGCTTTCTATAAAGCCCCAGTAGAAGGTTACCAACAGTTTCTTAGACAGTTGTTCCCTCCTGAGAAGTCTCAGAATATATAATCTCTGTTGGGCCTTCTTAACCAGTGCTTCAGTGTTGGCACTCCAGGTCAAATCCTCCTGTAGAATAACTCCTAAGAACCTACTATCCGTCACCCGCTCTACACAAACTCCATCAATAATCAGGGGCTGAGTGTCTGATTTCCTTTTTCGATAGTCCACTATAAGTTCTTTGGTCTTGTTGATATTTATTATCAGATTGTTGGTTCTGCACCACCGTAGCAGCCGATGCACCTCCTCTCGGTAGGCTGACTTGTCTCCACCAGAGATGAGTCCCACTACTGTTGTGTCATCGGCAAACTTGATGATTTTATTTTCAGGATGAGTATGAGTGCAGTCAGAGGTGTAAATACTAAACAATAGTGGGCTCAACACACAGCCCTGTGGAGTACCCATGTTGAGAGTGAGGGCTGACGACATGTAGTCACCTAATCTGTGAGCGATTTGATAAGAAATCCATGATCCAGGCACAGATGGAATGACAAAAACCAAGGTCCTTAAGTTTAGATATCAGCTTGTGAGGTATAATTGTATTGAAAGCAGAGCTAAAGTCCACAAAGAGCATCCTTACATAGGTCCCCCGCAGCTCCAAATGGGTAAGAGCAGTGTGCAAGGTGATATCTATAGCATCTTCCGTGGATCTATTTGCTCTGTAAGCAAACTGATATTTATTAAATGTGCCTGGGAGGCAAGAGATGATATGCTGGTGGACTAATCGTTCCAGAGACTTCATTACAATGGAGGTAAGTGCTACAGGTCTATAATCATTTAAGCTGTTAATAGACGGCTTCTTTGGCAGTGGAACAATAATGGAGGCCTTCAGACAAGATGGAATAGTTGACTGGGCTAGAGACCGGTTAAAAATTTCAGTAAAAACTCCAGCCAACTGGTCTGCACACTCCCTAATCACCCAACCAGAAATGCCATCAGGTCCTGCAGCTTTCCTTGGGTTCACAGTTCTCAAGATGTTTCTCACTTCCCATGTTTCAACAAGAAGGAAGGGGCTAAACTGTGCTGATGGCTGTGATGTAAATACCTCTGTTTGTTCTGTCTCAAACCTAGCAAAAAAATTGTTCAGTTCTTCAGCCAAAGAAGCATTTCCAGCAGAAGGGGCAGCATAATTAGATCTATAACTAGTGATTTGCTGAACCCCTTGCCACATTTGCCTCACATTATTATTACTGTAAAAACAAGCCTCAATCTTCTTCTTATAATCCACCTTTGCTTTTTTAATGCCTCTCCTCAAATCTGCTCTAGCAATGCTATACCTGATCACATCACCAGACTTGAAAGCCTTATTCCTGTCATGCAGGAGGCACCTCACCTCTTTGGTCATCCATGGTTTCTGATTTGGATAGATTCGGACACGTTTATCTAGGTTGTAATCTCAGTACTTAAGTTAGCTCAAATAGAAAAATAAGATTTAGCCTCAAAGTCAGAAGAGGAGAAGGAGAAGGAGGTGTCAATTACCTAGAGATTTTATGCCAAGCAATAGACCTGTTATTTATACAAAATGAAGTAATCCCATTCATTTTATTTGCCACTAGTTGTGATTAATTTTAGCTAGACCAGGACCACTGAGTTTATCACCAAAAATAATATAGCATAAACTTTAGATCACTGGACATTTTATTTGATATTTGTATTTTGTACTTTCATATAAAATCCTTGGTTTCATATTGCTTGCATTTTGCATGATCTATAATAATGTACTGTATTATAGATAATCATGAATGTATTCATGCAGCATTCTTGCAATATCATTTTAAGGGACATAATGTAGAAAACAGTATCTAAACTGTATCATGATGTGTGTGGGTGTGTGGGTGTGTGGGTGTGAGAGAGAGGGGGGAGAGGGAGGGTGGAGGGTGGTAGAGTATCCTACAATAATTCTGTCATACATGTATATGTAAATAATCAATTATCACAGAAATACAAACTTGATTTTTTAAAAATTTTCATTTAATTATATTATTTATTCCTTGCATATCAAATTCATTTCTAATATATTGAGCAAATTATTTTATCCAATTTACAGCTTCAATATTTAATATATTGTTAGCAACCCCAAGATTGTCCTATTGGATATTTACGCATGCATAGGAGCAATCAAAGAAACCATCATAGGTAACTGATGAACTGCGGGATACATGTCAGTTACGATTCTTCATTGAGTTTCATGGCTCTGTGGAGACTTAAAGCTACAGTTTCCAGAGGTTCAGGCCAATCCTTTTTTAATTGCATATGTTTTTCAGCACAGTTCCCAGAACCTTAGTTACTTAACCATAATTTGGATAGATATATGTATACTGTTACATGGATTTTATTGTGGTGGTTGTTATTGTCACTATTGCTACTGCATGTGGATTTCAGATTTGCTACTGCATGTGGATTTCAGATGTTTTCATAGATTTCTCAAGTTTCTAAGATATAAAGAAACGTCTGGTTTCAGTAACATGGTTTGTTATCATTTCTGCAGAACAATGTTTCATCTGGATTTGGAACTTGGTGTTTAATTCCTGAAGTTCCCCTCACCACCCCTTCCTATTCATTTATTTTTTAAAAATATACACTAGTGAAAATGCTATCTCTACTAGTTTGACTCTAAGCACAAGTGGCTTTTGGTGCAACCAAGATAACACTGTTCAAACCATGAGCTACCATTACCTCTGAAAAAGAAGACTTTCATGAACCTACTGTTATTAAATGATTCAGGTACTACTTGCTTAGCTGAATTTATAATATATTCTATATGATATTATTATTGATGGTGACTGGGTGCAACTCAAATTGAACTTTAAAAGATGCATGTATTTTCATATTGAAGAGTAGTAGTGGGGCAGGCACCTCCTCAAGTTACTTAGGTATTTATCTGCTCCAGCCAGAATTGATGTTGTTTGACCTTAAACTGCTACTCTAATGATTGCTGATGTTACTTCCTTCCCTCTCATGCCTCTCTCTTGTCTCTCCAACAGGGAACCATCTTGCCTTTGCTTTCTAAAGTAGACAGAGGAAGTCAAAGCTCCTGACATCTCCAGCCTTGTCAACATGAACTAGGATTTCCAACACTTTTCCTCTCACAAGTATATTTCTGTAGTAATAAAGAGGCAAGACAAGTTTGTTGGGGTTAAAATTGGGTCACAATTTATTGACAGCAAATTCTTCAATCTTTTAATCGCTAACCCATACCTCTAACAAGGGAGCCTGAATGTAGTGTAAGTAGGTAAGAGGCTGGACTTCCAGCCCCTGTGCAGATTCCATAAATTTTTATTTCCAAAGGGTGCTGCCCAGCTGTTCAGCACTCTCCTAAACTCTATATAGCTGTATAGACTCAAAGGCAGCCCTAAAGTCTAACATTGTTTAACGGCTGTTTCCAACCCTAAAATATCATTCCTAATTTCTACTCCTTTCTGCTTTTATGAGGGCTGCCAACCAAGTTTTCTTGTGCTGCCAAGGGTCTTAAATTCAGTTACCTCTTGTAAAGTTAAAAAGGTAAAGGTTTCCCCCCGCACATGCGTACTCGTTGTGTCTGACTCTAGGGGCAGTGCTCATCTCCATATTCAAGTTGAGGAGCCAGTGTTGTGCAAGTCCATGGCCATGTGGCTGGCATGGCTGCAAGGAAACACTGTTTTACCTTCCTGCTTTTTACGGTGGTACCTATTTATCTACTTGCATTTACATGCTTTCAAACTGATAGGTTGGCAGGAGCTGGGGTTATCAGCAGGAGCTCGCTCCGCTGCGTGGCACCCGGGATTCAAACTGCCGAGCTGCTGACTTTGCAGCCGACAGTTTTCGGAAGCCTTAGTCCACTGAGCCACCACACCCTACTACCTCTTGTACTACCTTCCAATTATATGTTTAGAAAACCTTCACCTAGAGAGAGACTAGGATGGGCAAAATCTCACCTCCAATCAGGGCCTATTTGATTGACAGCCAACAATTCCCATCCTGCCCTTACATGACCAGCTGATCTCATTTTCTCTCATAAAGGGTGAGCAGGGGAAAACTCTGAGGTAAAAGGGAGAACAGACCCAAGGCGGGCACTTTTTTATAGGTTGCCCTAGGCCCTGTGGGGAAGGCACATTTTCACACCAAAATCTGGGCAAGCGGGCAAAGAAGCCCCGCCTGGGAAAGTCCCTTTGCAGAGCAGCCATTGCCCCAATTTGTAGCATGGCATGGAGGAGAAAACAGAAAAGAGGAAGACACAATTTCAGAGCTCCTATAGTGGATCAGTTTTGTGAAAATTCATTATCTTCCTAGTGAATAGATATTAAAGCTAATGTTCACTGTTAACATTTTTTACATTGTAACACTTCCTGTCCTCAATGTTTACAACCAACCCCTTCACACTATGCATCTATTGAGTGAAGGGTTCTGCTTGTTCGGAAGCAGAACCCTTCATATAGGGAAGGAGCTACATGGTGCATATGACCTCATGAGTGGTGGTGCACAGTGTTGCCCTCTCTCTGTGCTTACGCATTGATGTGCCTATAGCAGATAATAAATGAATAATACCAGTACATGTTTCACACTCTATATTTCAAGAATATATACAGTGGTACCTTGTATAAAGGAATTAATTTGTTCCAAATGAAATTATGTTAAGCAAATTTTCCTTTACACAAATTTCCCATAGGAATACATTGAAAACAGAGTGATCCCATTTTTATGCTGTACAGATTCGCCCCATAGGCAATTCTGTTAAGCAAATTGGATTGGGTATCTCTCCTCTCTCTCTCTCTCTCTCTCTCTCTCTCTCTCTCTCTCTCTCTCTCACACACACACACACACACAAACACACAAACACACAAACACACACACACACACACACACACACACACACACACACAAAGAATAAGTACCTATCTGGCCTCCATGTGAATATGCTCAATGTATCTGCCTACAAAATACAGATTTATTGTATGTCAAGCATTAATGAGCTTTAAACAAGAGGTAAAATCTTTCTCCCTCCCGCTTTCTTTTCTTTTAAAATTCTGCAAATAGCTATCATTAAAAAAATCTGAATGATTCAGTGCATGTAATTTTAAAGAAAAATGATTTGGCTGGATGCCTGACTAAAAACCAAAAGAAGGCATTTCACCAAAGGAATTTTGTTTCTTCAGTTTCATTTCAATTATCTGATGTTTCAATTAGACCAACTTTCTCTTTTGCTTGAGTTCCTCAATAAAGTGCTGGTCATCTTTCCTTGCCTGAATTTATAAAATAAATTGACACCGACAGGCAAAGATGATTTCCCATATGATCTGATATATTATTAAATGTCATTGAGCAATGGGGTGTGCACAACTGACCTTTCGTCTGGACAGCATGTCATGTAAAACTTGATAATCTGTGAATGAAGATACATTCTGATGTGCGGGACCTAACATTTGAAGAACTAACGCAATGTCATGGCAAAATCAATGTCAAAGTATGTTTGGAATGTTTAGTAGATATGCTTGATAATAATAACATTTAGAGCAGTGAAATCTATCATGGATCTGCATTAGAAGAAATAGAAATGTCTATATGTGCAAAGAAAATGTTTTGCATGATTACTTTTCATGCTATGAGAGAAATTATCTTGATTTGCCTCTAACTGAACAGTTATACCAATTTAATCATACCCTAATAGTTGAGTTACTTAGCATTCTCTTTCAGGGAACTCTAGTGCTCTCCTCTAAACTACAACAGGTAATTCTAACTGAATCTCTATGATCAGCCCCCCTGGTCCCCTTCCATGACAATCTGGTCAATTGCTATGGAACTAAACCTTTTATTCAAACAAAATTCAACCTAAAGGGACAAAAGAACTATGTGACAACAGGGCAACTGAAAATTCTGTGAATTCCCAGCCTATTTAAGTTTCTGGGAAAAGTTGGGGGGACCTGAGGCCTTCCTTCTCCACCATGTCCAGCATTCCCAACACATGGACGAAACTGGGGATGCCACCACAAGTGGATGCAAGTCGTCACCTGCCCCTGCAGGAGGAGAGCAAGGAAAATTTGCTGGTTGGGCTGTAGGGTCCACTGGAAGCTCTTTCTGCTCTTTACGCTAGGTAGGTTTCCACAATCGCACAGATGAAATTGAGGTGTACTCAGCTAGGTTCCTGGGATGTCCAGGGCTAAAGGCATGGGACATGACACTCAGGGTGAGGCAGATGTGCAGGACTATCCATATTGAGGCACATATTCTGGATTCCTGCTGTGGTAATGACAGCTCAGTGCTGATTTTACACTTGGTGGGCCCTAGAGCACTGAACCTCATCCTGGCATATATGGTCAGTTCCAATGGAGGACACAAGGAACCATTGGTACTTCTGTCATAGAAATCTCGTTTACTGGGAAACAAAGTACATAAGGAACATTTTTTCCCCTGACAGAGACACAAAGACTGCTAAGGTAGATGTGGGAAATCTGGTGACAGTGGGGTATCAGTGATGGTGGGTGGGTTTGGAGGGCAGGATATAACCTTCCAACTCTTTAGGAAGAATATGTTGTTAGTAATGAGGTGTGGCATTTCATGGCAATATATTTATATTCCAAAGCAAAGCATTGCTATTACGGGTACTTCCCCAGTTCTCCTTGGATTGGCATCGATTAAAACATAGTTATGACTATGGGCACAAAATGAAAAATTATGTTTCATTTCATTTCCATTCATCCCCCCACATATATTTTGTTTTGTTTCATACAATTTTTTTTTCAAAAAAAATCATACAAAAAGAACCACTAACAAAATAGTTTGTTGGGGGGGGGATGGAAAGTGGCGGAGGGAAAAAAGTTTCTTTATAAAAAGCCCAGGGGTTTTTAAAAATGTTTTCCCCCTCCCCCAAGCCCTGCCTGCCAGGTGATGGACATGGGGGTGGGGAAAAGGTTTTTCTTAAAATGGCTTGGGAGGGAGGGAAAAAGTTTTTTTTAAAAAGCCCATCTTTCCCCTCCTACCAAGCCCTGCCTGCCAGCTGATCAGTGCTGGAGTGGGAGAAAAACTTTTCCCCACCTGTCTTAGAATGTCATTCTGCCAGTGCTGATCAGCTGGCACATGGGGCTGGGGGAGGGGGGAAAGTGTTTATATAAAGCCCGGGGCTTTTTTAAAAAAAATCTTTTTCCCTCTCCCCCAGTGGTTTACAGGTGGAATGAAATGGTTCATTTCAACAACAACAAAACATTTTGTTTCATCTGTAACAAAATGCTGCTTTCTCATGTTGTTTCATTTCATTTTGTTTCGTTAGGTAATGACATGATGAAACAGCATTTTGTTTTTCATTTTGTGCCCATCCCTAGTTATGACCTGCCCAAACTGAGAAGCGGCTGAGCCTACTCCAAGCAAATCCAGGTTTGACCGAACTCAACTGTAGTCCCTACAAGAAGTACAGTGTTGTCAGAGTTTTGTGCTATTTAATCAGCCAGCGGAAGCAATACTTATTGAATAAATAGTTTGCCAGAGACAGAGTTGTCTTAAAACCAAACAGCTATATTACATATATACAAAAATATATCACAGCATACAGAGAACTTATACAAAGTTCAACAGCATAATAGCATAACAGCATTCAGTACATATGACAATATATGGCAGAGAGAAAAAGTGGGTGCTTTACTCACAGAAGGCCCAATGAACAATGATTTACAGAACATTTTTATACATGTCTCTGTCCAATCATGAATGACATTACCTCATACCTATTGCAACCCCTTGCATCAGCCAAAATTCATTATGCTCATTCTTAACATCTGTACTTCATTAGAAGAAACTATACATTGAGTCACTGTGATTTTGCACTTTTACAGACTCCATCTTTAAATCAATTAAATACATATCATATATATATATAAAACATCATGTCTAATACATGTATTTCACTATCTATTATCTGACAAGTGTAGCTAGATTTCTCTCCCAAAACTTCTGTGCCCCACCCTATGCCAGGATTATTTACACTCACAAATTACATACCCCACTAACGTCCTTTGCAGTGCATGTTGTGGTTATAATAGTGGCAGTGGCAAGAGGAAGGAGTAGATACTTCTTTTCCATCTCATCTTCCCTATTTTTCTTGGCAATGCCATTATACAGCTATATGGCTAGGTTCTCATACTTTTCCTAATTTTACCAAACAGAAAAAGTACTTTGCACATTGATGCTGAAACGGGCTTGTGAATGATTGCATCTGAAACTGACATGTATTGAAAATTATTTTTTCCATCTGTCATTAATTGTGAGTCAAGGAATGGTGATGTTCCAAGATGAGTAAAATGATATCAATGTGCCTTACTGTGAAAAAAGTGATGCAAAAAACCAATTAAGGATCATATCACAGAATCAGATGATATTAAGTATAGCAATTTTATGCTGATTTTTAGGGCATTTTCCCTTGTGATACATAATTGGCTAATACTACAAACTAAACATATCCTAGAATATTTTTGCTTTGTGTTTGGGCCAAGCCACAAGGACATGTTGATAGAGAAGCAAAATGATGGTGCAATTTTTTCCTCCGTCTCATTAAAAAACCTTGAGGATTCAGTTACGGTACTGGATACAACATGGAATTATATTTGTAAAGTTCAGCTGGATGCCATGCAGCCATATGTGGAAATAGGAACATGCACTGTTTTTGGACAGATGTGTAAATATGAACTGAATTATAGGTGTTTGTGCCTTTCTGGGGTGAGCAAACATACCCATAAAATGAATGGGAGCTGCATTCCCATGGATCCCTCATGGTAAATCTAACTTTCATATATCACTATTAGAAGTGTGGAAACTGAAAGAAAAACAAAGAAAAACATTAAACTGAAAGCAATGAATATTAAGAGTACGCTCTTAATCTTTTAAATGAGTTCTTTCTTTTAAATTCAATCACCTAAGCCTTTATGATGGACACAGATCACTGTGGACTAGAGATGGGCACTAAATTAATTAAAAATTCATTTTGTTATTTGATATTCATTTTGTTAGGCAACAAAACAAATAACAAACACCCCTGTGTAAGAAAAATGAAATGAAATGAAATGGAAATTTCAATTTTGTTTCATTTCATTTTTTGTTCAGCATCTTCTCCTACCTGGCTGCTGCCCTCTGCCACCAACCAGCCTGTGGGAGGGCTTCTGGCTCCTACAAAAACAAACAAACAAACAAACAAACAAACAAACAAACAAACAAACAAACAAAAGAAGCACCATCAGTCTGAACTACAGTAGATAAGCACTTGAGGTAATATATATATTACCTCAACAATTAGATCCGGAAGCCTTTGAGAATACAGTTTCAGAGTTATCTGTCCCTTTTAGTTTTGCTTGACTTCTCAGTGGCTTTCCATACCATCAAATATGGTATATTTCTGGGGTATTTATCTAGGATGGGACTTGGAGGCACTATTTTCAGTGGCTCCAGCTGCTTTGGCAGGTTGAGGTCAGGGGGTGGTAATGGGAGACCCTTGCTTGACAAATTGGCCATTGGCCTGTGCAACCCTCAGGGTCCTGTTCTGTCCCCTGTGCTGTTTAACATATTCATGAAACTATTGTGAGTGATTGTCCTGAGTTTTGGCATTTGATGCCATCAACATGATAATATCCAGCTTTCCATCCAATTCCAGGGTACCTGTTTCAGTCTTAAATCAATATCTAGGGCCGTTAATGGGCTGGATGAGGGCAAACAAACTGAAACTGGATTCAAGCAAGACAGAGGTGCTTATGATCAGGTGAAAGAGGGATAGCAATTCAGTTTGTGTTGGATGCAGTCACACTTCCTCTGAAAATATAGGTTTGCAAGTTGGATGTGCTCCTGGATTTATCCCTGAGTTAGATGCCCAGGTGCCAACAGTGACTAGGACTTGCAGGCTTGCACAATTAAAATGACTCTGCCAGCTGTGTCTGAGAAGTCTGGTTCGACTATGATGTCACATACCTTAGTTACATTACATTTATATTATTGCAACATAGTCTACGAAATGATTATAAGAAGAATAGAAAGTCCACCCTCACAGGCGTGCTTGAGGCAGAAGAGGGGGAGAGGGCCTGCTCACCCATGAAACTACTGCCCAGTCAGCTTGCTTTCCTTTATAGGGAAACGTTATGCTCTCCACCTAGTGAAAAAACTGACAACCTGGATGGACAACCATAGGATTTTGGGTCCGGAACAAATTGGCTTTTGTAAAAGTAGACATACACTAGACCACTGTTCAGTATTGGCCCATCTTGCAGAGAAGAACAATGTCATGGGTGGGAGGAGACTGTTTGTAGCTTTTTTCGACCTAAAAGGGGCTTTCGATTCAATCTCAAGGACTCTACTGTGGGCCAAACTGGAAAAATCCTCAATTGATAGGAGACTGCTGTTTCTCATTCAAAAGCTATATCTCAGTACGAGCTGCCAGGTGCGCTATGGCCCTGCTGGGGAACTGTCGGATGGGATCCCAAATAACAAGGGGGTTAAACAGGGTTGCATTATGGCACCCTATTTATTTAACCTTTTTATCAATGACTTGAGCGATTCCTTGAAACAAGTTCAGGGCCACCCCCCCCCCCAGTTAGGTTCCCAGCAAATTTCACTACTCCTTTATGCAGATGATGCAGCAGTTCTATCCGAAATCCAATTGGGTCTTAAGAGGCTCATAACAGCTTTTGCAACTTATTGCGATAGTAACAGCCTGTCCATCAACACCCAGAAATCAAAGATTTTAGTTTTTTCAAAGAGGTGGAAAAGACTGTGTTGGTCTCTACACAATGACACTCTAGAGCAGGTTAAGGAATATAAATATCTTGGGATTACTTTTAGATACAACATGAGCTGGGCAACTCATCGAAGCCACGCCCTTAATCTTGCTAAATGTAGTTCACAAGCAGTGGCTCAGTTTTTCTACAGAAGCGGAGGTCGCCATGTCCCATCAGCCATTCAAGTTTTTCAAGTAAAAACAAGGGCTCAATTATTATACAGCATCCCAGTGTGGATCAAAGCATTCAACTCTGAGGTTGAAAAAATTCAATCTGCTTTTTTTGCGTCAGATTCTGGGGGTCCCAAACTGTGTACCCTATGCAGTGTTGTGCCTCGAGGCAGGAGTGGGTAGATTGGAAATTAACGCCTGGACCCAGACCCTAAAGTACTGGTTTAGAATCCTTTTTTGTGCAGACCAACTGGGGTACATGTCTAACATGCTGTCTGATTCTTACCAAAGCCAGTGGCAATCCTTCATTAATCAAAAAATTAGGTCTGTAGGTATCCCGGTTGACCATATCTTGACGTTAGGGCAGAAACAGGTTCTAAGAATTCTTACTCAGAGGCTAAATGACATAGAGAGGCAGGAACTTTTCTCCCTGGCACATAGAACCTGCTCCCCTTTGTCACAAGGTGTGTTTCCAACGTATAAGACCCTCACGGCATATTTAACCTCACTTAGTTCACCACAGGCTTGTAGAGCTTTCATGTTGGCCAGGATGAATGTATTGCCATCAGCACTCCTTCAGGGTAGGTTTACGGGGATTCTGCGCCAAGAAAGATTTTGCCCATGTGGAAACCAGTCCCCGGAATTTATCCAACACGTGCTTTTATTTTGCCCTTTTTACGATCATATTAGAAACAACTTAATTGCCCCATTGCTGAAGAAGTTCCAAGGCCACCCTTCTAGATGGTTAGTCCAATACTGTTTAATAGACAAGAACTCTTATGTTACAGCCCAGGTAGCAAAGTTTTTTATGGCTGCTATACGCAAGAGAGCAGAGATTACCTTGACCATCCATCCATCTTCCTGATGTTTTTACCCATCCGCAGTTTTACTCTTTTTCACTGTTTTTTATGATTCCCTGTACATTTGCTTATACGGGTCATACAACCACAATAAACTTGAACTTGAACTTGATTTAGATTATTGCAACATAGTCTACGAAATGATTACAAGAAGAATAGAAAGTCCACCCTCACAGGCATGCTTGAGGCAGAAGAGGGGGAGAGGGCCTGTTCAGTGCTGTTTCGAGGGAGTCATCTGCCAACCTTCCTTCTGTCCTTCCACCAGCAGGCAAAGACCTTCCTTTTCAGGCAGGTTTTTAATATGCAAACTGTTGCTGGGGAAGTGATTTTAAGGGGAGATTATGTTTCTAATTTATTTTGTGATGATTTTAGCTTATGTTTTTAATAATTCATACTTTATTATTTTTAATGTGCTTTTTATACTTTATTGTTTTGATACATTTGTAATTTTACCTCCTTGTAAGCCATCTTGAGTCCTTCCATCTAAATAAATAAATAAATAAATAAATAAATTTTATAGATAGATAGATAGATAGATAGATAGATAGATAGATAGATAGATAGATAGATAGATAGATAGATAGATAGATAGATAGATATGTCCTATCATATGATATTTATTGAAATATATATTGAGTAGAGAACTGGCTTTGCTTGGAATTATATTTAAGTGCTATCATTGCTTCCTGAAAAGCACATGGTGTCAAATCCACTATAGCTGGTGTCACAATAAACATCCAGGCAGTGTTACCAAAAGAGCAGCTGATGCTAGAACAAATGAAATTTTAGAATTACCCTCCACAGACACTTCAGGATATCTGCAAATTAAACGCTTCCTACGCTCCTTGGTGGAGGTGCAGGGGGAAGCCAAAAGGTGCCTCACCCAAAAAAGAGCTGCCTTTCAAAACTTTCTTTATGATAGACAATGCTAGCAAGCACCCAGCAGATTTATCCTAGGAGGGAGACCAGATTGAGTTCCTCCCACCAAACACAACATCTGTCATTTAACCTTTGGATCAAGGCATCATCCGTGCCTTTAAGGCACTTTATACTTGGAACTCTGTGCAGCATCTTGTTGAGGACATGGATTCACACAATAATTTTTCTGTTAAGGCGTTTTGGTGTAATTTCACTACTGAAACGTATCTTCAAATGATCCAAAAGGTTCTATAGGAATTGAAACCTGGAACTTTAAATGCATGTTGGAAAAAGCTGTGTCCAGAATATGTCCACAATTACAAAGACTTATCTTCAGAAGAAAGTCGTGACCATCGTGACCCCATGTCCATGGAGTTGAATCAACATTTGAAGTCAACATTTGGCAGTTGATAAGGTATTCAGCCTGACAAAGATTTTAGGAGGAGAAGGATTTGATGGCATGACACAAGATGTGAATTACCTCATTGATGTCAACTCTGAACTAGAGATGGGCACAAAATGAACAATTTTTCATTTTCGTTTTTATTTTTTTGTTTCGTTACGCAATGAAATGACAAATGAATTTTGTCTCTAAAATAAAACAAAACGAACAGAAACGCCAGAAAATTTGTCGTGCGTTTCATTTTTGTTAGAGCAATACAGTGAGCTGCTTTAAATGCTAAAAAAATCACCAAAAATGAAATAAATGGTAACAAAATGGTAATGAAATGAACGAAAACGAAAACAATTTTTTTGCAAAAATTTGTGAAAAATGGAAACAAACCGAAACGGACCCTCTAAATGACAAACAACAAACGGAACACCATTTTTTTTATTCGTGCCCACCTGTATTCTGAACCACTGTCAGATGAGGATTTGGCTGAATTACAAAAACTGCTAGGGAGGAAGGAGAGGAACAAGGTGATCCACCACAGGAGGAGGAGGAGGAGGAGGATGAAGGTCTTTCACTAGAAAGACTTGCAGCTATGGCAAAAGCTGCAGAAGAACTTCAGGTGATGGCTGAAACATGGGATCCCTCTATGGTTCAGTCATTGCAGTTCAAAAATGCGACTGATATTGCAATGCAATCATACAAAACCCTCCTCGCCATTATGAAGAAGCAACACCAGCAACTGCCCATCACAATGTTTTTTCAACCTGTAAAGAAGACTTCAGTTGCAACCCCACAAGAAGACATGTGACACTGAGAAGCACCTGATGAAGAGATGTAGTTTCCTTTTATGTACAGTGCAGTAATACATGTATTAATAAGTAGAATTTTTACTTTATTAAATGTACTTAACCACTCCCACAGGTCAGTTCCCTGAGAAGCAGGTGAGTGGGTGTTGAAATATCTATGTGTGTAGCACCAGCTGGCAGGACCACCTGCAGGTCAGTTCCCTGAGGACGCGAGTTTTTTGTGTTGTTTTTTTTTAATATGCACATGTGCGGCACCAGCCACCAGGTCAGTTCCCCGCAGTGCCAGGTTTTATTTTTTGAAAGGTGTATGTCTGTGGCAACAGCAGCAGGTCAGTTCCTAGGGTGCTGCGGAGGGTTTTGAAACACGCATGGAACCGGCAGGTCAGTTCCTGAGGTGTGGTGGTTGTTGAAAGGCGTGTGTGTGTGGCACCAGCTGGCAGGACCACCCACAGGTCAGTTCCCCAAGGTGTAGGTTTTTTTTTTTAAAAAGTGTACATGTCTTTTGTGAGCCAGCAGGTCAGTTCCCTGAGGTGCCTTTTTTTAAAAGTGCACATGTGTGGCAACAGCAGCAGGCCAGTTCCTGAAGTGTGCGGGAAGGTTTTTAAAGCTGTGCAGAGCTGGCAAGTCAGTTCTTGAGTTGTAGGTGAGGGTTTTGAAAGGTACACAGAGCCAGCAGGTAAGTTCCACATGGTTCCAGGCCTTTTTTTTTTTAAGGCGTGTGCGTGCGGCACCAGTCAGCAGGTCAGTTTCTTGAGGTGCAGGGAAGGGTTTTGAAAGGCTCACGGAGCCGCCAGGTCAGTTCCTGATGTGTGAGGGAGGGTTTTTTGAAAGGCGTGCAGAGCCATCAGGTCAGTTCCCCGAGGTGGGAGTGGTGGTGGCCGGAATATACACAATATAGAGGGACCGCAATATATGAACCATGATGTGGTGGGGGACTGCTGTATCACACCAATGTTTCATATTATCTGCAAACTCAAAGAACAGCATCTATTTTGCTACCACAGAATACAAAACCCCTAATCATTCTGCAGGCCACACCTTAAACCTGGTCTTTCTGCCCCTGTATGGATACTGGAAACCTCGGTGTAAAGGGACTTTTTATAGTCCCATTGTCATGGACAGACCATTATCTGGTGCACTTTAGACTCACTGGAACTCAGAGCCTGGGCAGGGGTGGAAGTCAGACAAAAGCAATTCTTCCAAGAAGGTTGATGGATCCAGATGGTTTTGTAGCTGCCCTAGGGGAGTTTCCCACCTCTTTCCATTGAATCCTTAGTTGATCTCTGGAATGGAGAAATGAGCAAAGCCATTGACCTCATCGCCCCTAAACACCCCCTTCCTCGAAGTACAGCCAAACTGGCTGTTTGGTTTACTAGGAAACTGGCAAATATGAAAAGGGTGGTCCGTAGAGCTGAAAGGCGTTGGCAGAAAACCAAAACTAAAACATAAAGAAACAGTGAAAGGCCATTGGAAAGCTTATTCCAAGGCAGTGGAAGCAGCAAAGAAATAATTTTTCTCTACCATCATTGCTTCGGCATGGAATGGCTCAATGGAGCTTTTCCAATTATGGTCAAAAGTCTGTTACATGCTGACCCACAGGTGGATAACACAGAATTTGCACAACACTTTACAGCCAAAAATTGTACATATCTGGGCTGATCTGAATGCTGCGATTGATCTGGAACCTATACATAAAACTGTCCCCCTTGCCTGCCCTGTATTAATGATGAGTTTCGGCCCCCACAGCCTGAGGATGTGGTCAGGACTCTTGGGGACATGAGGGACACACATGTCTGTTGGACCCTTGCCCTTCCTGGGTCATAAAAGCTGCCGGAGAGGGTCTGGTTAGGAAGAGTAATGAATACTGCCCTTGTAGCAGGGCAGAATTCCAGCATGCTTGAAGGAGGCAATAGTGAAACCACTGTTTAAAAATCCCTCTTTAGATCCAACAATACTGAACAATTACCTACTGCTGTCTAACAACCCATTCTTGGGTAAGGTCCTAGAGTGGGTTGTGACCTCACAGCTCCAGAGGTTTCTCAATGAAATAAACTATCTGGATCCAGCTCAAGCTGGCTTCAGGCCTAGTTATGGGAGTGAGATGGCACTGGTTGCCTTCGTAGATGACCTATGCATGGAATTGGATAGGGATCTGCGTCCCTTTTGGTCTTACTGGACCTCTAAGTTGTTTTTTACATGATTGATCACAGCATCCTCCTGACTCGTCTCTCTGAAATGGGACTTGGGGGTTACTGTCTTACAGTGGCTTCAGTCCTTCCTGCAGGAAAGAATGCAAAAAAATGGTGTTAGGGGACTCATGTTCAATACCACAGCCACTGACCTGTGGAGTACCTCATGGTTCTGTGCTGTCCTCTATGTTAATTGACATTTATATGAAACCACTGGGGGAAATTATTCAGAATTATGGGGTGAAGCTTCACCAGTATGCTGATGACACTCAACTCTACCTCTTGTTACATCTGAATTCCAAGGAAGCTATTTCGACTTCAGATCAGTGCTTACCAGAATGTCGCAGGCACTCTCACTTCAGGTGGCCACACCCAGGGAGGCTTGGAAAACAGTGACACATAACCGAGCCTTCTCTGTGGTTGGTCCTGTACTCTGGAAACATCTCCCGAGTGAGTTGCGCCTTGCACAGTCCCTGCCAGCCTTTAAAAAAGCCTTAAAACCTGGCTTTTTCGCGAGGCATTTGGCGACTTCTGACCTTTTTTTTTCTTTGTCCGGCCTCTTGCCAGTGGTTTTTATTGTGATTTTATTATGATGTTTATATTATGATTTTTCTTTCCATTTTTATTATTGCTTTTTCTTCTATTATTTAGTTTGTTATTGTTGTTATTGTTACTGTTGTAAACCACCTGGAGTTCCTTCAGAAGACAGGTGGTATATAAATATTAAAACAAACAAACAAACAAACAAACAAACTCAATTTAATATTTTCTTTTTACTTTTAATGTATTAATTAATAAATCTACTGATTTAAATCTTATTCCTAACTATATTGTTACCATTACACAGTGAGAAGTAGAAAATGTGAATGTAAGTTGACAGTTCAGAAAAGAATACAGAGAAAATAGCTGTAGTTCAGGCTTGCACCAGCACATAACCTAACAGTATATGCTCTGCAATTGTGATAAAAAGCTATGCCCACATTTCAATTGAAAAGAACCAGTGTGAAAAAAATATTTCTGGTGTCTTTTCCTGCTTCTAGGTGTCATTGATTCAGGCCAAAGTCATTTATAGGTTTTGCTTTTACCCAGTTCCTCTTGTGGTAATTTCATGGTGTATTCAATTATGTCCTCCTACTACCTTTGTAGCCATTTTCTTTAAGTTCAATTTCTCAAGTAATCACTCTAGGATGTAAGAGAAATAGATTTTACTTTTATTTCTTCTTCTGGCATAAAGGAACTTAGCATTTTACTTTCTAATTTATATGAGGTAATTGGACTCTAAATATTAGGAATTATTTTTGTTAATTTTAATAAATATATGCATTCATATATCCATTCATATATTTTTGGATGGTGCAAGGGAAGTAGGGTATCGAAACTAGGAATCATTATACAGTGGTACCTTGTATAAAGGAATTAATTCGTTCCAAATGAAATTATGTGAAGCAAATTTTCCTTTATACAAATTTCCCATAGGAATGCATTGAAAACAGAGTAATCCCTAATTGTGACCATTTTATGTTGCATGGATTCACCCCATAGGCAATTCTGCTAAGCTAATTTCCCCTATCTCCAGAATTTTTTTATGTGTACAGATTTTATGTTATACAAACCGTTTGTTATACAAGGCTCCACTGTAACTGATATTTGTAACTATCAAATTTTACTTCAAAGATATTTTGAAACTATAGAAATGTGTCATTATTAAATTCTGAATATTTCTGAATCTGAATGCACACCTCTAGGTTTACAAAATTTCCTACTAAACTGTTAAATATAATTTCTCCACCTTAAGGAATAGATGTGACATTAAGGACTGGTAGAAGCTATTTTCCCTCCCTGTTATTGTAGGTCAAATTGGATTACTGGGCACATGAATGGATGGATGACATCATAAGAGTGATGGACTGCATGTCTTCTTAAGTTGATTGATTTTATTTTTCAGTGGTTTTGATTTCTGAAATTTTAAATGCTCATTTAGCATGAGATTGATCATGCTTATTTGTCATACTGAAAACTCAACTGAGATTTATAGAACCTTTTCAGATATCCTTTAAGCGTCAGTTATGCCAAGGATAGTGGAAAATCTTTCCTTTGTATACGGTTGTAGGAGAAAAGACGGCCATAGCGGATATTCTGATATGTGCACAGTAGAGTTATAAATTCCCTTTTCTTACGGGCACCTCCTCTTAGATATGTTGCTCCTGACACACTCACCCACCATGCTGTCACAACCTTTCCAGAAATAGCGCATTGAGAAAAGAGCATTTCCAGCACTGCAACATTATTCCTGGAACAAATGCCTTCTGGGAATGATGCTACAGCCAAAGCCTTAAATAACTTTTAAAAGTCGCCGTACATATAATAAAGCAAATGGAGTGCTGATCCCAAGTAACAGCTACTCAGCTCATCGCCCTTCTACAGACCAAATCATGTTAGTGTCAGTCCCACTGAATCAGCGATCTGGTTCTTGAAACATACTCTCGTGCTCTCTTCCTGATGTTGGTCAGGCTGGATGAGATTTGTCACCAGTTTTTGATGGTGAGATAGGCAGTGCTCTTTTAATGCTGGGGAATTGCTTGCACAAGCTTGAATTTTTCTCCAGATGTGACATGTTTTAAAAGACACAGGCGGTAATATATGATTGAGACAGCCATTCTTGTGTTGCCCAAAGTGTTTTTTTGAGCTTTAAGAAAATAACTGAAACTCTCAAAAGCCCAGCACAAGCAATCTAGGTTGTAAGTCACTTGAAAACAGTGCAACAAGAGTTATTCATAGATCACGGCTAAATTGTTTAGGTCATTTTTTGTCATGTGTGATATAGTTACAATTTGGGATTACAGCTGTTATAATTACACATACCTCAGCTTCTCAGTAATTTAGCTCTAGTGTCACTGCATATATTTCTTAAGAAGTTCCCATACGATTTTTTTCAGTCTATGAGCATGCTTTTTTCAAGGACTTAAGAACTGCACAACACTGGTGTAAATGGTACTGAAGAGTATCGAATTTTGGCTAAATTCTGTTCTTTGTTTCCCTCCCTAGCTACCTATAATGTTCTGGCCGGGAGGCACAGTATGGTGCACTGGACAACTGTGTTTGCAAATGAAATTGTGAGAGGAAATAGGATATAGTAAATTTGGAATAACTGGATTTAGCTTTGAATTTATGTCACAATACGGGAGGCTCACTATAACTTTCCTCTGCAGCTGCTGTTGTTCATACCTTTAGTTCTCACTGTAAACTTGGTGGGAATCATAGTAAATGAACTCAGGTTATTGCGAGAAGAAATCTGCAACACCTAATTGAATTAACAGGACTATATATGAAGAAAATTGATTTAACATTCATGTTTTGAGGGGTTTTTTTAAAGAATACAAAGCTTTCATATTCTGAATATTCATAACTACAAATATTTCTTATAAGTGCTTGGATAAGGTGATCTAAAATTTTGGATGCCTTCCAAGGCAAAGTAGAAGAACAAGATTTTAAAGAATAAACCTCTTGCTCTTAAATGATATCATCAAGGCAATGCTCATATTTTAAGGTTTCTCTAAACTCTCCTTCAGAATACTCTGAAAAATGTGTTATGTATCTTGGGAGACATTGCTGTTTATAGCTGTTTCATCGTGAACATTTCTCTCCACCACTTTTTCTTTTTTCTTTTTCTTTTCCCTTACATTAGGATGTGACATCATCCAGCCAGATGGCAAATTCAAAAACAGAGACATCCTTGTTGTAAATCAAGCCGGTTACTAGCATCCATCACGCTTACCATTAATACCTGTGCTTTACCTGAGACTTTCAGAACTATGCCTGCCTGTAAATAAACTGCTGTAAGAACAGAAGGGAGTGCTTTATTTGTCTGATGCTATCATTGAAGTAGTAACCAGATGTAAGACCATACTTATCCAATTAGAAGAATCTCTCATTCAGTGACACTCTTATATGTTTGCTTGCCATACACTGTAAGAGTCAGAATGAGATCCAGCTTTTATTGAAAAATCTCTGGGAGGCCAAAAGCAAAGTGTGTGGCTTACATACCATGCAGTAGTGGTTAATACACTCGTGTGTGTGTGTGTGTGTGTGTGTGTGTGTGTGTGTGTGTGTGTGTGTGTGTGTGTGTGTGTGTGTGTGTGTGTGTGTGTGTGTGACAATTTAATTATACAGCCTACACACTGCCCCGCACACCCAATCAGCTGCATACTCATTTGACCAACCTCAGAAAGATGGAAGGCCAAGTGAACTTTGAGTTGACTGCCAGAATCGAATACTGACTGTCAGCACAGTTTTGACAGCAATACTACAATTTAACCACTGCACCATGAGGCTCCTGAAGAACCAAAAGAAGATTTTTGTTAGCTAAATGAAAAGAGTAAAAGCATCCCGTTCTAGCCTTTTCCGACTTGGCAGCCTCCACATGTGTCAGATCATAGCACCCATAATTCCCAGCTAACATGAAGAAAGCTGAGCAATTTAAATTAAATGTAGAGTTTTGAGATGACCATACTGAATCAACACTCCGTTTTGCATTGATCCATTATGGCCATCTACAAGAGCTGCATGTCATAGATGATTGGAGAGGAATGCCTGATGATCCACATTGTTCTTGGATAGCCTTCTTTCTCAGTTTGCTTGGCACCTGTATGGCCACTTTGTGAGTGATTATGACACTGAAGATAAATTTTGGCAAGATGTATGTGTATTTCTTCTACCTCACTGGCTTGTGCCTGTGCTTTGACACATAATTGGCACAGAAGTGTGGGATTTGATGAATACTTGAGCCTTTTTTGTGAACAGAAAACTCTCCATAGTGGATCCTTTCATGATGCACCACTGAAATGGAGGAGGACAGAGAATGCCCTTTGAGGTTTATGTTACTCATATCCTCAAAGATATAAGTCTTTGCAGGGTGAAGCAATCTGATACTTCTTAGTACTTAGAAGTGGCCTGTGCAGTTAATTATTTACTGTAGGTGATCTACTACTACTACTACTACTACTACTACTACTACTACTACTACTACTACTACTACTACTAGTAGTAGTAGTAGTAGTAGTAGTAGTAGTAGTAGTAGTAGTAGTAGTAGTAGTAGTAGTAGTAGTAGATCACCTTCTTCCAAAATGCTTTCTACAATTGTCACTCTAGGACACTGTTATGGTGTAGAGGTGGTCATAAAAATGGGAGAGAAACTTTAGAAATGTGCAAAATGGCCTCATATTTCTAGAAGATTTTTTTTAAAGGAAAACCTCAGAATACTTTCCAACAAAATCTTTTCTAAGAAATTTGGGCTCTTTTCCAAAGTTTCTGCTGAGTTTCAAATGTCATACTTTGGAGAGGCCACTGTACAAATATTTTGTCTCTGTTAAAATTGTTTGCAATACAGCTCCTTCTTTGTGGAACTTCTAGCAGGAATGAGGCGTGTCATTTTGCATCCAGCTTCAGGGGGAAAATGATGATAATACAGTGCTATAGTTTGTTTATCAGTGTCACAAATTTTTATATGCCATAAAAAAGGTTTTCATTATTCTGTCTCATTCCTGAGACCTTTCAGAATGTATTCTGGTAATATTTTTGAGCTTACTGTATCATTACAACTACTCATTTTGTTACTTTTCACTTCATTTCATCACTCTGTAGCTTTCCTGGCTGCCCTCAGTTCCAGATTCAAAAATGCCCCATGGAAGGAGCAAACTATATGACATCTTTCCTTGGGCTTTAACTGAAATATGTGAAGCTGGCTGTAGACGAAGCAAAGGGAGGCTGCCAGCTGGCCTTGAAATGAATGTAGGATTGTGCTCAAGACATGTACATGCAGTCCTCAGACCCCTTATAAGGATATAGGGGCAGGAACTCTGGATTTCACTTATGAGAACTTCTCTCTTTTCTAGATTATTTCGGAATTTATTTTCAATCCAACTGAATGACAATAGTCAAAATTCTCATGTCACCGCTAGTTCAAGATGACTGCACAATCTATACTGGCTGAAATTCTGTTATTTAGCATAATAATATTTATAACTTCTAATCTGCTCCTAACCAGCAGATAAAACATCTTCCTCACCATAAAACTGGAGGCCATGGGTTCATACACCAAGTCAGGGTGCATGTGTGCCACTGACAATTTCAGTGGGGAAAATTGTCTTGCCAGTTGAAACTGTTAAGAAAATAGATGGGGATGAAATGAAAAATAAATCACATTTTCTGATTAATTTGGCTGATTCATCAAAACTTGGTAATTTGTATTAATCATAAATGATGTTCCTGACAAATATGAATTGATGAATTTAGCAATTTTTGATTTGTTAATTTATTTGGCCTTAAAATGGCTCCTGAGTAGAGATGGGCACGAAACGAGCGATTTTTCATTTTCGTTTTTGTTTTTTCATTTTGTTATGCAACAAAAATGAAAAAAATTTTTTAAAACAAAACAAAAACGAAAATGATATGACCCAATTTGCCGTGTTTTTTGTTTTCGTTGCAGCAGATGCATTGAACTAAAAAGAATGCTAACGAAACAGCAATTTTTGTTTTTGTTTTTGTTTTTTCATTTCATTACCTAACGAAACAAAAATGATTTTTTTGCGAAAAACATCACAAAAACGAAAATGAACCAAAACGGACCCCTAAACGACCAAACGACAAATGAAACACCATTTTTTTTAGTCGTGCCCATCTCTACTCCTGAGGCACCTAGAGACACCAAACTCAGGGATAACTCAGTTTGGGATATTTCTTCTACCTAGTTACTATAGGAATGGGAGCCCCCAATCAAGTTTGGTGACAAGTTTGGAGTAGCCTCTTTGCAAGTTTGGTGTCCCTAGGTGCATGGGTGGGGCCATTTTATAAAATTGAACCCCAATTCTCACCAAATGTTCAAGGGAGAAATCAGAATTGATGGAGATCCTTGATTTCTCAATTCATAACTGGAAATTCATTCATTCACTAATTTATCAATTTTTCAGCCCCAAGAAATCATGAATCATGACAAATCACATTTTTTAATTTATTCCCATCTCTAGTAATGTCCATATGATTATGAATTGCCTTCCTTTGGGAGATGCAGATCAAAATAATCATGGATTGGATCTAAAGACACTTTCTGAAATGGCAACTTCCTTTCCTTTGCAGCTACAAGAAGGAAGTTTGGATTGAACCCCATTTGGACATTTCACAAAGCTATTTTTGCTTCAGAATTTCTCATTCTAATAGGCATAGCCTTGATTATAGATGAAGCTCCATGTATCAACTTTATTATTTGCTGTGAATTACAGTATTTGCCCAGATCAGCTTCTGGAGGAAGTTATAATCTTTCTAATCCTGAAATGCAAATGTATGGCATTCCGGCAAACTCATAAAATAATTATTCACAGTCACATTTATAATTAACAGTGATAGAAAGTCTATCCTTTCCATTAATACTGTTAAGAATAAGGGTTAAGGCAAGTAATTAAGAAATGACAGAACGAAAGAGAAATATTGGTGGCTAGCACAAAGTAGAACAGCTCTTATTTTCTGCACTTCAGCAACAGGAAACAATCAGAAAGGTCTTTCAAGTAATTACGGTAGATTTAGGTGGTGTAGAGCAACAGGCCTTCACAAATCTTTCAAAACAAATTGTAAATGGACTGTTAGAGGCAGTTTATGTGAAGACAGGAAGGGAGACAAAAGTGGAGGTGGGTGGGAGGGAAATACACCACAGATGAAATGTTATGAATGAGGTGTGATTGAAGTTAAACTACTTCTGTGTACTTATGTTCAGCGCTGGAGTTAGTTTTAAACACTGTTACTTCTAGCACAGCTTATAACTATCTTGCAGGTGGTCAGAAAAATAGCTTGATAATATTTAAGGAAGAAAATCTATAACAGAGCAAGGGGATAAATTCTAAATGGAATCCAATTATTTCCAAGTGAAAAGGAAAGGTTTCAAACAGCCGAGTGTACCTTTAAAGAAACAAGAATAACAAAAGCCAAGAGAGTGGGTGCCTGTGATACAAATCCTTGCTGAAAATGCACAGCAAAGTTTACTTGCATGGTACATGAGTTGAAGTATGAATTTTAGAAGGCAATTAGGCATGTAAAGGCCCATTACCAAAATATTGTGGTTCAGGAACATATATTAAAGAAGTGTGAATTGATGAGGTGTATGAGTTTAGGATTTGGATTTTTTAAAAAAATCTAGCTTCTGTAGTCATAGAATCATAGAATCATAGAGTTAGAAGAGACCTCAGGGCCCATCCAGTCCAACCCCCTGCCATGTAGGAACCCCCATCACAGTATTTCTGACAGATGGCCATCCGGCCACTGCTTAAAAACCTCCAAAGAAGGAGACTCCACCACCCTCTGTGTCAGTATATTCCACTGCCAAACAGCTCTAACTATCATGAAGTTCTTCCTAATGTTCAAATGGAATCTCTTTTCCCGTAGTTTGAAACCATTGCCCCAAAGTCTTAGACATGGAAAACAAACCTGTTCCCTTCAATATGACATCCTTTCAAATATTTAAACATAACTCTCAGATCCCCTCTCAGTCTTCTTTTTGAAAGGCCATTCAGTTCCCAAAGCCATTCCTTGAAGACATTTCTTCCAGACCTCAACCACAGACCTGTTGGTGGGCATCCTTTTAAATTGAGATTTATCTGACACTACTTATCAGGCTGTGGTTCAATCACTTCCCTTGATCTAGATGCCAAATTCAGCAGAAAAGGATGATATTAAATCAACCAGCAAGGCGGCAATAGCTAATGACCCATTCTTTCAGAACATCAGCTTGCCACCACCGGGCTTTGCCATTGTTCATGCCAAGAGAGACGAAGAGAACAGGCACCACAAAGCATGCCTTCTTGGCTGTGTCTCCCACAGGGCTCCTGTTGGACATTTGTCATGCCTCCCCCCGTTCCATCTTCAAAAGAATGCTTAACTGTCTACTGTTCCAGAAGATTTTAGGGATGTCCTTCTGGAAGTTGAATTTACAGGTACTACTGTAAAGTGTTTGGGGATTATTTGGCTATTATATTGATTATATTAGTATTTGGTTTATTGCTTTTATGTGTACAACACATAGAGCAGTGTTGTACACCAAGTCAGCAGCATATGAATGAATGAATGAATGAATGAATAAGAACATGCTGTGGCTAAACTATAGACATGAACACAGACCTGAGATGACTGAGCAAATTACATTTTTCACAGACAAATTAAGCAGTGCTTTTTGTGGTGTGCAGTTCCTTTTGTTTCATCACTGACATCCATTAATATGAAAACAATGCATGATTGTCTAGCTGTTTTTCTAGATATTATTGATTAATCATTTTAACTAAAATTAATTTTTTAATTAATGCTACATGTTGCTGTTCAGCCACTACAGGTGGATGATTAATTTATCTTGGCGACATCACCAGTTACACTTTTCTTCCTCAGCTTAGGTAAGATTGCTGCAAGTGCAAATCCTCCATCTTAAAATGGCTTGATCTGTTGACCTGAATCAGGCTTTAAGATGAACAAGTAGCCTAAATAGGCTTTAGGGAGACAATTACAAAGGTGAGCAATGGCCTAAGGTTGAAACCTATCAAGAATGGGTTTGCCAGCCTTGGTGGTGAAGGCTTTTGATTTGTCTGGGTGCTATCAAACAGCCTGATAATAGCAGATTGAAAAGCCCAACCTCTGTTGAGGGAGGGGTTTTATGCATGAATGGGTATCTCAAATAATCTTCTTAATAAATATGATTAAATTCAAATATTACAGTTTTCAGTTTTCAGCATGGAACCTACAATTAATGTATGATACATAGAGCTTACAGTGCAATGAATGTGCAAACCCCTCTGAGCAGATAACTTGCTTTTTATTAGCATTATGCCCACAGTCAAAATTGTTATCCAGTAATGATGGATCTAATAACCCCGCATTGTAATGATCAGATTTTTTCTTGGGTTGGGACATTCCTGTACTTGTATTCCAGCTTTGCCTTGGTTCTATATCCAGTTGCAAGGCCATTTCCCCCTTCAAATATGTATAAATAATCATACATGTCCAAATGTTATTTATCCAATACTGTTTAGGTGCTTGCTTTAGAGACTTCCACTTACATGCTATGCATGGCTGCACAGTTGTATGCAATTGCTGAAGAAGGATTTCAATTCAAAAATCCAGTTATTAGGTTAAAGATAATCTGATCACATGCTCCTATACATCTAGTTTTTGCCTGCAAATTTTTCATTTGTCTTTCCCTCTGATCTACAACCACAACAAGTTGTACTACTACAATCAGACCACCTGCCTTCCAATAATATAGAAATTATTGTGGATCCACTAGGTGAAGCCTTACAGGAGTGATGTACCATTTTCTGAAGGAATGCTGAAGCCTGCAGACCATATTCACCTCCTTGTGGTCCGCGGTGTGGCTTCCTAACAGCCCTGCCAGATGGGTACAACACCCTTTCTTTCTTTCTTTCTTTCTTTCTTTCTTTCTTTCTTTCTTTCTTTCTTTCTTTCTTTCTTTCTTTCTTTCTTTCTTATTTACATCACTCTGGGAGGTTTACAACAAGCATTAATACCAAAAACAAGCAATAATGTTAGCAAAATAAAATAAAAATCCTAATTACAATACAATCTACTAATCAAAATAAGAACAAGAACAATCAATATAAGAGATAATGACAATATAATTACAATGCCAATATAAACCAGATGAGGAGGCACGATGGCTGTAAAAATTCCCTTACATTCAGAGTGAAAAAGGAACAATTTCCCCATGTATCAGGTGCTTTACAATTATTTTAGTGGTTAATTTCTTTCTTTCTTTTTTAACAGAAACCCTTTAGAACAGCTGAAAGTAGCCCAACTATTAGAGGGCATAAAGGGGCTTTTCTAGTCAACAACAACAACTTTAATAATAATAATAATAATAATAATAATAATAATAATAATAATAATAATAATAATAATAATAATAATAATAATAATAATAATAATAATAATAAATTTATTTTCTGTCAATTTGTCTGTTCTTGAACATTGTTTGTGGGGGACAAGTAGTTATTCTTGCCTAGGGCACAAAAAAGCCTGGCACATGATAATAACTTGAAAGCTGGCTCTGCCAAGTGGGTAAAACCCTCCAAGTCCAAGAGAAAACATGTTTGGCCCTAGCTCTCTGCCAACTGTCTGCCTCAGATCTACTGAGATATTTGTGCTCTGCTACCTTTACATTATCAATAAACAAAAGACAGCCAGACCCACTGCCAGACTGCCTCTTTTGTAGACTAATCATTACCCGCCCCCCAAATGTCTAACATGGGATGATATGTCTTCCACTTACAATTTTTGGAGAATGCTGCAAATAAGGCATATTGTATTTTTTTAATGAAATAAGAGCAATTTCTGTGAAAGCTTATAAAAAAGTGAGCACTTGGCTGCTTCCTTAATGTGACTCTGGATAAAAAGTGACATCTTTGCTTAATTAGTGAACCTTACATTCTTCCTGTGGGAATCTCTTGTAGAATTCACTACTTTGATGACATCCCCCGAAATGGAAGCTCAACTATTATTATATCAATGGATTAAAACAATGTGGTGTTAATTTCCACTTATTTTATTTTCCTATTCAAAGTAATTGCTCTATGTTAAAATATTTGCATACCACCCCTATAGCCTTTTTACCAATTTTCTGGTTCTTCACGGAACATTTATTCCTTACAGTGTGATTCTCAATATGCTGCCTATGTGACAAGTGTAACATGCTTCATTGTCATGATTTTGTTCCTCATCGCAATTGCATAGTAAAATTATACTGTATTGCCGAAAGCACCATTTGTTCAGGTGTTGATGGAACTCACTGTTAACCTTCAATTATAACAAACAATATGTATGCAACGGCATGTTTAAGAAGGTAGGCTATATTTAAATTGAATTAGATGACAATTGTGGTGTTGGTGGATTTGAAATGGAAATTATTCAGTGGCATTGTTGTCTTGACAGAGTTATTTGCATATTTTAAAAGTAACGGGCAGCTTTGGTGCCTAGTGCACTTCCACAAACACTTTATTTATTATTATTATTATTATTATTATTATTATTATTATTATTATTATTATTATTATTATTATTATTATCATCATCATCATCATCATCATCATCATCATCATCATCATCATCATCATCATCATCATCATCATCACTTTTATGGATTGCCCTCTTTAGAGTATTTGGTTGCATACTTTGGAAAAGAAAAATTGAGATAGTGGAGTTTGTCAAGATGCTAGTATCTGGTTGAAGGTCCTTTGCTCCAACTATTTTGCTCCCCAAGTTGGAAAAGCAGCAATTGCAGCTAAGAGATTCTTTAAATCATTGAACGGCATTGCAGTCAGCTTGTAGTTCACATCAGTGATTTTACCATAACACATAGATCAGTACCTAGATCATGACATCTGCTATTTTACTACAATTCTCAATGGGCCCTTGCTACAGTTACAGTTTTGGGCCACAAATCCAAGCATGCAACAGCCATCATGGCAACATGCCACTGTAATCCAAAATGTAACTTTTTAATATGCTCTCCTTCAGCAATTGTCATCTGAACAAACCCATTTTGTCCAAGTTGCCCCATCTGATTCATTTAATTGACTGACTAACTGACTGATTGATCAATTTATATATTGTCCCATTAGTGCCAGCACTACTCTGGATGGTGTACAGTGTGAACTTTAGATTTGTAATTTTTTTATTTTTATTTTAAAACTAACAAACATACAAACATACAATAATCAATAATACCAACAAACACTACAAAGTGCACCCCCACCCCCCACCCCCGGGACCATCCAGTGTTCTTTTATCTTCTCTTCCTTTTTCATCTTCTTTTTTTTCCTAGTTGGCTTCTTAAGGTCCTTTTCTCCAGAACTGTGTTGGATTATACGTTGGTTGTATCCCCTTCCCTTTTAGTATTACATAATCTATAAATTTTCCCCAAATATCATAAAAAATATCCTTTCGCATTTCCCCTCGCAAAACTTTTATATTGCAGGACAATTTATTATTTAGAGCTATATCCCACACTTCCTTATACCAGTCAGCAATTTTAAAATCTAATTTCAGTTTCCAATTTTTAGCTATAATCAGTCTTGCTACTGTCATAAGATTTGCAATTAATTCTTTTGTTTTCATATCATATTCATTAATAGGTAATAATGATAACAATGCAATTTCCGGCTTACGTTTAATATCAGCTTGTAGTATTTCTCTTATCTCACCGAAAATCTGTTGCCAAAACTTTTGAACTATTTCACATTCCCACCAAAGATGAATATAGGTGCCTGTCTTTTTCACATTTCCAGCAAAGCTTAGAATATCTTGGGTTTATTCTATTCAATCTGACTGGTGTCATATACCATCTTAAAACTAGTTTAAAGTAATTTTCTTTTATTCTGACTGATAATGATTGTAAAATCCTCAAATTTCAAATTCTTTTCCATTCGTCTTTTTTTATTTCTTTATCTATGTCTTGTTTCCAAACCTCTCTTATTGTGACTTGCTCCCTTTCTATTGGTTGCAGAGAACATAATCAATCTGATTCCGGTATTGTCCATCTTGGAAAACAGTGTTTGCAATGACCTGCTTGTTCTCTTGACAAAAACTCTATTAACCTTTGCCCTGCTTGATTTGGAACTCCAAGGCCACATTTGCCAGTTATTTCTTTTACCACTTGACTCCCTACTTTAGCATTCCAATCCCCTTTGATGAGAATAACATCTTTCTGTGGTGTAAGTTCTAGAAGGAGTTGTAAGTCTTCATAGAATTGGTCAATCTCAGATTCTTCAGCAGTGGTAGTTGGTGCATAAATTTGGATTACTGTGATGTTGAAAGGACTGCTTTGGAATCGTACTGAAATCATTCTATGGTTTTGGAGGTTGTATCCCAGCACAGCTTTTCCCACAATTTTGTTGACTATGAGGGCTACTCCATTTCTTCTATGGGATTCTTGCCCACAGTATTATATATGATAGTCACCTGAACTGAATTTGCCCATACCCATCCATTTAAGTTTGCTCATGTCCAATATGTCAATGTTTATTCTTGCCATCTCACGTTTGACCACATCCAGCTTACCCTGGTTCACAGATCTCACGTTCCAGATTCCTATGCAGTATATCTCTTTGCAGCATTGGACTTTCCTTTCTCTTCCAGGCATCTCTGCAGCTGGGCGTCCTTTCAGCTTTGGCCCAGCCACTTCATTAGCTCTGGACCTACCTGTACTTGTCCTCTGCTCTTCCTCAGTAGCATGCTGGATGCCTTCCGAACCAGCATCATATGTTTTAGCCTTTTGTTTCTGTTCATGGGGTTTTCTTGGCAGGGTTACTGGAGTAGCTTGTCATTTCTTACCCCATATGGACCACATTTAGTCAAACTCCCCACTATGAGCTATGGGATTGCTCAGCTTCTCTGAGTTGCTCAAGCCCCTTCACTGCGACAAGGCAGTGATCCCTTGAAGGGGGGCAGTTATTTAGGCACTCACAAATAGCCCTTTCTTATGACGTTGCCTGTTGCTATAAAGTGAGGTCCAAGGCATTGTACTGGGACTTCATGTAAAGCCTACACTATGTTTCTGTATCATGGACCCTTCCTGAGTGATAATTCTAATCACGGGACTGTTTTACAACATATTAAAAAACACACACCAAAACACACTGTTCTGCTGCTTCAATAGGCAATTCTGCTGTTGTCATTTGAAAGTAACATATTTAGAACAGTCCGTGCATGAGAAAAACTAATCAAGCCATCTGCTTTCTTGTACTTTCTTGGTTTTATTGAGAAAATTATCTTTTGTGAAATACTTTTTTAAAAAATTAAGGAAGCAAGCCCACTCAATGATCCTGTTTCTTCCCTGAAAACTGTAATTGAAGTTTGCAGATGGGGGGGGATGATAACAATGTTGGTGAATCTGAACAGAAATTGATAACAATATTTCCAGAAGACCATTTTGTCTGAAGAGATACAAAAGTCTATAGTATATTTCTTTCATCCTTTTTATAGTCTTAGATAATGCCACTAAAATACTAATATTAAAAATATGACTAATAATTGAAAAACATAATCCTTCTGATGAATAGCCAGCCCAGAAGAAAGCCCAGATACTGATAAGAAGAGCTTGAATTTCCTGGCTAGAACTTTCTTTCTATGTACTAAAGGGCCAAATTGGATGTTATGGAATAGCTGATTGATGTGACAAGTGTGTCTGCTTTTTTTTTTTTTTTTTACAGAAAAGTGTGCATGGAGAAGATGTTTCATCTACATTGTTGTTGGATTTTTTGCAACAATGTTGGAAAAGGAATGACATCCTCACAAGCATTCTGTTGGTATCTCTCTTCCCAGTTTCCTCTTATTTAAGACTTGAACCATGGTTCCATGAAAGTTGGGTGGGCTGATGGTAACCGTCAATATGTGGTTGGACTAGAACTTGCACCATTTCTTACCATTGGAAATGCTGCCTGTGGCTGATGAGGGTTGCTGTTTAATAGCACCCATTGGCCATAGTTTACACCCCTGGAGCTTAAAGTTATGGAGTACCTCACAATATGGGGAGTGTATTTCTTTTTTTTCTTTCCTGCACATGTTATTTCTGTAATATAGCAGTTAGATGGAGTGAGATGATGGGCATTTGAGTTCTCTTATGGGGTTCTTTTACCTAAGGTTTAAACAAACTATTTTTAATTCCACTGTGGTTTTATTTGTCTAGTTAGTTAGTTAGTTAGTTAGTTAGTTAGTTAGTTAGTTAGTTAGTTAGTTAGTTAGTTAGTTAGTTAGTTAGAGATTAACATATTTAGAGCCAAGTGAGTAATGAAACTCTTTGGTGACTTTCGGCTATTCACTGCCCCTAACTAGCCTTACAGGTTGGTGTGATGTTAAACATGAGAGGGAGGAAATCCATAAACACTCAACAGAGGGAAAGCAGAAATGAAGCAGAAATGTAACTAAAGGTATTAATAATTTTAGAACTTCAGAGCTGAAAGATCCTCAATGGATTGAGACCAGCCGTGTCCAAGAGGCATAGTGAGGAATTAAACTGCCAACTTCTGACTCTGCAGTCAGATATCTAAACCACTTCGGCTGTATCCTAATGTGCAGTTAGTCCAGCAGTTTTTTGAAATCACAAATTGGTCTCCATTTTGTTTTCTACTTTTGTTGCTTTTAAAAAACAGAGAAAAGAACATTTCACATAAAAGTTATGAATGAAGTTTTGCAGCTTTCCCTTTTGGTATGGAAGCACAGTCCTGTTTCCTCAGGCAAAAAAAAAATTAGCAAGTGACTACAGCATAGCTATATGAAGCACTTTAGGCTTGTTTTACATTTGATAGTAAAACCCTCTTGATTTCAGCATGTCATGTTTTAACTACACCTTAGCAAGTGTATTCTTTACCATGTAATTTACCTTTACATAGCTCATAAATGACAAGTTTGTGCGTCAGTAAATCCAGAACAAAGAGGAACGTGCATGTATAACACTTGCATTTCACATTAGAAAAAAAAATTATGCCAAGAATGGAATTTTATTCAGAGTCTCTATTCATAAAATATGCCAATAAAAAACATAATACTTCTCTGTCAAGATTGCTTCTTTTTCCAACTCAGTTTTTATACTCAACATGTGGTATACATTATTCACACATATAAAACTATGTTATAATGATGCTAACAGTCAAAGTGAAACTCAGGAAGATCATGAAATGCCAAGTTAATAGTGGAAGGCTATTCTCAGCTTTTTTTGCAGTATGTACTGTACTTGTATGCGTGTGTTCATGAAGCCTTGGGTTCTCCAGATTCCACTTATTTCATTTGGATCTCATTCTTCTTCTATGTCCAGTACTTTAAATTATTAAACTTGCAAATCTACATATATTAAAACTTCCACTGCAATCCAAGAAGTAAACATGAATAGGATTTTACTACCATTGTAGTTTTCTAAAACTCAAACCAAAAAAAAAAATGCAAGAGAAAAAGAAGTGTGGTAAACTCATCCCTCTCCGTTTCTATTAACACCTAACTGGTGAGGATGACTTTCTGAATGAAAGAGCCCTCTGTAAACATGATGGCTTTTATGTTATGTGGAACTATAGAAAATTACTTTCCAAATCATCCAAAGAGCCTTCAGAGGGGGAGAAAGTTCTTTTTATTCACTCTGCATGTATAAAAATTGACATAAAAGGATATAGGAGTCTAACTGTGAGTCTTCTTTTTGCATATTTAACTCTAATTTGAAACTCCTGAATGGAACTCCTGTTTGGTTACCAAAACAGCCCATGGAATTCAATGAGAGTTGCAAGTATACATGCAGTCAGCCTTTTAAATAGGATGGCTGATATTTCCTTTCATATATCATCAGTCTCCACAACAGAGAAAAGAACGGAGGAGAGGGTATCAATCTAGGTTTCCATTTCATTTTCTGAATCTACTCAAATGCCAGAAGAGGGCTTGGATTGTTTGCATGTTCTAGTAAACATACAGAGATCAGTGTGCAGAGCTAGAGATGGGCACGGAATGGAAATATAGTGTTTCATTTCATTTCATTTCATTTCAGTCTTCATTTCATTTTGTTTCATTAATAACAGATTTTTAAAAGAATTTTCATCACAAAACGAAATGAAACAAAATGCTTAATAATGGGAAGCTTTCCTTTTTTTATTTAACAGGGAGCCCACTGGCCTAAATCTAAGACCCTCAAACCTTCCAATCAATTTGCTTTCAAGCAAACAACCCTCTGTAAACAAGCTAGAAGCCTAATAGCTAACTGTTGCACAGAGAGATCGGAGAGATAAGCTCAATAGAGATAAGATCAGTGTGGCAAGGGAAGGGAAGAAAATATTTTTAAAAATAACCTACACAGTCCAACTTAAAATGGAAAGGAATACAATCAGTTTAAATCAATTTACAAACACAGCCAGTGAAGGGAACAGCTCAGCCCCTTGTTAGCTTCAGGCAGGTCAGAATTGAAGATAAGCTATCTCAATAGCTGAGACACAGGAAAAAAAGAAAACAAATCAAACAGTTTAAAAATAAACCTCATGTTCTCAAGATGACTGGATCACGGGTGAGTTGTTTCATTTCCAAAACAAAAAAATGGTGTTTCATTCCATTTCTTGACGGCACACAGTTTCGTAAGGTTTTGTAGGTGTATGAAATGACTAAAGAGTGTGTCATTGTTCATAAGGTGTCCATCAGAGAGAATACTGATTAAGAAAACACATACTGTTAAAATATCCAAATTGGTTTGGAGCTTTAGAAGTCTGATCCCTCACAAAGTGCAGAGATCATTCTATACTGCTCATCAATGCAAACATATCTAATGCAATCTCACTAGTTTTAGGGTGTTGTTTTTATTTATCAGTATTACATATTATATTATATTATATTATATTATATTATATTATATTATATTTATTTATTTATTTATTTATTTATTTATTTATTGCATTTATATACCACTCCCATTTCCCAAAGGGAACTCTGGGCGGTTCACACAAAAAGATTAAAAACAATACATCAGCTTCCACCGTGTGCAAGCTTTCCAAATTATAATATTGTAATCAGGAGCCTCTTATATGCATGTTCAGGACTAGTTTCTAGCAGAGTATATTCTAATTTCTTGGAAAACTTTCAGTCCTTGAAGTGTAATGTGTATCTGCTTTCAGTGTGCCTTAAGACTACATCTTCAGAATACCCAGATGGCCCTGCTGTAAAACTACATATGCATATCAAGCCTGTTTTAACTATTAGGCTAAAGGCATGTTTGCATGGAGGGTTGGAAACAGCTCGGAAGTATGTTTACTGATCGTCGACACTTATAGACCATGTGGGCCTGGTCTCTGATAGTTTAGTTTCAAAGTTGCCAGCAGAAAATTTACCCATCTGAAGCCAGAAAGCAAATGTCTTTTTCAGTTCCAGATGAGTACTTTGGTAAAACCATTATTTCCAAAGCATCTTCTACTGTATGCATGTGCATTCCACATTGTCAGATCAGTAAAACAAGTCAGTACCATGTGCCTAAGAATGTGAAACCAATACATTTTTATTTAGCATGAATGTTTGAGGGGAAATCTGTTATTTATTGATGATATTGCCTTAATTTTGAGGAGGGGATTAAAATATCATAGTCTTTTCAGGATATAGCATAAGGATATTCTGGAGAGAAAAACATGATATGTTTCTAGACCTCCTTGCCATACCTTCAAAATAGCTATAAAAACCCTACAAAGATCATTGTTCAGCATCTCTCATGTATGGAAGCATTACAAATATAATACTTTGTTACATTTAGTTTAATAGGGGGCTACCTGACATCAGCAGCAAGGTGGGTGATGATTAAACATAGGCCCTTTTAATTGCTGGTGCCTTGCCTTTGGCATGTATTTCCCAGGAAACTTCCAATGATCCTTTCTGTTCCAAGTGAATAAGCTATGCATTTGCAATAAGTTACAATTTTATATGCTCTTTTTAGATCCCTTTTGATAGTACCCAGCTCTCATCTGTCTTTTGTTTTTGCTTTTTTTTCATTTATGGCTCTTTCCTATGATATGGCCAGTTGGCCACACTATAGATGGGCACAAAACAAAACAAAAAACAAAATGCTGTTTTGTTGTTTTGTTTCATAAGAAATTACTTAGTTACATAATGAATCGGTAGGACGTGTTTCATCAAAAATGAAATGAAATACCATTTTTTCCTCTAGGAACAAAATGATTCATCCTAGAGGAAATGGCAGGGGAAACTCCTGAAGCTCTTCCCTGTAAGCCCCCCAAATTTGGAGAGGTTTGGGGCTCAGGGGGCTGAGTTATTAAGCTCCAAAGGGGGTGCCCCTAGGAAAAAACTTTCTAATTGAATTGGGAAGTCACAATAGCCCCCTCCCCCTGCGGGCAAGTGATTAGCAGCTTCGATTCAAAATCCTGATTCAATTAGAAATATTTTTTCCTAGGGGCACCCCCCTTTGGAGCTTAATAACTGAGCCCCCTGACTTCCAAACCTCTCCAAATTTCAGGAAATAATGTGGAAGGGTCCATTGAAGCTATGCTGTGATTGCCATGCCTATACATGACCGTGAACCCTATTTTCAAGGACATAATGTTTTTAAATGTAAATGTTCTTCGTCTTTCAGTATGTTCAGTTCTGAACAGATTTCCCTTGTGGGTCCCTCCGTCTTTGAATCTATACTAAGCACTGGTTTATATTGTGCTGCTATATGGCATTTGCCTTCCTTTTATGAAGTTCACCTCCCCCATGATGCTTTTTTTTTTCAAAAAAAGAACTGCAACACTGTACCTAAAAATCAGTGGTAGTTTCCCATCATGGTACTTCTTTGATGTTCCAAAAGGAAAAAAGTGTGAGAGAACAGAGGGAAGAGAAACAAAGACCTCAGGTGCCATGAGACAAAGGCAGCAACAGTAATATGAGGAAGGTGAAATTACCACAGAGTTGACAGACCCTGACTCGAGTGTCCAAAAGAAGCTTCATCAGACTCACAACTCCCCTTCCTGTATGGTGCACAGTGGTACACTAAGCAATGCAACCACAGTTACATATTGAGATAAGAAGAAACAAAAAGTTGAATGCAGACCCTCAAATATTAGCAACGAGAGACAAGAAGGCCTTCTTGAGTGAACAGTATGAAGAAATAGAAGAAAACAATATAAAAGGAAAACCCAGATATCTGTTCAAGAAAATTGGAGATATTAAAGGGACATTTTGTGCAAAGATGGACATGATAAAGGAAACAAATGATAGGGCCATAAGAGAAGCAGAAGACATTAAGAAGAGGTGGCAAGAATACACAGAGGAATTATATCAGAAAGATCTGGATGTCCCTGATAACCAAGGTAGTGTGGTTGCTGACCTCAAGCCAGACATCCTGGAGAGTGAAGTCAAGTGGGACTTAGAAAACACTACAAACAACAAGGCCAGTGGAGGTGGTGGCATTCCAGTTGAACTATTTCAAATCTTAAAAGAAGATGCTTTTAAGGTGCTACACACAATATGCCAGAAAATTTGAAAAACTCAGTAGCGGCCAGAGGATTGGAAAAGATCAGTCTACATCCCAATCCCAAAGAAGGGCAACAGCAAAGAATGTTCCCACTGTCGTACAATTGCACACATCTCACTAGCAAGGTTTTGCTCAAAATTCTACAGGGGAGGATTCACCAGTATGTGGACAGAGAACTCCCAGATGTAGAAGCTGGATTTCAAAGAGGCAGAGGAATTAGAGATCAAATTGCCAACATGCACTGGATTATGGAGAATGCTAGAGAGCTCCAGAAAAAAACATCTACTTCTGATTCGTTGACTATACCAAAGCCTTTGACTGTATGGACTCCAGTAAACTATGCCAAGTTCTAAAAGGAATGGGAGTGCATGAACACCTTATCTGTCTCTTCAGAATTCTATATGTGGAAAAAGCAGCAACATTTATACCTGGATATGGAACAACTGACTGGTTCAAAATTGGGAAAGGAGTATGACAAGGCTGTATACTGTCACCCTGCCTATTTAAATTATATGCAGAGTATATCATGTAAAAGTCAGGACTGGATGAATCACAAGCTGGAATTAAGATTGCTGGAAGAAATATCAACAATTTCAGATACGCAAATGATACTATTCTGATGGCAGAAAGTGAGGAGGAATTTAAAAACCTTTAAATAAGAGTGAAACTTTTAAATAAGAGTCCCATCACCTCCTGGCAAATAGAAGGAGAAGAATTGGAGGCAGTGACAGTGTTTACTTTCTTGGGCTCCATGATCACTACTGAGGGTGACTGCTGCAATGAAATCAAAAGATGCTTGCTTCTTGGGAGGAAAGTAATGATATCTAGACAGCATCTTAAAAAGCAGAGACATCACCTTACCGACAAAAGTTTGGATAGTCAAGGCAATGGTTCTTCCAGTGGTGATGTACAGAGGTGAGAGCTGGACCATAAAGAAGGCTGATCACCGTAGAATTGATGCTTCTGAGTTGTGGTGTTGGAGGAGACTCCTGAGAGTCCCCTGGACTGCAAGGAGATCAGACTTATCTATCCTGGAAGAAACTAACCCTGCATGTTCACTGACGAGACAGATTTTGAAGCTGAAGCTCCAAAAACTTGGCCATCTCATGAGGAGAAATGACTCATAGAATGATAGAATCATAGAATCATACAGTTGGAAGAGACCTCAAGGGCTATCCAGTCAAACCCCTGCCATGCAGGAACCCCCATCACAGTATTTCCGACAGATGCCCATCCAGCCTCTGCTAAAAAACCTCCAAAGAAGGAGACTCCACCACCTACTGCTGAACAGCTCTAACAATTAGAGATGGGCACAAAATGCCAAAATGGCATTTATTTTATTTATTTACTGCCAATGACCAAACTAAACAGATGCAGCAACAAAATACATGGCACCAATGTGTATTCCATGATAGTATTTCAATTAATACATAAAATTGGTAGATAAAATTGGTAGATAAAAAGTACGGATTAAAATTTCAGTTAATACATAAAATTGGTAGATAAAATTGTTAGATAAAAATATGGGTTAAACTTTAGCAGTCATTAAGACATGAGTATTATATTTCTTTATCTCCATTTATAATCTGATTTTGAACCCTTAGTGCTACTGCACAGAATTTGGCAACCTGCTTGGTTATTTGGTAACATTTATTAGAAAGGAGCAGATACAAATAAAAATTGACCTCCCAGGAAATTTGCCTATGAAAGGGGAAATACGTTCTCTACGTAGGTCTTGATAATAAGTGCAGAATAAGAGAACATGTTCCACAGTTTCCAGCTGATCATTAGTACATGGACAATTGTGGTCTGTTAATGGTAAAACTTGATATCTCCCCTCCAAAAACTTGGAGGGAAGGACATTAAACCGCACCAAGGTAAAAGCTCTCCTGGAGGAGGAGGATACAATCCTGTCCAGGTAAGGAGACACAGTGAATGCAGATTTCTTTAGGAAATCAAGTTTCTGAACCAGAGCAATATGATTCTGTAAAGCTATGTCTCTAATTCATATCTTCACCTCGTTAATGGCTTTGCAATAACCCGTTCCTTCAAGGGCACAGGGGGAATATCCTATATTATTTATCACTTTTATTATTAGTATTTTCCATTGTGATTGGAATTTATCTAGCAAGATCAGAGGGGTTAGGCCATCTGAAAGGAAAGTAAGTTTGAGCCAGTGTTTAACCATCAAAAAGTTAGTTAATGCTGCAATAGGAATAAGTCCAGCCTCTAGGCGGAGCAAAAAATTGGGCACACATAAGGGAATCCCCAAGATAGCTCTTACAAAACTGGTTTGAATGATCTCCAGGGGTTTCAGGTTAGCATAACCAAACACCTGTGAACCGTAGAGCATTTGTGTGATGATTTTTGCCCTAAAAACTTGTAAAGTTGAGGAAACATGTTTTCCTCCAGTCGTGTTGTGAAACTTACTTATGACTTTAGCGTTCCCTTGTGCTCTTGTTACTACATACTTGATGTGTGCAGACCAAGCACCGGATGACTGGAATGTTATGCCTAGGAACTTGTACTGCTGAACTTGTTCAATCTGATGACCATTAAGAGACCATTTGTGCTTGATTCTCCTTCTACTGAAAACCATTATTTTGGTTTTGGTATAATTGATTTCTAACCATTCTTGTGTACAGTAGGAGGAGAAAGATCTCAGAAGCCTTCTAAACCCGACACACGTAGTTGACAAAAGCACTGTGTCATCTGCATACAAGAGTATAGAGCAGGCATGTCCAAACTTTGGCCCTCCAGATGTTTGGACCACAACTCCCACAGTCTTTTGCCTTTGAAAATACAGGGTTGGAATTCTGGGAGTTGTGGTCCAAAACATTTGGAGGGCCGAAGTTTGGACATGTCTGGTATAGAGACTGGGTGGGATGCCAGTTTAGGTGGATGAAAATCTATGTTAGATACGCTCTCGACAATTCCATTAATATATAGGTTAAACAAGGTGGGAGCCAAAATGCATCCTTGCCCTACGCCCCTACGAACATGAACAAAATTAGATAAAATCCCATTAGAATTGCAAAGGACCTGTAAACAGGAATGTTCATATAAGAGACGCATTAACAAAAGTAGTTGTTTGTCAATATTCATAGTCTCTAGCTTTAACCAGAGTCTATCTTGAGAAATAAAATCAAAAGCAGATTTAAAGTATATGAAGGCAGCATTAACAGCCCCACCTTTATTTAATGCGTACTTACTAACTAAATGATGTAAAACATGGCACTGATCAATTGTAGATTTTCCCTGTCTGAATCCCGCTTGCTCATCCGCAAGAATATTTTCCACCTGTAACCAGTCCTGCAATTTTTCCAGCAGATGCCTGGCATATAATTTACTGATGGTACTTAGCAGACTAATTGGATGGTAATTGGCAGGATCTTTCCTATTTCCTTTTTATAAATCGGGACAACTATAGCTAGTCCCCAGTCTTTTGGAATACAGCTTGATCTATCAATTCAGGTAAACAAAGAAGCTAGAATGGGAGCCCACAATTCAGCATTTGCTTTGATAAAATCCGAGGGAATATAATCTGGTCCGGGGGCGCTGTCCAACTTCAGTCATTCCTGGAGGTTAATCATATCCTGGACCCCTTCCAGTCTGGATTCAGACCTCTTCGCGGGACCGAGACCACCCTGGTCGCTCTGCAGGATGACCTCCTCAGGGAGGCCGACAGGGGGAGCTCCTCCCTGTTGTTCCTCCTTGATCTCTCAGCTGCCTTTGATACCACGGTAACCTACTGGTCCGGCTCACGGAGGCGGGAATTGGTGGTCAGGCCTTGGCCTGGCTCCGTTCCTTCCTTAGCGTCCGGACTCAGCGGGTTCAGCTGGGTGATGTCTTGTTGGCTCCTTGGACTCTCCCTTGTGGGGTGCCCCAGGGGTCGGCAATCTCACCCATGCTGTTCAATGTTTACATGAGACCGCTGAGGGAGGTCATCAGGAGATTTGGAGTTCGCTGTCATCAGTACGCTGATGACACGCAGCTCTATCTCTCCTTTTCATCATCTGCAGTGGAGGCGATCCGCTCCCTCGATCAGTGCCTGGAGGCCGTTCTGGAATGGACCAGAGATAACCGGCTGAAGCTTAATCCAGAGAAGACGGAGGTTCTGTTCTTCGGGGCGCCCTCGTCTGGGCACAATGGCCCCCTCCTTAGTCTGAGGGGTGTTTCCCTCCAGCCTACAGACAGGGCCAGGAATCTGGGCGTGGTCCTGGACTCGGCCCTCTCCCTGGAAGCCCAGGTGATGGCTGTCTCCAGGGCCGCTTTTTTCCATCTCCGCAGGATCACTCAGATCCGCCAGTACCTTGATGATTCCTCCCTGAGGACAGTTGTGCAGGCCCTGGTGATCTCGAGGATCGACTATTGCAATGCCCTCTACGTGGGGTTGCCCTTGACCCTGATCCGGAGGCTACAACGGGTGCAAAATGCAGCAGCTAGGCTGGTGGTGGGTGCCCGTAGATACGAGCACATCACCCCAGTCCTGGCCCGCCTGCATTGGCTCCCCGTTGTCCTCCGGATCAGGTTCAAGGTCCTGGTTTTGATTTTCAAAGCCCTCCACGGCTTGGGACCAGAGTACCTGGTGGAGCGCATCTCCCAAAAGGCATCCGGATCCAGACCCATGAGATTGTCTCAGGCGCATTCACTGCGGGTTGCCACACCCAGAGAGGCTTGGAAAACGCGCACACGAGACCGCACCTTCTCTGTGGTGGGGCCTTCACTTTGGAACCACCTCCCCAGTGAGCTGCGTCTGCTTTCCTCCCTGCCTGCCTTCAAGAAGGCCTTGAAGACCCTCTTTTTTAGAGAGGCCTTCGGCGACCTGTGAATTAGAGTCCCCCCCTTGGGCTCGTCGCCATCTTGTCTTTCGCTGCCTTATTGCTTGTAGTTTTAACTGTTGTTTTATGTGTTTTTACTCCTGTTAGCCGCCCAGAGTTCCTTTTGGGAAGATGGGCGGGATATAAGCTCATAAATAAAATAAATAATAATAAAATAAATATTGTCTGGTTTTAGTCTATCAATCAGCATAAATATTTCTTGTTGAGTAACTGGAGGCCACTTAGGGAGGCCTTCTACATCAGTTAAGCAGATCCGAGTATGAGAATGAGGAGCTACATAGTGCTGCCTGTCATAGAATTCTTCCCAGGCAGTGGGCATTATATAGTAATATGTTTTGGGAATAAAAGTTAAGGTTCCCCTGGATACTATCCTCCAAAAGGTGGCTGAGTCTCCAATGTTAGCAGCAGTTAGCAAGGACTCTCAGGCCTTCCTCTGGGCCTTAAGTTTCTTGGTTTTGATCAAGGACTTGTATCTTTTCTTACACTGAAACCAGTTATCTGGAATTGTTCCTGGATTTTGCCTTTTGTAGGCACCATAGGTATCTAATAAGGGACCCCATAGGCATTTTGTGGTCATTATTCGGGTCCTGGGGTCCACTTCATCCCGTTTCCATTTTTCCATTTTTCATTTCCATTTCTTCATTTTTCAGGTGTGGCAAGCTGCGGCCGCAGGGAGCCTTCCCAGGGCCAGGCGCCACTGGAGCCAGCGGCATGTAGGCCGGGAGAGCATTCCCGCAGCCGTGGGGAGCCCTCCCAGGGCCAGGGCAAGTCTCCTGGGAGAGCCATCTCGCAGCCACAGGGAGCCCTCTCAGGGCCGGGCACCGCCAGAGCCGGTGGCAAGCCTGCCAGCAGGAGAGCAATCCTGTGGCCATGGGGAGTCCTCCCAGAGCCGGGCGCTGCTCCAGTTACCCCCCCAACAGGCCGCCACCCCTGGATCACCACCAAGCACCGCCCTCCCTTGGGCCCCCTCCCCAAGGACCAATCTGCCACACCGTCCGCCAGCCCCATCAGGTCGCTACCCCCAGAGCCCCATGCAGCACCACCCTAACTGGGACCCTTCTCCCTGGGAACCACTCCGCCCTGGGAGCCACTGCCCCAGCAGCCCACCGCCCTACACCCCCGGGCCTAGACCTGGGAAACCTGTGGGGGGAGTGCCACTGCACTCCCCCCGTGCTCCAACAACGCAAGCTGCACCATTGCCGCTTCGCCACATGGCTGAGATCCCGGAGCCCAGCCCATAAGGGATCGGATCCCACCTCTTCTTGCGAGATCAACAAAGTCTCACATAGTCGGCTCTGGCGGGGAGGGAGCAAAGAGGCCCTCTCTCACCGACCTCCGGTTGTTGAATGACAGCCCATGGAGGTGGGATTCCAGCCCCCTCTCGCCGCCCTCCGCTGCTCCATTATTCATCGCGTGAGCGGCGCAATGGCAATAACGGAAACAAACAAAACCGAAGAAAATTTTCTTGGTTCTGTTCAGTTCAAGCCTCCCCATCTCAACAGTCGTTATTAGTACCGTTACGTAACAAGAACGAATAACAGAGAACGGCAACGAAAAAATGGTCATTTCATGCCCATCTCTACTAACAATCATAAAGTTCTTCCTAATAGTCAAATGGAATCTCTTTTCCTGTAGTTTAAAACCATTGCACTGAGTCCTAGTCTCTGAAGCCATGGAAAACAAACCTGTTCCCTCTTCAATAGGACATCCTTTCAAATATTTAAACATAGCTATCATATCCACTCTCAGCCTTCTTTTTGAAAGGCTAAACATTCCCAGTTCCCTAAGCTGTTCCTCATAAGACATTTCTTCCAGACTTTCAACCATCCTGGTCACCCTCCTCTGTACCCACTTGATATTGTCAACATCCTTTTTAAATTGAGGCACACAGAACTCCTTGGAAAATTCCCTAATGTTGGGAAAGATTGAAGGCATACGGAGAAGGGAACAGAAGAGAATGAGATGGATGGACAGTGTCACTGATGGAACTAACATGAATTTGACAACTCTCTGGTAGATAGTGGAAGACAGGAGGGCCTGATCTGATTTACAGAGTCATGAAGTCAGACATGACTTAATGACTGAATAATAGCAACAAAATGAATGACTGCTCTCTAAAATGGCCTGTCCTCAACTGCTCAGCTCAGCTCATGTAAACACAACCTTGTGACTTCCTTTAAAAAGTTAGTCATAAGAACATAAGAAGAGCCATGCTGGATCAGGCCAAAGGCCCATCTAGTCCAGCTTCCTGTATCTAACACTAGCTCCACCAAATGTGTCTGGGAGTGCACAAGACTAGATATCTGTCTCTTCATACCACTCCCCTGCATCTGGTCCTTGAAATACTCCAGTTAAAAGCTTGGAGATTACACATCTCCTTCATGGTTTGTAACCTGTGATGGACTTTTCTTCCAGGAATCTGTCCAATCCCCTTTTGAAGGCATCTAGGATAGATGCTATCACCACATCCTGTGGCAGAGAATTCCACAAACTAACAACATGCTGGGTAAAAAAAGTATTTGCTTTTGTCTGTTCTCAGTCTCCCAACCTTCAATTTGAGTGGATGTGCCCTAGTTCTGGTATTTTGTGAGAGTGAGAGGAGTGTCCTATCCACTTGACTCATGCCCTGCATTATTTTGTATATCTCAATCTTTTCCCCCCTCAGGTGCCTTTTTTCCAGACTAAAGAGCCCCAAATGCTGTAGCCTTTTCTGATAAGGGAGGTTCCCCCAGCCCAATAATCATTTCAGTCACTTTCTTTTGCATCTTTTCCAGTTCTGCTATGTCTTTTTTGAGATGCGGTGACCAAAATTGTACACAATGCACCAGGTGCGGCCTTACTGTAGTTTTGTACAGTGGCATAATATTGGGTGATTTATTTTCAATCTCCTTTTTGATAATCCCTAGCATGGAATTGGCCTTCTTCACCGCTGCCACACATTGTGTAGAAACCTTCACTGAGCTGTCCACCAGCACACCAAGATCTTTTTCCCGATCCGTCACGGATCCATGATCCATGACCAATTCATGGAAGTCCATTTCTTATTGGACTGTTTTCCTGCTGCCTTCTGCCTTTCCTAACATTATTGTCTTTTTCAGAGTATTCCGTTTTCTCATGATGTGGGACAGCCTCAGTTTCAACGTCCTTACCTTCCGAGATAGTTCACAATCTATTGCACATATTTTTACAAATAAGTCATATCCCCAGCAAGTTGGAATATATACATTTACAGAATGCATGTTTGTGATTAGAAATATAAAGAAAAGGAGTGATGCAGAAATAAATACAAATAGAGAGATGGAGACATCAGTTTTGCTGTTGCAAAGATTTTCCATTTGAAGCTTTGTGTTGAGAGAGACTTGAAAATAATTGTAACATTGGCAGTTTTAAAACACAACAATCAGGTTTTTTTTAAAGAAATATATTGTGGAACATAATGGTTATCATGGAAAACAGTTGCCTATTTTTCCTATTTATATAATAACCAAGGGAAAAAAGTTGCCCAGAAGCTGTGTTCTATTCTTGGCACACACATCCTGTTAACATTTATCCTTAGGGATACAATATATTAATTGCATGTTCTGCTTCTGGGAATTGTTAAGTAGTCATATTGTGTGTGTTAACTTTTTGAGCTTTTTGTGTGCAGTCAACTCAGGACCTATCCTTTTAAGGATTTCTGCACATTTTGGATGTAAAATAGGAATGTATACAATTATATTACGCAGGGAAGGGTCTAATAAATCACAGAATGAGGTGTTTAACCTGGGAAAAAGCAGCCATTTATGCAAAATAACATTAATCCATAAAGGCATTTTTATTACGAAAAGGCCTCATAGATTTTGACTCTCTTTTTCTATATATACATAAGTGAACATGACATCAGAGAAAATGGATTTCAATGTTATTTGATCTTATAATATACTTTTATGTTCCACATTTTTTCTCACACAGTGTTTTTATTTTGAAAACACATTTTAAACTTACTTTAATTTTGTGTGTGCATTAGGTGAAGCAGAACATTGCCGTGTCTTCCCTGTTTACCAGTTACAGCCTAGAATCATAGAATAAAGGAGCTGGAAAGTTCCTATAAGGCCATCAGGTCCAACACCCTCCTCAATCCAGGAACCCAAATCAAAGTATATTTATTTATTTATTTATTTTTATACTTATTGACCACATTGACTTTCCCAATGGCAACTCTGGGCAGTGAACAAACTGATAAATGGGGGGGGGGAGAATATGATGTATTTAGAAGTACCATAACCAACAATTATAAATAAAGCAACAGTAAATATCTCCAGCAAGGCAAAAAGGTGGGAAAAAACAACAACTGGGCAGACAAACAAACACATACTCAGCAATCACAAAAATGTTCCTTGAAGAGCCAAGTTTTTATGGCTCTCCTAAAAGCTGACAGTGACTCTGCTAGCAGAATCCCAGTTGGTAATTTATTCCAAAGCACCAGGGCAGACACCGAGAAGGCCCAACTACAGGTAGAAACCCTGTGGGCCTCCCTAGGGGTGGCCACCCGGAGCGAAAGGGCTAGCGATGATCTGGTGTAATGAGACAAAGCTAACCTTTGGGAGATACACTCCACCAGATACTCAGGTCCCAAGCCATGGTGGGTTTGTAAACCAAAACCAGTACCTTGAACCTTATCTGGGAGGCAACGGTAGCCAATGCAAGTGAGCCAGGATGGGGGTGATGTGGTCAAACCTACCTGCACCAACCACCTTCCTGGCCACCATATTATGCACCTGCTGCTATTGCCGGACAAGGGTCAAAGGAAATCCTATGTAAATATCTGACAAGTGGTTGTTTAATTTTCTCTTTAAGGGGTTCATTGTTGGAGCATTTACCATCTCTAGAGGTAATTGGTTCCACTGCCATATAGCTCTATCGGTTAAGAACAGATTCTGCCCCTCCTCTGTATGAAAATCTTTCAGTTATTATTATATCACCCCCTAGTTCTCTTTTCTCAAGATTAAACATGCTCAGTAGACATGGGCACGACTCAGCAAAATTTTTGTTTCCATTTCCATTTTTTGTTTCCGTTACGTAACGGAAACAGTAACGATAATTAAGCCGTCAGGACTAGAACTTGAATCGAAAAAAGAAAAATTTGGTCAGGTTTTTCATTTTCGTTTGTGGCATCGCGGCGATCGTGCAATGCGAAGCACAGAAAAAGTTTTTAAAAGTTTTTTTTAAAAAAACCCGACTCCCGGCCAAAAAAGCAGGTGAAAATATGCCTGCCTGAGGCTTTGCCACCTACCAGAGGGGTGGTTTCTGGGGGTCCCTGGCCTTCCCCCCTCTTCTCCTGTCCTGGGCTGCTTGCACCAGGCTGGGGGGGTCATCCTCGTCGTCTCGCCATGCCATGCGGTGGGGGGGGATCCAAAACGCCACCACAATATTTCTTTTGAAATCGTGGTCAAAAAACACACCAAATCACCACAGAAACATGTGAAATTTATTTATTTTAAATGCCTGAATTTTAATAGTAGCAGCAGTGGGTTTTTTTATAGCAATAAAACGTCGTATTGATTTTATTTTATTTTATTTTATTTTTTATTTTTTTAGACCTGCCCATTTGGGCTGGGCATGGGATGGAACCATGCAAATTTTTTGAACCATTCCACCAATGGCATCACCAGGTTTTGACTGACACTTCTGGATGTGCCAGAGGGCATACAAAGCCGAGGCACCTTCCAGAAGTCACAGTCGGGTCTTGGATGTGGAGGGTGGAGGGATGAGTGGCTGGCTGCTTTGCCTATTCGAATCGAGACTGGAGGGAGGCTGGAGGCTTTAGATTTAAGTTAGGCAGGCAGGAAGGGAATTGAATTTAGAAAATAATTTATTTGATTCCCTGCAGCTTTGTCTGCTGAAGAGAATAGCAGTTTATTCTTTATTTCTTCTCTGGCAGTTTGTGAGGATTTTTTTCTGATATTGGATAAAGGGGGAGGTTCGACTGGGAGTGGGAGGTGTGGATTTATTTTAAAAATATATTATATACTACCATTTATTTTCTATTTTCCCAACTTCAATTTGCTTCCACACACACACATTTGGGGTACAAGCCAAGAACAGAACCTCTAACCTAAGTGATATCCTAACTGCCCACGCGCCCGTCCGCCTGCGGCGCCACCCGCCTGCGGCCTCTGCCCGCTCGCCTGCCCGCACCTCCCCCCTGCCGCTGTCACCGCCCGCCCATGGCCCCCACCACCGCCGCCCGGCCGCATTGCGGGATGCCCCTATGCTCTGGGAAGTCAAATCGCGCTAAATCGTGGTGGAAACGACAAAAGACAAACGAAATGACGAAATGACAAATTTTTGAAAAATTTCACAACAAACGGAAACAACCTGAAATGGACCCGTTCCGACAAATGAAAACTTGAAACGTCATTTTTTCTGGTCGTGCCCATGTCTAATGCCCAGTTCTTTCAGCCTCAACCTCACAGGGACTGGTTTGCAGGCCTTTGATAATCTTTGTTGCCCTCTTCTGAGTTTGTTCCAGGTTATCTGCATTGTTCTTAAAATAAGGTTATTTGGAACATGTTGTAAACTGCTCGGAGTTCCTTCAGGAAGACGGGCAGTATATAAGTAATAATAATAAATAATAAATAATAAATAAATAAACTGGACACAGGATTCAAGATGAGACCTAACCAGTGCTGAATAGAGGGGAACTGGTACTTCATATGATTTGGAGGTGATACTTCTGTTAATGCAGCCTAAAATAGCACTGACCACATTGCAATGTTGGCTCATGTTCAGCTTCTGATCTAAAGCAATTCCAAATTTCTTCTCACTCATAGGACTGCTGAGCCAAATGTCCTCCTCTTTCCAACTGTGCATTTGGTTTATTCCCTCTAGATGCAGAACTTTTCAATTGTTCCTGTTAAACATCATTCTTCTCTTTTAAGTCCAATCTTGAGCCCATCAAGACTTGATTTTTTTCTGTCTTACAGGGTATTAGATATTCCATCCAATTTTGTGTCAATCTGGCAAACAATCTCTGCACTCCATAATCCATATCATTACTTAATATGTTGAATGGCCTTGTGCCTGGGATTGAGCCTTGGATGTCTTATTTGTTATTTCCTCCCAAGTTGAAAGAAGCCACTGATGAGCAATCTCTATGATTTTGTAACTAGCTGTATACCCTCCTGACAGTTACTCTATCCAGCCCACACTTAGGTAGCTTGCTAACTGAAATGTCATGGAGTACTTTGTCAAAAGATATAGTATGTGTATAACATTCCCACTATCGACAAAGGAAGTTGCTCAATCAAAAAATAAGATAAAATCACCATGGCAGTATTTGTTCTTGACAAATCCATGCTGGCTTATAGTTAACAAAGCACTGTTTTCAGAAGGTTTCCAGGGTGACCACTTTATAATCTGTTCAAAAGTTTTTCATGGGATTGATATCAACCTGGCTGGTCTGTGATCTCCAGATGTTTCTCCTTTTTGCTCTTTTTGATGATGGGGACATTGTTAGCCCTCCTACAATAATGTGGTACTTCACCCTTCCATGATTTCAAGATAATAATAGACAGTGGTTCTGAAAGTTATTCAGCCAGCTTCTAAAATAAATACAGTCTGTCAAGCCCTGAAGACCTAACAACCCACTCAAAGCAATAACAAGCTTCTTGATTTTTTGTTGCTCGATTACATGCTGCAATCCTATCTCCTCTTGTACTGCATATTTTCCAGGAATGTCATAGGTTGCTTTTTTTCTGGGGGGGTGGGGTGGGCGACAAAATTGAGATAGTTATTCTCAGAAGTTAAAAGCTCTAGATAGCTAACTTACATTCCTCATCAAAAAGATGTGTAACTTTAAAAAAACAAGGTAAAGGTAGAGGTTCCCCCCACATATGCATGCTAGTCGTGTCCGACTCTAGGGGCGGTGCTCATCTCTGTATTCAAGCTGGAAGAGCCAGTGCTGTGCAAGTCCATGGCCATGTGGCTAGCATGGCTGCAAGGAAACACTATTTTACCTTCCCGCTTTTTATGGCAGTACCTATTTATCTACTTGCATTTACATGCTTTCGAACTGCTAGGTTGGCAGGAGCTGGGGTTATCAGCGGGAGCTCGCTTCACTGCGTGGCACCCCGGATTCGAACCGCCGAGCTGCCGACTTTGCAGTCTACAGTTTCGGTGCCTTAGTCCACTGAGCCACCATGCAACACACAATAGTTCTGTAACTGGTGCATCAACTTGCATGCAAACAAGTGCATATTTTGATGTAATTGGATTTCTGTCTTCTGTCTTTGGACAATGAGCTGTTGTTCTTTGTAAATCTCATTGTAATGGAGTAACACTGTTGTATTTAAGGTTTTTCAGACTTGATAGCTCAATGAGGTGGACCACCTGACTGCGGAATTGGAAGGAGGTATTTTATTCTTCACAGTACCTCCAGGAAGAAGATTCAGTCTATGTGGCCTTGGCCAAGTTCCACAGTCTGAGATATCTTCAAAAGAAAGCACTGGTCAACCATCTTTTAGTACCTGGAAACTAGAAAATCCTTGGCAAAGATCATGATAATTCAGAATCAACTTGACTTCACATGATTATTAATTATTATCATTCAAGATTTTGCACGAACTCTATGTCGATATGCAAGAAACTCTTCCTTAGCCATTGTTTGTTGGATAAACTATAATGTATGACTGAAATTTATTCTTGCTTTTCTTATTCTTGTGCATAAGAATAAGCACCTTTTAAAAATCTTCTAACTTTCAAGTTTTTCATCATTCTTTTTGCATTAATTAGTAGGTGTATAAATGCTTCACTTGTCTATTTAGGCTATCCCAGCTGAATGAGCCACCTTGATGAAGAATTTTAGAATCACACAACTCTGGTTTTGTTTCTCACCAAGGTCTCTGTAATTGTATTGAAATTTCATTTCTTAGTCCTGAGATAGGGTTTTTGGATTCATTCATCCTTTGGATCTGAAATCTGGGGATGTTTTGAAGGTGCTAATTCTGGGGTTCATTCCTATGCTTCTGGGACATGCCATTTAAACAAACTCAGTACCATCTTTGCCTTTTTCTTCACCTTTCATCATGCATGCTCAAGAGCTGCTTGGAATTCACATTCGTTCTAAATTAATCATAGGCTGTCTGCATTGTCTGATTGCCACGTAAAGTGATTGTCTTTGAAAGTCTCACCTCTTTTCTCAGACTTCAACCCCAACATCTCAGGGAATAAGATGCCACTGAACTGACAGAATTACTGCTGCACTCTCTTTTTATCTAATGTATGGCTGGAGTGTGCACACAAAGAAGATGAATAGAGCTTGTTTGCACTTGAAGCTTACAATCTCCATTAATAGACACATAGAGGTTGCAGTACCTATGAGAACCTGAGAACTTGGGCTTTACCAATCTCCAACAGAGTCTGGGCCACTCTCTGAAATTTTCAATAGATGACTTGGCATTTCTGATTTCTCTATGAGGGAAGTCAGAAGAACCATCTCAAACTGCAACAGAAACATTATAATGATTGTCTGCAAACCATGCAGAGCTGACCCAGAACAAGCTGGGATACGATCATTTAATCAACTCTTCTGTAAATTCAGCAAGTTGGAAGATTGTTTTTCTCCTGTGTTTGCTGGGTGAAGAGCTAGACAGTGTAATCTTGGGCAAGCTGAAGAGTCCTAAGGTTCCAGAGGAAGGGAATGGTAAATCATTTCTGAATAGTCTGAACCTAGAAAAACATGGAACTAGTCATCATAAATAAGAAGTGATTAGAAAGCATGCATTTATTGATTATACCCATGTGCCCATTGCAAACATTAAAGATATCAATTCAGAAGAATAAATAGAGGACACCATACCAGTAATCCTAGTTTTGATATTAATCTTTTTCAATGATTAGTTGACCTATAAAGTCAACTATAAAGTTGAAGGACACAGATGACTCTGCTAGTGTTCTATCAAGCTCCAATCCAAGTCCCACATTATGTACTCAGGCTTTCAGAGAACCAATACAGGAATTTCAAGACAAGATCACCAGGAACAACTTGTGTTAATTACATGTAGGTTCTGAGACAGTGTGACAAAAATAAATATATGTGGTGGGATCTAATTTAGGGCTGTGATGTACACCTGGGAGGGAGAGGGGGGAGTTACTAAGCCCACAGTGAATGGTTGATATAGGGGCAGACTTGTTGCCAAAAGGGGAAGAAGTGGCAAAGAAGTCACGAAAGACCTCAGGGGAGGAATGGAAAATTATGGAGAGACAAGAGGGAGCAGAACAGATAGAAAGAAGTGAAAAGGAAGAAAAGCCAGATGGTTTAGGAGAGAGTGGAAAGGAAGATGGAGTACTGATAAAATTGGAAGAAGGAAAGAAAAGTCCACTGTGAATCCCAAGTAGAAGAGGGAAGTAGAAAAGGTAGAATAGGATGATGCTCAGGAGTGGTCAGGAATTTATTGGGCTGATAAATCTCCAGAGGAAGAACCATGATCCCATCAAAACGGAACTACGTGTAGACTCTGGTAGAAGGTAAGAAATTTGAGAACCCCAAAATCCCATATTGTCCCTCATATTAACAGGGAGTGGAGAGTCAGAGAGAAGCATGAAAAGTGTGAAAACCAAATATATAAGTAAGGAATTCATGAACTTCTCCACTGAGAGAAGAAATAGAGTGGAATTTGGGTGAATCATTCTGGACAACTATCAGGAACATATCTTCAAGTCTGTTCATGTTGCAGGAATATTGCCCCTTTCTCCTAGGGGCTGGCTGAATTAGTTTCTAGGGCTAGAATCTTACTGGCATCCATATGTAAGGCTCCTGCAACTTGTCACAGTTTACAGCAGCTAACTGATGAGGTTCAGGGACAACTCAGTTGTACTCCTAATCAAAAGTCCAAGATGCATCTCATCAACATCTGATATTAACTGCAGCTAAATATGCAGACACTGACAAGATTGTTTCCTATATTTCCATAGTTTTCAGTTGCAGTGTGGGGTAAGAGTTTTAACAAGGTGTATCATGACTTTGTAAAACAGAAGGTGATTTGAGAAACAGAACATGAGCAGGACTTAAGGCTGTGAAATAGTTTAGGCTTCATGTCAGCCAACTGGTAGTTCCTCTAGTGCCAACAACTTGCCTTCCAAAAATATTTAATTTGAATTATGCCCCTCTGGCAGTTTAAGTGTATGATTTGAATCAACATATTATGTTCATTGAAAAAAAACCCATTGAAAATGTTTTCCCATTCCCTACCACTAAAACACACATGCAGATGTCCTGAGAACTTGTTATTGTTGTTGCTCAAGTAAAATTACACTCCTGCTAAAGCACATTAAAAGTTATAGTTAGTATACCTGCAGTTGGAACTAAGGAACCTTTGTAAACAAATGTGGAAAAAAATCAGAGTAGATAATTCCATTTATATTAGTCTGAGCTAGTACTGACCACATTTTTGCTCTCTAATGGAAGGTGTAAAATGTCATTTTATATTACTTTTGGTTTATTCTTCAAGAAGAATATTCAATAAGACATGTATCCAGTGACCAAGCTGACCTTTTGGTTTTTCAAAAACACATGTGCTTTGATAGTTTTTATTTGACAAACCTAGAAGACAAGTTAAACTCTGTGTTAACAGCTACAAGGAGAAACAAAATAAGTATGATGGGATATAATTATAACCTTTACAAAAGTAAATAATTTTCTACCGAAAAGACAGCTGCGGAAGTCAAATGTGGAACAAACTGTACTCTTCAAGCATGGAACAGGCATATAGAGTGACAGAAAAAAATCTGATTCGTATAAATTGAGCACAGGGAGATTATTATTTTTAATCTTGTGCCGACTAGAGCAAAATAGAGATCTTTTCATCATGTTTCTGTTACAGGTGTTCCCCCTCCACAAGTCATCTGGGAGGACTTTTTGGTTGTGAACATGTAGTCTCTTATCATTTAAAGAAAAAAGTGAACAACACAAATGTGAAGAGCCTACTTAGTGGTATAGTAGATGCTACAAAGTTAGTTACACTGGAATTGGCTTGTACCCTTCAACTGAGCTACACAATAATATAAGGACAGTCTGAGAAGAACACACTGAGGCTACCTTAACTGAAGCTGAGGCTGCACCATGCTCTTGGCCAACATGAGAAGGGACTTAATCCTTTTTATAGGCATCTCTTCTATGTGAATAAATGTTTGTTGGATCACACTGTCTCTAAATAATAAATGACAAAAATAATTCCTGCAAGACAATTTCTAAGAGAGTCCATCAGAATCCAGATGTCTTCTGGCTAATATTGTTTCCTATTGTGGGAATGTTGTGGGAACCTAATTATAAGAATGGGTACTGTGAAAACTTTCATGTTTAAATTCTTTTGGCGTTGTTTTTTTTTCAGGTGTACCTCTTAGTTTTGTGTTTTTCATGCACCCATCCTTCCATTAAATACAAAGTGGACCAGATCTTTCAAATGTTTTCATGCTGTTTTTGCCCTTCCACCTGTGTTTCTGGAACTAGTCCAATTTAATTAATTAATTAATTTTAATTATTTGACTTTTATACCGCCCATCTAGACCTAGGGCTACTCTGGGCAGTTTACAACATGCGATAACATGACAAGTAACAAAGGAATACATTTTTTAAAAATTAAGACAACATTGTGTTAGTTCTGTACCCATTTTTACCCTATGCCTCACCTACAGCACCTGTTTTTGGGGATCATCTCATTTTTTCACAAAAGTCCTGAATCCAGACAAGTTGGGATGACAAATGACCCCCCTGCCTGATGCTGACCCCCCCCTTTTCACTGTTCTTACCATGCCTTGCTGGGAGCTCCTTTGGGTTGTGTGTGTTTCTCAATGGATTGGGAAAAAGATAAAGCCTTTAGAATGAAACAGTGACAGGTTACCCTCTTTGTCTCTCCGTCACTCTTTTGAAATGAGCCACCAAGTTACCTCTGCTACAGATTAACTTTTCAGGACATGTTGTGTGTCCCTGGCTTCTCTCTGTTCTTCAAGGAAAAAATTAGGAAATGGGCACCAGGGGTAAGAGATCTTCTTGTGCCAGTAACTATAGCAAAGTGTTCTGCTTATATATACCGCCCCATACCACTACAGGTAGTCTCTGGGCGGTTTACAATTTTTTAATTACAGTGTAGCCAACTATGCCAAAAGAGATGAGTCCCCTCAAATTGTTTTACAGCATTCTGACGGTTGGTAGTACTTCCCCATTTTATCCTTTCTCAGACACCAAGGTATGTGTCTGCAGTTTACATATGCCAATCAAAGAAAAGTGAAACAAATGGAATTTGAACCATCACCACCCACACATCATTTGTTAACAAGAATGATTTGGATTTTGGAGGTTTTCTTTCAGCAACGAACAAAAAGCCATGCAAACAATAACAGGAGTCTTCTGCTGTTTTTCATTCAGTCCAGTGTGAAAGTCCTGCCCCTACCTGTATTGGGAAACCAGTATGGCTTTGCCCTCCCAGCCCAAAATGAATAGAAGAGACAAATTTGCTTGGATTAAAATAGGGCCACAACTTTATTAACTTGTTAACAATTCAAACTGTGTCCTGAACAAGGGGGCCTAACCATAGTGCAATTGGCTGCTAGCTGGTGGTCAACCTGATTTCCAGCTCCAGGGAGACTTCAGAGATCCAATTAGAAGCATGTTGCCCACCTGTTCATCTTGCCCCCAAACTATGAAGTGTGACTACTTGAGGGCCTCCCTCTGAATTTTAAAACTGTACCAAACTATCCTATTTCCTCAAATCCTGATCTTACATCTAAACAGAGGGCTATCAGACATCAAATGAGGCCCATGGATGGATCTCATCTGAAACTATGTACCTAATGCACTACCCGCCAAGGCATGGAAGCTCCAAGCTACGCTCCCTGCCCCCAACACAGCCAGACTTAACAGTGAGTAGGCCCCCTTGCAGGTCACTTAGGAACACTTCAAGACCCCACTCCGACAGATGTATTCCATCCTTTCTATATAACTCTGGACTCCAAAAGGCAATCAATGGGTGACTGATTACCATTCCTAATCCTTTCTCCGTGGCCCTAGCAACTTCTCTTTTGAGTCCTTTCTGAGCCTTTTCGATTCTCGAAGCATCATGGGTCCCTTTCCATTCCAAACATGGTAGCATTGCTGACCAAACCAAGTGCATTTCAGAATACGTCCCCTTGAAAAATGTCAGATTTTTAATGATATGTACAAATCCTTGCCCAACCTTTGGGTCAAATTGTTTCTGCCAAGATTCGCCACAACTAAGGCAGGGGTGCCATTTGAAAACCCTGGGATGCCAGGGACAAAAATCATCCCAAAGCATGCCTCTCTTTCTTCTCCATTCAATATTGGCCCATGCTCCAAGACCCAGGTTGCTCCCCCATTTGTATCACCTTGCATACTGGGCAGCCCAAAAAACATGGCTGTGCCGGCAGATTAAAACTTGAACCAGTGTTTCAAAACATAAACCTGAAATGATAAAACAAACACAACAAAAAAGTGTTAAGCTTATATACCACCCCATACCACTTCAAGTATTCTCTGGGCAGTTTACAGTTTTTAATTACAGCATGCAGGGTTCACCCCCCCCCACCCCAGCAAGCTGGGTACTCATTTTACCCATCTGGGAAGAATGGAAGGCTGAGTGAACCTTGAGCCTGCTAACTGGGACTGCACTTCAGGTCATGGAGACAGTTTTACCTGCATTACAGACATTTAACCACTGTGCCATGAGGCTCTGTGGCAAGCACCTGACATTCAGGTACCCAATGGATTTGATTTCCATTCAACCTGTGTAACCCATGGCAGCTGCAGTTGATGCCACTCCAATAATGAAACAAACGTGTGCCAAATCTCCATCCCTGAATCCTGGGCTTACCAAAGGTTTGTGATGTAACTTGACAAAATTGGTACTTACTGAGTGACAACCCATCCTGATGTGTAAAGCAGACAGCCTTCCTCTGTACTGTGCTAGGCCAAAAATTCAGTAACCACCCTAAGTGGGCAAATCTAACAAATAAAACACTTGCCTAATACAATAGTTTTACCCCTACCCAGCTAATCAGTCTTTGAACTCTGCATAGCAACTACTAGCTAAACCTGGCTGCCCAACAAATCTGCCCTCTGCAAAGTGGATCATGAATTGTCAGTCTTTGATGCCTCCACCAGCTCACTTATACAAAAAGCCTCCCAAAAGGCCAATGAAGTAGCTGCTCTAAACAAAACAGACTCATAAGGGTCTCTGCATATGACTTCCCAAATGCTAACTAGCTTTACTAATATTGCTGGGGAAATAGGCATATGATCATCAACACTCCTTCCCCTTTCTTTTGACCATCCCTCAATCATCTTTTGGACCCTAATTTCACACGTTGTGTGTTCCCCTATCTGTAGCATAAAAAGCCAAGGCTGAGATTTTTCCTTGAATAGACTGAGGAGCCAATTCCTTAAAATGTAAATGAACTGCTTATTGCATGAGATTTTCAGGATCAGATGGCCATACCTGGGATATGCCTTCCTTAAAACAAAATTGGGTACAATCCCTGCAGGCCACTGCATAACATTTCCTAGTGCTAGGCATATGCCAAGCTCATAGCCTGATTGTCCTCTACCCTCCAAGCCTCCATACCTCATCCAGAAGAACCTCTAGGTGGGTACAGGATGCTAATATGAAAGCCCTCAACTGTCCGATCTGTTGGTGGGACAGAGCATCAGCCAGCTCATTTTTGATCCCCGAAACATGCTGTACATGAAATACTATATTAAAACTCAAACACTCAAACCTTAAACCATCACCATGACAAACCTTATCACAGTGGTTATTTATTTATTTATTTATTTATTTATTTATTTATTTATGGCATCCCTCCCCCATTATATTCTCCATGGAAAGCCCAACCCCTTTTAATAAAATCCCAACTAACTGACTCACTCCCACCCCTGTTGCCTCCCTCCTCAACCACCCAAGGTGGCATATATATATATATATATCTGCTGCCCCCAACCCAAAAAAGAACTCCTCTACCACAGAAGCTGTGCCAATGCACAGCCCCCAATCCGTCACTCAGTGCCACATGGCAAAAACTAAACTGCCACCTGGATTGCTGACAACCTTCTCTCCCTGCTTGAAATAAAAGCTCTATATGTAAGGCTGCCCAGGAACCCCTGCCTAGCCATTAATATGGTGCCAGCATTTTCCCACCATTTTCTGCGTGAGAGGGCAAAGAAGACCCACCCATGCTTGCTTCTACTTGACGCAGCAGAGGACCATAGTCACTTGGACTAATTATTTGGAAGTTGGAGGTGGTCTAGCCTTAGGCCCTTCTGCAGACTTTATTTTCATTTAAATTCATAAGTAAGTGCTTATGCCTTATAAAGAGAATTCAGTAATAGAGATTGATGCAAACCAGTAGTTCTTGCTATTTAATTTATCAGCCAAACAGGTTCTTGCTGTTTCAAAGTCCTGCCTTCTCTGGTAGGTGACCACTCACAGACAGTGCCCAGAGAAAGTGGGGCAGGGAAGCCAGACTGATGCCTCTGTGTGGGGGCTTGCTGGAGCAGGCCGGGGTTTGGTGAACCAAAATATCTGTTTTAGCCATTTTTAAAAATGGCATGAACTGTTAAACTGGCAGTTCATACCCATCTCTGTTCATTAGCATTACTATAACTTTTAAAATACTATAATATATTTTTCCTACAAGGTGAAATGCTGTATGGGGGTAGGTTTTTCTAATAGAAGAATTGCCTGTCACCCAATGAAGTGGAACCATGACAGAGTTAGGCCATATAAAATGAAGTACACAATCATACAGCTTGACCATCAATGAATAGAACATCATAGGTGCAATGGGAAGTAACTGATTTCCTTTCCCTCTGTAGCTCCCCTCGTGTATCTCCAAAACCAGTTTCCTCTGTAGCTCCCATCCTATATTGTACAAATCTAATCTAAATCTGTATTTTTATGTGGAAAGTTGTAAGGAATCCATAGGCAGCTTTCACTGCAAATTCACTGTCTTGACTCCTGCTCTATATCAAGTGTTTGCATTTAAATCTGTCTACCAACTAAAGTAAGGCCACTTACAAACACTGGCAAATTATTTATAAGTTTTTCAGACCTGTTAGCTATATTTTCCTTCCATAAAATATAACTGCTATCTCCCTCTCCCTCTTCATTTTAACTTAGGTCACTGAACAGTCAGCTACTCTTATGTATGATTACCATGAAATTATCTCAGTTATCTTTTTACCATTTGCTGTGGTCTGGCTTGGCTGAAATTCAATTTCATTTTGTTGCTTCACTCACCCATGAATGTCTGCAGGGGATCAAATTTTTGTCCTTCTCAAAATAATACAGCATTGTCAACACAGCAAGGTGGTGCGCGTATCATTACTATGGCAAAGAGAAGACAATTTGTACCTCTAAATTGGTAAATCTCAATGAAAAGACAGAGAGAACCTACAAAAAAATTATCTTCACATTTTGTATTCAAGTTTAAAAGGCATGTCTCTTTGTCTCTTATTTTTCCTGTTGTGGATTTCTCCCAGCTATCAATATTTCTAAAAGTCAATATAAAACAATTAATGAAAGAAATCATTCATAGGAAAACAACTACATCAGGTCAACAGATGTGCCTTTCAAAAATCCAGTGTTTAACAGAGCTTAGAATAATTACCTTTTGGAAAACAATCCCATAATCTCTCAGCCAACTTGGCAAGTGGTTATAATGGCAGAATAATTCTTCCAATCACAGTCCTAAAAAATACCCATTCCAAGGTCTGCCCGAAAGTATGGGCTTATGGATGTTTGCCTATTGAACAGTGAGCTTTTGTTTGATCCTATGATTTTATAAGCTGCTGTTGTCTGTGAAGATACTCAGTCATTCAGGTGAGGTTATCTGGAAGTTGAGTCATGGCAGCTGGACTTCTTTTCTTGAGAGAGTGAGACGTTTTGATCTCTCAAGAAAAGAAGTCCAGTTACCATGTCTCAATCTCTAGGCAAGCTGATGTTGTTACAAATAGGGTTGTTTTTCTCCTAATGGTACATGCTTATGTTAGCATTGTAAAAATATGTAATAGACATAGGTAGCCTATAAAACCTAAGGAATAAGGTATTAAATCTATTAAAAACAACAACACATGCATTTGAAAATTTGAACTGACACACAGAGCTTTTGTTATGCTAGTACTGGTAGTTGACTACTCCATAACACAAGGGCACTGGAGCTTTGAGGGTTTTTGGTTTTTTTACAATTTCTAATAACTCTAATATAGTTGCTCATACATGTAGCACAACTTCTAGATGTGTAGCTCAGAGTATGCTATCTCTGACATTCCCCTGCCACAATAGTGCACAGTCTATATACTAAGCAACTATGCAACTTTGGCTATGGAACAACTCTTGATTATCCATGCCAGTAGCTACTAGACATGGGCACGACTTGATGAAATTCTCGTTTCTGTTTCTGTTCCTCGTTTCTGTTACGCAACGAAATGAAGAATGACAATTACTCTGCCAGAACTCGAACTCGAACCGAAAAAAGAAAAATTGGGTCTGATTTGTCATGTTGTCATTCCTGGCATCGCACGATCGCGCAATGCCAACAGCACAGAAAAAAAGTTTTTAAAAAAAAAAAAAAAACCCGATTCCCGGCCAAAAAAGCAGGCAAAAATATGCCTGCCTGAGTGAGGGCACCTACCAGAGGGGTGGTTTCTGGGTGGGGGCCCCGGCCTCCCCCCATCTCCTCCTGTCCTTCCTGGGCTGCTCTGGCGGAGTGGCGGCTGGCGGGCATCCTCGTCGTCCCGCCAATGTTGCCGCCTCGCCAGCTCACCGCCGCCATTCAAGCGGCACAGAAAAAAAGTTTTAAAAACCCGATTCCCAGCCAAATAAGCAGGCGGAAATATGCCTGCCTGAGTGAGGGCACCTACCAGAGGGGTGGTTTCTGGGGGGGTCCCCGGCCTCCCCCCTCTCCTCCTGTCATTCCTGGGCTGCTCTGGCGGAGTGGTGGCTGGCGGGCATCCTCGTTGTCCCACCAACGTAGCCAACTCGCCGGCTCGCCACCGCCATTCAAGCGGCACAGAAAAAAAGTTTTAAAAACCTGATTCCTGGCCAAAAAAGCAGGCAGAAATATGCCTGCCTGAGTGAGGGCACCTAGAGGGGTGGTTTCGGGGGGGGTGTCCCCGGCCTTCCCCCCCTCCTGTCCTGGGCTGCTCTTGTGGGGCTTCTTGTGGGACGCCATGCGGTGCGGAAAAGAAGGGGATCCAAAATGGGGCAATCGACTAGGCAATCATTTTTTTGAAATCGCGTGGTCCAAAAACACACCAAAGCACCACAGAAACATGTGAAAATTGCTATTTTAAAACTGCCAGATTTTTTACAGTAGCAGTGGGTTTTTCTTGCAACAAAATGTCTCCTCTGTCCTCCTCTCCATTGATTTTATTTTATTTTATTTTATTTTTATTTTTTACACCTGCGCAATGATGGGCTGACCATGGGAGTGAACATGCAATTTTTTGGAGCCATTCCACCAATTGCATGGCCACTTGGCCAGGTTGACCACAGAGACTTCTGGGATGTGCCAATCAGGCATAAAAAGCCCATAACCGTAGATGAACCCTAAGCCTAAGCCTAAGCCTAACCCATACGCCAGTACACTGTCCTTCTAAGTGGGTCAGAGAGGCACGCAGAGGTGCACCCCAATACTCATGGAACACCTTACCTGTAATCCTAAGCCTAGCCCCTGCGCTAACCCTAACCCTAAGCCAAACCTGTGTACTCGCATTGCACTATACACGCAAGTACACTTCCCTTCTTAGTGAACCACAGAGTGGCCAGATCAGCAGTGGGCCTGTGGTCCACAGAGAGGCACCCAAAATTGGGCCTGATTTGTCAACGTGGTATGCATATCCAATTGGCTATGCATGCCATTCGCGCAATGCCAACAGGTGAGAAGGAGGCAAAGGTGCCTCCAGGAGCCCGATTCCCTTCATAGTGGGCCAGAGGAGGCACCCACCCCACAGAGGTGCCTCCAGGAGCCCGCTACCCCCCCCAAACCAGTACTAACGACAGACAAAAAAATGACACCACGAAACAACAAATTTTTGAAAAATTTTGCAGAAAAACGGAAACGAGCCGAAACAGACCCGTCCCAAAAAACGACAACTCGAAAAAAAATTTCCTGGTCGTGCCCATCTCTAGTAGCTACATATCATCCAGCAGATTGGCCACTGGTTAAGCAAAGCATTAGAAAGAAAAAAATAGTTTATAAATTTTTCTCATTATCTCTTTTGTTACCTTACTTTCATCTGCTCTTTCTTTTTATAATTCCATTTCTTTTTAAGCTAATCTTCCATCCATTGCTCTAATTGGATCAGATTAAACTAAAAAATTCCTCTCCATTCCAAATACTTCTTTTATTTGCTCTCTATTCCTTGATTTTTCTAACCAACTCTTTATCCTACTAGTTTGTTTCTTAATAGCTTGTTTCTTTCTTAATAAATCCGTATTTCATTTCAAATGCTCTGAGGACTTCTCCAGTTCTACCCCTGGTACTGGAGACAGGGACTCAACAGGATTTGCTTAAAAGGATAGCATTTCTTTATGATACTTTCTGAGACCTGGAATCCATAATTCTACATATCAATTTTGTTTGAATTTGGAACTTGATTCAAAGATTCAGATATAAAAAGTGTGTGAGTTCCTTGGAAAGTTGGGTGGTAAATAAATAAATAAATAAATAAATAAATAAATAAATAAATAAATGTTGTATTTGGCCATCAGAACCCTGAATCCATTGCCTGCATGATCCTGGGTAGTGCTGGCTGTAGGATTCTGGAAATTGTATGATATAAAGACTGAGGGCTGATATTCAAAGATTTGAAGAGATGTTATAGAGCAGTGGTCCTCAACACCTGTGCGCGGATGGTGCTGGTCCGTGGAGTGAACGCCGGGCCGCCACCCGAGGAACTTCCAATCATTCCCCTGCATGGCCCGGTTCCCGGAAATGAGACAGAGAGAGAGAGAGAGAGAGGCACACACATGCCGCCGCCCCTTCTTCACCTGCTTACACTGAGCGCATGCGCTGGGAGGACGGGCGGGAGGTAGCCTAAGCCAAACCTGCTTTTATCCCAAGGCTGGTGCTTGCCTCCTCCTTGGTGAAGCTGCCCAGCGCGCCTTCAAAGTGCAACCCCAGGAGAGCACGTCTCCGGGGCCAGTGGGAGAGAGAGAGAGAGAGAGAGAGAGAGAGAAAGGAGCCCTGAGAAGGGCCGCTTTCTCCCGGCGACTCCCGAACCCCTCGGGATCTTGGCTGGCGGCGGCGAGGCAGGCAGGTCGCGCCTGTTTTGAGGGGAGGGAGGGAGGGAGGGGGAGGGGGTGTCTTAGGCCGGCTGGGCTTTGGAGCCGGCGCCGTGCATGTGTGCCCTTTTTGGGAGGGGGAGGGGGCATCTCAGGCCCACAGAGGTGCCTCCAGGCGCCGCACATGCCTCTTTTTTGGGGGAGGGGGCATCTCAGGCTGGACGGGCTTTGACACCGGCGAAACAACAAATTGCCTCTTTTTTTTGGAAAAACAGGGGGCGTCTCAGGCTGGCCGGGCTTTGGCCGGCCGACGTGCGTGTGTGCCTCTTTGGGGGGGGGGGCATCTCAGGCTGGCCGGGCTTTATCATCCAGCAGATTGGCCTCTCTTTAGGGGAAAGCATTAGAAAGAAAAAGGCCGGCCGGGTTTATAAATTTTTGTGCATTATCTCATTTGGGGGAGGGGGAGGGGGCATCTCATCTGCCTTTCTTTTTATAATTCCATTTGAGGTTTTTAAGCTAATCTTCCATCCATTGCTCTAATTGGATGAGATTAAACGCCCACCCTGCCCTCCATTCCAAATACCCCTTTTATTTGCTCTCTATTCCTTGATTTTTCTAACCAACTCTTTATCCTACTAGTTTGTTTCTTAATAGCTTGTTTCTTTCTTAATAAATCTGTATTTCATTTCAAATGCTCTGAGGACTTCTCCAGTTCGCCCGCCCTGGTACTGGAGACAGGGACTCAACATCATTTGCTTAAAAGGATAGCATTTCTTTATGATGATACTTTCTGAGACCTGGAATCCATAATTCTACATATCAATTTTGTTTGAATTTGGAACTTGACTCAAAGATTCAGATATAAAAAGTGTGTGAGTTCCTTGGAAAGTTGGGTGGTAAATAAATAAATAAATAAATAAATGTTGTATTTGGCCATCAGAACCCTGAATCCATTGCCTGCATGATCCTGGGTAGTGCTGGCTGTAGGATTCTGGAAAGTGGGCCAGGGAAAAATTATCAAACATTTACCGGGCCCTGGTGATAAAAAGGTTGGGGAGCACTGATATAGAGGACTGGTAGGATCTGTTTTTGATCATCCCAGACTGCAGGATGCGCAACAGTGGGTTCAAGTTAAAATAACCCAGCTTTTGGCTGAATATCAGGAAAAACTTCCTGTTAGAGCAGTCCAGCAATGAAACCAATAATTAGAGATGGGCACGACCAGGAAAAATTACGTTTTGAGTTGTCATGTGTTGGAGCCGGCCCGTTTCGGCTCATTTCCGTTTTTCGTGAAATTTTCCAAAAATTTGTCATTTCGTTTGTCGGTTTTTCGTCTGCCGTTAGTACTGATTTTTTGGGGGGGCGGGCTCCTGGAGACACCTCTCTGGGGTGGGTGCCTCCTCTGGCCCGCCATGAAGGGAAAGCGGGCTCCTGGAGGCACCTCTCTGGGGTGGGTGCCTCCTCTGGCCCGCTACAAAATTGCATGCATAGCCAATTGGATATGCATACCATTAAGTTGCAGTTACAGCAGGCAGAGGCACCTCTCTTTCGGGTGCCTCTGTGACTCACTGCCTGCACTTGGGCTGGGGAACGAAGTGAGAGAGGACCCCTACGGGCGCCCGCTGTGACTCACTAAGAAGGGAAGTGTACTTGCTGTAGTGCAATGCGAGTACACAGATCTGGCTTGGGGTTAGGGGTTAGCGCAAGGGCTAGGTTTAGGGTTATTACGCGTAAGGTTAGGGTGAGTTACTGGGGTGCACCACTGGGTGCCTCTCTGACCCACTAAGAAGGACAGTGTAGTGGCGTATGGGTTAGGGTCAGGGTTCGGGTTCGGGTTCGGGCTAGGGTTATTGGTTTTTATGCCCGACTGGCACATCCCAGAAGTCTCGGTCAAAACCTGGCCAAGTGGCCATGCAATTGGTGGAATGGCTCCAAAAATTTGCATGGTCCACTCCGATAGCCAGCCCATCATTGTGCAGGTGTAAAAAAATAAAAATAAAAATAAAATAAAATAAAATAAATGGAGACGTTTTGTTGCAAGAAAAACCCACTGCTGCTACTGTAAAAATTCAGGCAGTTTTAAAATAGCTATTTTTGCATGTTTCTGTGGTGCTTTGGTGTGTTTTTGGACCACGCGATTTCAAAATAAATATTGCGGTCACCCCATTTTGGATCCCCTGCCCGCACCGCATGGCATGGCGCGAGTTGGTGAGACGACGAGGATGCGCAGCCCAGGAGAGGAGAGGGGGGAGGCTGGGGAATCCCCCCCAGAAACCACCCTTCTGGTAGGTGCCCTCACTGAGGCAGACATATTTTCGCCTGCTTTTTTGGCCGGGAATCGTTTTTTCATTTTTTTTTTTTTTTTTCTGTTTTTTGACGAGGATGTGCACTTTGCGCAGCCCAGGAGAGAAGGGGGAGGCCAGGGACCCACCCAGAAACCACCCCTCTGGTAGGTGCCCTCACTGAGGCAGACATATTTTCGCCTGCTTTTTTGGCCGGGAATCGGGTTTTTTTTCTGTGCCGCGCCGCTTGGCGATTTGCGACTCGACGAGGATGCACACTTTGCGCAGCCCAGGAGAGGAGAGGGGAGGCTGGGGACCCCCCCCGAGAAACCACCCCTCTGGTAGATGCCCTCAGGCAGGCATATTTTTACCTCATTTTGGCCAGGAATCAGGTTTTTTTAAATTTTAAAAACTTTTTTCCTGTGCCGCTTGGCATCGCGCGATCACTACGATGCCAGGAATGACAACAACAAATCAGACCCAATTTTTCTTTAGTCGGTTCGAGTTCGAGTTCTGGCAGAGTAATTGTCGTTACCGTTTCCGTTACGTAATGGAAACGAGAAATGGAAATGGAATGAGAATTTCGCCAAGTCGTGCCCATGTCTACCAATTATCTCAAGAGGTGGCGAGTGCTCCAACACTGGAGACGTTCAAGAGAAATTTTCTGCATGGAGCAGAGGGTTGGACTTAATGGCCTTGTAGGCCCCTTCCAACTTTACTAGTCTATAATTCTATGATTCTATAGAATTTCTCATCTCTGAAAATACCACAGCAATTTATTGAAAAGACTGAAGGTAGACATAAGATGATTCACTCTCCTTGGAGCTGAATTTGGAAAATTCTTCTTAAGATATGTAAATACAATGTCAGAGGAAAAACTGATTGGGATCCTATCCATGCTAAGTCTAATACTAATACTAATACTAATACTAATACTAATACTAATACTAATACTAATACTAATACTAAGAAGAAGAAGAAGAAGAAGAAGAAGAAGAAGAAGAAGAAGAAGAAGAAGAAGAAGAAGAAGAAGAAGAAGAAGAAGAAGTCAGTGGTGACTTATGGTGAACTTTTTCAGGGTTTTGCAGGCAGAGATAACTGATTTACCATGCTGTTCTGGGGGCAACCTGGGACTGGGCAGCTTTCCCAAAGCCACACAGGCTAGCTGTACTAGCAAAACAAGGACAAAAAAGAGCATTTCCCCCTGCCTTCATATTCTAAAATACTGGTTTCCAGACCCATGGGTACGGGGAGGATGGGTGTAAAGAAATTCCCAAGAGGATGATAGAGTTTCATTAAAAATATCTTCTCAATTCACACAAATTCCCAGAATAGAAAAACAAAAATCCGCAACTTTGTTGGTGCTTATTTTTAATTTCATGTTTATACAGATAGCTGTTAGTGGATTCTTTCTTTCTTTCTTTCTTTCTTTCTTTCTTTCTTTCTTTCTTTCTTTCTTTCTTTCTTTCTTTCTTTCTTTCTTTCTTTCTTACTTCACGAGCCTCTCGCTGCGCGGCGAGCCGTAATTTCCGTGCGAATCGACCGCTTTTGTCCGCACGCTCCTCCTCTTTGGGTTCGGCGCCACCCCCGACCACGCCCCTAAACCGTGCTCAGCGGGCGAGATTCCCCTGCCGGAGGCCGGGAATCTTTTCGCTTCGCATCCCACTTCGCATCCAAAGTCACGTGTGGCCACTAATTTTTTTTTTTTTTTTTTTATTTTTTTCAGTTACTTTTTCTCCAAAATACTGATGAACGCGAGGGAGGCATGATAGCTTTGTAATGGTAGTTTGAGGCGGAAGTTGCTTGGTCACTGCTCTAGGGATTTAGGAAGGGATTACTCGAATGCCCTTGGAGGACCGATGTGTGCTGGTCCACCTTGTGGCCCTGATGGGGAACAGCATTTTTTTATGGCCGCCAATGGATGAAGCAATACAAATCGGGAGTGGAAAACAAAGGATCATACAGTAATTCAGCTTTGCCGCAAATGACAGCCGGGTATCGATGCATCGATACGCCGCGGTAAATTTTTTTTAAAAATAAAAGAAAGCGAAAACCGGACGTTGAAAGAAAGCACCCGAATGCGAAGGGAGCACGTGAGGTGGCAATGGATTCGAACCGAAAATTTCGCTTGGTGAGGACAGAGAAAGAGGGGTGGGGGCGAACGGAGACCACGTGACCGCCTTCGAATTCAAAGCGAAGGCAATCACGCTGCGAAGCGAAGTACTTCGTGAAGTGACGGCCTTTCTTTCTTTCTTTCTTTCTTTCTTCCTTCCTTCCTTCCTTCCTTCCTTCCTTCCTTCCTTCCTTCCTTCCTTCCTTCCTTTCTTTCAATTGATGTAGTGCAACAACGCTGTGTTCCTTGTTTTTTCTTATATCTCTGTCCTCACTCTGTTCTCAATTTAATTTTCCAATTTCCATATATGGTATCATTAAATGATTGAGATGTCTGTTTAATCCATCAGTGACATGTGGGTATTGAAAATCAGCTGGGATTTTTTTAAAAAGATGCTTGCTTTAGTTTGATTCCAGAAATTACACATGCTGGAAATTAAACAAAATGGAGTGGCCCTAACCCTAACACAAAAAACCCACCCAGAAGCCTGTGATTGGGACCTAAAAGGGTGTGGTAGGAATGTTCTGGGAATGGTCTGTCTCACTACAGCAATTACATCCTCTGATCACAGGAAAAAATGAGTGAAGCAGACCATCACTGTAGCAGACCAAACAGCGGGACAAGTGTCCATCTGAACACATCCCATCTGAACTGGTTTATTATATAAAATATTTTGGCTATGGGAAAGAGGTTTCATTTAAGTAAATCAGGCTCAAATATACCTATTTATCTGTAAAGAGCCCCACTGAACTCAATGGGATCTCTTTTTGAATAAACAATATTTTAAATAATTAACATATTTTAAAAATGGAGTCTTTTATTCAGCTACCTCTGTTCTGCTGTAAATCTCCATGAAACCTAGTCTCCTCCAAGAGATTTTTTTCAAAGTGGATATTTGACTGCACTCTTGTAATGACACTTAATTGGGATTTTTCTTTTCTTTTCTGCCATTTTCAGTCAATTGGAATCATTATTAATGTGGAGCACAAATGGAGCTGAATTTGAAGAGGCACTCATTTAAACTCTGTTCTCATAATGTCAACAGAGCATAGAGCAATCTTTGTTACTCCTGTGGCTGCTAATCATCCGGATCTGATTAATTGCAGAGACTGATAAAAATCTCTATTTGCTGGACAGATAATGGCCTTGTCTCATTGCTTGCCTTTGAAAAAGAAAAATAACCAACCCACCAAAACAATAGAAATAACATCTGCTGAGTTCCCATGATTTATTTCAGTAGGGAAAACATTCGAGGCAAGGCAAGGCGGGTTAGAAATGCAGTGAGGAGGGTGTGAGCCTGGCTGTGCACACAATAAATCACAGGGAAGATTTTACTTCGGAAAAGGTGTGAAAAAATGCAGACAGCGGTTTCCCCTTAAAAACTGCATTTAAACGTGCCTTCTTATCACACTGGTGTGCTAATTGCAAGCAATACCATTTATTTACACCATTCATGTTATTTACTGTTTTTAAAAAGGATTTCTCTCCTCCCTGCTTTTTCAAAGTACCCAAGATGCCCTCAGATAGATGGAGGGACAAGCTATAGCATCGTGCCAGAGCCTATTATTCAAAAAGTGACTAGTGACCAGTTTCTTTCCTGTAGGGATAGCATGATTTATCTCACCAGTGATTTTGGCCACTGGCAGCCTAAACAGGATGCACTGAATGTTAAGCCACGTTGTTGCTTGAGATGCATAGCAAAGTCATATTGCACATAGATCCAAAGCATATCTGTTGTAGTTGCCATTGTTAGTCTTTTGCTAGGCTGATGTTATGCTGTATGCTGCCCCCATATCTAAATAAGATTAGACTGTTATATTTCTCTTTAAGGGTAATTAATCTTCAAAGGACTGTCACAGAGATGACACTGTTAGCCTGTTTTCTGCACCTCCAAGGGATAGGTCCCAGATGAGTGGATTCATATTACAAGAGATTTCAACTAACCATTAGGAAGAACATCCTGACAATAACAGCTGTTTGGCCAAATAATAGACTGCTTCAGAGGTTGTTCCCAGGATTCCCCACCCCCACCCCCATCCCGGCTTGGAAGTTCCACTTCAAATGAACTTGTTACATTAATCATTACTGCTTAGCAAGTGATTTTTCATTGTCATTCTTCAGATTATGGAAGCAATTCGTTAACAAAACATTGCATTGCCCAGCCAGCCCAGTATAATGAGACAGACAACAGGAATATGTTTTAACTGTTTTAATTTTTTTGATTGTAAGCTGCCCAGAGACCTTTGGGTAGTGGGCGGCATATAAGTTGTAAAAATGAATGAATGAATGAATGAATGAATGAATGAATGAATGAATGAATCAGGGCCACACTTTATTTGAACATTGAATGAAAAAAAATTCCCCTTTTAAAAGTGGTGCTAAAATAGTGCTGAATATAGATTTGAATTTGGGGCCAACCTTACCCCAAACCCAAACCTAATCCATATAATTTCTCATTCAACTAACAGCACCTTCTAAGAGTCCAGGCTACCAGACTCTCTCTAAGCAGCCTGAGTCCATGGGATAAGAGTCCTGTTCCCCTTCCCAGTGCCAAACTCTCCTGGATATCCAAGGTGGGAATAGGGTTGTCGTGCACCCAATTTGGATGTCTAAGGAACTCTGTTAAGCATCATGAATTCTGTACTACCTGCTAGTGTGACCAAATGTAGGGGGGGGGCTACATAAGAATCGGATGAGTAAAAACTCACCTGCCCCCAGGGACAATTGTGAAGGCAGGTCAAAAATTCCCATAGAGCCCTGAAGTGACCAGCTAATCTCATCTTTATCACAGGGTGGGAAGGTAGGCCAATTTCCAGGCAAAAGAGGCCAAAGCAAGGATGCATGGCTTTAAACAGGCACTCATTCAGCCCTGCTTACTGGCCTCCATAACATCCTTTGCCATCCCATCCAGACAGCAGGCAAAGCCTACCCCACACTGAAAGGAACATTATTTTTAGTTGAAAACACCATGTTTGTGGAGAAAGTCTCTGGTTTACTCCAATGCCATTTCTTACATCATATAGGGATATATTTATAAAAAAAGATAAGATGAAAATACTGTATATACTCAAGTATAAGTTGACCCGAGTATAAGTTGGGGCCCCTAATTTAACTGCCAAAAACTGGGAAAATTTATTGACTCAGGTATAAGTCTAGGGTGGGAAATGCAGCAGGGCCTGGAAACTCCTCCTTTGTGAGCTGGGGGCAGGGTGGTGTGCGATGTGTAAAATGACTTTTAGCCACGGAGGCAAGTGCTTGGGTTGGTGACTAAAAGTCATTTTAAACATTGTACGTCACTCCCCTGCAACATGGGAGTCAGGGGTCAGGAGAAGTGGCACACAATATTTAAAATGACTTTTAGCCACCAACCCAAGCACTTGCCTCAGTGGCTAAAAGTATTGACCTGAATATAAGTTGAGGGCCCCTTTTCTCAGCCCAAAATTAGGGCTGAAAAACTAGGCTTATATTCGAGTATATACAGGAAGTGATACTTCAGTTGCCACTTAGGACTGAGAAGAACATGGCACAGATCCTGGAAAATTCCTGCCAAGATGATTTTCAAAATACTTGAAAATGTTGTGTGAAAGTAATTTTTGATGTAACTAGGTGTTATGCATGGGGCCTAAGTAAATTGAGTATAATTATTTGTAGCTTCTCTCTCTCTCTCTCTCTCTCTCTCTCTCTCTCTCTCTCTCTCTCTCTCTCTCTCTCTCTCTCTCTCTCTCTCTCTCTCTCTCTCACACACACACACACACACACACACACACACACACACACACACACACACACACACACACACACACACACACACACACACACATTTAATAGTTGCATTATTTGCAAATAAGTAGCTAGTTGCTACTTTAGCTGCAACTGGTTGCCTTCAAGCCTGAGGCTTTAAAACAGAGATTGGATAGCTATCTGTCAGAGATCTATTAGCTTTGGATTCCTGCACTGGAAAAGATAGGCTTCAACAGCCCTTGGGGTCCCTTCTAGTTTTATCATATGATTCAGTTTTCTTCCTCCATTTGGGAAGAAAGGAAACAATGTTCTTCCTTGGCTGCAAAATCAGAGAGAAGAAAATTCAAAGGTGACATGACAGAACTGATACTAATTCTCCTAAGTATATATGTAATATATACTTAATAACATAGATCTGGCAGTGTTAGTCTGTTGCACTGAAAACAACACAGACTTTTGTGGAAGCTTGAGACTAATCTGTTTTATTTGGCACAAGTCTTTTGGGTAGCACCTCAGGCATGCAATGAAGTCGGCTGCAATCCAAGGCTTATGTCAAACAGAACATGTTAACCTTAAGGTGCCGCAAGACTCTTTGTTGTTTTTAATGACACAAGATTTTATTCAATACAAATTCATAAAGCCAGATCTTTAACATTTAATGAGTCTAATACTTGCTAAACCAAACTGTTTGGGTTGTTTCTGGTTCCTTAGAAATTGCTCAGAATTAAATACAGTGCCATACTCAGCATTGCATATTTGAAAGAAGAATGGGTGGTTCCCTGATCAGTTTAATCAGGCAAGTAGTATAGTGTGGGTATACAAAGGTCAAATAGGGTGATTCTGTAAGCAGTGCTTTTCTGATATCCTCATTTGTCTATCTGACAGTTCACGAACCCAGCTGAAAGGAGTGGAGGCTGTAGAATGTTGGAATGACTCTTGGGGTCATTCCAATGATTGCTCCTCCCCCTCCTTTGGGTAGTGGGTGGCATATAAGTTGAATAAATAAATAAATAAATAAATAAATAAATAAATAAATAAATAAATGTCATTATTTTGGATCCAACTGTGCCATACACATAAAGATAAATCATATTCCTATTTTGGTAGCAACAGCTTACAGGCTATCTTGAACTTGCCGTGGACATCACTGACTGAAAGCCTGTTGTTTAGCCAGTACTTTACAATTAGAGTAGGTCTTTCCAAGGAGGAAAAGAGGGTGTCTCCATGGAACTGAGCCAGCACACAGGCTCTTGTGATGGGTTAAATGACTGTATTGAATGGTGGTTGAATATTCTTTTCACAGAAGAAGTCCTTCTTGCCTGGGGAAGTTAGTTTCTCACTTGACTCCGTGACCTTGCTTGACACTTTTCATCTTCTTGCTTCCTTCTAGAGTCACATAATTGGAGTTATTTTTGCCTGAAGGTTTTATGGGTGTACAGCATGGTAACTGAAACATAAATACTCTTATTTGGTCACAGAGAAAGTCCAGGGGACAGGAACCTGGTCACTTCAGTAGGAAACCATGCCTTACTGAGATCAAAGAGTGCCAAGACTCCTTGTAAAGCTTTGCAAGCGGTGAAGAGAATGGAACAATGCCAGGTCATCTCAAGCCATGAGCAATAAAGACAACAGGTTAGCTGGTCTATAGAAGTTGTACTTACTTGAAGAATAATAAGTGTACATACCTCACTGCAATCCCAGATCATGAATGTGATTTCTCCTCCCATGCATCAGGCAACCCTATAACAGCTAGACAGGCTTTCATTATGCAATGAACATAGCCTCACTTTGTAACATTCAGGGAACTGAAATGACATCTGCAATGCTCACTGATGGACACCCAGTACTTGCAGCAGAGCTATTCAGTGCTGGTACCAGATAAACTTTGTAGGACCCACTAAAATAGGCCACAGCCTAATTGTGAACATTGAACTGGAACTCTCCCTCCACCCCAACAATGATATCAGTCCCAATTAGATGCTGGACATTGCCTCATGCCTTCCCCAATTCATTAATTTTGACACAAATGGATACTAATAGAGAGCAAGGCTCACCAGAGAAATCCCTTTACCCAAGGAAGAGCAGCAAATATACCTCCCAAAGTCAATATACAGTCAAAACATTCCAGCCCCTGAAACAGAAAATCTCAAAGAAAATAAAGTCATAAAACTCAAATAATGATGTTTCCTTAATTTCCTAACACAGTTAATTCTACTGCCCAATGGGACCATGGCAAGTCCAGTTTTCTGCAACAGCATCAAAGACAACTTCTATGATAAAATGTTCTGACAAAGCCTGAGATGAAGTAAAGAATTTTAAGCCTTAAAAACAACTGCATCTCTTAGACCTCACCTTGGTAACTGAACATTCTAAAAAGGTCAGACTTCCAAACCAGAGCCCAAGGCTTGTTCTTCTATGTGTTTTAAGATTTCTTCATGGATAAGGATTTTCACCATCTTCCCTGGGACAGACGTAAGGTTAACCAGACTGTAGTTTCCCAGGTCCCCCCTCCTACCTTGTTTAAAAGTTGGTATGAAATCTACTATCCTCCAGTCCTCTGGCATTGTGGCCGTTTTAAGAGACAAGTTGCATATTACCATTAAGAGATCTGCAATTTCATCTCTCAGTTCCTTAATAACACTTGGGTGGATGCCACCTGGGCTTGGTGAGTTGTTGATCTTCAATTTATCCATTAAATGTAAAACATCCTCTCATTTAACCTGTATTTGATTTAATTCTTTAGTCAAGAGGGGCCATTCAGGCAATGGAATCTGCCCAAGGTCTTCGGTCATGAAGACAGATGCAAAGAAGTCATTTAATTTCTCTGCAATTTCCAAGTTCTCCTTTACCTCCCCTTTTCCTCCCTCACCATCCAGAGGGCCAAGTGGTTCTCTGGCAGGTTTTCTACTTCTATTATATTTAAAGAAGCTTTTATTATTTCCCATTATATTGTTAGCCATACATTCCTCAAAGTATTTCTTTGCCTCTATTATCATTGTCTTACTTTTCTTTTGCCAGAGTTTGTATTCCTTTTTATTTTCCTCATTTGGGGAGGATTTCCATTTACAGAAAGACTTCTCCTTGCACTTCAGAGCTTCTCTAATGCCACTCGTTAACCATGCCAGTGCCCTTTTGGACTTAGAGGAGCTCTTCTTTCTTTGTGGTATGCACTTGTGCTGGGCCTCGACTACCGTTGTTTTAAACAGGCTCTATGCACTCAGGAGAGATTGGATTCTTTTTACCTTCACTTTCAATTTATTTCTAAGTAGTTTCCTCATCTGAGGGAAGTCTGCCCTTTGGAAATAAAGGGTTTTTGTGTCAGATTTGCTTTACACTCTTCTCCCGATATGCATGGCAAAGGAGATTGCAGTATGGTCACTGTTCCCCAGAGGCTCAGTGACATTCACATCCATGACAGTATTAGATCCAGAGTTGCTTTTTGTCAGGTGGGCTCCATGACAAATTGCTCTAAAGCATAGTCATTCAGCATATTGAGAAACCTGATTTCTCTTTCTTGCCCTGAGCTCACATTGGCCCAGTCAATGTGGGGATAATTGAAGTTTCCCCATGATTACTATCCTGTCCCTCTTAGACACCTCCATTGTCAGGGATTGAACTAATTTCCCAGTATCAGCTTACTACCTGTTGTACTTCCTCATGAATATCAAAGAGAGGATGTGTTAGCTTACATTAAAGTGAGAAGGTGTGGATTGAAAGAAAGAGGAAGGGAAATGTCCCCCCCAGATAAACAGTTGTTTGTTGCCAAGATCAAAAGACATCCCCAACTTTCTTATGTTAAGTCCATGGAAGGATCTATCTATGCCTCGAAGCATCTCCAGGCATCTGTAACTGGAAAATTCCACCTTTTTAGAGAAGGTATTCTATCCCCTATCTTTCAGACAAAGGGAAGGTGGAGGGCAAGGAAGGATGTGTGCCTGTACCATTGGAAATGTGCTTACCTTTAAGTAAGTAGACAGACTAGAATTAGAATTTCTTGTTTTCTGAGAATTGCAATATCTTACGGTTTCAATAGCTCACTATTTTTCTTTTGTAACCTGAAGACTGCCTTGCAAGGTCTCTTACAATGTTAACCTCATTTTTTATGTTTTCTTAATAAGCTACATTTCTTTATATTTAAACCGGAGTGTTATTCTTGTGCTGGTGGGAAGTGTCTTGCTAAATCTGGGCCTATGATTGGCATCTACTGAATTTTATTTGTGAACATAGCTTTCCTTTTGGACAGAAACATCTCTTCACTGTTTCTGGGGGTCCTCCAAGCTGGAGAGGAAAAGGAGGGGCTGACAGGGTGTTAAATCCCCTGGCTGCGGGCACAGCATTGGGTTTGCTCACACCTGGCTGGACAGCTGTGGGCTGTCTGCCTTGTGGATCCTTCCTGCAGATTCCCTGTGGCACGTTGAAGCCTCAAAACCTGTTTCTTGGTGGCAGCGGGTCTTCAAGTGTCATCAAAGCGGTGACATCTATGATTTGTCTGCTCATTTCAATGTTCCTCTCAAGTTTTTGATCTGGCAGACGATATCATACCCCCAGTATCACATAGCTCCTTGGATGTGGTAATTTAAGCCACAGTGACTATGGTGGAGTCAGACCCACCATCAATCTCTGTTCTGCTGAAGATACACCAGCAAAATTCAGTTGTTTACAATTGAAGAGAAAGCATACACATCATCTCCCCTTTTTTGCACCTGACCATGCTCTATTACAAATTTGGAGATACCCTACTTCTGTTAGAGAACCAAACAAAATTTATTCCAAAATAAGCATTGTAAAAGTTTATTTATTTTTTATCTCACCTAAATATGGAGTCTGTGCTAGAAGAGAGAAGAACATTCAACTGTAACTCTGTTAATTAACTGGTAGGTTCATTAGTAATCAGGGCAATATATATAGAAGACATCCACATTTGTTGCTGTGTTTGTCAGCCATGTAAGGTGCTGGTTGAAATATACAAAGGCTTTTATTCCCTATTGACTGAATGAAGGGGAGTGCCATTTTGTGTATTAGATAGCTTTTTTCCAAATATAATCAGCACAGTATGTTTTTATTGGAAAAGAAAAAAGTTAGATTCCCATTAAACTGAGGTAATTTTAAAAATCACAGGTATTCTTTGTGACGCGGTTGAGACCCCCAACTTCCCACCCACCCGCAACATACACATTGGAAAAATAAAGTGAAAAGCAAAAATGGCAGGTATGTGTTAACAACTGCACTATCTTTTCCCAACCAAATAGGAGTTAAAAACTAGAGGCTGTCTTTCTTTCATCATTATTATTCCCCATCCTTTTCTTTAAAAAAAGGTAATGAGTCTATTTGCCACTGGATAATAAATCAAAGGTTTAATACCCAGAGTAAATGCCTTGCTAGCACATGCTACCAAGATGTTTTCATCCTCAGTCTGGCTGCCAAAAGGTAAAGAACAACTGTAAAATTTACAGTCTGATCTAGAGCCACTTGAGTGCAAATGTGTGCTAATAGATTCCAAATGGAAAGAGAGCTACAGCCTCTTCCTGATTGATAGGGAGTAGAGATGGGCATGGAATGAACATTTTTTTGTTTCCGTTACCATTTGTCATTTCTGTTATGTAATGAAACGACAAATGAAAATTGTGATGAAAATGAAACAAAACGAACGTTTCATTTCCGTTAATGGCGACGCACAATGAAATGAGCTGTTTTAAATGTTAAAAAACACCCCGGACATCTGTAAAAATGCAGCAATAATTATTTATATTGTCTGATAATACCTACCAGGGGGGTTGGGGTCCTTAAAACGTTTGTTTTTGTCTTCTCCCATCGCGATGTATTTTTCTTTTCCCTTTAAAATGGATTTCACCACCAGCCACAAAATGGAGGCAAGCCATGTGATGTGGGATCATGTTCAACCAATAGCATGCCCAGGTTGCAGACTGGGTGGGCAGGTCTGGCAGCCACAGAGGGCAAAAAAAGCTCTGGCAGCCCCCGTCCTCCTTGCAGTCTCTGGTGGGAGTTAGGGTGGGATTGCTGTCTCTGTGACTCTAGCTTCAGTCCTGCAGCCTCCCTGTGTGTGTGCATGCTGCATACCTCTTGGTGAGTACCCTCCCCTGCCCCGCAGCGCAGTCACTCTGCGGCTGCCTTGCACCCTGGGCAAAGCCCACCACTGCCTTTGCAGCCTCCCTGCGAACCTAATCTATACTGTGTCTCTGCCGCATCCATTTTTTTAGTGTTTTCCCTCTGGTCTGGGGCGTTGGGGGATGCCCACACATGGAAATGCTTTAAAAATTGCGCAAAAATGGATAGAAACGACAAACGAAAAACGGTAATGACATTTTTCAGAAAATTCCCGACAAACGGAAATGAACCGAAACAGACCTCTCAACGACAAATGAAAAAACAAAACACCATTTTTCTGTTTCGTGCCCATCTCTAATTGGGAGTGTAAGGGATCTTTACTTTCCAGTACTTCCTTTTTCTGACATTGAATGCACTAACACAAGGCTCTCATTCTCACTTTTGCCACACCCTTCCCCCCAAATCTGGACATTAATACATTTGGCCCCAAATTAATGCTAAAGTAAGCATCTGGGGAGAGCATAATATTTGTTCACAGAAATTATTGTCACTTGAATTGTTATTCTAATAAACTCTGTATGAAAAAAATGCACTGTTGGAGTGGGGGGGGGAGAAAGTTTGTTGCAAGAGATAGCTAATTTTGTTTTTCTTATATATGGGTTCAGGAATATAACACTGAATGAAATTTATCCTCATTTATGAGATGATGAGTCTCAGTCAGTTTTCACAATTGTGAGAATGTGTTGGCGGTATTTTTTGAGTATAGTGTAGCTAAGCTCTTTTCTGTTGCATTGTTGTGTGAAGGGTTAAAACTCAGAAGTGTCTGATGGGTTCATTTTGCTTCACAAAGAGGAAAGGCCCTAGTTTTCTATGTAGATATTTTTCACAAATGGTGGAAACATTGAACAACAACAAAAAAGCACTCATCTTGTTCTCAGGCTGGTAGTGAGAGGTCTTGCCAGGTGGGGTCCACTAAAATATCTTGAAGAGAAAGCACTTTATTGATATTTCTTCAAATTCTATAGATGTGGCCAGGAACAATTTGTATCCATTTGAACAAACCTTTATTAACAGGAAAGTGGTAAAAATTCAATGGAGTTTATAAAAGTCAATTGATTCTCTCCCCCCTTAAGCTGTGAATTCCACTTTGTTCAATGGAGGCAAATGCTAGGCAAGCATCCATAGAACCTGAGCCTCTATATGTTTCAGCCCTCATGAAACATGTGAAGAAAATTCAAAGAGCTCATCAGGTATGTCTATGGACTATTTTCCTACTAGTAGAGGCTCTCGTGTCATCAAAATTGTTTTTGAATCACTCCCTAATTCCAAAAAAGCAAATTGTCTTACTACCACTAGATAATAAGCTAAAGAAGGCAATTTTATGTCATTTCAGGCAGAGAGTTTTGGCAAACACTGATTTGGTACATCTGGCATCAGTTAGTCTTGAGGGTCCTTGCCAAGGCCCAGGTTCCTACTCCCAATGGCAGCCAGAAAGCTGGAACAAGCAAGGCAAGTGACTTGCTCCAAAAATAAAATGCATGGAATCTGCTTCTTTGTTGAAATACAATTTTCACACAGTGATTTAACATTTCGCACAATTTCCGGGCCAAGTTGTACATTACATGAGCAGCTCACACAGAGAGAGCCATCTTTTTCATAAAATGTATGGGAGATAGTGATAAACAAATCTGCAGGTGTCGTATCAGGAGATGAGCACTTAAATCTGATTCTTGGGATCAGATTTTGCTTGAAAAATCCCATGGGACTTGCTTTCCCTGCTCCAATAATATTGAGACCTCATTTTACGTTTTAGGTTTGGACACCTTAGTCATTTAAATGTTTTTCTGTTTAGTCAGAAGTCAGTCTGTTGCAGCCAATACAAAAAGTCTTTTTTTTCTTTGTAAAATGAGTCTACATTTAAACTTTTTAAAAAACCTCACTCTAATGGCAAAATTTCCTACAATAATCTATGTCTTATGTCTTTATTGAAAGAAACATTTAAATGAGAAATTGCTGAAATACAAGGAATATTTTTTAAAATATTCTTTCTATGGAAGTGATAATGTTGCCACCCAGAGACCTCTTGGTAATGGGGTGGCTAAAAGATTTGTAAATAAATAAATAAATAAATAAATAAATAAATAAATAAATAAATAAATAAATGTTTTAGGATGATTGTGATGGATCACACACACAGGGTGAGATATTGCTCCATAATGGTGCAAAAAATGTGTTTTTGAAAAATGGTATTTAATGCTGCCACTTTTAATTTGAAGGAAACACAACTGTAGGTCTTCATTTTCAATCCTGGTCAAAGTGTAGCATCAATCACCTCCAACCTGAAAAGGGGCACTTGATAGAAAACTCATATGGTCTCTGATGGGCTTTATAGTTCCATTTCCCCCATGCAGAATAAAAATGACAGTGTTCAGCATGCTTTTAAGAAGTTTAATGTAATCTGTAGTTTGAGATATTCAGCATGGACTAGGACTCAGGGGGTCTAGGTTCGAATCCTCATTCAGCTGTGGAATGGGGTGTAGAAATGGTAAGGAGAAAGGCAGGATAAAAATGTTCAAAATAAATAAATAATATATAAAACCACTCCTTAAACATATCACCCGGAAAGCTGTATTAAGGACACTATACGTCATTTCTGACTGGATAACATATGTCGGCAACATACAGCCATCAAAATTAAAATGTGACCTCTACAGTATGTCAGAAAATTTGCTTTACTTGTTTTTATCTTTCTTTTGTTGCTTTTAAGGGTGAACATTCTCCCCATTTTAACCTATTCATTTAGAGTAACAGAGCAATATATTGAATTTCCAGCATTAGTAATATGATCTGACAATGGCTGAAATCCAATGGTGAGTGTCAAGTAGAGTAGACCTGTTGAATGAAATGGATTTGTTAAATCTTCAGTTATGTAAATCCTATAGATTCTATAGAACTAACTGTTTAAGTGAATGCTGGTATCAAATTCTTCTGGTCATCTTAACAACCTATTTCACACTGATGATGGGATTTTCATTTCATTGTTTTTGCTTTTTGTCCAAAGGTATAATTTAGGTAAAATGAATAGACTCTATTAGTCTCCTTCTTACACCACACCCCACATTCTCCAAGAAGCAGCTCTTCAGGAATTATGATAGTAAAATCTTTAAATTTATGATATTTCACATAATGGAAAAGGGATGCAGGACTATTTCTTCTTCCTCTGCAGCCTCCCTACCATCAGATTCTTCTTAGAATTAGTAATTTTCCCTTTAAAATAGATGTTTGGATGACAGAGGAAAAGTCAAACAAAGCAGTAGAAAATGTCCCACTGCAAAAGCAGAACTACATTTGAACAACACTTCAAAGAGCCTCATGGTGCGGTGGTAAAGTGCCTGTACTGCAGCTAAAACTGTGCCCACAACCTGGGGTTTGGTTCAATCCCAGGTAGCCGGCTCATGGTTGACTCAGCCTTCCATCCTTCCAAGGTCGGTAAACTGAGTACCCAGCTGGCTGGGGAGGGGGCAATGTGTAGCCTGCATAATTAAATTTTAAACCACCCAGAGAGTACTTGAAGTGCTATGGAGTGGTATATAAGCAGAACACTTTGCCTTTTTACTTTCATGTAAGCCAGGGGTGTCCAAACTTTTTTCAAGGAGGGCCAGATTTGGTGAGGTGAAAATGTTTGAGGGCCGACAATTCAGCCCATTTGGCCCCCAGGCCGGACTTTGGACAAGCCTCTAGGACATACAGGGAGGCAGGGAGGGCACTGCAGCAATGGAGCCAGGGGAGGGTAGGCTGGGCAGGTGGTTAGGCGGATGGACAGAGGCAGGAAGGGCAGGCAAGCCACAAAACTGCAAGCTGACATATCTATCTGGTATAGGGAGGGATGAGCGACAGGCTGAGCTGGTGGGGAGAAGGGGCTGTGGGCCACTCAAAATTTGAAAACGGGCCACATTTGGCCCCCAGGCCTGAATTTGGACATGCCTGATGTAAGCCATTAGAAACATTTCTAATTTCATGCTAACAAACCAAAGTCAAATGTATTTACATACATATGTATTTATTTTCAAATTCTCTATGCTGTTATTCATTTAGATTTTCCATTGTTGTTGTTGTTGTTTCATTACAGTCATGACCAACTCTTCGTGACCCCGTATCCATGGAGTTTTCTTGGCAGGAATACTGGAGTGGCTTGCTAGTTCCTACTCCAGGTGCCTACGATACCTGGTATTCACTGGTGGTCACCCATCCAAGTACTAGCCAGGCCCGACCCTGATTAGCTTCTGAGATCAGGTTAGATTGGATGTGCTCAGGGCATCTAGGCAGCTTAGATTTTTCCACAGTGATTCACAAAAATTAAAAGCATGTCCAAAATGTGATGTACTATAATTTAGTAGTTTATTTGAGACATATCACCCCCTTTCCAGGCAAACAGGCTCCCAGAGTGATATGCAGATCATTTCAAAAACAACACAATGTAACAGTAAAGGAGAAGGTTGTGGTGAAAGAAACCAGACCTAGGACTTGGCTCTTAGATTTACAAAAATCTTGTAAGAATGGGATAGTGTACATATTGAATGGAGAGAAACTGAAAGGAACCAGTCTTTCTGCAGAGCCAATGGCTTTGTTTCCATTGTCTCTCTCTGCTGCTGCCGCATAATGGAACTGCTATTGCTACATCCTGACCTCAGGGTTTAAAAGTATGGTGCTGCCTGTGTGCACAACTCAAGAGTATAGCCATGCTCCACATGTCAGTGCATCTGTTGGCTGTGACTTATGTAAAAATAAGGACTCTCCACAGTTTGCCAATGTGAGAAAGGCATGTTGTACACGGCTTCTCCATCATCTACAAAGGACTGATATTTGCATGAGCAAATCAGTGCTATGAGAAGAGGCATATACAGTACAAGATAATAGATTATGGGATGCATTTCTCTAGCAGCATTTTGTCCATTCCCATTCCTTCTTCCAAAATGGACAATGTCTCTTCTTAAAGGAGGAGCAATTAGGTCATTTACTAATACTAAGCCACCCCATAACAGGCTTGAAACAAGCAGCATCATATAAAACAACAAGAACCAAGAATGCAAAATCAAATCCATTTGAGACAGAGTCAACTGTAATCAAAACAGTACATTGTGAAGAGTCCAAATTATCTCGTGCCAGCTTATCCTGAGCGACTAACAGTTGATCAAAGCCAGAAGATCCTGTAGTACATATATAGAGTACTTGGCCTTGGACTATGAGAGTCTCCATAGTAACGGACCTCCACAGATGTGTGACATGCAGTTATCAAGGACAATATTTCCCAGTGTCCTAGCCATCTGAATATAATTGAGAGAATTCCATTGTAAAAAAACCTTCACGTAGCTTTGGGGGAAGGTTGATAGCTCAGGGACAAATTGTCAGTATACAGTCCTATACGCCTTTCAATCTTCTATTACATGCATAACAATTCCAAATAGAATATTATGTTTATATTAGAGCAAATTGTTCCCTTACCTTATGTGATTCAATCAATGTTGAGCCAAAAATCTACATTCATTTAAAGTGTGGTCACATCTGCTATTCATGCCCCTGCATGCCACTTACTGTATATAGGCACTGATGCACCCACAGGCTACATTTCTATTCTTAGAGCTCCTCTACTCTTTCCTAAACCTCTTTCTACACTGATAGGTCAATTTGGATCTTTAGTTATTCTGAGAATACTCTTGATAGTACTGTTTGGTCTGGGCGTGGGAAGACCTTGCCCAATTGTGTTTCTACTAGAAATGCACATGAATCAGAAAAATGCAATTTATCATGATTTATAATTAATCAATATTGATGAATCTAGAATCATGAATTTAGGTTTGTTTGTTTGTTTTTTTTTGGTTGGTTTTTCTCCCCTTTGAAAACCCTGTACCCTCCTGGTACCAAGATACAGCGAAATCTCTGAGAAGCTTCACTTGCCTTTTTTCTGTAATACATACAATTCAGATGAAGTTTGGATTTTGGATTTCTGAGTTATGTACCCCAAAAGAGCCCCCCTCCCTGGAGATAGTAAGGGCCCCAAAAAGTCATCCAAAAGGGGTTGATGAATCAATGAATTTTAAGAAGCATAAAAATTCATCATTTCACATTCATAGGGGTCACTTTGAACAAATACATAGCAACAGATTTTAGCAAATCAGTGATTTTCTACAAATATTGTGATTTGTTTTTTGATTCCTGCCTACCTCTGTTTTGTACTTGAAATGATCCATCCTTCACTTTAAAGATTTGCCCTATATCTTTCTGCCACCTGGCTAGGGGGACAATCTTTTGGGGATGATTTATTGAGACACTAAATGGCTCTTTGTTCTGCCTTCACTGATGAGTACCAAGAGTTAAAAGCAATTTCATTGAAGATAAGGCTCTTTTGAGTATCCTCCAGATTGCACCAAATTTCACAATGTGGACAGGCCTTGAGGCTTCCTGTCCAAACAGGAATGGTACTACAACCATAGGCTAGGTTTTATTGAATTTATGATGAGAGTGGCCATCCTTCTTTTTACTTGAACAAATAGTTGAAGTTTTTCTTACTTGAATCTTTACACTGAGCTCCTTCATCAAGATGTTATAGCTGCCTCAATATGTAATATAGATTCCAGTTTGTACTTCCAATACTTTACTCTTGAAATTCTTCTAGCACAGGAAAAATATTGACCACCAAGTATCTGAATTCGGACTGTCCCAACTGGGGTATTTCAATATGCAGGGTGTGATGAGACATATCTTTTATGAAATGAATTGATATCTAGAGACTAATTCACCACACAAATTCCTCTCCTTATTTATACCTTGCAATTACACATTTTTCAAAAAATCAATACTCGGTATAGATATTTTACAACTGCTTGGAAGGTAAACATCTTAATCTGGTCATGGCAAAGACCAAAAAGAATTTCAGTGAAGATTAATATTCATTAACTCTGTTTTATGATTACAGTCTGGGAGAGACAATACATCCTATGAAAACTATTCATTCCAGCTAGTCTCATTTTAGCACTAATATTTTGGTTGGCACAGAAAGTATTTTTCACTGAATCGATTCCAGAAACGGAAACACAATATTAAAATTACTGTAGAAGGACACTACTGTTTACAGAAAGCCAATGCACACAAAAGTACTGGCTGTAGATAAACTACAGCTATAGGTGCACAATTGGTTAAGCAGAATATGGCTAGTATATGAGACATATACAAGTGTCCTAATGACTACTGATGTTCCAGTCTTGATTGTAAAGCACCTGTCAATGTCCAGCTTTCAAGAATGTGACATATGGATTATTAGTAAGGCCATTCTTTTCTAGAGATTAGTAAAGTTGCAAAACCAAGAAAAAGAAAAAGAAACAAGATAATGATAAAGAAATAAGAACTTTGACTTGGATCTGGAACCAGATTGGGAGCCAGTGCAGTTGTTGTAGAAGGGGGTTATTTATTTTTCTATATACTTTTGAGTATTTTTACCCCACCTTTCTCCTTGAAAAAGAACCCAAGGTGACATACGGCAGTGAGGAACAATGTACAGTCCAGTACAATTAAGACATATTCAGGTTTAACAGAGACTTAAGGGGTACCTTGCAGCATTTGAAAACAACATTTAAGCTAAAACAGAATACAAGCAGTTAAGAAAAGAATATAGTTTTCCATGTAATCATGTATGATAGACCATCTAAAAGTTCTGTCTACTTATTTTGACCTAGTTGAATTTCCCAAACCATCTTCAAAGGCAGCCCAGGCAGAGTGCATTGCTCATAGATTTCATTTATCATTATTTGCAAAATATGGCATGGAAATAATTTGAGGTTTGAGGGGGCGGGCCAATTGATGTGACAGAAACATACCCAATAAAATTGTTTTCTCTTAAAGGCCTGGATCTTAATCAAAGTATATCCACGTAAGTTAATGCAGTGCTGGGTTTGTCACTTCTTCATTCTTTGAAGTTCAACATCTATAGCCCCATTCAGTTGTAACTTACTTGGCAGCCTGCAACATACTTAAAGAGGAACACTAACCAGACATGGGCACTTTCTATTCCTATCCCTGGGGATATGAATATGAAATGTGGCACCACAGGTGCCAGGAAAGTTTGATCTCTCCCTCCCCAAACTTCCCACTCTGTTCACTGTTTCCTATCCAGAACATGCATCCATCATCCTTGGCATCACACCTCTCATAAAAATAACCCAGACAGGGCTTCCCCTCTTCCCTGCATGGCCGACCACTCTGGCAAGGAGATGGGATGCATAGTCTGCACTCAACTGTTGGGTGGTCAGTTGTGCTTGGAAGCGGGGAAGCACTGGCCAGGCTACCTGTGTGATGGGTACAATGCTGGCAACAATGGGCTTGTGCACCTCTCACTGAACCGTGAGTGGTCCTGCCAGATCCGAGATGAGCGAATAGATCTCCCTGGTGCCTGCAGTGCCAGGGTTCATATTCGTAACCTCAGTGATATGGAAACAAAGTGTCCATATCTAATGCCAACCCTTTCACTCTTTTTCCCTGTGTGGAGTAGTGTGTTTGAAGAAGAGACATTCCTGCTCATGTATAAGCTTTCCATGTGTGCAAAAGCTTCAATTATCTTGGTTTCTTGCGCACATAAAGGGCCCACAGATGAGCATGACCCTTCTTCCTTGTCAGATACATTACTCTCTATGAAGAGGAGGCAACAACGGAGAAGGGAGAAGATACGAGAATTTCATCTGAGTTCCTCTTTTGAAGGATTGATCAAAGGTTTGTGATTTTCTCCTGTTTAGGATGGGAAGGAGTCAAGGTTTAAATAATTAAAATGTGAAAAAAAAATTAAAATGGGCAGATTTGCTGTTCTATCCTCCTGCCCTTTGGATTCTTGGGCGAGAAATGTTTCAAAGAACATGACCTGGGTACCTGCAAGTTGCAACCTCAATCATCTTCTCAAAGGATGGTGAACAGGGGCTTCTGAAAATGCAGAGGCTAGATAAGTGAATTTCATCGCCTGTTGCAGTGTTTATCTAGTCATTTTGATGGAAGTTTATTCAGAAAGATGTCAAGGTTATCACACTCTTGGCCTCAAAATGTTTCAAAATATTTCCAACATGTCAAAATGCATCTGTAGCTTTAGGACATGGCGTTTCTTGTCTTTAGTATCTTGAAGATCATTATGTTGTATCTGACAGGATCATGCTCTTTGTAATTTACACCAATGACCTGTTCGCAGGGTGAAGAGCTGTTTCCATCTATTCAGCACTTTCTCCCCAGATGCCTTCATTGCTTTATTACAGGCTTCATTGTACTGGTCCCTGGAGAAAATTGGGCTGATTTTAGTCATGTTTTCTGCACTGTGTCAGAGAACCACAGCATAAAAACTCTTGATGCACCGCTTTTCCCTTGCATTTTGCTGTTGTTTATATTTCCATATCTCAGAGCAAATTTCAGTTAGCTTTCTATAATGTGCAAAAATGCCACTATCTTTTAATAAATCAGACAGTTGCCAGAAAAAAATGTGTTAATATAAAATAACTCTAGTGTTACCCTAGTTAGAGATAGAGATGTGTGTTTGTATAGACAATTAGACATGTCTGTGCACATGCACCCACACATACCCATGCAAATACATACAGGGACATATACTAACACACATTTTTTTCTCTTGAGGAGAAGAAGTATATGAACGTGTTTGGATCCCAGAAATGATGCTATGGCTGCTATTATTGTATATGCTTCATTGATGTTGCTATTCTTGATGTTCTTTTCATCTCTAAATGGCTTTGCTGCTCAAATAATGAATTATTAGTGCCATTATGTATTAAATGAATAAAGCAAAAATTTTGCCGGCTATAAATTCCAACTGCAAGGATTTGCAAGTAATACCAGGGGAATTAGCTGCTTGTATCTTTATGATCTAAAATTACATTAATAATTACACAAAAATCATTTCTACTATTCCCATCTGTCATGCTTCTCACACCTCCTAACCTCTGGCCTCATTTTTAGGATTCTTTGTTCTTATTTCTGTTTTGTTGCTATATTTTCTACTCTGTTTTTTGGGGGGTGGAGGTGGGGTGGGGGATCTGAAGTCATTGGTTAGAACAAATAGGCTTTGGTGTGCCTTAAATGACTGCTCATGACTCTTCAAGAAAATACAAGTGGAGGGGGGCAGCACAGCACCTTGAAATGGATAAACTAACAGTCAAGGAATATCATTACTTTGAATGAGTTCAAATCTCTAGGGCTTGATGAACTACATCTAAGATTATTTAGGTATCTGGATAAATAACTTTCAGAACAATTGTCTGTTTTTCCCCTTGAAGTTATGAAGGATGGGTAATGTGTTAAGTGATCATAGGACTGTAAAGCAAGACCTATGAGGATAATTGTCCATGTTTAGCCCTGAGAAAAGAAGATTAAGGGGCAAGAAGAGGAGGGGCAAGATCATTCCAGACTGCTGGACATGTAGTTTGGGTCTCGGGATATAGAAAGCCAGATATTGGTTGACTATCATGAAAAATGTCCTAAGTTAACTGTTAGAGCTGTATGATAATGTAACCATTCACTTCAAGAGGCAGTGAGCACTTCAGCAGTGGAAGAATCAATAGAAATTTACACTGTCATCTGTCAGATATACATTGATTTAGATGCCTGCATTAAGCACAGGGTTGGACTCAGTGGCCTTATACAGGTTGATAACTCCCAACCCCATTATTATATGATTTTACAGTCTCTCTCTCTCTCTTTTTAAGTACATGTTTTCTAGGCTATTAAGTACAGTAGGGCTGCCGTGTATACGGGGGTTCAGTTCCAGGATCCCCTGCAGGTAGTGAACTCTGCGGATAAAAGCAAACACTCTTATCTGAGGATAATGGTGGTGGAAGGGGTGGTGGGGTAGTGGGGTGAAATCTTTCACCTCTGACACCCCCCAAATGCAAGGAGGGAATAAAGTTACCCCCCCTTTCTCCTTGTCACTTGGCTGCGGCAAGGAGAAAGGAGAAAAAATATTTCTTCCCTCCTTGCCACCACTGCCGCTAGGCAGCTGTACAGCAGGGCACCCACTGGAGGGGTGGAGGACCCATCCTCCTTGCCTCTGGTGGGTACCCGGCTGCCCGGCAGTGGTAGCAGTGATGAGGAAGGGAGAAAATAAAAAATAAAACTCACTGCCCTGATACCCACTGCCCTCCTCCTCGCCCCCACCACCGCCACAGCTATGGGCCAGCCAGCCACCCGGCCTTTGAACTTCCAGGTCGGGTCTCAGGCAACCGATCAGAAGTGCCTGAACTTCCTGCTCAAACTTCTGAACTTCCACCAGGGACCTGGGCAGGAAATTCATATCCCTACCTCATCCCTCCAGAAGGTGCCTGGCTGGACTGTGGTGGCAGCAGCAGTGAGAAGAAGGGAGGTGGGCAATGACAGTGGTAAGTTTATTTATTTCCCACCTCCTTGCCACCCGACCCACTGATCACCAACCATGGATAACTGAATATACAGTTTAGTGAATGAATCAGTGGATGGCGGGGTTCTACTTTATGTGTGGAAATCAGCCCTTGGGGGGAAAAAATCTAATGAGTCAGGAAAGTAAAGTTTACTTTTGTTTACTGATTAAATGTCCTATATTCACACCACTCATTTTCTTTTATGGAACTGAGGTAAATTCATCAGATCCTCATGGTGCTATAATATATATTGAGTGTTTATCTGAATCTAAATCTGATTATTTTGAATGTTTATCTGAACTCAGAATGCAGCACATTTTGCACACAAAAACAGTGAAAAAATGGTGTCTAAATGGTGTTTGTGTTTGAGGCTGCACTGCAAATAAAGTCTCATAGAACAGAATATTGCTCTATATAAAAACTCCTTTTTTCATTGATAATGAGAACAATGTTTTCTATGTCAGAAAAAGGTGGGATGGATTACCATTAAACTCTAATTTGAACAATGAAATCAGAGTGTTAACAATTGAATTTTAATAATTGATATTGACTTATTGGTAAGAGATGTGAACAGTATTTTAAAGTACCGAAGAATTGTAGTATATATGACAAAGCAAGTTGTCATGTACCACTCCAGAGGGTAGAACCTGCACTGGTAGGTTTACATAAGAATAAATGATTTTTTTAAACTAAGCATTAAGAAAATCATTTGTCTGTCTAGTGAACATTGAATGGTCACATCTGTGGCAATCAGCATTTCTGTAACTATTAGTTATTCTCATTGTCAAGTCTTTGATGTTTTGTGTGACAGATTAAGAATAAATGTTGAGATTCAGACACTCTTTGAATACCAGAGTGTGCTTGAGATCTTCTGCATCTCAAACTAAAATTAGAAGTATAAGATCACATTAGTTTTCATAAAAGGATGGCACTTAGGGTTAAGGTTAAGTCTGTAACCTCTGTGTCAACATATACCAGTTTAGAGGAGATGTACATGCCTGCAAGTTTAATACACAAGAAATGAAACATCAGGTGATCACTTGCAGATGTGGCTGGCGCTGGACCATTGCAGTTGCAGTTTCACATACAACTTTTGTATCTCCTGATATCACCAAATGTCATCTTGAGATCACTGCTGTTCAATAGATAAATTATTCACTTACCAAGTCTAAGCCTAGTCTCTCTAGTAAACGCTCATTCGTAATTTATTTCACTAATCATTCATTATTCATATTGCACATTTTTAAAATCTTGTAGAATTTATTATTTTAATGTGTTACATTTTATACATATTTTACATTGACTTTGTGAAGTCTTACACAATAATGCTGTATTCTGATAGGCCCTATATAATAAGCAAATGAACAAACCTCAACATGTAGTGCTTTCCAGTAGAATCAACCCGTTACATTTATCAGACATATGTGTAGGTCTGAAATGGCAGTGCCTAGTTCACCAGCATATTTGAAGGACAGAACTTGACAGTGGTGGACTATGAAAATTTTTGTTCTCTTTTGTTTTGTTATAATAGAGCACAAGAGAAGATTTGATGTCGCAGCACACCAGAAAAGAAAAACAGTGCTAGAGGCTGTGACCAGCCCAGCTTGGCTAATCACTTTTAAATTACCTTTTCCATTTATGCAGGCTTGTTTTAAGCCCAAACCATGAGAACCCAAACATTTTTAAAAGTTGAAACACAAAAATAACATTTTTATAACAACTGATTGAACTGTACAGACATAAGCTTGTTGTGTCATTAATAATACATGCCAAGTTCACACACTTCACAGATAAAAAGTATATCTCTTTTACTTCCCACCCTAAAACCTCAACCTGGCTCTTTGAGAAACAAAATAAGTCTCACTTCTCATTTCTCCCTGTTTGGAGAGAAACTTTTCCTTCTTCTCCATTACTATTGGTTCTCTTTCTGCCTTCTCTCACCCAGTAAGCTCTTTTCTGGTGTTGCCAGGTAGATTTGGATCTTGTTCCATCACAGTGGCTGACAAACACACACACACACACACACACACACACACACACACACACACACACACACACACACACACACACACACACACACACACACACACACACACACACACACCGTATGTCTTGTACATCATTTCAGCTATCTCCTCAAAACACCTCCCAAAGGGGATTGGACAGATTCCTGGAGGAAAAGTCCATCACAGGTTACAAACCATGATGGAGATGTGTAATCTCCAGGTTTAAAACCGGGGTACTTCAAGGGCCAAATGCAGGGGAGTGTTATCAGGTGACAGATACTTAGGGTGTTTATACACGACCCCTAAGCTCCACTGCAAATGCCTCCCAGCTCCGGAGCTTAAAAATGTTTCCCCACCAGCTCAGGAGCTAACAGAAAATTAAGTGCGACCCCGCCCACCTAAGCGCGACCCAGCACAGCTTTCAAGTACCTGCTCTGGGAGAGTGAAAAATTTTGATGCGGAGAGTGCTGGGCTCTCCTCGCTTCTTTTTGTTGTTGTTTTCTTTTGCCTCCCACCCCTTTAAGAGGAACCAGGAAGTGACCGGGGCTCGGAGCAACTTCCACTGGCACCGGAGGTAAGGATTTATTCTTTTGTCCATTTTTAAGGCTTTTTCCCCTCCCTCCCCTCACACACACAGAAGCAAGGAAGTGCGGAGTGGTGGGGAGGAAGGAAGAGCAACGAACCCCCAAGATCTCTGGTCCGAATTTAAGGGGGCAGCGGATTTTAGGGGTCGTGTGAAAAGGCCCCTAGTCTCATGCACTGCTAGACACATTTGGTGGGGCCACTGTGAGATACAGGAAGCTGGACTAGATGGGCCTTTGGCCTGATCCAGCATGGCTCTTCTTGTGTTCTTATGTTCTTAATGTCCACTCCACATTTTATTTTCCTTCAGGTGTACAGTGAAAAACTTTCCCAAATGTAAACAACTCCCATCAATGGCATAGTATCACTTAATCACTTTTGAACTATAGAGCTGGAAGGGATTCTATTGGTCATGGAGTCCAGCCCAACTCAAGGAGGGACAATGGGGAAATGCTGCCAGAGAACTAAGCCACTGAGCTGCACTTCCTCATAGCAGCTGGATGCACAAACCAACCAACCCAACTTAATGACAAATCTAGAATTTGGATAGATGTCACTTTTGTTTTGTAGCAAACCAATAATGTCTAATAGCCATTTCAAAAGCAAGCCAAGCTTGGTGTTGAACAGCTACATCTGAAATTTGGATTATATTAAATTGTTTACCACCTGAACTATTATTGGGATTGCATGCTATGCGATAAATTAGCCACAGTTTTGAAGGTGCTGATTCATTTGCACGGGCGAAAGGTGAATGCTCAATGATTTCCACCACAGTTAACATGAACATTGACCTGATCAACTGCAGTGCTCTTTCTGTGCTATAACATAGTCACAGATTTATCATTCTTGCCTTAGCTCTGCTCCAGACGCCTGATTAAAAAGCCCAGACCAATGTTTGCTTTCATCTCCTTGCTTTGATTTTCACTTTGGAGCACTTTACCAGGAATGCACTCCTGCCCACTCCTGCTGCTAACATGCTTTCTGGCATTTATTGTCTGAGTTTTCTTCTCAGTGTGGCAGCAACATCTAACTGCATAATATACCTTCTGCATGCAAGGATAATCCACATCTTCATAATCACTCCACTTCGCTAGGCATGGTTCTTACACCACTGTGGATATAATGGGAAAGAAAGCAATCATACAGGCCCCTGGAATTTTCATGTTGCCTCGAAAGACTAATAAAATTCACCATATGTGGCTTCTATCTGCTGTGAACCCAGTTTCACTTCCTAAATTCAGGCAAGATGCTGAAGGCTTAGTGTGATGATGTCAGCTAGATGAATAGTTTGTAAGGAGCTGCTGCTATTCATGGCTTACTCTTGGTCTGTTTTATCCCATGTGGGGCCTAACACTAACACTGGAATGCTTATTTTTTAAAAGGGAGGGAGGAAGACAGAGAATGTTTCTTCTCTATATGTGTGTTGCATCCTTACAGTCATGACCGACTCTATCTAACCCCATGTCCATGGAGTTTCCTTGGCAGGAATACTGCAGTGGTTTGATAGTTCCAACTGGTGGTCTCCCATCCAAATACAAACCAGGGCCGACTCTGCTTAGCTTCCAAAATCAGATGAGATTGGATGTGTTTAGGACATCTAGGCAGCCTGTTTCTTTGTAGTCAGAATCAACTTATACCTCTTTCTGATAGGACAACATTGCTCATTCCTAAAAAGTGGGCCCATTTATTTTAATCCTTTTAATATTCAAAAACTTTGATGTACTGAGATTCAAATTTTAATCATACACCCTCAGATTCTTTCTGACCTGTGGTGACCATTTCCAGGTGTTTCTAGGTACAGAGTACTCAGAAATAATTCACCATTTCCTTCTTCCAGATGACTTATGGGACTGTGAAGATAGCCCAGGGCTATACAGGATGGCGTTCCCCCTACCAAACCAAATCAAACTCCCAAACTCTGGTTCCTCAGCCAAACATCTAAATCATTTTGTTATCATCGAACTTAGAAGTGAATAAAAGATACTTTATTACCACACTGTACTATTAAAAATGCCTTTCAAACTCTCCCTATTAATTTAGGGCGGAAATTTTTTGAAGAATTGAACAAAATGACAAATAAATTTATTTGGGTGGGGAAGAAACCAAGGATCAAACTCAAATTAATGCAGGAGTCAAAGGACAGAGGAGGCTGGGGAGTACCTAACTGGCACCTTTACCACCAAGTGTGTGTATTGACTTGGCTAAAGGCCTGGATCTTGCTGAGAGACAATAGATTATTAACTCTAGAGGGTTTTAACCTTCAGAGGGGTTGGCATTTTTATTTATGGCATAGAGGAGTCAAAAATAAGATCTTTAAAAGTCACTTTATTAGGAGTTCCCTGGCTCAAAGTTGGAAAGGGATTAAAAGGAAATACTATAGGAAAATACCTAGATGGTTTTCGCCGCTAGAGGCAACTATGCATTCTAACTTAATAGAACAAGGAACACTACCCACATATAAACACCTATTAGATGGTAAAGGACAGTTAAAATCATATGACCAGCTACACACATTAGGAATTATTAAATCATGGTTGCCGTATCACCAAATCAATGTGAGATATAAACTAGATAGAAAGGAAATTGGGATAGAAAATCATGAATCAGAACTAGATAAGCTACTATTGGGCATGGAGGCTAAAATCATTAGCAAACTATATACATTTATGTTAGATTGGGAGTTAAAGGATGAGGAAGTAAAAGATGTTATGATTAAATGGGCGAGAAACATCCGTCAGGAAATAAATCTAGAGCAGTGGGGAAGGTTATGGAAGATTAACTACAAAGCAACCATAGCTACATCTTATAAAGAAAATCTATTGAAGATGTTCCATAGATGGTTCATAACTCCTGAGCGGCTACACAAAATCAATCGACAAATATCTAACAAGTGCTGGAAATGTAAACAAGAGAAGGGAACTTTCTTCCACTGCTGGTGGACTTGTAAAAAAGCAAAAAAAAATATTGGAACAAAATATATAAATGGTTACAGGAAATAACAAAAAGAACAATAAGCTTTAAGCCACAATATTTTCTATTAGGACTGACTACTGGTGAACAATCTAAAGAAATAAATTACCTAATAATACATATATTAACAGCAGCAAGATTAGCTTGGGCCCAAAAGTGGAAATTGAAAACATCTCCCAAGGATGAAGAAATAATCTCCAAAATTTTAGACTGTGCAGAGATAAATAAATTGACAAATGCAATACATAACAAAGAAGAAAACTTTTACGTACAAACTTGGCAACTATTTTATGAGTGGTACAATAAGAGATTAGACAAGTGAAATTCGAGGGAGAATTGTGATCAAAATAAACAATAAAACAAGCCATGAGATACTAAAGACTGTGTAAAAGAGGAGGTAGCAATAGATCATAAAAATGCACAAAGTTAGACTAGGGGGGGTGTAACCATATAGACACTGGCTGACTTTTGAAGTGAAATATAGTTTCCTTTTTCCTTTGAAAACTTTCAAATGTGAAGACATTAACTGTAATAATAACAATGTACCATTATCTCTCCCCCTGCCTTTATTTTTATTGATGGATGCTTAGCGTGTAAATAGAATCATAATAAACATTTGAAAATGCAAATAATAATAATAATAATAATAATAATAATAATAATAATAATAATAATAATAATAATAATAATAATAATAATAATAATAATAAATGCCTTCAAGAGTTTGGTTCTGTCACACCATCTAGACATGCAGCAGAATGAAGTGACAGCAAGGATGGGAAATCCTCGTATTTTAGAATAATAATTGCACATTGTCAAATTATTTATGACTAATGATGATACTCCCAGGGTTTTCTGGATATAAAGTACTGAGAAGAGGTTTGTCTTCTGCTAGCCCTCCAGGACCATGAAATTTGATCAGGCCTGCACAGAGCACTTACTCTTATCTGCTATACATGTTTCAGGTCCTTCTCCTGGAAGGAACCATGAGAATTTGAATACCATCACCTAGCTCTGCAGCCAGGGGCTTCAGTCCTCTGGGCTATAGCAGTTCTAGAAAGAGATTATTATTCAGTCTCATGTGTGGAAGCAATGATCTCTTAATGCTAAACTAGGAGAGGAAGCCCTGAAAGTGAAAATCTAGCACAGCAAGAGCTGACCAAGTTGGAAGACCCCCCCGATATTATGGCACCTTGCTTGCCAGCTTCATGGAATGCATGATGACTTGCACATCATAATTGACTATAGATGCTGGCTTAGAACATAGACATGTTGCCAGGTCAGCATCATCACATCCCATGTGATTTCAGGGCACAAGTTTAAGACATAGGTCTTATTTCTGGCCATTGTAATGTCATAGGGAGCAGACTGTTAACCAGTAACGGAGAAATGGTGTGTGTATATCAGTCTGAAAATGCAGAGACTGTATGATGAATTTGAAGATGAATGTGTAAATTTTAGCAGCAACACAAGCTTTAGAGCATGCAGGATTATGAAAATAAAATAAAATAAGAGGTGTTGCTGAGTGTGTTTAATGTTCTGTGGTGATATACACCACCTACCCAAAATCTAGTGCTGCCAGGTTGGCAACATCACATTACTTGACATTTTATGTCCAAAACCTGAGATCCTGAAATCCTGTTTGTCATCTTATGTTTTGCCAAGGCTAAAATGGAAGCCAAACCTCTGAACTTACCCACCTGCAGTCACTCTCCAGCTCAGATTCTGAAGCCTTCTGCTCAGCATTTTTTGTCAGGTGTGAATTTCTCTATAATTACTGCAGTAACATCCTTAGAAATTTCTTGCATGAAATGAAGCATCAAATTGTTCCTCCCACTTGCAAAATCAAGGCCCATAGCCTTAGCACTTGAGGTAGAAAATCTCATAGGGTTCTCCCTACTTTATGCTTGGTAAAATGAACAGTCAAATTAAATAGGTAACACTTTACCTCCTTTTCATGGCAGTAAGAATTTGCAGTCTCATTCTATCAAATGGTAGGGGCTGTCCTGCCTGCTTGTTCTTAATAACATGGAGGCTTTGCTTCTGCAAGTACTCCTACTGATCCACCCATCCAGTTCTCAAAGCAGTGGTTGTTAATCAGCCCTAAAGTAAAAAGAAGTATAAAATAGTGCTTCTCACCTCCACAGCATGTGCTTTTCAGGCACATGGACACTGAAATATATTTTTCTATATGCAGATAGGATTAGGGCCCCTCAGGATTCTACTACCTCCTTCTACTTGCTTAGGGAGACTAGGTCTGAGGGACCAAAGAATCCTGGCATGATGCATTATTTATTTGACTCTATTAGTCACTCGTTTCCTTCATTTCTATAGCTGGGGTGTGGCTATATGGGGAAAATTGCAATTTGAATTGTTTGTGGAATGGCCCAGTACAATCCACTACCTGGCAATCATATGAAATGTGCTCTTGCCCAACTCCCATCCATGTCCATGGTGGACCTTTTTGATCCATGTGTAGATCTACTAATTTTGGGGATTTGGCAGATGGTGCAATCACTTTAATTGCTCCTCTTAAAGTGACCCTTTCCAATGGCATTAGACACACACCTTTCCAGCCATCTGATCACACCCACTTCATAGTGAAACATAATACATAAAGTGCACATACCAGTTCTTTAAGATCTGTTTTGAAGTGATCCTGCTCAGGAAAGGTGGCAAGTTCAAACTGAAAAATCAGAGAAAATGCAGCTGTTTGTTTGTTCAATAATAGCTAACTGCAAAATAATTGCTTCATCATATTTACAGTCCACACAGAAATATAGTTTGCCCTCATTATTTCTCTATTAGCAATATAAAGGAAGGGAAAAATAAGAATAAAAGAAAATGTGCTACTAGAGAATAAACAGAAAAAAGGAGATGAAATATCAGATGTTGAAGTTCAAACTGCAGACAGAATATTTGCCCCAGGAAAATATAAGCTACTGGTCTGATGCAGTTATGTTTAAACAATTCTTGGACATAACTCAAACATTAGGCAAAGAGTTATGGAGAAATGGTTTGAATGCATAGGTTTCATACAGCAGATGAATTAATACAGTCAATTAACAAGCCATGAAATCTTTAGGATTAGATGTTTATGGTCCCCTTTATGGATGAAATCAACATCTGTTTGTGGATGATCTATGTGCCACATCACTCAGTATTTCACAGTAAAGGGAGACCTGTGACAGAGCACAATTACTGTAAATGTTTGTCCCTTGCCCCCCCCCAGCCTGGAAATAAAGAGGTGAGACAACTTAAGTTGCAATAAAAATGAGCCACCATTTTATTGATAAATTATGTTTAACTTATATGTCTAAATTTTGTCAAGGAGACATAAACCATAGTGCAAGCAGGTGATGGCAGGGTAAATTATATCCTTCCTGCCCTTGGGTAGATTCAGTGAGATTTACTTCTCAGAAGGATGAAGCCCACTTGTTCAGCATCCTTCCAGCATCTATGAATCTACAAGTCCATAAACCTGGCCTGGCGGTGGATGATCTGACAAACTATCATCCTATCGCCAATGTCCCTTTTATGGGCAAGGTGATCGAGAGGGTGGCGGCGGTCCGGCTGCAGTCATACTTGGAGGATCGGCAGTGCCTCGATCCTTGCCAGTCCGGGTTCATCTACCGAAACAGCTTTGGTCGCCCTGCAAGATGACCTTCTCAGGGCGGCCGACAGGGGTTGCTCTTCCCTGTTGGTCCTCCTGGATCTGTCAGCGGCCTTTGATACTGTCGACCACGGTATCCTGTTGGACCGGCTCTCTGAGGTCGGAATTGGAGGCACTGCTCGCAGTTGGCTCCGTTCCTTCCTGGAGGGCCGGCCACAGTACGTGCAGCATGGGGGGGAGTTATCAGCCCCTTGGATCCTCCCTTGTGGGGTTCCACAGGGGTCGTCTCTGTCCCCCATGCTGTTTAACATCTACGTAAGGCCGTTGGCGGGGGTCATCAGGAGTTTTGGAGTCTGCTGTCATCAGTACGCTGATGACACGCAGCTCTATCTCTCCTTTAACACCTCTGCTGTGGAAGCTGTGGAAGTTCTCGACGGGTGCCTGGAGGCCGTACTGGCCTGGACCGGGGCGAACAGGCTTAGGCTCAACCCCGAGAAGACGGAGGTTATGTTCTTCGGGAGCTCGCCGTTGGGGTACGGTGGCCCTCTTCCCTGTCTGGGGGGAGTCTCCCTCCAGCTCGCGGAGAGGGTGCGGAATCTGGGTGTGTTCCTGGACCCGGCGCTTGCCATGGAGCACCAGGTGGCGTCGGTGACCAGGTCCGCCTATTTCCATCTCCGTCGGATCGCCCAGAATACCTCGACGCGAGCTCCTTGAGAACAGTGGTCCAAGCTCTGGTGATCTCGAGGCTGGACTACTGTAACGCGCTCTACATGGGGCTGCCCTTGAAGCTTCTCCGGCGCTTGCAGCGGGTCCAGAACGCGGCGGCCAGGCTGGTGGTTGGTGTGCGTCGTTATGACCACATCACCTCAGTCCTGGCCCGCCTGCACTGGTTGCCCGTTGCAGCCCGGATTAGATTCAAGGTCCTGGTTTTAGTTTATAAAACCTTCCATGGCTTGGGACCGGACTACCTGGCAGAGCGTATCGCTCAGCGGTCAACTTCGGCCCGTCCCGTTCGGCAGGCGCGAGCGCACTTGCTTCGGGTCGCCACCCCCTGGGAAGCCCGGAGGACGAGCACTCGGACCCGGGCTTTCTCTGTGGCGGCCCCCAGCCTCTGGAATTCCATCCCCAGTGAAGTGCGCTCTGCAGAGTCCCTGCTGGCATTTCGAAAGGCGCTGAAAACCTACCTTTTTCGTGAGGCCTTTGGCGATAGTTAAAACCTTCCCCCCCCGCCATCGTAATTTGCGCGTTAGTTGAGGTGTTATCTGGTTTTAACAGTGTCTAGGGTGTTTATAGGTTTGTTTGTCTGATTATTTTATTGTGTTTTGCTGGCTTTGCAGCCTTTGTGTAAGCCGCTTAGAGTACCTAGTAGATAAGCGGGATATAAATATAACAAATAAATAAATAAATAAATAAATAAATAACAGCCCTCGATTCGGCCTAAAAGACTCTAATTTGATCCTAAAACTACTGATGATGTTTATGTTTATCTGAGAGCTGTAAGGGTGGCTTACCAAGGGCATACCTGAATACCAGTACCTCTTGAACTACCCACCACAGTAAGAGGCTACAGGGTAAGCCTCTTTACCCCGCATGACTGAGTAGCTCAGCCCTCAGCCCCCCTTGCAGATCACCCAGAAATATATCGCGGCCCCAGTTAGACTGGTGGATGCCATCCTTCCTATATAGGTCAGGGAAATGAGCAGTAATGGTAGGGTGGTTAATAACCAAATCCCGACTGTGCTTAATGAACCAAGCAAATTCCCTGTTAACACCTCTATGGGCCTTGTTCACTCATCTAGGATTGTGAGCTGATCTCCACTCTAAATGTGGAATCAACACACACCACACTATTCTAGTCCTAGGGAAGACATCACATAATTTGCTCAAATCTTCCATGATCTGAAAAATCAACATCTTGCCCAGTGTTTGTGGCAAGTCATGTCCAAATAGGTGAATCACCAAGATGCCTGGAGGCCAGTTTGGAGATTCCTGGTATGCGAAACTGCCAAAGCTTTTTATTTCCAAAATCCTTGTTCCCTGGTCCCCCAGGATTTCCTCTGAAACAGGAGGTGGCCACATGGCTGCCACAACAGGTGGAACAAATATGTCTAAATTTACATTGTCTGTTGCTAGACCCTTTGGAGTTGAACTCCCAGCAGGCAATGTGGGGTTGAAGTGCCTGACCTGCCACTTGCTAGGACACACCAGGTTGACTCATCCTTTTGACCAGACACCACTATTAAAATGCTTGGCTATAGAAGGGTATGATAGGGACATAACCTGCATCCATAGTGGCCTGTGCAGTGCATGGTAGGGTGGCAGGCCATTCTCATCCTGAATCCTTCATCATACTGGAGAGATCCCGCAAAGTCCATATGGGCTTGGTGTATCATGTCCAGGTACTGGACTAGGCCATAAGCCTTTTCTGGGTGGGCCCTCACTATCGTACTCACATAAATAAGAAATGCAGACAGCCAATTTGTCCAGCACCATTCCATTTTGTGCCTCCTTATTTTTTCTTTTTGTTTTTCTTCTAACCTCTCAAATGTTTTGTCCTCAGTTTCCCTGTTAAATAAATCAAAGACATCAACCAAACTCCCACTCAGTGTATTATGTCTGCCATTGTCTGTGACAAGTAATTTCCCAAATGGCAAAGATTCGTCACCTTCAGGAAATTCACATGGTGATACTTCTGACAAGATGGGTGCAGAAGCATCTACTGGTATAGCAAAATGCTGCCCAGCTAGTGTATCCTCAGTGTGTGAACTGGCTTCAGCCATGCTAGCTGGGGTTAGATCCCCTGGCAGAGATTTTCAGGTGCTACTGTGGCAACCCCAGTTAAGTTGGATAGTAAAAATTGTGTGGGGCATTCTGGCACTGAAAAATGGGAATTACCCGAAGGCCAAACCCCTGATGGTGTGTTGTTAATGTTAAGTGCAGTGGACTCACCTGCTGGTGGCCTTGCCACATCTAAGCTTGCCACACTGTCCCTGCCAGCAGGGGAAATGTCAAGAATAGGCCCATGTACTGGTATAACCTGTATGAGTGGCGAAGCAGCAGTCATAGATGTCAATGATGGACCCAATGGGTGAGCTTCCATAACAGGAGGTACTTAACTGGGCTGCCCAGCCAGTGATGGTGAAACTTCAGGGCACCTGGATGACCTGGCTATCTCCCCCTCAAGGAAAGCAATATGAGACATCATTAAATCCCCTATTCTCTTCAATTCAGCCATCTTGTGTGCCTTGGAGCCCTGTCTCAGCCAGAAGAAGAGGATAATTCAGGGGGTGGGCATAGGGGGCCTTTCTTTTACCAGGTACTTTCCCCTTCCCCATGGGTTTTTTGGGTGCCATCACAATTATATCAGCTGCTAAAAGCAAGTCTTAGCTAGTGTACCACAGGTGGTGAACAATTATGCCACCCAGCTCCTTCCCCAGTAGTAGGCCTGGGTCAAGGAGTAAATGGGTTGGTAACCAACAAGAGGTGGGGAAAGGGTGGGGTGAAGATAAGCCTTCACTAGACCAAAATATGCCACTTGGGGGTAGAAATATTCCTTGCCAAATGAAAATCAGGATAATCCAATGAGTAAAATTATGGATGAGCCCTCCTGTACCCTAGAACCATATTCTAGTCGGCAGGTAAGTATACAGGCCGAAACACAGACCCAGGCCCAGAGCAATTCAGATAATCAGAGCAGCGAAGCAATTATAATATTTTCCTTTTTTGGTGAACCTTGCAACCCACCCATCCCTCCCCAGGTGGCCTCACAAGAAGGGCTCTCTACCTATCCAGGTCCCCCAAAACCCTAATGCCCCCCTGGCAAGATAGTTCCTAATAAAGTAAAGCAAAATATCAGTAGGCAATAAAAGGAGGTATGCAGCAAAATGTGTGGCCTGGCTGAGGCTTGGACTGAATCCTTATCAGCCGATCTCTCAGCCAATCTGCAGTGCAGTGCTGCTCTTCCTGGCTGAAAGTCTCATCTGAAAAGAAGATCAAAGAAGGCAGGGGTTGGCTTAAATAACCTTGTCTGTCCTTACCATGCAGTCCCCAGATTGGTGTGAATTTTTGAGCCAAAAGTCTGGGTGCAGGGACAAATAAGCCCCACCCACAAACTGCATTGTCAATGGAGCAGCCATTGTTTATGTTATATAAATAGGTCTTATCCAAGTGAATGGCCTAAACATGCCACATAAATTCATGTATGTCACACTGCAATACTGTTGCTGTATTCCTAGGCTCCCTCCCTCACTTCCTTTTATCACTGGGATAATATTAGGAGAACAGCTACTCACATGTAAAGGGCCAAATTTAGGTTCTACATTTGAATGATGTATTAGGGTGGATGTATTGGAGTTGTGTTGGGTGGAGTAATGATCCATTGCCCATATATGAGCATCAGTTATTTTTAGGATCATGGAAAATCTGTCAGTGTTGTTCTTTCTGCATTTCTCCGTATCCTACTAGCATTCTCCTTTTGTTCTGCCTCTGCGTCATAATGGTGTTATTCCTAGATGGAATGGTATATGCATGTTACTGAATATCCATCCACCTTCACTGAACATGTGCACATTTTTCTAATGTACACATTCAAGCACCCATTTCACCCCATTATTACAGCATCTTAGTGCACATTTCCCAAAATGTACACAAAGTTCTGTGTACATTTCCCCCTCCAAATATATTGCACTCAGATTTCTAAGGCAAGATAGACTCCTTTCAATTGGCAGCTGTGTGACATGCATATTTCCATGGGGAAATATAAACCCAATTCATTTCTTTCCAATCCCTAGTTTTGCTAGAGAACACTAAAGAAGATAGTTTTCATCTTTGCTGTCTTTCCCCTAGTGTCGTAACTGAAGTATTTTGAGTGTCCACATTCCTCTACGTTTAAATGTTTATGCCCTTAAGGATTTGTGCACTCATACTGCAGCAAAGATGCAAAAAGAGAAAGCATAAAAAGTTATTTTTCTTCATGTCATAAGAATGTGCCAAGGATCCACAATCATGTCATAATTAATACAGATCTAAGGAGCTATCATACCACTGGTTTGAGGTGTCACAATAATTCAGCTAAATGACAAAGGCCTCAGTTGCCCACCAAATTATTATCACACTGAGATAATAAGGGCTAGGTTTTGGAGATGCCTCTTAAGTGACAGAATGCAGCACTTCACAAATGCTACGAGTTATTTAATGGTTGGGCTGAACATCACATTAAAATTGCATTTGACTTTGGAAAAACTGAAACAATTAGTATTACATAGTATCGTCCAAGCAAAGACCCCATCTATGAAGTACTCTGTTACCTAACATATGTCACATTGAAATGCGTCACCCACTTAGTCAAAACACAGCAGAAAAAGTAGTCTTGACTGTTTTGGCTTGTAAAGCTTTGTAGAGCTGAATATTGTCAGTATTATAGTAAATGCACTAATAGAAACACACATTGAGATTAAGATGTATTGTTATATGATCAAGATAAATATGTTTCTCACTTTCCTTTATCAGATAGTAAGATAAACACCCAAATGTTTATTGGCAATTTCTTTTCACACTGTAGAAGCAACTGGAGTCCGTGGGGGGTGTCACATTGTATGCAAAAATAATGCATCCACAGGATCTGTTCTTTATCAACCCAGAGTGCAGGAGACACAACAATATGCTCAAGTTACAGGAAGCCAGGCTCTGGTTGAATATGAGGAAAAGCATTCCAACTGTTGGAGCAGTATGGCAATGGAACCAAATATCTCAAGAGGTGATGAGTGTTCCAACACTGGAAGCATTCAAGAGAAATGTGGGCAACCACCTGGCAGATATCCTTTGGTATGTATTCCTGCATTGAGCAAGGGGATGGACTTGGTGGCTTTATAGAGTCCTTCCAGCTTCATTATTTTAGCATACAGTGACTGGAAAAGACATTAATTCAGCAACATTTTCTCAACATCATCCTTAATTTTGTTCATTTTGCTCATTTTCTTCTCTTTCTCAAGTGTATAATGTACCATTCTTTCCATCAAGCAGATTGTCTTGAGCTATCACATTCTTATACATTCTTTTCTTCAAGGAAGGGGGAGGGATTTTACAATTTGGGGCATAATTGTGGGCACCTATTTCAATTCATCAGTGTCATGGAGAGATCCCATCTCCTCCTTTGTCCCCAAAAGTACAGAGCTGCCTTACCTAAGTTGTGCACAGAGCCAGGAAAATTTACTTTTGCAATACAGTTTTCAGAAATCCCCCATCAGGATCACAGTGTTCATTCTGGAGATGGGTTTCTGGGTGCTCTATTACCCAGATGTAATTTCTCTCTTCCCAACATGTGGGTTGTGGCTTAGACCAGTAATTATACTTCAACTCTAGCAGAGGTCTACTGATATGTAGTTCTGCCATAACGGGTCTCGTTATACTGTCTGGAATCCTTACCTATGCTGCTTTGAGCGCTCTAGAGCAAAGCATAGTATAAGTGTGATAAATCAGACCCTTAAGGGTAAAACGTCCTGTGGAGTGCAAGTGCACCCAGAAGTCAAACAAGATGTAAAAGCAAACGATGAAAGGATGGGCTACGTAGGCTTCAATCTTCATCCACTTTAGATGGAATAGTGTAAATGTAGTCTCTGAGGACAAAGTGACATGGATGGTAGCAGATCTGTAATTGAATCTGCAAATATATTTTCTCTTCTCTTAAAAGTAGAAGCATGTGAGGGTCTGCATGCTTTCACATCTACAGCTCTGGAGGGGGCAGTTTGCCTTGAAGAATCAGGATTTCCCTTTCTATTTGTTCTATGAGCGCAATCCCAGTTTGGTTCCACTATGGCTGCTTTTAAGAAAAGAACCATGGAAGGAAAAAGCTCTGAGAAAACTCCCATCATGGAGCTCCTTCCCTGTTTGTTTTTTGTCCTTTGGCTACAATAATTCTTACCCATGGCATCATTTCTTTTAGCAAACTACATGCATGCTTTACACAGACATAAGACCCATTACATTCAGTAAGACTTATTTCAAGGAAAGTGTATGGGATTGCAGCCTTACATGACACAATACCGTTTATATACTGAACTCATTCCGAATACTCATGTTCTCTTAATTTTGGTATCCATAAATTGGTTTCTTTGGACATAAGTCTTATTTTCTTAACTTTTACACACTGGCACCAAAATATGTGTTAATCTTATTGTAGCATGAGTAATCTTTGGTGATTAACTTTTATTTCAGGCAGTCATAAGAATACACTGACCTATTCTACTCACCTTGTATAATACTTATGTAAATTAAGTGCATTGGAGACATATGTCTTAATGCCAGAGGCTCCAATGGCTTTATAGTTAGTATAGCTTTAATCATAACTGGAAAAGAAAGTATATACCTACGTAGCCTGTTACGTGTCTTAAAAAGAATTTCATAACCAAAAGCAAAATACAATCCACTATAGCATTATAATATCACACATCTCTTTTCTTTAGATTGTTAGATTCGCTAAAGAAAGGTTTTGGTGTTTTGTTTTGTTTTTTAACACAGCATTATGCCAACATGGAAACACATAGCAAGTTCCTGTGATTGTTTAACAACTAGATCTGCATTTGGGTTTGATTGAAATAGTTTTATTAAACACTAGTTTAGCAGAGGTATGAGTGGTGACTTCCCATTCCATGTCTCATGCCATGGCAGAAAAGAGACATATACCACATTTCTTTCTGGATGTTGAATCCACATGTTGAATCAACTCAATATGTCTACTCAAAGTTAGTTCCTGCTAGATTTTGTAAGTTAGCTTCTAGGAAAGTTGTACTTACAGCTTTACAGTGTGATGTTGTATGTGCTTCCCGTAACCTAAGTGACACTGAGTTCAGTGGATTCTACTCACTAGTAGAGATGGGCACGACTAGGGAAAATGACGTTTTTGAGTTGTCGTGTGTCAGAGGCAGTCCGTTTCGGCTCGTTTCCGTTTTTCGTGAAATTTCGCAAAAATTAGTTGGTTCGTTTTTTGTTGTCGTTAGTACTGGTTGGGGGGGGTAGTGAGCTCCTGGAGGGAGCTGCAGGAGTCAGCCAGAGCCACAAGTGACGGACTGGCAGACTCTTTGAACCCGCTGTGTCTCACGTACTTGCATGTAGTGCAATGCAAGTAGATCTGGCTTAGGGTTAAGACGGGTTAGCGCAAGGGCTAGGGTTAGGCTAGTTATGGGTGAGGTTAGGGTGAGTATTGGGGTGCACCTCTGGGTTCCTCTCTGACCCACTTAGAAGGACAGTGTACTGGCGTATGGGTTAGGGTTAGGGTTCGGGTTCGGGTTTGGGCTACGATTAGTGGGCTGTTTATGCCCGATTGGCACATCCCAGAAGTCTCTGTGGTCAACCTGGCCAAGTGGCCATGCGATTGGTGGAAAATTTGCATGGTCCACTCCCATGGGCGAGCCCATCATTGCAAATGTGCTGGTGTAAAAATATAAAATAAAATAAAATAAAATAAAATAAAATAAAATCAACGGAGACTTTTTTTTTTGCAAGAAAAACCCACTGCTGCTACTGTAAAAATTCAAGCATTTAAAATAGCTAATTTTCGCATGTTTCTGTGGTGCTTTGGTGGGGTTTTGGGCAACTATTTAAAAAAAAAATTGTGGTCGCCATTTTGGATCCCCCTCACTGCATGTCAAATGGATGCGCCCTCCCAGCCTGGTACAGTCAGCAAAACCTGGCCATGAGATTGGTGGAATGCCTCCAAAACTTTGCATGGTCCACTCCCATGGGCGAGCCCATCATTGCGAATGCGCAGGTGTAAAAAAATAAAATAAAATAAAATAAAATAAAATAAAATAAATGGAGACCTTTTTTGCAAGAAAAACCCACTGCTGCTACTGTAAAAATTCAAGCATTTAAAATAGCTAATTTTCGCATGTTTCTGTGGTGCTTTGGTGTGGTTTTGGGCAACGATTTCAAAAAAAATGTTGCGGTCGCCATTTTGGATCCCCCGCACTGCATGGCAAATGGATGCGCCCTCCCAGCCTGGTACCAGCAGCGCAGCAGTAGCAATAGCCAAGGAGAGGGGGCGGGGAAACCCCTCCAAATAAAACACCCTTCTGGCCTGGTAGGTGCCCTCAGACAGTTTTTGCCTACTTTTAGGGCCGGAAATCGGGTTTTTTTTAACTTTTAAAAACTTTTTTTCTGTGCCGTTTGGCATTGCGCGATCGCCGCGATAAAAGTAATGAGCATGACAAATCAGACCAAATTGTTCGTTCGTCAGTTCGAGCTCGAATTCTGGCTGAGTAATTCCCGTTTCCGTTTCCGTAGAGTAACGGATACGAATAATGGAAACGGAAACGGGAATACCGCTAAGTCGTGCCCATCTCTACTCACTAGTAAATAGGTTTAGAATTGATGTCTTACAATTACAAGGGTGACACTGCTTTCATCTGAGCAGCTAGGGGCAGACCCATAGGTCTCCTCCTCCTTCAGAAAATACACAAAGCAATGATGCCAACACATTATCACATTGGCTATGTCAGGAGTGGGGAAAGAAGGTTCTGTATAGCATGTCTGCCTTGATGCTTGCCTCTTTGGAATTCAGGTAGACTAGCAAGGTTTTTCTGAGAAGACTATATGATACATTGAAGGGGTTGGGCTAACTCTTTCTTTAGGAAGGTTCAGTAAGGAGTCATTTTGGAGGGACAAGGTTAAAGGGTATGTATGTTTTCCATTGTTGTACCTACACATATCTTTGCTTAATAATTTCATTAAATCCAAAACAGTCCTGCTAAATATTTTGGCATAGAGGAACTACTACCACATCTCAGGTGTTCTTACCTCTGTCCTCTCCCAGCAATCAAAGTACAAATCATGTGCTCTTCTTCATGGATCTTCTTGCACTGGGCAATTCTACAAGAGAGATGTTTCTATTAGTATTTTTATGTAATGTATGTATATGCAGACTTCCATTTTAATGAGCCAGGAAATTATTTTTTTAAAATAATCCTCCCTTTTATGGATGTGGGTTATTGTTCTTCTGTAACAATGATTCAACATGTCAGGAAATGGCCCAGTTTTGCTGCACGATATCATCCCCTTATTTCCAACAGAAAAAAGAAGGCCAAGCTTTACATAGCAAAAGGCAGCCTGAATATTGAAAATATAAACAGCAGCCATCAAGATGCTCTCTATAGGATATCCTCCTTCCCTCACCAGCATTCACACATGTTGAAAAGCATCATTGACAGTTGTTTTGCATTTGGGTGAGAAGTGGTTAACTGAAGAAGAAAGGAATCTGCTTCTGAGATTTTGCCTTACTTGGTGCTACTTTGTGAACAGTGAACACAAGATGTGTAGACCATCTGAACGGCTGCCATTGGTCTTGTCAGTAGAGATGGGCACGAAATGATTTTTTTATTTCATTATTCGTTATTTGTTTTGTTAGCTAATGCAACAAATAACGGCCCTAGGGGCAAATTTAACACGAAATGAACTGAACTGAGAAAAATTTGTTTAGGTTCATTTTGTTAATGGAGGGGGGTGGAGATGTCTCCTACCTGGTGCTGGTCCAGAGGTTTGCTCTTCCTGCCTTCTGGGACAGCGACCAGCAAAAAAAAAGCTGATGACCGTGCTACAGCTGTAGCATGGCCATGTCGTTGGCACTAAAAAAAGAAAATAAAAAGAAAAGAAAAGAAATAAAAATAATAAAAAGGAGCACCGACCAGGCCCCAAAAATAATAATAATAAATAATAATAATAAAAAACCCAGCACTGACCAGGCCCCAGGGGCCACACAGTCGGTGCTGAAAGAAAAGAAAAAAATGCCCCACACTACAGCTGTAGCACGGGGCCTGAACCTGGAAGTGGGGGAGGGGGAGTTAAAATAAAAATAAAAATAAATAAATAAAAAGGGAGTGCTGACCAGATCCCAAGGTTGGCCTGGTTGGCACTCTAAGAATAAAATGAAATTAAATTAAATGAAAAACAGCACCAACTGGGCCCCATGGGCCACGTGGTCAGTGCTGAAAGAAAAAAAAAATGCCCAGCGCTTCAGCTGTAGTGTGGGACCTGAACCCGGAAGGAGGGGATAAAATAAAAATAGAAATAAATAAATAAACAAGGGAGCACCTACCGGACCTAAGGGTGGCCTGGTCGGCACCCTAAAATAAAAAAAAAAAATTAAATTAAATTTAAAAAACCAGTGCCAACCAGGCCCCAGGGGTGGTTGGCACTGAAAGAAGGGGGGAAAGAGCCCCGTGCTAGAACTGTAGCACGGGGCAAACCTGGAAGTGAAAAACTAAACTAAAATAAAAAATTTAATTTTTTTTAAAAGGAGTGCCGACCGGACCCCAAGGTTAGCCTGGTCAACTCAGCACACTAAAATAAAGGGGGGGGACCCTGCGCCAACTGGGCCCCAGGGGCTGTGCAACGGGCGCTGGGAAAAAAAGGGTAAAAATGAAAAATGAATTAATGAAACAACAAAATGCTTTTTCTGCAGAAATTCACAAAAAAAAACAAAATGAAATGAACTGACCTTAATGAAGTGAAACAAAATGAAACACAATTTTTTATTTGTGCCCATCTCTCCTTGTCAGCATTCAGGCTGCCCTTTGCTATGTAAATCTTGGCAACCTTTTTCCTGCTGGAAGCATGGGCAAAATATTGTGCAGCAATATTTGGGTATTTTTCTGATGTTTTGTATCATGGATACAGAAACACATTCATAAGCCACTGGGATTGAAAATACAATATGCAAATATTTCATTACTCTGGTGCTAGAATAGAACCGTAATGAATTGTAACTTGTCAATCTTTCATTCTAGTCTCTCTTTGAAGCTTGATTCCTCTTCATTAGTGACCTCAAGTCAATGGTGGCATGTCCTGGAATATCCAATATCCCAGGCATGTCCTGGAATATTGATTTCTGAATATTGTAATTTCTGATGTCATATTTGTGTCTGTTTAATGTGTATGTGATAAAGTGTGTCGGGATTGGCCTTTCCTCCCTGTCTATAATGCAAAATAGTATTGCAAGTGAAAGATGGCATATATCAAATGAAAGATGAGCAAGGAAACATTTTTGGTACCATTGTAGCATCCTATATTGATGTTGTCAAAGTGCATATGAAGATAGAATAAGTACCTGGTGGTGTGGTCTTCTTACTGATATCCCTGTTGTGTAGCCCGCCGATTAAGTGCTGGGGATTTTTTGTAAGCAAAAACCACATAGTCAACATCCTCACCAATCAACAGATTTTCTATGAACATTTTTCTTCTTATAGGCTTTTGTATAAATAGAAGTACATGGTATTTATATAAAGGGAAGCTGTGTCTCGAATAGTGTATGGGTGATGTGCAGATTTATAAACAATGGAGACTAGAAAAAAATTTCCCTAGAGGAAATTTTGTAAGTGTTCTGATGTCTGAAAAAGCTCCTTCTTTATTAATATACATTGGCACCAGCTCTCATGGGCTGGTTTCTTTTCTTTCTCTTTGAGTTACCTATCCTTTACCAGGAACAAGGATGGATTTTTTTAACTGTCTTGGTTACTCATGGGAGCTCATGATGACAAAGCATGAGAACCCTTGGCTGAAATCCAATCATGCAAGATAAAGATTCATTCCATACTTCTAGAATAAGTTTTAAGGAGCTATGGACATAGCAGAGCAACCTAATGGCATACAAAATAAAATGGAACAGAACTGTATTATATTTGATCTATAGTGCATTTTGTAGAAACATGAATTGGAAGTTATTATAGCGGCATGACATTTTCATTATAAACCCCTATTTTCAGTGCTTCATAATTCAGCAAGAGGCATTTGCTCCAGGGTAAAACAACATAGGAGTTTTCAGAGTGGCAGAAAAGAATGTCCATGTATGCAAGTTTTTATGCATGAAATATAGAAGCAGGAGAAGAAGAAAGAATGTGTGATTGTAGACCATATTTGACTGAATCTATTCTTGCATGTCTCTCATAACATCAACAAACTATATGCAACATGGAGGGAAATCACAAGATGGTTTAAATGCTTATATTAAAGAAACTATTCCCTCTGCTGCTACCAACTATGTTTGTGGGATGTGATCCAGGATAAAATGATTAAAACCAGTGGAGGAAACTGGTACTAAAATCAACAAGGAATGTCAATTGTGCTTTAGAATCAGAGAGGAGATTATAGGCCCTAGCGGAAATCTATGGCTGGAGCATTTTAACACATTGCCCTCCACTTTTTCTTGAAGCCCTCCAATGAGAAGCAGTTAGGGATGGGCACAAAACAAAAAAGGAAATGCTTTTTTGTCATTTCGTTATGTAACAAAATGAAACAAAATAAAACAAAACGAAGCAGCATTTTGTTACAGATGAAATGAAACGGTCATTGGGGGCAATGTGTAGCTTGCATAATTACATTGTAAATCATCTAGAGAGTGCTTTAAGCACTATGGAGTGGTATATAAGCAGAACACTTTGCTTCCATGGGAATGTAGGAAGCTGCCATCTAGTGGGTCAAACCATTGGTTTGACCTAGCTTAGGGTGCAACTCCACAGTGAAAGAAATGCAAATTAAGTCATATTCTTTCAATGTGAAGTTGCACTGATTTTCTCTGATATTAGCAGCCACATAAGCAGAGAGAGAGACCTTCTACTTGCATTTCCATTTGAAATGCCTATTGGTTGCACACTTTAAAGGAAGTGCCTTAAGGAAACTGTCCTTCTTACCAATCCATTTTGATATCTCATGTAGTCGGCAAAGGAGTTTCTGAGGCTGTTAAAAATAAATAAATAAATCAATAAATAGGACTAGGAGAGAGGTGTTGATAATTTAAACAGCAATGTCATCTTAGGGAAGGAGAGACTTTGCAGACATTTCTGAGTATTGACACTGTGTGTGTGTGTGTGTGTGTGTGTGTGTGTGTGTGTGTGTGTGTGTGTGTGTGTGTGTGTCCCTTTCCCCCTTTCCCCCATCTTTCTCTTACACACATATATTCCATTCCCCATTCACTTTCACTGCCTCGTCTCTCAAAATCCCTCTCTTTTCTCACAGGTGACACTTCTCCTTTTGTTCTTTCCCCCTCCACTTCTATCCCAACAAACACCACCCTGATCTGCACAGAAAAAAAGCATTGCAACAAAATTCAAGTAGAAGCCCCAAGGCAGGGGAGACAAATGCTGCTTCCCAAGTCAAAAGGACTGGACTGTTTTGACACAGTATTTGTGTCGTATGGACAGCAACATTTCCTTTGATTTCTGCTGTTTTATAAGCAGAGCAAATCTCAAGGTGTTTGATGGTGTAGTTGGGCTCTTGGTATCGTTAACTTGAGCTGGCAGCTATAACTCAGGATTTCAGGCAAATTACTCTCCTTGTCCTATCTCAACATCCTTGGTATTACCCAGATATCTTCCATCCAAGCACTAACCAGCCACAGACCTGGTAAGCTGTCCAAATCCAGCAATATCAGAGTTCAGAGCAGTGGTTCTCAACCTGTGGGTCCCCAGATGTCCCTGGACTGCAATGCCCAGAAGCCTCCACCACTTGCTGTGCTGGAAGGGATTTCTTGGAGTTGCAGTTCAAGAACATCTGGGGACCCACGGGCTGAGAACCATTGGTTCAGAGTGATAAAGCAATTTCCCTTTACTGTTGGATTCCTCAATTCCCTTGTGCTTACTCAGACATTAATTACTATTTTCTTAGGCTGCTTTTCTTAGCTAACTCCCTAAAGCCCCTTTCATTTTTTAACTGACATCATCACCACCACCGTCACCACCACCACCTACAACAGCAGAGATGGAAGGAGATCCGTGGATCACCAAGTCCAGCCCCTGTTAAGGAGGCACGGGGAAGAATCAAACTAACAATCTCTGGCTTCATATCTATAGGCTGCTTTGGGGGTCCTGCTCTTTTTCCATTTCCGAAGTAAATGCGCTTCATGTGATTTCTCTCTATCAAGAAGATGCAAGCCAAGTTTGCCAGTCAGACTGTATTTCCTTTTAACGTTCTGCTTGCAAGCTATCCCCACTGCTACAGACACGTAGCAGGGAATTGTATTACCTGGAAAGGCACTTGCATTGAAATAGTAATAGAGAATTAAAAAACATGTTTTGGCTTGAAGCACATTATTGTTGATTTACTGCTCAATAAATACAACAAGCTTCCACTGAGATTCACAGGCCAACGGAGAGAAACAGCAAAAAGATAGGCCTGTGAGTAGATGCTTGCCTAATTATTAACTGGGACTGATTAGAGATGTTCAATATGGCTTCCATGTATTGGTTTTATTCCTTACTGTCTGGAAAGCTGTTTCAGCTGAGGTAAGACAGGCAGCCTTTGGGAAAGTATTAGAATGCAGAATGATCAAGTAATGACATTCTGAGTAGTTACATGCAATGCTAAATCACCCAATAATGACACATAATAACTTTGGAAACCACATTTATTTCAGGAGTCCACCACTGCAGAAACCAACAACATTTGATCCATTTGTTTTGATGATGCATTCTTATGAACAATAAATATTGCACAGCAACAGCTGGAGCTTAGATTAAATTTTCCTCATTGTACCAACTGATAATGACTTTCTCACTGTGTCTTCTATACACAATCCACATATAAAAGATATATGCATGTGGGGAATGAACCCTGATTAGGGATGGGCACAAAATGAAAAAAGAAATGCTGTTTCATCATTTATCTAGCTAACAATGATAATCAAAACAAAACAAAGGGAGGAAGCAGCATTTTGTTACAGACAAAATGAACAGTCTTCCCCCCCTTAAAATGAATCATTTTGTTTCTCTATTAACAACTAGAGATGGGCACATCTAGGGAAAATGACGCTTTCGAGTTGTCGTGTGTCGGAGGCGGCCTGTGTCGGCTCATTTCCGTTTTTCATTTTTTCGTTTTTTCGTTTTTTCGTCTGCCATTAAACTGGTTTGGGGGGGTAGCGGGCTCCTGGAGGCACCTCTTTTTTGGGGGGGGTGCCTCCTATCCTCACCCGCTAGGGAAAGCAGGCTCCTGGAGACCCCTCCCCATACATGGGGGTCTCCTCTCCTCACCTGCTGCAAAATGGCATGCATGCATAGCCATATGGATATGATTGCATGCCAAGTTGCATGCAGAGACACAGCAGACTGGCAGAGGCACCCCTCTTTTTGGGGTGCCTTCCCTGCATCAGTCAGGCTTTGGGGGCATGGTTTGCATGTCACACATGCTGCTGGCCGAGCCAAGCCTGCAGGAGTCACCCAGAGCCACAAGTGGCGGACTGGCAGACTCTCTGCACCCGCTGTGTCTCACTAAGAAGGGAATTGTATTTGTTGCGTGTAGTGCAATGCAAGTACAGATCTGGCTTAGGCAACAGGGTTAGCGCAAGGGCTAGGGTTAGGCTAGTTACGGGTGAGGTTAGGGTGAGTATTGGGGTGCACCTCTGGGGGCCTCTCTGACCCACTTAGAAGGACAGTGTACTGTCGTATGGGTTAGGCTTAGGGTTAGGGTTCAGGTTCGGGCTACGGTTAGTGGGCTTTTTATGCCCGGTTGGCACATCCCAGAAGTCTCTGTGGTCAACCTGGCCAAGTGGCCACTGGCCATGTGATTGGTGGAATGGCTCCAAAAATTTGCATGGTCACTCTCATGGCCAGCCCATCATTGCACAGGTGTAAAAATAAAATAAAATAAAATAAAATAAAATAAAATAAAATAAAATAAAATAAATGGAGAGAGGAAAGAGGAGATATTTTGTTGCAAGAAAAACCCACTGCTACTGTAAAAATTCTGGCAGTTTTAAAATAGCAATTTTCGCATGTTTCTGTGTGGTGCTTGTGTGTTTTTGGACCACGATTTCAAAAAAAAAAATTGTGTTCGCCGCCTCATTTGGGATCCCCCGCCCGCACCGCATGGCATGGCGACTCGAGTCCGGCTGCCCAGGACAGGAGAGGGGGGGAGGCCGGGACCCCCCCCAGAAACCACCCCTCTGGTAGGTGCACTCTGCACTGCAGGCATATTTTCGCCTGCTTTTTGGCCCGGGAATGGGGGGAGTTTAAAACTTTTTTTCTGTGCCACTTCCACTTGAATTGCAGTGGCCGGAGGCGAGTCCGGTGCTTGTTGCGAGCGACTACGATGAGGATTTCCCCCACCACCAGAGCAGCCCAGGACAGGAGAGGGGGGGTCAACCACCCCTCTGGTAGGTGCCCTGAGCCCTCACTCAGGCAGGCATATTTCCGCCTGCTTTTTGGCCGTGAATCGGGTTTTTTTTTTAACTTTTAAAAACTTTTTTCTGTGCCGCTTGGCATCGCGGGATCGCCGCAATGCCAGGAACGACCACGACAAATCAGACCCAATTATTCTTTAGTCGGTTCGAGTTCGAGTTCTGGTGGAGTAATTCCTGTTACCGTTTCCGTTCCGTAACGGAAATGAGGAACGGAAATGGAAACGGGAATTCTGCCAAGTCGTGCCCATCTCTATTAACAACTCCTTTGCCTGCTGGGCTCAGAGGCACTCTTGCCTCCACCAGCAACACTGCTGCCACCAAAGAGCTGCCGCCGTGGCGGGGAAGGTAGAGCGGGGCCTGTGAGATGTCCTGCAGCTGCCGCTGCTGATGCCAGGAAGGGCGAGCTAGGCCATTGAGAGGCCCTGCAGCCACTGCTGCCACAGCTGGCACCGAGGAACCTGGCTGAGAAGGGCAAGCGAGGCCACTGGGAGGCCCCACCGCCGCCACCAGTGCTGCTGATGGAAAGGGTGAGCAAGGCCACTGGGAGGCCCTGCGGCCATCGCTGCTGCTGCTGCTGCCAGTAAGGACCCCGGGCAGAAAAGGTGATCAGGGCCTACAGGAGGTCCCACGACTGCCACCAGCACTGAACACCCACCAGCCATCTGGAGAAGGCAAGTGGGCCCAGAAGGACAACCTAGGCCTGTGGCTTCCACCACTGCTGCTGCAAGAGCCTGCCAGCCTGCAGAGCAGGCCCACGCTACCACTGGAGCCCAGAAGGAGGAAGTGAGTTCAAGCCTTTGGCTTAGGTAGAGGAACAAAATATTTCATTATTTTTTCATTTCGTACACTTTTTTTTTTTTTTTTTTTTTGCAAAAATTCATATGAAACGGAATGAAATGAAATGTAGTGGGGATGAAACAGAATGAAAGAAAACACGGTTCTCCCATTCTCTGATACTGCAATCTCTGATTTTCTAACAAGTCCCTATTACTAAACACTCACCAGGATATGCCTAGAGTGATAACTCAGGTGAAAAGAGCTAGCTGTGGTATGATCCTAACTGAAACAGGATAGCATTAGTGTGTTCATACTAACAACGGTAGATCTATCTGCAATTGGATTAAGCTAATACTTTATATGTCAATTAGAAGAAGAACTCTCCTTTTGTGATTCAAGAGTTGTGGGTACATGGACGAGTTCATTTAGGAAATAAATTGAAAACTCTGAAACAAAGGCGTTAAAGAAGATCAGCCAGGGGGGAAAGCTTGCAAAGTGGGGGAAAACTGAGCGTATCAGCAGCAATGTGTCCACTTATTTGTTGTTTTCAGGTTTCTGAGAAAATTAAAAGAGAAACAAGTTGTAATCAGTCAAACCAACAAAAGTTTGTTTTCTTGTAGAATGTAGTGGGCGACTGACCAACAATTGGCTGTTGCTGCAATTGATGGGGCTGTCCCATTTATACTTTTTAAAGATTAATAGTATTGTGTTTTCATTGTCCCTTTAAGAGCTCGGAACTCTTGCTATTAGATGACAAATGCTAGAATCCCCACACCAAAGGGTTTTTCAAGCTCTGACTCCATTGGTGCTGTTTTCACTTTATCCATAGTAAGGAGGGGGGGTCATGGCTCAAGCATCTGGACTTATATACTGCTGTCTCAAGAAAGATATCTGGCAACATCAGGAGTATTGGAGGCACTGAAAAAAGATTATGATTTCTGTTCTCTGGACTATTTCAGGAAGCATAAAGCATCCACTGAAGTCTCACTGATACCAAGTTAGACCACTAACCTGGTATCAGTGAGAGTTCTTCTCTTGCTTATCTTGACTGGTATTTATAAAACTTTGGAGGTATCAGAGACTACTCTTTTGTTCTACCTGAGGGCACTAGGGATTTACCTTGGGATGTCTGAAATGCAACATATGTTTTCCATTGAGAAATAGACTTTTCCTGAAGCAGCCGTAGGAGAAGGTGCCCCAAGGAAACCTGACAATGCGTTGACTAACTCATGTCCCTCATGGTTGGTGAAGGCTTTTTCAAAGAAAGAGAAACCTGTTGGCAATAACCAATACATTCCTGTTAGAGGGCATCTCCCTAGAGGCTTTGTAGATAGCTATCATATGATATTTATGAAATAAATCTGCTGTGGGCTGGAAACATACATCTAGTTATCACGTACATTGTGTGTGTGTGTTGTGTCATTATAGTCATGACCGACCCTTCGTGACCCCATGTCCATGGAGTTTTCTTGGCAGGAATACTGGAGTGGATTGCCAGTTCCTACTCCAGGCGCCTACAGCACCTGGTATTCCCTGGTGGTCTCCCATCCAAGTACTGACCAGGGCTGACCCTGCTTAGCTTCCGAAATCAGGTGAGATCGGATGTGCTTAGGGCATCTAGGTCACATACATAAGTTTGTTGAAATAGTGGTGGCAAGCTAGCTCCAGAAATATGTAGAAGATGTGTCCACTCTTGATGCTTTCCAAGAGACATCCTAGACACATTTGGTGGCCCTAAATGATTCCTTTGCTGTTTGAGTGTTTATTTGAAATTTGATCTTTCAGAAGCCTTTGACACTTGGGCCATTTTTGATGTTTTGATTTCTTGATGATAGATCTTCAACAGTTCTTTGTGTCAAATGGTTGGTAAAAAGCTGTCTGTCCATCCACGGGAAACTGTTATTGTTACTCCATTATACATATGGCAAAGCAGACCACGTCCAGAGGGTACAGCTGGGGGAGAACAGATCACTCCCATTTGGAGTTCCACATGGATTAGTTATCTTCCCCATGCTATTTAACATCTACATGGGGCCGTTGGGATTGGTCATAAGCATACTAATAACATCAGTGTTATCAGTACACTGATGTCATGCCACTCTTTCTCAATACTTGCAATGGATGCTGCTTGGACTTTGGAGGATTGCCTGGAGGTGGTACTGAAATGGACCATGTGCAACAAACTGAGACTGAATCCTCAACAAGACAGAGGTCTTGCTGGTCAGGCCTCCCTATCCTGATGGGAATGTTACCCAGCTCTCGCTAGAGGAGGCTTAACTCTAGCTTTTAAAGACTGGGTTCAGAGTCTGGGAGTCCTTCTTGATCCAGCACTTACCTTGAAACAACAAGTGGATGCTGTGGTCAAGTCTGTATTCTACCAACTTAAGCAGATTTCCCAGCTCCAACACAATTTGGATGGGGAGTCTGTGACAGCTTTGACCTATGCATTGGTAGTCTCAAAATTAGATTATTGCAATGTGCACTACATGGGGCTATCCTTGGACTTGATGTGGAGGTTACAGAGGGTGAAAATATGGCAGCCAGGCTGGTTACAGGTGAGAGAAAGTTCTAACATATTACCCCATTCCTGGCCAGGAAGGACAATAATACAATAACAAGATGCTGTGTCTCCTTGGTGGTGGCATCTGCTAGCAAAGATAAGGCAAGGTCCCTCCCTACTTTCTTTTTAGAAGGCCCTGAAGACATCTATTTTCGGAAGCCTTCCCCAGCTAGATTCCATCCCCCTTCCACGAGTCATTTATTTATTTTATTTTATTTATATAGCTTGTATGCTGCCCACTACCCAAATGTCTCTGGGCGGCTCACAATCAAAATAGATAATTAAAACATCAAAATTACAATAAAATTAGAACAATAAAACATGTACATACAATAAATATGATACATTAAAAACACAACACTAAAATTGCCATTTGAGAGGGGACTTATTATGTCCCCCAACAATTTGAGGTATTTTAGTTTTTGAATTTATTATGGAAAGGGAGACGTATTTGTCGTCTAATTTGTTCTGTTAATGACTATTTTAAGATGTGTTATTTTAGTTTTATAATTTTGGAGTTTTCACTAAGGGAGCAGGATAGATAGATAGATAGATAGATAGATAGATAGATAGATAGATAGATAGATAGATAGATAGATAGATAGATAGATAGATAGATAGACGGACGGACGGACGGACGGACGGACGGACTGACTGACTGACTGACTTCTGGAAAATTGTTTTTCACAAATGCTGAGGCTATGCAACCCAGGAATATAACTACAGTGGACCCTTGTATAACAAACAGCTTGTATAACATAAAATTTGTACAACATAAAATATTCCAGAGATAGGAGAAATTTGCTTAACAGAATCACCTATGGGGAAACTCCGTACAACATAAAAATGGGATTAATCCATTTTCAATGCATTCTTATGGGAAATTTGTATTAAGAAAAAATAGCTTAACATAATTTCATTTGGAACGAATTAATTCCTTTATACAAGGTACCACTGTACATGAAATAACATATAGAAAGTAATAAACATTATTTTCCAAAATATAGGATGGTAAATTGCATTGATATTATTCATAGAATCATAGAATCATAGAATCATAGAGTTGGAAGAGACCTCAAGGGCCATCTAGTCCAACCCCCTGCCATGCAGAACCCCCATCACAGGACTCCTGAAAGATGGCCATCCACCCTATGCTTAAAAACATCCAAAGAAGGAAACTCAACCACCCTCCATGGCAGCATATTCCATTGCTGAACAGCCCTGTCATGAAATTCTTCCTAATGTTTAAATTGAATCTCTTTTCCTGACGTTTGAAACCATTTCTCCGTGTCCTAGTCTCTGAAGCCACTAGGACATGGGGAAATGGTTTCAAATTTCAGGAAAAGATGATGACTTAAAGATGACTTACCTGAATACCATTACCTCTATACTATTGACCTTGCTGGATGAAATAGATGAGGAAAACAGGCTAAAGCATCAAGTCAATAAAAATTTCCCCATTATATACAGTAGTTTGAGGTAGCTGATGTATGGTTGGCATTAGTAGCCTTCATCCATTCCATCTGCTTCTCCTTTTCCAGAAATATCATTATGTTCAAAAATCTATTCAACTGGACCTTGTTCAACATTTGCTATAGGGAAACGTGGGTTAACATTTGCAAACTCTGGAGCTTGCACACACAAAAAAATCATATTTATAAAGGCAATGGACAAGATACTTTCTCTCTTTTTTAATTCATTCAAAGCAAAATAGGTGGAGACAGATTGATGCATTGTTTTTCAATTAACTGTGATAGAAATGAATGTTTTCCAGCCTGCATATACCTACCTACCTACCTACCTACCTACCAACACAAACAAACAAACAAACAAACACACACACACACACACACACACACACACACACACAATATCATCATTTTAGGGAGATGGTATAGAGAAGAGGGATAGACAATTAAACTAAGTTGGTTTTACATGAGAAAATGTAATAAATATTCATGTTTTTAAAAGTGAGACTAGTACAAGAAAATATCCATTGTGATACATTCCAATCCCCACACAGGATTGTCTTCAGATTAAAGATTTAGGAATGTATCAAAGTATTTAGGAATGCTTCAAAAAACGGAATACTGGAATACTGATACTGTCTAATTTTAGGTGCATACAGGCATTGTGGTTAGCTACTGGAAAAAAGGGTCTGCTTATGAACCTTAGTGAACTGTTTATACCAGCCATGTGCAAAGTCTGGCCTGTCAGGCCATTTTGATTGGTCTGCATCTGTCTGGCCTGCCCCCTCCCTCCCCCTCCCTCCTTCGCCCTCCCCACGCTTTAATAAGGCGCCACCACTGTGTCTGTCACTCACCCCAACCATGCTGCAATTTCCTTCTCCCTCCAGAGTCACCATGGCTGTCCCATCCGCCTGCCCAGTGGAGGGGGGCCATCAGGGCGGAGAAGCGGATGGGGAGAGCCTTGTCACCTTTGGGGCCAGTGTTAGGATTAACAGTAAAATAACTAACAATTGTTTGTAACTAGTGAAAGAGTTGTAACTCTGGTCAAGGAAGTCAGGGATCAGCTGATTACAATATGTAATTAGCAATGTATAAAGTAAAGAGCAAGTGTGGGCAACTCTTGATCACTCATCACTTAATCCTGATGATGATCCTGGCTGCTTTGTGTTGCTTCTGTGTCCCTGTACTGCAGAAGAAGGAATGCTGTTCAGCTGTATTGTATTGTTACTTTGCCAGTTATTTAAGTATTAACATTGAAGACAATAGGAATAAGAGGCACAACTGTAAACTTACTATTCTTATACTGTAGAACAGGGGTGTCCAACCTTTTGTAAGAAGGTGTCAGTGGGTGGGGCTTGCAAGGGGTTAGTGGGTGGGGCTTGCAGTGGGGGGCAGGGTTGGGGGCAGATGGCCCCCCCACATTCTCAGCCACCAAATCTGGCCCTCCTTACAAAAAGTTTGGACACCCCTGGTTTATACAGTTGCTTTTCAACTGGTTTGCCCAGGCATGACAATGCTTTACATAATGTATGTTATATACCAGATTGTAAATGATTTAAATTTAAGAAACATTCTTGATGCTGAACCTCTTCTTTTAAAACTTCCACGCTCTGCTCTTTTCTTTGCCTAATTTAATGCTAACTTATTTGTGATTTCAGTGTGTAAGTTTCTGCTGTGCACCTCTTATTTCGTAATTGTCTTAATTTTAAGTTAATGCCATCCATGAGTCATAAAGGATTTGGGTCATGATACTGAAGAAAACAGTTAAGCTTTTTGTCCCATGCTGTATATACTCCCAGATGAAAATTCTTCACTCAGATTGCTGCTGGTCCTCCAAGGGGATTTTCTAATGGCATTTGTTGAAACCTGCTGTTTCAATATGTGTGTATCATTTGTTTCTCAGGAGTGTGACATGGGAAGAAAGGATTAAAATGTCCCTGCACTCCATCAATGGTGTCAGTCTTGACTGGGGTCTCCCATACACACCATTCATATTTTTTAAAACAAACAGGTTCATCAAACCATATCTTTAATATCACATCACATATGTACTTTAACCTTTACTCTCAACTGATACTTCCATTCACCTCTTTGAGGACAGAAACCTTCCAGTTTACATGGGAAAATTTCTCTGTTATGCCTGAAATTTCCACATAGAGAAAGGGGGGAAATCCAAATGGTGGCTCTGCAAAGACTTGTTCCTTTGTAGGGCATCTTTGCCTGCCTGACTGAAGAGGCATGAAAGTTGCATGCCTGCTACAGTGGCTGCAAGGGCAGGGAACACGCCTATTTAAAGCTGTGCCAGCTTTTGCCCTGCCTCTTGCCTTAGAGCTCTTTTGCCCCCACCTGCCCGCCCAATGTTGCAGATGGTGATGCTTCTCCGGTTGCTTTGGGGCTAGATGGGAATTTCTGGCTGTCACTCAGATTGCCCTGGAGTGGCAGTGAGTTTTTGCCCATCCCATCATCTTCGATGCATGGATGGGTGTTGTATTGTTCTATTCAATAGTCACAATTGGCGGGTAGTGTAAGTGGTATCTTAATTCAGGTATGCCCCTCCTTTATATAGCCCCTTTAAGGTACTTGGCAGCCCTCATATAAAATTAATTAGCAACAGCAATTAGAGTATAGGTATAGGTTAGCCTATAATGTTGGGTCAGGTAAATGAGGGCTGCTCTGGGATAATCAGGGGAAAGATGCTTTATTAGTTTGGCTACATCCTTCTCTCTGCATTTGGAATCTCACTGAAGCCACGGAGGGGCAGTTAGTTAATAACACCTACAGATGATACCCACTTGCACTACGTCACAGGTCCCTTTTTAGTTTACAGTTAAAGTTTAATATTTTTATGTTGTTATTAATAAATTGTGGCCCATATTTAAACCAAAACTTTGTCTTGTCTCATTATTCCAGTCTGGGTGGGCAATGTAGACTGTTGTTGTTGTGTCGTATAGTCGTGAGCGACTCTTCGTGACCCCATGCCCATGGAGTTTTCTTGGCAGGAATACTGGAGTGGCTTGCCAGACTGTAGACAAGCACCAACACATTACAGGTTGATTTACCAGTTCTTCAAGAGGAAGAAGACTAGTTTTCACCCTATCAAAGGGTGCTTTCACACGACCACTACAATCTGCAGAAAATTTTGATCCGAATCACATGCCTCAGCTGTCACGTGGTTGATGTTGCGGATCCAGTGCATGGTCGTCTTTGAAAATCCACAACCTATCTGATCTCATGCCTGAGAACAGCAGCAAAGTGCAATTTTCCCCTTCAGTTCCCAGGACTGTTAGTGGGTCTAAATCCCCCCCTTTTGTTGGCTGTATACTGGCGTCCCAGTTTTTAGTTGTCACCTCTCCCTTAACGGCATTGCTTAGGTTTCGTTTTGAGTTCCCAATGGTTTTGCACTGGGGATATTGATTGCATGTGACTGCAGGGTGCCAAACCACTAGAGGGCCCCTGAGGATTTACTGATCCAGGAACTGACAATAGATAGCCCTGAATGAGTGTCAGTCACTCTTTTCACTTCAGTTCCTCCTTCTGCCTGCACAAAATGTCCGCAGCGGAACAGTGACAAGAATTTTACCACTTCTACAGCAGGTACTTGTAAAATGCGCTAAAGTGGGCATGGTCAAACTTTATTTATTTTATAGTCCACTGCTTGTGGGAAAACAATCTTATGCTCCGTGTCTGTGAGCACTCTGCAGCGGATTATAGTGTGCATGGGAAAACGCCAAAGACCATGGATATGATATGACTACTGTGGGATAATCTGAGCTGTTTTTGTAGGGAGGGAGGATTTAATGCTTTGACTGAAGGAACACTTCAGAAGACGTGTGCTTTAAAAACCAAAACAAACCCAAACAAACCAAAACAGAAAACAGCCTTGCCACACAGCCATACAACTCTCCAAACTGCCACTTGACACATACTTTTGAGTATCCCATTCTACTGAGTTACAATAGTACTTAAAGAAGAAATTACAAAACACACATTCTAAACTGTCAGATTTGGAAGTGCTGAATAGAGGAAAGGAAGCCAAAATATAGTCTCCTGCCCCACCTTTTCACTCTTAACATCCTCATGTTGATAGAGAAGGGTTCTAGGTGCCCCCAAATCCTGCTGTATCAGGGCATCTGATGATGTGGAGGACAGCACACATGATTAGCAAAATATAATTAAAGGGTTTCTTCAGAACTTTCTTGGTGAAAAGTGTAGGGAGCAGATGGGTGGGAATGGTGCATATTTGTACTGTCAACAACCACTGGCTTCTGGTTAGGAAGCTGGAAGCTGTGTTTTGGTTTTGCTAATGTTCTTCTCTTCACAACCAACTAACTATTGCCTAGAAGCCATATTGCGGAAATGTGTGCTGCATTGAAAGATGGAAGATTTCCTTGTTTGAGGTATACAAAGGCTGCATTAAATATATAAGCCCTAGATGACAGGCTCAGTTACATCCAGTTTTATTTCATCCCCAGTCAAATGTTCACATTATATATTCTGGAGTGAGTGCTTGAGTTTTCAGTGGCAGAGGCAGAAGAAAAAAGCACCCATCGGTATTTCATGTCCCAAGCAAATGGCACCTATCACTACTTTTCTAAGGTGTTTATATCCTCAATTCCACCAGCTGGGCAATTGTATGTAACTGAGCCTGTAACTGAGCCTGTTGTCTATTCTGCTCTGGTCAGACCCCACATGGAGTACTGTGTCCAGTTCTGTGCACCTCAAGTTAAAAAGGATGCTGACAACCTCAAGCGGGTGCAGAGGAGGGCGACTGGGATGGTTTAGGGTTCTGCAGGAAATGTCTTATGAGGAACGGCTTAGGGAACTGGGAATGTTTAGCCTTTCAAAAAGAAGGCTGGGGGTGATATGATAGCTATGTTTAAATATTTGAAAGGATGTCATATTGAAGAGGGAACAGGTTTGTTTTCCATGGCTTCAGAGATTAGGACTTGGGGGAAGTGTTTCAAATTACAGGAAAAGAGATTCCATTTGAACATTAGGAAGAAACTTCATGACAGAGCTGTTCAGCAGTGGAATATGCTGCCACAAAGGGTGGTGGAATCTCCTTCTTTGGAGGTTTTTAAGCAGAGGCTGGATGGCCATCTGTTGGAAATATTGTGATGGGGTTCCTGCATGGCAACGAGTTAGACTAGATGATCCTTGAGGTCTCTTCCAATTCTATGATTCTGTGATTCTGTGAATCCTGTCTTGTTCTCTCCCCGTCTTTGTACCTTCTCTCTGTAGCATAGGTCCTGGGGTGCCATGCCAAAACTATGTAGTATAAACATTCAGGACAATATTCTTCATGTCAAGTTGAGAAACCCTCTCAACTTTCTTTCTTTCTCCTTCTTAAGGATGTAGATCTTTACTTGTCTCACTCTCACATGGAAGAACAGGGAGTCTCAAAAACATCCCCATTGCCCCTGTTCTATGTATTTTGAGGGGCTCTCAAGAAGGGGAGAGAATGAAAATGAGAACTAGTTGTTGTGCAAACTAAGCAAAATTGAACAAATAATGTTTTAATGCAATGTCACTTTAACAGAAATTACACAAATTCTACAAAATGACTATAGCTTTGACTTTATTCCGTGGTTCTTTAAGGATCAGAAGTAGGGTTTGTTTGCTGTTGTCTAACAATCGGCCACTGATAGACAGATGTGTGTGTGAATCATTGTTTTACCTTTCCAAGAGAGAGGAGTAGAGGACACAATTTTTGTGGCATAAAATAGTGTTCCTTGTCTTATTGATCTATGGAAACAAGAAACCTTTCAGGACTTTAAATTCCTCATTGCAGTATCTAATGAAAACTTTCTGAATATTGTTTATATCCTCAATCCCACTTTTCCTCCAGTAAGCTCAATGCAGCAAACCACTTCAGCCCAAGTGATAAATGCAAATGGTCGCTTGGTATACTTCATGATTGAACCTGGGAGTCTCAAGTCCCAGCCCAACTCTCTAGACACAATATCACACCAGATCTTGCTAGTCAGGACTTAGGTATCCATTGAGAGCCAGTCAATTGACTCTCTATTTACTACCTCTAAGTCTTTCTACTTAGCCTCTATTTACATGTTTCTAAACAAGGTACTGTATATATAATACCAGGGGTGCCCAAACTTTTTGTAAGGAGGCCCAGATTTGGTGGCTGAGAATGTGTCAGGGGCCAGTTGCTCCACAACCCTGCCACCCCACTGCAAGCCCCACCCACTGACCCCTTGCAACCCCACCCGCAGGAAGGAAGGCGGGGACCAAGGGAGAGAGGGAGGAAGGTGGAAACCAAGAGAGGAAGGAAGGAAGGCGGGGAACAAGGAAGGGAGGAAGGGAGGAAGGTGGAAACCAAGAGAGGGAGGAAGGAAGGTGGGGAACAAGGAAGGGAGGAAGGGAGGAATGTGGGGACCAAGGGAGGGAGGAAAGAAGGAAGGTGGGGACCAAAGGAAGCACAGGGAGCCGTGGCCACAGGTCGCCCCTTGGAAGAGGTTATCTGTGTGACCTTGCCCCCCCCAATTTCCCCAGCGTTGGCGATGGCTCACCCCCCAAAGCTCCTTGGCAGTGGCAGAGGCCTGCTGGCCTGCCCACCCCCACACTTTCCCCTGCAGTGCCGGTGGTGGCAGACCGCCCGTCTGCCCAGCTTCCCAAGCTTCCCAACGGTGTCAGTGTTGGCAGATTTTTTTAAAAAAAAAAAACATGGAGCAAAGGAGGGGGAGGGAGGGGTGAGCAAGTCAGCTGCAGGCCACTCAGAATGGTCTGACGGGCCGGATTTGGCCCCCCGGGCCAGACTTTGGGCAGGCCTGTATTATACTGATACATTTTTATGACTTCCAGATCTCTATTATCCAAAGAATATTAAAACCAGGAACACTACCTCTCACTCCTAAAGAAGATGAGAATAGGGAACAATACAATTATTACTTACCTGCAAATAAGTTGATTAGATTTCTGCTACTGGGCTGGAAGATTATGCAGAATCACCAATTTCAATTTAAAATGTAATGGCCTGCCTTATTTTTTATCTACCTACCATTAATAGCCAAGCTTCTCTTTCAGTTTTTATGGCTCGATTTACAATTGTTTGTTCAATATAAGGTGCAAAGGAATTATGACTTCTTCAGTTGATTTGCTGTCTCAGTCATTGCGCTTGATCTCCAGCGGTTTATGCAAAGACATATTTTTATTCTATTTGTTGTAGCCCAAATGCCTTTCCTCTTTGATAGCTGCTGGTGTTAAGTAGCAGCTCACCCTCCACAAAAATGGATTATTGGCTGGGACGAGACTTTCCATTGCTTTACTTTTCTTGCAATCAGTTTTTTTGCTAGTTTTAATGGCAATTTGATGCTTGAGGCTTTTAAAAATACATTGATGTTTAACAGCCACATTATGTAGATATTTTCACACATGGAAAAAAGGCTTTACAACTCATTTGAGTGGATATGTTTGCATTAGAAACTCACCCTCCACAGAATAGGAGCTTTGGATATGAATTCTTTATACAAAATCTCTTATTATGTGGAATAACAAAGTAAACCATAAAGTAACACCAAACTAAGTTAATGGAATATCTATTATATGGGATACTATTATTGATATGGTGCTGTGTGCTTACAATGGATCATTTCTATAGATGCAGTTTCTGAAGATTTAGAATTTCTGGAGATGTAGATTAAGATTCAGTTGGCTAGGAGTGGAGCATGTTGTAAGATATGGTAGGGCAAGAACAAGACTTGTTAGCCATCTGAAACTCTATTACAAACTAGCTCTCATGGTCATGTTGTCTAGTGTCCCAATTGTTCAGCCTATGTAGCAGTGCATTTTCGGAGGGAAGAATTTGCATGGTTTTCGCTAGGAGTGGTAGCCATAGAAAGGAAATGCACTTTGAACATTGTCCACCCATCCCCTAAATAAAGAGGTGAGACATGTTTGTGGGATTAAAATTGGGCCACAATTTACTGATATAAGAACAGTCTATACTGTTGCTCATTTCTCCAGCACAGGGTTGATTGGAGCAACTGTTATGAAAAACAAATCCACAAAAAAGAACTTAATTCAGATAACTAGGGTAGAAAAAATAGTTTTCCTACCTTAATTTATTCATGATACAGCCATCACCAATAGAGACTAAACAACAAGGATCTGATCACAAACCAAAGGAAGCTCTGTCACTGCAGGACAAGGTCTATCACTGATGTGAAATATCTGAAAAGAGGAGAGATAACTAATAGGCAAAGGATAGAGTTTTGAACAGACTTAAACCCACAACAAATGGCCCAACACTGCAAGTCTGAGACTTTTCTTGTTTGGTGAAGTGACTTGCCAACTGAAAAGGAGGAGGAGAGTCTACCTGTTTATTTCTCTTAAAGTCCCATTGTTCTCAAACTTGGGTCCCCAGATGGTCTTGGCTGCAGCTCCCAGAACCCTTCACCACTAACTGTTAAGGCAAGGGATTCTGGGAGTTGCAGTCCAAGAACATCTGGGGACCACATGTTTGAGAGCCACTGTTCTAAAACACATTGATTGAGCACAAGGTATAACATGTCTCAGGAGGACTATCAAAACATCTGATCCCACTCCTTCCACCTTTTCCCTTGCCCAGGTATTTTCAGATGTTGTGTGTGTAGCCAAATCCTGAATCTCATATGATCCTTCATCTGGGACTAGCATCAGTTCCTGTAGCTTTGGAGATAATTGTAATAGAGCCAAGAGATCTTACTCTTACAAAATCCGATACACTTCCCTACTCTATGTACATGCAGGGGGAAAGGCTCCTAGGTGAACATGGGCACCGGGGAGCTTTGGATGCCTCCAGAGATGTGCATAGCATGGTATTCAGAATGAAAATGTGGCTTTTTGTAAAGTTGCTCAATGCGACAAAGTGAAAAGAACTGAACAAGAAGACAAACTTCTACATGAGGAATTCATTCCTTCGGATAAGAATTTGTTCTTAAAGAATTTTAGATGATTTTTCCTATTAAATAGGGAAGAAAAATATTTATTATTTATTTATACAGCTTATATGCCACCCACTACCCAAGTGTCTCTGGGTATGGTATTAAGACAATGATGGGTGTTGTGCATAAAATAGTCCTGGGTATCTTTTGAGTCCATGGTTTAAAAGAAAATATGAAAAAGTAGTAACTGGTATTGGATGACATCCAACTTTACAACATCTGCTCACACAATGGAATAACTTTCCAGTATTCCCTACCCCACCCTGATATGCTACCCAAATTGGCTCCAGAAGGGGAATCTTTTCCATTAGCAGTTTCAGTTCTGCAGGCAGGCAGACACAGCTGGATACAACACACTGTATTAATCTTCAGAGAAGTGTACAAGAAGAATATTCTCTGTGCATGTTATGGTGCAGCTTATATTGGCTTGAGATCTCTTGGCTGATCATTAGCATCCAATATATCTAGGCTTGGTTACAAATGAACTGTTTCAGGTTAAGGCAAAAGGAAATATGTAACCTTGTTGAAGCATTGGAATAATAGTTTATATTGCAAAGATGTCCAGATAAATGTATACAATTTATTTACCCTGAAACTTTGCTTCTTTGTCTGATTAAAAAAGAAAAGATGCTGATATCAAAATGAAAGACTTTTAGTGCTGCATTTATGGCAATTCAGAGCATGTCTTGATGGTGAGATATGGTAAACCCACACCACACATAATGAATACAAATGAAAAATATTAGCTAAATAATTTTTGTTCCATAGATGTATGAAGCCCTAATTTAAAAACTCAGCAGAATCAAAGAAGATATCAATGAGAAATAACCTAGAGCAAAAAAGCATAAGTTTGATGAATTGTGCTACATTAAAGAGGTTTCGCTGCTTTTCACCTCTCAGCAACAGAAAAGATAAAACTTTCATGTTAAGAGAGTAATATTTTTATCCTCAGAAAAATTAAAAATTAGAGCCTCTTCCTCGAGGGGAGAACTTTACATTAAAATTGTTGGCTCCTTTAGAGACAATTTCAACATAAAGGTTTTCCTGCCGAGCTAAGGGAAAGGAATCTGGAAGTTCACTTGGCTTGGCACTCAAGGGAGACAAGAAAAGATGAAACACTTATGGCTCTCAGTATTTCTGTCACTTTTCATTTGGTGACATAAGAGACTGATTGGCCCTGCCTAGTCATCTCAAGTGACAGGGAGGGTAATTAAAAATATTGCACACCATTTTCATGTTTAACCCATTTCCATTCCTAAAGTTTGTATAGAGAACATTTCCACTCTGCATTCCCAATGACTCTCAGTATTGATATCAGTATTGATATGCAGTGTGCAGGCAGATATCTATCTATATAATGTTGAGAGCTATTAAAGGCTTTATGTGGTAATAGGTAGATATTTTCATAGACTAGAATCAGTCTCTTCCTCCCATCAGGATCAATAGCTGTTATGCCACTTTTTAAATGGGAGCATACATGTATTTTCTTTCTGTTAATGAGTCCAGCACCTAAGATGCACACACCCAGCCTTCTTTGGTACTTTAAGAGTGTCACTTTTCCCTTTTTTTTTATTCATTTAAAGAACAGAGAAAAAGAGAAACAACATGCCTATCTTACCAAAGATCAAAAGTGCTCTTTAGGCAGACTCTAAAGTTCAGCCTTCTTTGCTGGAATTGCTGACTTTTCCCCACTGAATGCAAAAACTCAAGGAGAAATCAAAAATTGTCACCATGTTTGGAAATTCTCATTGGTTTCATTGGTACATGTGATGGGAAGCTGCTATTAGAAAGAGAACTGTCTAAGATTCCCTCGATCTCATTACTATGGTGGCTGGTTGTAAAAGAGTATATGATTCCAGTAATTTTAATTACTGATCAGAAAAAAAAAAGAATTTTAGGAAGTGCAAATTTTTACACAAGCTAGCCATGATGAAATTCACGCCACTAACCTTAAAGCTGCACGAAAGCAGTTGTCTTCCATATTATGCCATCCTACGGTGATCAAGGGAAAGGAAGGAACCACAAGATGCCCAACATGTTTGACTCAAAAAAGTAACAAAGAAAAAGTAATGATGAAACCAGAAATCCATGATGTAAAATGAATACTATTATTACCCCACCTTGTGTCAAAAGAAACATACATTGTTGCTTTCAACATACTCCTGGGCAGTTAAATGCTTTGGTCCATCTCTGCTTTAGTAACAGGTCCTTCCTCTCCTCCCCCTTTTTTGTGAATCTTGCTTTTACCATGTGTGCGTCATACTTTTCTTTCACCCGTTAAGTTTTCTCCCACTGTTTGTATCTAGAATAACTTGTTTTTAAAAATCCACTATTATTACTGCTTTCCTCTGGTACCCTCTCCCACATTGCAAAGCATTTTGAGGGAGCTGGGGAGTCTTGTAGGGTATGTTTATATGGGCTAGGTATTTGTTGCTGAGGATAAAATAGGATGAATTTTAAAACCTGTTATAGTTCAATGATGTGCTCTATTATAATTGTCAGTTTAGTACATGGTTTCTGATCTATAACTCAAAACCATTGAGCTTTCACAGATGTGTAGGTTAACATTTTAGTGAAAGGTAACATGAATTCAATGCTGCGGGAGACTTTTGATTATGCAATTCTTTCAGGCCTTATTGGTCTACCTGATTCACTTAATGCCTAATTAGTTGACCCTTTCAATCAACTTTCCCCATTCCTTTGGTTTTTCCAGACTTTGATGAGGTTTAAATTGCATATCTTGTCAATAATGGAAACCAAGGAGGTACAGTATAAACCATTTTCTATTTTAAACCAACAGTTTTATGTCAGGTTTCCTAGCAGCAAGCTATGTGTCTTGTATATGCAGTCTGACTGGACGCAAATTCTCCAGCTGTGTTTATTAGTAGGTAACAGTTTGCTATGTTGTCAAGTGTCAACTTGAATTATGAATAGGGCTTTTGATATAGAGATAAAATGATGGCTTTTAAAACTAGGACATAGCTATCAATGATCTCATTCACCATTTTAAAAAATGCAATTTAGATAATATCTGAAAACATATTTTTGCCTTTCTCTCTCATTCTGCTTTCTGTAGACAAAGTAACAAAATGGGAACTTGCTGCCACTTGCTGCCAAGTTAAAGGTGGAGAATCACTTTCAGCATCTTATTCAGATACTTTTAGGGGGGGCTATATCTGCATTAAGGCTGGGAGGGATGAGCAAATAATTATTTTTGCTGCCAATAAGGAAGACTCTGGGAGGAATTTAACTTTTCAGAACCTGCGGTGCAGCCACACCAAAGCTGGAAAGCCATCAAATTATGCTATGGGGTGGGAGTGGAGGCTTTGCCAACTAAAGAATCAGAGAGTGGGACCCCAGGAGGTCTGGATTAGATCCTGAGTTTTCCAACCCAACTGTGCCATATATACAAAACTCTACTTTATGATGAATCAGACAGTTGCTCCTTTTAGTCCAGTGTTATTTATCTGCAGCCATTATTTTCTGACCGAGATGGGCTTTTCACAGTCCCTTCTCTGACAGTCTTTAACAATGCTAGAGATTGAACAAAGTCCCTTCTGTAAGCAAACTATATTTTATAATATTGAGTTATGCTTCTCCCCCAAACAGATCTCTCACAAATATTACAGCTAAGTCTGAGTAGGGCTAAGGAAGAGGTATGAAAAAGGGGACACGTGTATTCTTCCCCATATATCACATATCCTTTGGAAAATTCCTCAGACCTTCATAACAAACATAAAGGCAGAACTCCTGACCAGGTGTGTGCTGTATATAGATTCATTTGATTGTTCCTTCAACTTTTGCTGCAGAACCTCTTGTTCAAATGTGAGAAGGTCCAAGAGATTCCTGTGTGTTGTGAGGAATTTATATGCATGCCCCCATACTCACCAATGACAACTGCCCTGCCTGGATTTAGGGTTAACACTTTATTAGGACTCTTGTGCATATAGATTTTTCCAGATGGCAATTTTTAGAAAAATTAAAAAGTATGGCACAAGCCAACAGAAATGTTTTTCAAAAGTCTATAATGTCAAGACAGAATCTTTTTTTAAAAAAGGTTAATTTTTCTCTCTTTCCAAATTGCTTTGTATTTATATGCTTCACATCAAAATGCTAATTCAAATATAACACAAAGGGTATCCTTATTCATACATGAAGAACTTAATTAGCGATCTCTCTCGCTTGCTTGATTTCTCAATATCTACTTTGTGTGATTCTTGGAATGTTGTCTTTTCTAATAACCCTTTTCTGCTCCTTTGTCTCCTTTACATTCGTATGATGTCTGTGTCTGAACTAGCTTCAGCCATTCTCATTACTGGCTGGTGAAGTGATTCCTCAGCCTTCGTGATAAGGACAACATCATCAGCATACCTGAGATTACAGCATCTGCTTCCCTTCATTTAAATTCCACCATTGTAACCACCAAGATCAACATGCCTGACCATTCTGGTATAAATTCCTAACAGATGCAAGGCCACCAACCTTCCATGTCTAACTCTTTTCTAGAGGCTAAATCACTCACCCTTTCCTCTATCCTTTTTATTGTCAGAGCTGTTACTTCCATATGACATTAAAAACAAAACAGCAGGTGACCATATTTTAAAAGTAATAAGTTGCAGATTGTTTTAGGGATTTCGTGCAGCTCTCTGAGGTTTAAAAACAGGTGGTGGTTTTATATTCTTCTTCCTCTTTGCCTAATTAATATCAGATTTATATATTATTAAAAAAAGTCTTCATGCATTTTTCTCAGGCAAAGATCCGTGGGATGAAAACATTTTGTTGTTTGAGATGTCTGTGCAGTTCAGGTTTCTTATTTGTTTATTAAGATGTTATTTATTTATCATCTTTTAACATCCTTTTCTTAGAGGATTAACTAAGAGTTGTCTGCAGTGCAATTAAACATATACCAAAAAGACAATTATATTACCATTAAAATAAATAAGAAGGCACTGAACATTAAATTGCCAAGACAGCTACCATAATGAAAAAACAAGGGAAAATCCAGAGATCAGCTGCTTGTTGCCGGAAATGTGGGAAATTTCAGAGGGAAAATATGCAAAGCTTCAGGAAGTCAGTCACTTGCAGGATTCTCTGAGAGAGGGGGGCATTCTCAGTGAATAATATGTCATACTTTGCTTTTACAGAAGGATTTTTTAAAAAATATATAAGATTGGAATGTAAAGTAGATTCTTCTCTGAAAAACTCACCACTCACATTCCTAAATAGAGATGGGCATGACTTAGCGGAATTCCCATTTCCGTTTCCGTTACTCGTTTCCGTTACTGAACGGAAACGGTAACGGGAATTACTCCGCCAGAATTCGAACTCGAACCGACTAAAGAATAATTGGGTCTGATTCCACCATTGGGAATAATTGGGTCTGATTTGTCGTTGTCGTTCCTGGCATCACGCGATCGTGCGATGCCAAGCGGTACAGAAAAAAAGTTTTTAAAAGTGAAAAAAAAAACCCGATTCCCGGCCAGAAAAGCAGGCGAAAACTGTCTGAGGGCACCTACCAGGCCAGAAGGGTGTTTTATTTTGGGGGGGTTCCCCCCCTCTCCTTGGCTACTAGTGCTACTGCTGCGCTGCTGGTACCAGGCGGGGGGGGCATCATCTCGTCGGCCTTTGCCATGCGGTGTGCAGGCGGGGGGATCCAAAATGGCGACCGCAATATTTTTTTTGAAATCGTGGCCCAAAAAACCACCAAAGCACCACAGAAACATGCAAAAATTACCTATTTTAAACGCTTGAATTTTTACAGTAGCAGCAGTGGGTTTGTCTTGCCAAAAGACATCTCCGTTGATTTTATTTTATTTTTTTCTTAATTTTTTTTTTTACACCTGCGCAATGATGGGCTGGCCATGGGATGGGACCATGCAAATTTTCAGAGCCATTCCACCAATCGCATGGCCAGGTTTTGACTGACATTTCTGGATGTGCAAGAGGGCATAAAAAGGTGAGGCAGTCCCAGTCCGTCGCAGTCTGGGCTTGGATCTTGGTGGAGGAGGGTGGTCAGGGCTGGATTGCTGTGCTCAGTCTAGTTTCGATTTCGCGGTTGCGGTCGCGGTCTCGTTAGGCAGGGAGGGAATTGAATTGAATTTTTTGGAAAAAATTATAATTTCTTTCATTCCCTGTGGGGAATAACAACGTAGAGTTTATTCTTTTTTGTGTTCTGCATTTTGGAGGAAGATTTCCTTTTTTCATTTGCTTATATTTGCTTCAAGGGGGAGGGAAGGTTTGAGTGGGAGCGGGAGGTGCTGTGGATTTATTTTGAAAATATATTATTTTATACTACCATACCATTTCTTTTCTATCCCAATTTCCCACCAAGTTCACATTTACATGGCCAAGGTCCTTTTACCCTGCGCCTACAGCTTTGCTGCTGTGGCGATTGGAGTTTGGGAAGGGAATCAGGCAACCCTACCCTACCCTAGTAGCAGTTTATACTTTTATACTACCATTTATTTTCTATTTTCTAAAGTAGTGGCAACTTGCAAGCAACATCCAAGGTCCAGTACTAGTGCTTAGAAGGGGAGGTTGGAGGCTGTGGATTAAATTATAGAGTACAGACTGAGTAGGCAGAGTTCCCCTCGCCAACCAGTGCACTCAAAGTTCTCAAACACATTTGTTGGCATTTGGCAACAAGGCAAGGGCACCCTCCTCTATAGAAAATTTTACAATTACATTTTGCTTACTTATACTTACTCTTTCACTTGTCCAACACCTCATTCATTTATTTGCAGTCAGGCACTCAAACAAACATATTTGTTGAAGGGCACCCACCCACCTCTATAGAATATTTTTTTACAATTACATCTTTGAAGAAGTTACAGTTCTCTTAGTTACACTTGCCCTGTGCATTGTGAAAGTTGGGTGCTGCCACCAGATTTGGCACACCCCTAGCTTGCTTCTATTAGCTTGGGTGTTGGGCTGTTGTTGTGAGTCAATCTCACTCATTTACTTGGCAGTCTACATACACAATCCAATTACATCTTTGAAGAAGTTACAGTTCTCTTAGTTACACTTGCCCTGTGCATTGTGAAAGTTGGGTGCTGACAGATTCAGCACACCCCTACCTTGCTTCTATTAGCTTCGGTGTTGGGCTGTTGTTGTGAGTCAATCTCACTCATTTACTTGGCAGTCTAGTCTACAATTACATACACAATCCAATTACATCTTTGAAGAAGTTACAGTTCACTCACTTGCACAGTTCGTTTGTGCTTTTCTTTACTATCACATTATACATTCCCTGGCCTGAACAAAGAGAAGTGAGAAAAATGAGGAGGGGTGGCACAGCAAGAGGGCAGGGGAGGGGGACCCCCACTAAGATAAATAGGGGCACGTTTCTGAGGGAAGGGACAGGAAGTAGTGCAGAAAGTGATACTGGTGCAACTCCCTCCCCGAGTAGCAGTGCCAGTGGCACAAGCAGCACCGTGCCATCTTCTGTCACCGAGGGAAGCATGGATGAGGCATACCAAGTCTCATCTCCGTTACCTGACACCCCCACCCTTAATCAGGAAGAAGACAAAGGCTCTGAGTCTGAAATGGCATCAGAATCAGAATTGGGCTCCTTGTATCTAAACATGCAAGATTCTGAGGACCTGTTGGCAGGGACAGACTTAAGGCAAGCTCCAGGCAGTGCTGGAAGGAGCAGCCCTCTTTCCTCCCAGAGTACCACCAGTGACAGCAGTAGTACTGTACTTTCCAGGCAGGGGACAGGACACGCCACCACCACAGCAGCGGCAGGCAATAACAGAGGGGGCGGTACTTTCTGTAAGCCACGCGGGTGTCTCTGGGAGCATTTTGAGAACAGCCCCCAAGACGCAAGGATGGCAGTGTGCAAGATATGCGGGGTGTTGTTGCTCAGGGGGAATGACCCCAAACACCTCTCCTCAAGTGGGTTGCACAGCCACCTGATCAGGAAGCACCCTGGGACTCTGCCTGGAACCCTGTCAGGCCCTTGTTCCTCAGGGAGAAAGAGAGGGGAAGAAAGATTATGGAAAGAAAAACACAGCTCCACTAGTGAGAGTGGGAAGAGGCAGGCCACTCTGCAGGAAGTGGGGCTGTTGGGTGGGAGTTTTGTCAGCCAACGAAATAGGGCCAAAGCACAGGAGACCACCACTCGAGTGGTGGGTGAAATGGTGGCCATGAACGGGTTGTCCCTCTCCTTTGTGGAGTCATCAGGCTTCAGGCACCTGATAAAGCACGTGGCTCCATGGTACGAGACTCCATCCCGGCGTACCTTCAGCAGGCGGGTGCATCCCTCCCTTTATGAGTCTGTCAGGGACAGGATCCGGGCCCTGCTGCAGGCGGCCAGAGGGAGGAATATCCACTCCACTTCCGACCTCTGGACCGGTGGGCACCACGGATACCTCTCTCTGATGGCTCATTGGTGGCAACCCAAGGAGGTCCTGGAGCCCCGGACATCTCATGAACAGCTGCAGGGGGAGGCACAAGGCAGCACCCCAAGAGGGTATAGGGTGGTACTTCTCCAAAGCAGGAGGACAACGCCACAGGGATCAACATTGCTGAGGTCCTCAAGACAGCAATGCGAGAGTGGGGATTGGGGACCGAGGGGCAGGTCCATCACGGAGTCATGGTTACTGACGCGGGCCGTATCATGACCAACGCGGTTCTTGGGGCAGGGTTCCAGGGCATCGTGTGCGCAGCACATAAACTGCATCTAGTGGTGGGCGATGCCATTGGCCTGGGTGCAGCAAAGGACTCCTGGATTGAGGGGACCAGGGAGACCAAGGCCTTGCTGGACAAGTGTCGGAAGATCATGGGGCACTTCTCTCGCAGCGTCAAGGCATCCAGGATGATGCGTGATAGGCAGGAGGAGATGAGCCGACCAGAGCACGTCCTGATCCAGGACGTGACCACCTGGTGGAACTCTACCTACGAAATGGTCAAGCGCCTGGTGGAGCAGAAGGAAGTGGTGGAATACATCATGTCAACCACCCCAGTCCTGCATGAGGGGAGGGAGTTGGACATTGGTGCTACCGAGTGGCTAGCCCTCTCCCAGATGGTGGGTATCCTGCAGCCTTTTGAGGAGACCACCCACGTCCTCAGCAGCTACAACGCCAGCCTGGGCCACGTACTCCCCCTGCTCAATGCCCTTCACCAACGCCTAGAGACCAGTATCCGGGAAGAAGCCAATTTTCTCCCAAAGAGCAGGGCCTTGGCAGACAGGCTTATGGATACCCATCTTGGCCCCCTAAGAAGGGAAAACATGTACCAGATGGCATGCCTGTGCGACCCTCGCGTCAAGGGTTCCCTGGCGGGCAGCGCTGCCGAACTGAAATCCTGGAAGACAGAGCTATGCTGTCAAGTCAGGGCTCTCTCCGATCAGGTCCAGGCATTTCAGAGGGCGCATGGAAGCCAGAGCGATGCAGAAGAGGAGTCCTCGCAAGGATCCTCATCCTTCTGTACTCCAGGAGCGTACACCCAGATACCAGGTTCCGTACCAGCAGCCAACTACCTGGCCTCTGCCCTAGCCATGGCAGTCTCCTCCTCAGTGGAGGCAAGGGAGGAAGAAGAACCGGACCCCGTTCTGACCATGGTGAAGGAGTACATGGCCGAGCCCCTCCAACCCCTCAGCTCGGACCCACTGCACTACTGGGCCAGAAAGGCAGACCTCTGGCCCGCTCTTTCGACTCTGGCGTTGGACCTCTTGTCCATCCCACCCACCAGTGTCCAGAGTGAGCGTGTCTTCTCCCAAATGGGAGATGTCCTGAGGCTGCGCTGCTGTCGCCTGGACCCGGAGATGGTGGAAAGGTTGACTTTCATCCGCTTCAACCTTTCCACCTTGGGATTACCCCAACACTCCAAGACCTAAGTTCCTGCCTGTAACCTAACTTCCTGCCTGCAATCCTCCCTGCCCGCCTGCAAGCCTGCCTGCCTCCCTACAAGCCTGCCTGCCTGCCTGGCCCTGTGACTACCTGCCGAGTGCCTAAATTCCTGCCAAACTGCCTGCTTGAGTGCCTGCCTGCCTGCCTGCCTTCCTGTATTCTTCTCACACACACACGCACAATTGAAGGGTGCTATTAGTGGCCCAATTTTTCTAGCCCTTGCCTGTCTCCAAACCAGGCAGGGCCACTCAAAGTGTCATTGGAAAGGGTCTGACTGTATTGGCCCAATTTTTCTAGCCCTTGCCTGTCTCCAAATCAGGCAGGACCACTCAAAGTGTCATTGGAAAGGGTCTGACTGTATTGGCCCACTATGGCTCACGAAGAAGGGAAGAGTAGTTGTGTGCCAGGCCAGCACTCCATTACAACAGTTTATGTTCCAGGCTTGGCTCTTGGAGCTGTGTGGGAACTGTGATTCACTAAGAAGGGAAGGGTAGTAGATTGCCGGGCCGGCAGTTAGCAGTCTACCAGCACACAGCTGGGAAGGAAGAGTCAGACTCAGAATCTGTCTTGCGGTCCTTTCGGCAGCCGGTGTGGTCTAAGACTCAGACTCAATCAACCTCTGTCTTCTCCCTGTCTGCCTTTCAGGCTCCAGGCACTCCCGGCTTAGAGGAGGCCTTCTAGGTGATTCACCTTCAGCCTAACAGCATGGTTCAGTCAGTGCTTTAAGTTCAGCCTCCGAGCCGACATGCGCCCTGTTGTCCACTCCCCCAACTTGCCCATGCAGCAACCCTGGCTGCCCGCGCCTCTAGGCGGAACTGTATCAGGTGCAGTCATCATCATCATCATCATCACCTTTTTAGCGTAGAATTGGGGGACTCTGTCATCCCACATGGGGTGGTTCTAATCTTCTTTCCACAATCTAGGTTGGGGAATCCCTGTTGGCACTTGGCAGAGGGAGGGGGGATTCCTAACTAGGAGATTCCCCCTCTGCCTCCTCTAGTCAGGCCTTCTGGCCTCCACTACTCTTCACTCTGAGCTGCAATGCACTGTGAAGGGAGGGACAAGGAAGCCTCCATGTTTGGATACTCTGACGCACACTGACTGTGTGAGTTTGTAATTCACACAGGCCTAGCTCTTTTTCCTCTGCCACTCTTTCCACTTGGCTGCCAACTGTGGCTCACAAAGAAGGGCATTTTCCTGGCCATTGAAATAAAGGGTTTTCCTTGCAGAAGGAGTAGATTTTTGGGTACTCTGTGACCCTAGAAACAAAGGGGTTCCCTTGCAAATGGAGTAGACTTTAGGGTTAGGCCACTAGTCTTTGTGCCACTCAGACTCAGCCCTTTTGGGCTCCCCTACTCTGTCCTCTGGGCTGCAAGACACTGTGGCTCACTAAGAAGGGCTGGCTGACTGTGGGCTCACGTTCGCAGGCCGTGTGGTGCCAGACCAGACTCAAGGTGATTGGCCTCCGCCATTCTGTCCTCTGGGCTGCCAAACACTGTGACCCACTGAGAAGGGCATTGTGCTTGTGTGCTAGAAAACAGCCATGGGCCCGTGATTAGGCAGAACTCTGCCTTGCTCTCCTCAAGTGGCTTGCGCAGACACTGCATGCGAAAGCACCCTTGGACTCTACTCTGCCTGGCACAGTGACAGGCCTCTGCAGGAAGTAGTGCCGCTGTATGGGAGTGTTGTCAGCCTCTGGACCGCTACTTAGCCTTCAGTGGGCTGCCATTCACTGTGGCTCACTAAGTAGTACAAGTTACTGCCATGCTGGTGGCACAGACTGTCACCATTTACAATTTCAAATAGTAGAGTTTGCCTGAGAGTTCCAGGCTTGGCTCTTAGAGTCGTAGGAACTGTGATTCACTAGTACGAAGATATGCTAGTGGCTCTCTGTGGTTCTCAGGCCTACTGTCTTCCGTGGGCTGCAAAGCTATGTCACTCACTGAGAAGGAAACATGGCTGTGCTGGCCTGCTAGGAGTTTACCGGGAAAGCAGCACACAGCTGTGGAGGAAGACCCTCTGGCTTGCAGTCCTTTTTTCAGACTGCACTCAGGCCTCAGAGTCATACACCATGTGGGCTGAGCTTTTCCACTGGGCTGCCAACTGTGGCTCACAAAGAGGGGAAGCATACCTGCGTAATCATATCCGTATGCGTACGGAAGATTGTCGGAAGGGTCCAGCCTTGGTCCTTGTTGGTGGATACTACTCAGAGTCACTGACTGTGAGTCTGTCGAGGAAGGGCTACTGACCAAGTTCCATTGGCTGCAAACCACTGTGGCTCACAAAGAAGGGCATTTTCATGGCGTCCTCAGGCCATTCAGCCACGCTGGGCAACTGGAGCTTCCTGAGTGGCTGGCAATGATCCTCCCCTACTCAGGCCCTGTGGCCTAGGCTCAGACTCAGGCCTGTGGGTCTGCCACTATTTCCTCTGGGTTGCAATACATGACTGTGGCTCACTAAGAAGGAAAGAAACTTGTGTGTGTGCCAGCACTCCAGTAGAACAGTTCACCAGAAAGTTCCAGCAGGTTGGTTCCTGTCTGTGTGACTCATTAAGAAGGGCATTGCCATAGCCCATTGGCAGTTTGCCAGTAAGCACATGGGAAGGAAGAGTCAGACAGAACTCTCCCAGTCCTCCCTTCCTGTCCTTTTGGCAGCCTCAGACTCAGGCTATGTGGCCTCTGCAGCTCTGTCCTCTGGGCTGCAAGACACTGTGCTGTGGCTCACTGAGAAGGGTTGGCTGACTGTCTTTGTGTGACCACCCACCCAATGAAGTGTTTGCCTTGGAAAAGGACTGAGTTTGGAGGCACTTTAGGCACTGCTGCCGTTGAAACAAAGGGTTTCCCTTGCGGAAGGAGTAGATTTTGGGTACTGTGTGACCCTAGAAATAAAGGGGTTCCCTTGCAAAAGGAGTAGACTTTAGGCTTCGGCCACTAGTCTTTGTGCCACTCAGACTCAGCCCTTTGGGTCTCTGTCTGCCACTCTGCCCTCTGGGCTGCAATTCACTGTGGCTCACTGAGAAGAAGGGCTGACAGTGGCTACTGTGGGCTCACATTCGCATCGCAGGCAGTCTGGTGCCAGACCAGACTCAAGGTGATTGGCCTCCTCCGCCACTCTGTCCTCTGGGCTGCAAGACACTGTGACCCAAGGACAATGGCATTTTACTTCCAGTCAGGCCATTCAGCTCCTTCCTTTTTATACTGGAGCTGGCAATGAGCCTGCCGCACTCTGGCTCTGTGCTGTGATGGTCTGTCTCATACTCTGCCTTGTGGCCTGGCCGGAGTGGCCGCCCTTACTCTGGCCTTATGGACGCGTCGCCCATAGATAGTCCTCCTTGTATAGCCTAGTGGGCTGGGCTGTGGGCTGTAAAACTTAAGTCAGAGCAACCCAGAGCCCTATCCCATTCCCATTCCTACCAAAACTATTCCTGTAGCTACTAGCTAGGTAGGTAGCTAGCTATTATATATAACCATCAGGCTCTAACTGCTAATGACCAGCAGGGTTGCATTGGCTTTGGCTTAATTGCTTTTCCTTAAGTGTGTGTGACTGTGAACTGAAGCCAGAAGGACCTTGGAGATGGGGGGCCAATTTGAGAGGAGTAGAGTAGACCCCCCTCATCCAGATTTGGGGAGGAACAGAATGTCTGTTTCTCCTGCTGCCTCTGAGAGAGGTGGAGGGGAGATGGGATGGATTCAAAACCAAAAAAAAAAAGTATAACAAACAGGCACGTCAGTCAGACCAAGTAGGGTGGCTGGCCAGTTCAGCATCAGCACAGCAGATTCCTCAGCAGCAGAGCACAGCAGACCAAGAGAAAAATAAAGAAATGCATGCAATGCATTGCATCATTTGCATGCATTCTTTCTGCCCCACTTTGTTTGCTTAGGTTAGGATGCACCACTACTAGCCTTGTTGTGCAGCAGCAAGTCCATCAACCAGGCCAGTTTAAAACTGCCTGCTTTTGCGGGCCTGTTCATTTGCGGGCCCGTGCGCGCCCCGCGCGCCGCCTGCCCCCGCCCACCTGCGCGCCGCCTGCCTGCCCGCATGCCCACCTGCCCGCCCGCCCGCGCACCTGCCCGCCCGCGCGCCCGCCCCCCCCTGCCGCTGCTGCCGCCCACCCATGGACCCCCGCCACTGCCGCCCGCGCTGCGCCCGCAGCTCCTGCCCCCGCAAGTCTCGGTTGGATGTCAAATTGCGCGAAATCGCAGTAGAAACAAACAAAAAACAAAAAACAAAACGACTAATTTTTGTGAATTTTCGCAAAAAACGGAAACAAGCCGAAATGGACCTGCCCGAAAAGGACAACTCGAAAAAAAATTTTCCTAGTCGTGCCCATCTCTATTCCTAAATAATTTTGTTTTTGTGTGTGACACCTCCTTTTGATGTCCCCACAGTCTTGTCACAACACAGAAGTTTCACCATGGTGTTCCCTCCCTCCATTACTTAAAAAAATCTTGATATATTTTTGATGGGATATGAATGCTGATAAGGTTCCAAAATATGTATGCAAAAATGATTTTTTCTTATTTAGATGAAGTAGTAATCAGCCATGCTTTAAGAGATGTTTGAAAACTATATATAAATTGCAAGAGAGAGAGAGAGAGAGAGAGAGAGATGTTTGGACCCAAATGTTTGCTTCTTTTTGAATCATTGTCTGTTTTTAACAATTAACAACCATCTTATATACATTGATATAAATATTACAATTAGCAAAATCTCAATAAAAGATGGCTAATTTTCGTCCTAAGGTATTTACAGTATTAGGTGTACATTGAGATAAGCAACAAAATCAGGCATAAGAACCTAACTACATGGGATATTTGAATCATTTCAAGTTCCTACTTCATTGATACCAATATGATCTTTCTCCAGGTGCACATCCAAAAGCTGCATGGATCAGGAGGCAAGGCAGCACAGGCACCTATTGGATGCTATGACATACACTGTCCACACTTTTACAATTCCTACTGCCACCACCAGTTGTATGGTTCACCTTAATTATTTTAATAAGAGAGACTGACAACAAGGTATATATTTTCAAAATAAAACTTGTTACGTTTATTGATTTACAATTGGATCTTCAATATGTATATAGCAATGGCCAATTAATGTATATGCTTTAATAGAACGTAGTTCACAATATTTCTTATTTATTCACACAGTTACTTTTGTTTATAGTTATATATCAAGCTCTGTTCCAGACCCTAACCTGCCTCAAGATTTCACTCCTGATTGACTGTTAAATAACTATTGTAGATTATAACTGCTTTAGGACTCTCTGGTTTCCCTCTCTTTCACCACAAGGTTCTGTGCATTTATAGTCTTTAGCCACACCCACCAGTCACTGATTGGCTATTCTAAACACTCACATCAATATTAATAAATAACAATGCATATGCATAACCAACCCCGTTTGTCACAGGCTCTCCCAGTGAAGGTTGGAAATTAGGCCTTTATTAGGTAATTTCAGCCTCCAGCAGGTCTCTTTGCTGGTGAAAGAACCCACCCACCTTCCTTTAGGGTCCAGTGTGAGGTTAGCTGGTTGCTTTGAAGCCAGATAACAGTTTTGGACTTGTATCATCTGATTGGTGGATTGAACAAAATTTGGGCTGCTCAGAGGCGTGTTTGTCACTACATAGATCACAGAGGTTGGTAGTACAGGTGGAGAACTGAGTAGTGGTAAGTTTACAAAGGTCACACAATGCGGGTGTTGTTGAAACCAACACTGATGTTTCCAAGATTCAGTGCTCATGATGATGGAGTGTATTGGTGTCCACCCATGGCCAGTGGCCCCCTAAGCACACAGGTCTTGGAGAGATGGCAGCCAGGAGTGTCATCTGAGTGACAGGCAGCCAGGATAGCACAGACTTAGGGCTTGGGATTCACCCAGTGAGTATTAGGGCACCTGCCCCAGGAATCTACACTACAGTAGGCCCTTCTGCAGGATGTGGAATTTTAACAGTTAATGTGTTAATAAAATTGTAGCCCTAGTTAAAACAATGACCTAGGCCTTGTCTCCTTATTTCCAAGATGGGCAAGCAATATTCATGTATACACATGTATACACATGGAATAAAAATATATTGGTGTGTTCACATGGCTTTTGATAAATTTTTGAACTTTGAACAGGTTTTGTATGATGACGTGAGCCATCCCAACAAAATTAACTCATTTTCTGGTCTGTTTCAGGAGCACATTGAGTTAGCTAGGGAAAATGGGTGGATTTTATATGAGCTGAGCTCTTGTACAACTCCACATTTGTTCTATTTTCAGCCTGCTTGAGTTCAAAAATTATAGTTTCATCTTTGCTAGTATAAAGCCTAATTTGCAGTAAGGGGTATACATCCTAAGTTCCTAACACAGCAAATGAACATTTAAAAAACCCATAATATTATTTTTCCATAGTGCAAGATAGTAAGAACTTTTTGGTTGATCTGTTAGATTTTGTACAGCATCCAAGTGATTTTTCACATTTCTGGAAAAAATGTATATTATTGGAAAATTTGATAACAGTTACCAATTTGCATGAACCAGAAAACTTGGTATTAATAGCTTGGATGTGAATGGCCTCTCAGATATATATTGTATTCCTGAATTACACTAATTTTGTATTGGTCCTTGTAAATCGTAAAGCAGAATATTCTAGATCTGATAGTAACATCAGTTGCAAAACCCCAAAACTTATAGTGGCAATGTTTTCCTTAAGATTGTCTTACATACTGGTTCTTTTATTTTGTCATTACAATATATTTGAAAAACAAATTTTATCATCTTAGGAGTCAACAAAGGAAACCATGGATATTTTGTGACAAAATGTGGAAATATTTGTTATCTTTTTAAATCAATTCAGGTTTTCCCTTCCTATGGACATATTACCATGCAAGGTGTTTAAAAGGTTAAATATCTATTGATACTGCACTGTGTTGGCTTCAAGGGTCACCTCCAACATCTCTTGGTTGCTAGGCTGGACAATGGCTACATGTCATCTGCTTGCAAAATACCTGTTATCAAGCCTGGATAGCTCATCTGTTAAATACCCTTAAACTAAATGCAGCCTTTGAAACATTTTATATGAATTATTTGTAGATTAGAGTCAGTGATGAGATTTTATCCCCTTTTAATGAAAGGAAAATGTCAAAGAGATATTTCAAAATAGTTTTTAAGCTAGGTATTAGCAATGTTGTTATTGGATTGACACGACCATGTGTTTTCTCCTGCACTTATGCAGCATGTCATCATAGCAGATAAATGAGTAGCTTAAGGTAAGCAGTATCCGAAGCAGTTTAAAGAGCTACATGATGCTGTTGTTACAAGGTGAGGGTCAACTAAGTCACTGGTAGATAAGGAACAGTGCTAGAATCCCACAATGGCAGCATCATGTACTTATGCTGCCATAATTACCTGATAGGTACCCAGTGTGGTGTAATCACTCAAATCACACACTATGACTCAGGATATTTGGATTTAAATTTCAGGTTGGCAGTGAACTTCCACTGGAATATGAGACTCTTGAAATATGTTACTTACCTTGGAAGCCTTACAAGGGTCTCTGTAGGTCAGTTCTGACTGGATAGACTATAATGTGCACAAGTAGCATAAATCCCAGCAGCAAATTATTGTTAATTAACGAGTCAAGAAAGGCTTGTGTCCATATGTCCAAATGTCATTTTTCTGCTCCACAAAGGGCAGAGAAGCAGGCTGTTTACTCTGTTTATAGATCCAGCATGGCTGCCTTCTGAAAGCAGCCTTGGGTTTTTCAGGAGGGCCAGTTGGGTAGGTGATGGCACTTGAGGACGGAGTAGAGAGAGAACAGATCCCACTAGTGATTTTACCTAAAGTCCTACAGAGGTTACACTAGGGAGTTCGCTGAAGCCTCACTCAGAGTTTAGGATCCCAAACCACATCCAAGTGCCAATAAGGATGTACCTGAGTGGTCTATGCTTCAAGTCAAATTAACTTAGCACATTTGCAGAAGTGCTCTTTCAAGTGGTAAAAAACATCTGTTTATCATAGCACAACTACACTTACATGTCTTTTAACTCACCTTGCTGTGTGCTTGGTTAGTGGAAGATGACTATGGACTTAATGTACATTTCTGATTGCTAAGCTATGTGTCTCTGAGAAAATGCTATTGTGAGAGGAAATTATGGGTTAGACAGAGAAAATACCCCTTTCCTCTTCTTTTAACATCTAGTTAATTTTCAGTATTTCAATACTCCTGATACTGCCAATAGATGGGCTGGAATACTGTATATGGAGAATTGACTACTAGTCAGATTGCCAAAATATTCAGTCCTTTGTTGTGCCAAAGGAACTATGGAAAGCTGTAGTTGATCATTTTGCAGCCAAATTTCAGTCCAAAGCTTGAGGTTTCTGCTCTCTCTCTCTTCCTTATTCAGCAAGTGCTAGGTGTGCAGGAATATTGGCCTTCATGTGCTTTGAAAACTCTTGTAGCACAATCTGGCAAATAATGGTACAGAGAATCTTTCATATCTCACATGCAGTGTCATTTATTCTTCTGGGTGTTGTATTTGGTTTGGGGAGAAGGAAGAAAATGTGAAAGTCTAAATATGTACCCACTGTGTTCCATTGCATGAGAATTTTAATTTAGAACATGCTATGCTTTAGAGTACGTTTGCTCAACATGGCTTACATTTTGTGTGGTCTGATTGACTTCATTTGCTTTTTATGGCATGCGATTAGGGGAGGAAATTTGCGTGCATAAAAAACCCCAAACAAAACACCACAGTGCTTGGAAAATTCCATAATCCCTGATTCTGAGTGGTGGTTCATCTATATTGATTTGTTCCAGCTAAAGATTCCATTCCATAACAAACACCCATTTAAGCCTTACTGTACACTCTGATACATATTTCATGTAGTATTGGAAACTCCTATATTACATTAACAGCCTTGCTATGGGATCAGTAACTCTCCTGTCCCCTATTAAGTTTATAAGACCACAAAAAGGTACAGTACTAATGGGATGAAAGTCCTATAGTACTATCCATTTTCCGTCATTTCAGTGAATGGAATTTTTATTGCCTTGATGTAAAGATAGTTCCAGAACTGAACAGATACAGACTGGTATGTTTCTTTCTTTCTTTCTTTCTTTCTTTCTTTCTTTCTTTCTTTCTTTCTTTCTTTCTTTCTTTCTTTCTTTCTTTCTTTCTTTCTTTCTTTTTTGAAGAGTCTGAACAAATCAAGTTCTGAAATAAGAGAAGCCAATGAGTCCCTGTGATAGCTTCCATTTTCTGTCTCTGGTTTGTCACTTAGACCATCCTACACACTTATAAAGCCTGTTTCTGCACACTGTGGTAGAGCATATCTGTGCTGCCTAGTCATTACATGGTCAAATAGCCACTAATATTAAGTGGCTATTCTCTTTCTCCACCATGTGATTATTAATTACAAGGCATAATCCCAACAAAGCTTCCATTTTCTAGAAATATCATTGCCAGCTTGACAATAACTCCAGTAAAAAATGAAAAGAAAAAAGAACGTACTGCAGTGAATGAATCAGCCATTAAATGTTATCAGCTGGCTTTCTAAATATTTGTCTCTGTTTTAAGTTTTGCACAGATGGAAAATTTTCACATGTGGCAGCCATACTGCCAGACTTTACACAAGGTTTTGTTTGTTCTGTAAACAACATATTGCAGACTGGGATGAAAAAAGAATTTACTTCATAGATTGGCTGAAAGCAAAAAATACACTAAATAAAATACCAGCTTCATTTCTCATTGGTTAATCTGATTAATGTAGTTTTCCTTCTTTCTTCTGTATGACCGTGCATAATCAGAAATAAGATTGTATTTTTGATTTTTGTTCTTTTGAAATGGGTTCCAACCTTGCTCAGATATAGACATGAGTTGAAGGCATTTCAGAAATTCTCTCTACTCAAAGATTTTCAAGATGGTCTGTATAAACTTACTTACTTACTTACTTACTTACTTACTTACTTACTTACTTACTTACTTACTTACTTACTTACTTACTTACTTAACTTAACTTAACTTAACACTACTACTCTGTTTAGTTTGCATGAGGGATGGGCATGTAATGGAAAAACTGAGTTTCATTTCATTTCATCCCCCCCCCATGATTCATTGTTTCGTTAGAAATGATTTTTTTAATTGTACAAAACAAACCAGTAATGAACCTCTATAAAATGGGTCCCCTGGATCTCAGAGGCACCAAATATGGTGGGTACCTTCCTTCGAATCTCACCTCTAATCCTTCCAAAATTGGAGAGATTTGGGGTTCAGCATTCTGCATTATCAACTTCAAAAAGGGTGCCCCCAGAAAAACATTTGCAATTGCAATGTTATGTGCTTGAAAATGGTGGTCCCAGGCAGCTAGCAGAGTGGAAATTACAGTGGAGGTTCCTCAAACTGTCTCTTTGAAGTACCCCCAATGTGGAGAGATTTGGGGTACCGGGAATAGAGTTATGCATCTCTAAATGGACTGTGGGTGGGACTTAACTGAAGAAGTGCAGCTTCTTCAGTTAATTGGTAAAGCATGCCAAAGACACTGCTTCCATTGAGCGTAAGCCCCCCACACACACACACCTTCCTTGGAGCTTAATATCTCTGCCCCCAGAAACCCTAACTTTTCCAAATTTCAAGGGATCCCCTAAAATCACTTGAGGAAGAGAAACCTTCCATTTGCATGACGGAGATCAGTAATTTTCTATTGAATATTAAAATATTAAAATATGACTGAGAATCTTCATAGGCATATAATATGAATTATGAAATAAATCTTAAACACAATAAGAAACATACACCAGGCATAGCCCCACTAGGAGCCCATTCCATAGGGATAGGGCCACAAGCAAGAATGCCCCGTTTCTTGTTGATGACTTCCTGGCCACCCTCGACATGGAACCTTGGATGTGGGAAAGTGTTTATAGGGAAAGACACTTCAACAAATAGGACTTCATTCCTTCCTGGTTTATTGTATCAGTACATAGCCAGGTTCAATGTACAGAGTCATGATTGGCTGGTGATAACAAAAAGGAGGAGAAGCAAGAAGGAGGCATGGAAGTAGCAACAAGAGAAGAAAGAGCAATAATAGAAAGAATATACATTCATTTTTTACTTATGAGACTATTACAGGCCCCTAAAATTTATATATATATTTATTTAAGCATTTCTTTATTTACTTTCTTAATGGCAAGTATTTGGGAGGGGACAACCATTTGAACAAGACTTAATTATTATATGCATGCTTAGTGGTGGAAAACTTATGGCATTTATTATTGACTTGAAAAATATCAAATGCCAAGTCAGACTATGATTGTGAAAGAAACTTTTGAGTAATTGTACTCTGAAATATATTTTTCTTGTATTCTATTCCCATAGATATACATACTTTCCTGGAATTTACATGATTTATTAGGCTTCTTAATGTGCCAAAATATACAGTACATAACATGACTTTGTGGTATCATTTTTTTACTACAGACTGAAAAGTTACTTTTAAGAAAGAATTGGTTCCTATTATTAGCTCCAGTGTTTGAAAAGGCACTCATCGGCATTAGCTATTACAATCTGGAGGGAGGGGTGTCCCAATACTTTATCTGTTACAGAGCTTATTGCTTTTGGGGGGAAAATCTGATACTTTTAACATGAAAAATCACTTAAGATTGGCAAGAGAATGGCATAAAGCTTCAAAACGTCTTGAGAAAATGTCTCTAAATATGTAAGAAGTGACTTTTGAGAGCAACATTACACTGTGCATTACATTGTTTTCAAAATATAACTTTATTATAGTCATATTATCTACTTACTCAGAGTGGCCTTGGTGCTAGATGGTGCGGTAAATCTAATTATAATAATAAATAAATAAATTCATAATGTAGTGTTGTGTGCTGTCAGTTCCAACATATGGTGATTCAATGAATGAGCGATCTCCAAAATGTCCTGTCCTCAACAGCCCCGCTTAGCTCTTTTACTACTACTACTACTACTACTACTACTACTACTACTACTACTACTACTACTACTACTACTACTACTACTACTACTATTAAATATGTAACTTGTAACTACTTTCCCCCTAGAAATTCCTTAACTCTAGCTAAAGATTGGCTGTTGCAAAATTTTGCTGTTTTTTTCCATACTGGAGCCAAAGCTCCATTGTTCAGCTATAAGGCAAAAGCAAAGTGTGTTGCTTATATATTGCCCCATAGCACTTAAAGCACTCTCTGGACAGTTTACAAGTTAATTACGAAGGCAGTACTGGGTTTGTCCACACAGACCATCAAATATGCCCCCATAAACAGATCTACAGAGGATGGTATGAGATGCCCCCCTTCACTTAGACAGCACAACACTGTGCTATTTGTCTATATCTTTTCTGGCATATACTTAAATATTTGTGTATGTCGTGTGTGGGCACAATTCAGCCTGAAAGAGCAAGGTTGTGTGGAAGTATTTTGTTTAGGAGAACTCTGTAAAACAAAGGACATATCGCATTGCATCCTGCCTGATGTTTTCCATTGGTATGTGTGGGAGGAGGCATTGTAAGCAAGTATTTTTGAGCGTATAACTGAAATCCCCAGAGAAAATATAAGAGGATTAGGATACAGTTGAGAGGAAAAATAAGGCATAGCATTCTGGTTTTTATTTTTATTTTTTTATTTTTTTCTTACTGCTCAGCCATGAAAATGCCATGTGTTCATAAACAGCTAAGTGGGTGTGTGATGCGACCTCCTTGATGGCTCAATTAAGAGATAATGAAGTTCCACCAATTTATCATTGTATCACTGACAACTGCTTCTGTTATAAATTGAAAGGAAACTGCTGCACAGGAGAAAATAAAATAGCTAAGACCAAGTAGTCAATGAGTGAGCATTTATTTATTTATTTATTTATTTATTTATTTATTTATTTATTTATTTATTTATTTATTTAGCAATATGGAACATGTTGCCCCAGTAATGCCTTGCTATGGAATGGCTGTATGGAATGCTGTTTTCATTCATGTGAATCATGTCACATAAAAGATAGGAGAGGGACATACTTCCTAAAATAATACTTGAGTACCTCTGGCAAGAGGCAGCACATAAAAAATTTCAAATAAGGCTAAAAATCATGATTCACAGATGCCTTTTTATGTCTATGTCATAGGTAGAGCAAGGAAGATTTTATTCTTGCTCGGGGATTTTGGGAGTCTTATGCCACAAGTGTAGCCAATTTTCCAGGCTCTATTTCTTATACCAAGCCTGGATCACCCTGTAAAATTTTTGTCTGGGTAAGATTTCTTCCCAGGCATCTTTGCATGATGGAAATGCCCTAGAGCAGTGGTTCTCAACCTTCCCAATGCTGCAACTAGGGATGGGCACAAAACAGAAAAATATGTTTCATTTCCTTTCCTTTCATCCTGCTGCATTTTTTTATTTTGTTTGATGCAATTTTTTCAAAAACGTCATACCAAATGAACCAATAACGAAATGATTCATGGGGGGTGGAAAGTGACCAGAGCAAATCAGCTGGCAGGCAGGACTTGAAAGAGGGGCAAAAAAATTTTTAAAAGGCGCTGGGCATTTTAAAAAAATTTCCCTCCCTCCCAAGCCCCACCTACCAGCTGATTGGTTCTAGGGTGGGGGAAAAAGATTTCCTCCCCACGCTAGTGCCAATCAGCTGGTAGATGGGGCTTGGGGGATGGAAAAAAGTGCTATGGTGGGGGAAAAACCTCTCCACCCACCCTAGTGCTGATCAGCTGGATGGGCACAACATGAAAAATGAAATGCTGTTTCATTGTGTCTTTGAAACACCACAAGGAAGCATCATTTTGTTACAGACAAAAAACAAAATTTTTTTTTGTTGAAACGAACATTTTGTTCCATCTGCAGGCTTGCCCCAGGCTTTTTAAAAAACCCTTTTTTTCCATCCCCCAAGCCCTGCCTGCCAGCTGATTGGAGCTGGGATGGGGAAAAAACTTTCCCCTAGTGCTGATCAATCATCATCATCATCATCATCATCATCATCATCATCATCACACAGCAGACAAAATAACTATGCTGGATTTTGTATTACAAATCACTAGTTGAACTTCCCAAGCGTTTAGGACTATGTGATGTATCGGAGAATTATGCAAGCAAATCCCAGTAAGGTGGCTTTTGGCAGCTGACTGATGGTAACTTTGTCAACTCCAATTTCTTCAAATACTTGCTTAGTTCTTTAAGCACAGCACCCTGCGTGACGATTACCACTGGGTCCAACTGTACCGGTTTATGCCAGAGACTCTAAAGTTCAGTTTTCAGATCCTGAACCAGAAATGTGGTGGTAAGTCTACAGGGAAGGCTCCTGCCAGAAGGAGGGCCCCTATTTGTTCCTCCCCCAGAATTATATTCATCCTCATCAATAAGGACCTTCCAGATTATGAGGCTATCTGGGACAAGCTTGGTCATTTCAAGTAGGAGTGTGTCAGGGTGCTGGGCTGGTTGATGCTGGCCAAGAGGATAGAAAGTCTAGGGGCACTAAGGCCCTGAAGAGAGCAGAATGACACAGAATGAGGGAACTAATATTATCCCATATCACTTTTCTGGAAACCAAGTTTGCTGGAGCAGCTCAAGCCAGGTTTACTCCATCTGCTTCCCATCGGCAGACCGTCTCACCCTCACCAGAACTTTTCATGCCATCCCAGCAGAGCTCATGGGTACATCAGGAGTCTCTCCCCAGAGGGCCACAGGAGCGGCCTCCTATTGAACCAGTTCTTGACCTGTCAGCTGGCAGGAGACACAGCGTGGCAAGTATGAGCATGGAGGTAGGGTTGACTGTACCAGGTAAATCTGCTGCACTGCACACATTTAACTAACCCTGGGGGCCTGGCCATGGGGCTCAATACATTGGCCCCAGACACCCTGCATGCCTTTCTTCATGCCAGCTCTGCCCAGGATGTTAGACATAGGGACACCTGTTAATTTGACCACCATGGTATCTGGGGCATCCACCACCAGAACCCGGATCTCAAATGGATGTCCCATCTGGTGCTTAGAATACAGTGGTACAGGAGGACCCTGTTGTATCGGGCCCACCTAACCCTTCCCCTCTTGAATCACCCAAGGGTGACAAATTGCTCCTGTTAGAAGTTCACTTGTCCCAGGCGGTGGTGGACAAACCCTTAGTGGTTGTTTTGTGTACATATTGGATTTTCTGAATAAGCAAATCTAGGATGAGGCTCCTTTTAAGGTTGGGTAATAAAGAAAAGGAGGGATTCTGCATGCTCGTAGCACATTGTCTGAACCCATGGTAGTCAAGCCATAGCCTTTCTGTATGAGGATTATGTCCCTTTCCCACCCATTGGCTGCGGAACACTTAAAGCAGCCACTTGGTGCAGGAGTGGGGCTGCCAGGCACGGCCTGCCTGCCAGCAGGCCAGACTATTCAACCATATTTGGCCTGCAGGGAGTTCCACCCCTAGGGGTTCGGTAATAGATGCCAATGTAGGTCCAGGCATATCTGCTCCATTTGTGGTGGCATCCACACAGCTATGGCTTGCACCAGAGATAGACATAGGGGCTTCCCCAACAAGGACACTGGAGGTAAAAAGAACCCCTCACCTCCCAGAGTGGGTGTGGTTCCAGAGGAACATAGCCCCATAAAAATTAATGTTCTGTGGAACATGTGGCACTGTTGCCCTGACAGGGCAACTGCAGAAGACTTGTTAAAAGGGGTTATATTCCAGCACTGGGAGTCCACAAGGCCATGTTGGCATCAAGTTTAAGTCTATTTTGGTTTCAGTGACTAGGTTACGGACAAGATTGACAAGAAGGTTGTTGAGGGTTGAGCACTAGGTCCTTTTCATGCTCCACCAATGGCTCATTCCTGGGTAGCCCCACTTGGCATTGTCCCTAAGTAAACCCTGGGCAAATGCCAGCTCATTCATCATTTATCTTACCCAGCAGGTGATTTTCAGTTAATGACTGTATCCCTTATGAATGAGGCTCACTCAGGGCATTGTAGAAGTGCTGGGCATTCCTTTAGCACATTTGAGGATGGAGGGCCCTGCTACTTGTTTGACCTTTTTGGCATAGAACTGAACACTGTATGTCATAACAGCCAACTCCCGGAGAGTAAGCTTTGTGATCTCAGGAGAGTTTTAACAGAATGGCTGCAGATGTACAAGGTGTCTTTGAGGGAGTCACAGGTAGTGATTGGCCACATGAATTTTGCATGTGGAGTGGCCATGACAGGTAGCGCCTTCCTCCAAGTCTTTGTGCAGCTATAGCCACATCACAGGCAGACACTATTAACCGAGTTGAGTGAGGTCCTTGAACTTTAGTTGAGCTCCCTGATCCATTTAATGGTATATACTTTTGTAGGATGCAGCTCATACCTGGGTCTAAGCCCCTGGTGCAGACTGATGTCTATGGGGCCCTGGATTACAGGATATTTTACCAGAATAGGTGGTAAGTGGGTTCTTGGCCTGCTGACTGTCTGGCAAGGGGTATCACTGAGGATCTTACCTTTTTTTGAATTGTTACCAATTGTGGGCACAGCGTGGCTATGGGCTGACACCTGGTCCAATGCCACAGTCCACTTCTGGTATGACAATCAGGCAGTGGCACAGGTTGTTAATTTAATTTACTTTCATCCCATTCAGTCAGGTTTATGTAGTTAGTCTGTGCCCTCAGACTAAGGTTTTGAGTTTAATATAGTTTCCCAGGTGCATCATGTCCCAAGGGTACAGAATGAGATAGGTGATGCTCTCTCACACCAACAGATGGAGCACTTTGGGTGGCCCTACCTGGAGATGCTGTCAGATGAGGTATGGTCGCTTGGCAGGTAGTAGCTAGTAGGCCATGAATGTGATGTTAGCCCCTGGGACTTGGTGTGCATAATCTGTCTCCTGTGCCGAATTTGCCAAGCTTTGTGCATGGGAGGGGCTAAAGACCACTTTGCCTGGTGAAGTCAGACCAACTGGTGCAGTTTTCTGGCTATTGGCATTTTAAAGGTTGATCACACTCTTTCAGGACTGGGGCTGCCTCCACAGCCACAACTATAGTCTATGATTTGTTGATCATTCAACTGAGTAGTAAGTGGAAGTCTCAGTCATTCCAGGTGTATGCCCAGCCATTGACAGAACATTAGGATGTGGCCTGTCCTTTTATGTTTGTCATTCCAAGATGGACACTGAAGACAAGGGCCAGAGTGATGGCATTTGGCTACAGTTCTGTCTTCTGGGCAGCCATATATGCTGCACATTTACATTGGGGATGAGATCTTGGCCTGGGCACGTGTGCCACTATCGAATGGTGGGGCTGGAGAGGCATGATCCGGGATGGATTCTTGGCATACCAGGATTCTCTGGATTGGCCCCCAGATTTCTTGGTGATCCACCTGGGCAGCAATGATTTGCTGCAAATGCCTGGCAAGGCTTATCCTCAAGGCCATGGAAGACTTGAGTGACTCTCAGATGTGTCCTAGTACACTTTTAGTTTGGGCCGCATTGGTTCCATGTTTAGAGTGGATATCAGCCCATGACCCTCGATGGGTATACTCAGCCTGTAGAGAAGTGAACAGGGAAATATCTTGGTTTATCCAGAAGGGGCAGTTGCTGGTTATAGACCATCCTGGAATTACTGTGCATCACCCTCAACTATAGAGAAGGGATGGTGTCCACCTGTCCAACCAGAGCCTAGAGATTTTACCTAGTTACCTATAAGGGGGCCTGTGGGCCGAGCTGCTCGGCCTTGTGTGATAAGAGGTAATGGTGGGTCTACTTAGTATGGTGGGTAGTGCAAGAGGTAATGGTATTTAGGTATGCCTGAGTAAGTTGCCCTTAAGGTGCTTGACAGCACTCAAATAAAGTTAAATGTCATTGGGAATTTTAGGAGTTAAATAAAGTCAGTAAGTTAATATTGGGCCCAAGCAAGGGCTGTAATGGGCTAGCAGATTCACCCAAGTTGGCACGATGCTGAACAGGCGGGCAGCATCTTTCCAGGGGTGACTCTCATCCCAGCAATTACCTGCTTGCACTACGTTATATAAGTTAAATATGTTATGTATAAAGTTGTGGCACAATTTATCCTCAAACTGAAGTTGTCTCAGCTCTTTATTTCCAGGTCTTTGGGGGGGGGGGATAGCATGCCTGGGGATAAATCTAGACCTTTTCCCTAAATTTATAGAAAGAGAATCCCCAGTTTTAGTTTAGAACTCTCAGAAAAAATAGCCTTTGCTCAACGCTGCTGTGTCTTAGACAACTCCTAAGTCTACAGGGTATTGCAGAGAAATAAAGTGAAAACAAAACAATATGCCCCCTGTAAAAAAAGCAAGTGGCTACAACATGCATAACTAAAAAAATGCATGCAAATATGTGTTAGTCAATGAGGAGATGCTCCATAAATTAGGTATATCAACAAATAAATGGGCATATTAATATATGTATTGCAATTGTAGACATGTTTCCATGTGGGAAGAAAACACAAATTTTGAAACCCAATACGGAACAAGGAGATGAAGAAAGTATAGGGTGGATGGGAGAAACACAACAAAATCAAAACGGAAAGATTCCTACCTCCTTAATTTATTGCCATGCCTCTAATATCTCATTTGGATATACACTATGAATTAACTCTAAATTATTTTTCACATAAACAAGGTCCATCAGATATCAGTAGTTTCTCTCTGCCCTTTTGTCACAGACACATAGTTCAGCAAGGAAGTCAAACTTAATTGGATTTTGGCACTCATCTGTGTTGAAACTAGTTAAATCATCCCACTGCCAAATCAATAACCGTCAGCTCAGGATTTTACTTTCTCCTTCACAAAACAATGCCAGCAGAGAAACAAAAACAAAAACACAAGTTTGTGCATAATAGACAACATGTTCAACAAACAGTGTTAACCACTTTGCAAATCCATTATGTTAATATATTACTCATCTATCTTTATCAGATACAATCAAGTGAACTGAGAGCCCCCCTCACCAAATATTAAGTGTAAATTACAGTTATATTAGCTAATAAAACTTTATGCACATAAAATTGTTTTCCATTTCATATGCATTTCAGAGACTGAAATGTAAATTATGGCAAATGACCTCCGTCTTGTTGCAGATGTCTGGGCAAATAAGATTTACAGGATCAGAAAAATGAACAAAGTAATCTTTTTGGGACCCGTGCTGTGAGAAGAGTGCTTTGCCCACCATGCTTGTGGAGTTGCAAAGAAAGAGAAAGGCTGAAATGAATTGAGGAAAAATAGAGACACCCCACTTTCATGTACAAATCAATTTTTATTCATAAAGTCTAACTTTGGGAGGTGGAAATTTAGTTTTCCATAATAACTAAATAACATCTTCACACTCATACCTGGCTAGTTTAATGAGTTGGGTATTTGATTGCTAAGTAAGAGGTCAGGAATTTAATTCTCTACTGTACCTCCTGGGAGAAGAACCAGCCTATGTTCACCTTGGCAAGTTTTACCATCCTAGGGCACCTGCAGAAGAACAACATGGTATGCTGCTTCTGGAGACTTGCTAACTAGAAAGTAGAGATGGGCACAAACCGACCATTTTTTCGTTACCGTTCTCCATTATTTGTTCCATTACGTAACGGAACGGCTAACAGAGAATGGTGTGATTTAGGAACGAACCGAACAGAACCAGAACAAATGAGTTCGGTTCTGTTCGGTTCGTTCCTCCCTGCTGGTGATGACAGCCCAGCTGTCATCGCCAGCAGCGGGGAGGATTGAGAGAGTCCTGTTCTCTCCTCTGAAAGCGGAGGCCAGGCCACGGCTATCTCAACCTCTGATCTCTGCAGGGAGGGGGTGACAGCTAGCTCAGCTGTCACATCCCCGCTGCGGAGATCGGATCGCTGCCAGAGAGGGGCCTGCGATCTGGACTCTGCGAAGGGAAGCCCGATCTCAGCCCCCTCTCGCCGCCCTCTGCCCCACAGCATGACAGCCCACCGGGCTATCAGGCTCTGGGGCGGAGAAGGAAGGGGCTGCGTGATATGGTCTCTGCACAGAGCCCAGATCGGAGCCCCCTCTCGCCGCCCTCCACCCTACAGCCTGACAGCCCACCGTTGGGCTGTCAGGCTCTGGGGTGGAGTCCAGAAGGAAGGGGCTGTGATCCAGTGTCTGCAGTGTGGAACATGGATCACAGCCCCCTCCCGATCAGCCTCCGCCTTCCCTGCGCCGGATGACAGCACCGGGCGCTGTCATGGCCGGCGCGGGGAAGGTGGAACCCTCGTTCAGCCCCTTTGCATGCAGAGGGGCTGAATGGGGGTCTCTCTTAAGTGGATCTTCCCCGTGGGGGTCATGAAAGGCATGCCTGTCATGGCCCATGCAGGGAAGGCGGGAGCCCCGTGTCTCAAGTGGATCTTCCCTGTGGGGGTCATGACAGGCGCACCTGTCATGGCACACAGGGGGAAGGCGGGACCCCCGTTCAGCCTCTCTGCATGCAGAGGAGCTGAATGGGGGTCTCTCTCAAGTGGATCTTCCCCGTGGGGGCCATGACAGGAGCGCCTGTCATAGCCCGCGCAGGGAAGGCAGGACCCCCGTTCAGCCCCTCTGCATGCATAGGAGCTGAACAGGGGTCTCTCTTAAGTGGATCTTCCCCGTGGGGGTCATGACAGGCATGCCTGTCATGGCCCGCAGGGGGAAGGCGGGACCCCGTTCAGCCCCTCTGCATGCAGAGGAGCTGAATGGGGGTCCGTCTCAAGTGGATCTTCCCCGGTGGGCTGCAGGCTCTGGGGTAGAGGGCGGCGGGAGGGGGTTCGATCCAGCCTCTGTGAGCAGAGACCAGATCGGAGCCCCTTCCTTCCCGACTCCGCCCAGAGCCTGCAGCACACCAGGTTGTCAGGCTGTGGGGCGGAGGCCAGTGAGAGGGGGCTTCGATCCATTCTCCGCATGCAGAGACCAGATCAGAGCCCCTTCCTTCTCGACTCCGGCTCTCGGGCAGAGTCGAGAAGGAAGGGGCTGCGAGACCGCAGCTCCATCTCCTCCGCCCCAGGTGCTCTGCCCCTAACACATTCAGTTTCACTCTCTCATGTACACACACAATTCTCTGTCCAATACAACTACCCCTGTCCAACGGATTTCTTAATAACTGGACCAAAGAGGCTGAAAACGGTCACTTTTGGTGAGCAGGGGAAGAGTAGCCTTGCACAAAGTGAGGCATAGCATGCACAGGAATGCACTCGAGAGGATACCTTGCAGAATACTCTTCCAAGAATTATCTTCCAAAAGTGGTACAGTACATATAAACCAACAGTAAGTGACCTTCAAATGGTTTTGGACAACATTTTCATTTTAGCATGTCTTCTTCAGTGTGTCTGTTTCCCCCCCCCCCACTAAGAATTGCTTCTTCATGGTTTTGATAGGAAGTAATTCATTGGTATTTGTCAGGTATTGGATCTGCTGAACTGATAACACATCATATTATCATATTCATGAATAACATTCTTGAAAAATCAGGGTTCCTGATCAAGCAGAGTTCATAGGGAAAGGATTATGCCTTGAGCAAGACAAATGTTCTTTACACAGTAGATAGTCATAACAGAGCAGGATGTTACCAGCATGCCTTCCTCCCTTGAATGTTGATTCTAACCTTTCCTGAGGACTCTCTAATAGACTACAAACTTACAGTGATAGCTTAGAAAGAAACAAAGAAACAGCAGTCTCAGACTCAGCAATGCATGCTTCTGACCTGAGAGAGATTCCCTGTAACTGCTGTGGTTAATGCAGGTATTACTGTGTCTCAGGTGAAGAAACAGTACACAAATATACCAAAGTTATGCTCAGTAATTACAGTTTATGTGGGCAACTCTCAATCTTAATTTTGTTACCTGCAAATAAGGTAATTTTATGGAAACACCATCAATGATGGTGCTGTACACACACACAGTTGCTATGCAACTGTCAATGTTAGCTCCATTGAAATGAAGGAGTATTGTAAAGTGCACTGCTTAGTGAATTTTACCAACTGTGGATTGCCAGTTCCAATTAAACTTTTACTAACTATGATTCTGTTTCTATCTGGCTCAGTCTGGAAACTTTGTTATGATAGCAGTGGGAGCTGGGTATCTGCAAAGACTATAAGAATGTCCTCTGAGTCTTCGGTTCAGTTCTGAAATAAAATAGACTATAAGTACCACACCAAAACAAACAATTTGTGCTGCTAAATAATGCATTAAACAAATTCTTCCCCTTTTTATCACTTGCTTTGAACAGATGCAGATTGCATTTCTCCAGTGCCCTTCTTATTCCTATGTTTTTGTTTATTTCTGTTATTTAAGTGAATCGTTTCCTTCATTTCTAGTGTCTTAGAAACAGCAGTATGCTGGCTAATTATATAAGATTCTTTCTTCTGGCTTGCAAGTTTCATATTAAAAATAAATGGGGTTTGGAATGGACATTTTAATAGGTGTAATTAACTCTGTTTCTTTCAAGGAGGCAGTCACTTTATTCTAATATTTTATAATGAATAAAATAAAAATAGAAAATTGGAAGATGCAGCACAAACATTAGTATGTTCTCGCTACAGCAGCAATAACATCTTCAAATAATGAGGATTATCAACAGAAATTTTAAATGAGAGAAGAATATGTTGCAGCACAGTCTTCCTGTTCAGTATTCCATCCAGTGTTTTTTTTTCAAGGTACAGTATTCCATACCATCTCCTCTCATTTTTTTATACCCACACCCTTATTCTAACAAGACATTCAGCATTTGGTGGCTACTGAGTGTGCTTAGTCCTTCAGAAGGAAGGGTCCTTTAGAGATGGAATTATTTGTTTTTGTACAACTCCCAGATGTCCACAGCCAGCATTGCCAGTGGCCACCATATAAACAAATAAACAAATTAATATCACATCTGGTCCAGTTATTTGCCTTAATAATGAAGTTTAAGCAAACTTGACTGGAGATAAAGTTCTAAAGAGGAGTGTTCTCTGCATCCCCTGGAAGCTAGCCAGAGGTAGGAGGGGAATTCCCCCTCCACAGCCATGGAGTAGTTGGCTGCTGGAGGAGGTGGAGAAGGGCAGTCTGAGCTCCTTGTTAGACTGGACCACTGCTAAAGAAGGAAGACATTGGTGGGACATGACCCATAATGGGTGAGCCAGCCAGCTGGGGTAGCAGGAGAGGACTGTGGAGCTGCACAGTGTGCTTCACATGAAGCATGGCAAATCAATTCATGCCCATCTCTAATAACCACTTGGCCTTACCAGCTTCTCTCAAACATGTCTAATGAAGGAAAGGAAACAAAAGGGATTACTATTTATGCTAGTACATTATAAAGGCATGCCTTGCACACTATATATTCTTAATCAAAAATCTACCGCCCATTTGTGTTCAGCTGAAATGTCAATGTCTTTGGTTCAACTGAATTGTTAAATGCAGGTGGATGACCTCAGAGACACTAAATTAACCTCAGTTGTGTTCTCTGCTATCACAATGTGAGTCAATGGTATTCAATGGGGCAGAGAGGGGGTTCTGTCTAAGAAACCATCATTGTCTTGTGAAAGGACAAGGTCCTCCTTGCTTCTGAGTGAGGCCTGCCTGATGAGTCCTTCCTCTGTCCTAGTTTCTTCCTGCTGAGGCAGGTCATCCTGGTCTTTATCCCCTGGAGAATACTCAGTCATGCAGGGAACGACAAAATGATTGCCTTATAAAGAGCCAAATAACCACTGCTAGACTTCTTTAGCAGAACAGTATAAGACGTTTTGACTGAAAATATAGTCTTGGTTGGAGTCTTTGTCCTACCTTGTTTATCTTTTCTCTTGTGCCTACTGAATCATGGCAGCCATGTGACATAATTTGCACATTTTGTTCCTTAAGCATCTGTAGACAATTCCAGTGAGTCCTGTTCTGATGAGAGCTATAACTGCTGCAAGAGCAGAACCCTTAATGGCTCATCTTTTTTCTCTATTTAGAATTTTAATTGGTGATATCCCTTTTGTTGCTGAATGCCAAGTCTGCCTCCAATAAAGCCCACCTAATATAAGATCTGATCCAGGCTGACCTGGCTTGTATCACTGAAACTTGGGTGGGCGCAGAGGGTGGTCACTCCATCCAACACCAGGGTAGATTGGAGGGCAGGGGGTGGGGTAGCCATTGTATACAAAACACCCTTCAGGCTGCCAGGCTCTCAGCATTGGCAGTTCCAGGTCTTGAGGTCCTCCTCATGGCAGTTGGGGGCAGGGAATAAATTGGGATAGTGCTGGCGTGCCTCACTCCCTGTGACCCAGCACTTTCGCTTCCAGAGCTGGCCACCTTTGTCTCTGGGGTGCTGTTGAGGTCTCCCAGGCTTTTAGTTCTGGAGGACTTCAACATTCACACAGAGGCTCAGGTTTCGGGCCCAGCTCTAGATTTCATGGAAACCATGGCTTCCTTGGACATGTCCCAACTCATCAACGGCCCCACCCATGTGGCAGGACATACATTAGATCTGGTTTTTGCGAATCCACAGAGACAGAGTGGTCCAATGGTGACTGACCTTGATTCAGTCCCCTTGTCATGGTCGGACCACCACCTGATCAAATGCAGCCTCACAGTGGCACCCTTTCCCCGTGGGGAGTTTGGAACCATTAAGATGGTCCGCTCATGCAGGCTATTGGATCCTACTGGTTTCCAGGACGCTATGGGTGGGTTACCCGCTGAATTGATTGGTGCTCCTGTCCACGCTGTGGTGGATAGTTAGCATACTGCTGCCTCCAGGGGAGTGGACATGATCATGTCCAAATCCCTCCTCCATCGTGGGGCCTGCCCAGCTGCACAGTTCAACCAGGAGCTGCAGGCCTTAAAGCAAAAGCAGAGGAGGCTAGAGAGCATCTTGAGGCAGGCCTCAATGCAAAATAATATATCAGCTGTAAAGATTGCATTATCCATCTACATAGCTAAGATCAAGGCCACAAGAAGATCTTACTTCACTACCCGGATAAGTGAAACACAAAATCATCAGGCCAAATTGTTTTGCATAGTATGTGATCTATCCAGGGTTGGTCAGAGTGAAAGGCCTCCCCCTAGTATTTCCTGGGACCAATTTGTGGCATTTGTAAAGTTAAAGTGGAGGTCACCCACTGGGACCTGAACCACCATTAACAAACAGTAGATCGAGCCAAGATGTCCAGTGCATCATCTTGCCCGGCATTGCTTTCCAGCTTTCAACCAGAGACACCGAAAAAGTGAACAGAGCCAATTACAAATGAATGGGCCACAGTAACAATTAATGGGTCTCTCCTTGAGGGCAGTGTTCCCCTGGCCCTCAAGGAGACACTAATTAGGCCCATTAAGAAAAAAAAACTAATGTGGTAGCAGACCAAATTGATAACTATAGGCCTGTTGCCAATATTTCTTATATGAGGAAGGTCCTGGGGAGGGTGGTGGCAGATTTTATTCATTCATTCATTCATTCATTCATTCATTCATCCATCCATCCATCCATCCATCCATCCATCCATCCATCCATTCATTCATTCATTCTTATACCGCCCATCTTCCTGAAGGAACTCAGATCAGCTTCATGGTCTTCTAGATGACACAAATCCCCTCAATCCTTTTCAGTCGGGCTTCAGGCCATGTCATAGTATGGAAACGGCATTGGTCACCCTGCACAATGACCTTTTGAGGGAGTCTGACATGGGCAAAATGTCCCTGTTGGTCCTCCTCGATCTCTCAGTGGCCTTTGATACCGCAGACCATGGTATCCTCCTGGGGAGGCTCTCCAAGTTTGGAATTGGAGGCACTGCTTTGCAGTGGTTCCATTCCTTCTTGGATGACCATCCCCAGCAAGTGCAGCTGGGTGAGATGACCTCTGCCCTTGGTCCCTCAATTGTGGGGTGCCACAGGGGTCAGTCATCTCACTGATGCTCTTCAACATTTATATGAGGCTGCTAGGAAGGGTCAGAAGGGGGTATGGAGCTTCATGTCGCCAATATGTGGATGACATCCAGCTCTATATTTCCTTTCCATCTTCTGCAGTGGATGCTGTTCTGTCCTTTGAGCACTGCTTGGCAGCCATCTCGGATTGGATGGGAACTGATAGGCTGAAGTTGAACCTGGGCAAGACAGAGATCCTATGTGTGGGGGGCCCTGGGGTCTGCAGGTTGGGGAACTCTGTCACTTTTTTTGGGGGGGACGACTCTCTCCTTGAAGGATGGGGTCCACAGTTTGGGTGTCCTGCTGGACCCGGGGCTTAGCATGGAAACCCAGGTGGCGTACGTGGTCCATTCCACTCATTATCAAATGCAGAGGATTGCCCAGCTGCGGTCCCTTCTTGACATCAGGGCATTAACTGCATTGGTTCATGTACTTGTGTAGTCTCTAGAATAGACAACTGTAGTGCTCTCTACATGGGGCTGCCCTTGAGGTTAATGAGGAATTGCAACTAGTGCAACTAATGGGGGGGGGGGAGAAAAGGCATTACCATATTACCCCTGTGCTGGCATCTCTGCAGTGGTTTATAGAATCATAGAATCATAGAATCATAGAGTTGGAAGAGTCATCAAGGGCCATCTAGTCCAACCCCCTGCCATGCAGGAACCCCCATCACAATATTTCCAGCAGATGGCCATCCAGCCTCTGTTTAAAAACCTCCAAAGAAGGAGACTCCACCACCCTCCACGGCAGCATATTCCACTGCCGAATAGCTCTGTCATGAATTTCTCCCTAATGTTCAAATGGAATCTCTTTTCCTGTAGTTTGAATCCATTGCCCCGAGTCCTAGTCTCTGAAGCCATGGAAAACAAACCTGTTCCCTCTTCAATATGACATCCTTTCAAATATTTAAACATAGCTATCACATCACCCCCAGCCTTCTTTTTAAAAGGCTAAACATTCCAAGTTCCCTAAGCCATTCCTCATAAGACATTTCCTGCAGAACCCTAAACCATCCCAGTCGCCCTCCTCTGCACCCACTCGAGGTTGTCAGCATCTTTTTTAACTTGAGGTGCACAGAACTGGACACAGTACTCCATGTGGGGTCTGACCAGAGCAGAATAGAGTGGTACTATCACTTCCCTTGATCTAGACACTATGGTTCTGTTGATACAACCAAGAATCTCATTGGCTTTCCTGGCCGCCGCATCACACTGCTGACTCATGTTCAATTTATGGTACACCAAGACTTCCAGATCCCTTTCACAGGTACTATCCTCCAGCCAAGTATCCCCCATCTTATATTTGTGCAATTCATTTTTTTTTTACCTAAATGTAGTACCCTACATTTCCCTCTGTTGAAATCCATTCCGTTAGCTTTGGCCCAGCTGTCTAGTCTGTCAAGATCTTTTTGGATTTTCATCCTATCCTCTAGGGAATTAGCAGCCCCTCCCAATTTGGTATCATCTGCAAATTTAATTAGCATACTCTCTATTCCTTCCTCCAAGTAATTAATGAAGATATTGAACAGCACTGGACCCAGAACAGAACCCTGGGGCACCCCACTGGTCACGTCTCTCCAAGCTGAAGAGAGGCCATTTATGGTCACCCTTTGGGCGCGATTAGCTAACCAATTACAAATCCACCTAACAGTAGCACTATCTATCCCACTTTCTACTAACTTCTTAGCAAGAATACCATGGGGAATCTTATCGAAGGCCTAACTAAAGTCCAGATAAACAATATCCACCGCATTCCCCTCATCCACTAGGTCTGTAATTCTATCAAAGAAAGAGATCAAATTAGTCTGGCATGACTTGTTTTTAAGAAAGCCGTGTTGACTTCTTGTAATGACAGCATTTATTTATTTTATTTATTTATTGTTGAATTTATATCCCGCCCATCTTCCCAACGGGAACTCTGGGCGGCGAACATGGCTGAACAATTCAGCAAATACAGGCAGAAAATACATAACAGAGCAATAGGAGACAAGACCAACAGGTCAACAGGAGTTAAATAAAACATATTAAAAAAGCAGAGGCGAAGGCGCACCCTTAAATTCTGAACTCGGCGCTGCTATAAAATCCAGCAAATTATCAATGGCGGATTTAAAAAAAGGGGGGGAGGGAGGGCTAAGCTAGGTCGCCAAAGGCCTCGCGGAATAGGATAGTCTTCACCGCTTTACGAAAGGCCAGCAGGGACTCTGCAGAGCGCACTTCGCTAGGCAGGGAGTTCCATAAGGATGGGGCGGCCACCGAGAAAGCCCGGTTCCGGGTTAGGGACCGCCTGGCCTCTCGGGGGGATGGAACCTGCAGCGAGTGCGCTCGCGACTTGTCGGGCCGATGTTGACCGCTGGGCGATCCGCTCCGCCAGGTAGTCCGGACCCAGGCCATGGAGGGTTTTATAAACTAAAACCAGGACCTTGAATCTGATCCGGTAGGCAACGGGTAGCCAATGCAGCCAGGCCAGCACCGGGGTGATGCGGTCAAAGCGACGCGCACCCGCCACCAGTCTGGCCGCTGCATTTTGCACCCGCTGCAGTCGCCGGAGGAGAGTCAAGGGCAACCCCATGTAGAGAGCGTTGCAATTGTTTGTTAAATAATTGCAGACTGACTGTTTAATAATCTGCTCTAGGATCTTTTCAGGAATTGAAGCCAAGCTGACTGGGCAGTAATTATTTGGGTCCTCTTTTTTTCCCTTTTTGAAGATGGGGACAATATTAGTCCTCCTCCAGTCAATGGGGACTTCCCCCGTTCTCCAGGACTTCTCAAATATTATTGCCAATGGTTCTGAAATTACTTCTGCCAGTTCTTTTAATATCCTTGGGTGTAATTCATCTGGCCCAGGAGACTTTAATTCATTTAATGTTTCCAGGTGTTTCTGTACCAGCTCACATTGACTTCAAGGATTTGATGTTACCATACAAAGCCCTAAACGGTTTGGGACTTCATTATCTGACATAGTGGCTCCTCTCAAGAAGAACTGCCAGGATAACCTGTGCTAGCCAGGCAGGACACCTGGAAGTCCCAACCCTGAGGGAGGCCCGGGAAGTTGCAACAAAGAGTAGGGCCTTCCATAATCCTCCCCAGTTATGGAACCATCTAACCCCTAAAATAAATTTGGCTGGCATCCTCACTTCAGTTTTTAAAAAAGATTAAAGACCTGGCTGTGTAGAATGGCCTTTCCTGATTTCTCAAAAATCCAGTAAGACGCTGTTCTTTTTACCACTTATCTTCCCTCTTTTTTCCTGTTTTATCAATCTCCTGCTATTTTTATCTTCAATTTAGCTTAATTTTAGTTAATTGATATTTTATGTATATTTTGTTTGATAATACTCCTTGTATTTTGGTTTTTTAAAAATGTATTCCTTTGTTAGCTTGTCATGTGGTTTCATGTTGTAAACCACCCAGAGTAGCCCTAGGGCTAAATGTGCTGTATGAAAGTCAAATAATAAATAAATAAAAATAAATAAACTGTCAAAATTAATTAACAGAAAACTAGACATAGCATGGTTAAATTGGGGAAATCAGCTGGAAATCTATCGCATACAAATCCTTTTGATACTTGGAAACTTCCATGCATTATCTAGGTCTTATACAGGATAACTTTCCAGTGGATCAGTTCTGTATAATAGCAAAACCTCAGAAGGTGTCCACATTGAACACTTATTAATTTTTTTATTGTAATTCCATATTCTCAACATTTCCTTGACAGATTGCTTATACATCAAAAATTATGTATATGCATCTTCAATAAATAAGCAAAGTCATTCCTCATACCATTAAGAGTCTTCCAAATGCACTGTATGTGGATGCTACATACTTTGAAAGTTTCTGCATGAGACTAACTTGGCTATTTGCTATGACCCAGCGTTGTAGACAGACATTGAAGTTAATATACATAAATGTTTGGTCTTCTTTCTTTAATGCTTTAACCGTTCAAGTGTTCCATGATTTTGGTAAGAAAGGGACCCTTTATTGATTTTTTTTCCTTCTTTGTTAGGTTTCCATTTTAAAACAAACACAAGCTGTGACTTCACTGGAATCTTGTGCAGAGACAGTCATGGGCTTTAATAAAATTAACGGATGGACTATGCAAACCATCCCAGTTTGTTCTCTCACAGAGACTGTTAGCTTGTACTTTAGCTTTTTTAAAAAAATTATACCAGGCAGACTGAAGCCAATAAATTTTCTTTGCACCGTCCCGTGATAATTTTGTGGAACTGGTTTAAGTAAACTATGAATCACATTCACTGTGATTCCGTAGCCACTAGAGAAGTGAAAGAAAGGTGCAGCAAAGACTTCAAACAAGATTATACTTTTCAGAGAAATTTTCCTATAATATAAAGAGGTAAAACTGACAGTGTTGACTAGATTTTGGGTTTATTGATAGTCAGGCTATAACTTCCAGATGCCTGAGTTATGCTAATAATTATTGGCTAATGGCTATATTAAGTTTTCTAGGTGCTATAGGCCAAATACATTCATAGATCCAAGGCTGAGGTCCCTATTTTAAGTCTAGCTTTCAAACCAGGTATAGATCAAGGGGATACATCTTTGGGGCGTTTATACACGACCCCTAAGCTCCGCCGCAAATGGCTGCAAGCTCCGGACCTTGAAAATGTTTCCCCACCAGCTCCGGAGTTTGCAGACAATTAAGTGCGACCCCGCCCACCTAAGCGCGACCCAGCGCACTTTTCTTGTACCTGCTCTTTGATGGTGAAAAATATTTGATGCGGAGAGTGCCTGAGCTCTCCTCGCTTCTTTCTGTTGTTTTTCTTTTGCCTCTGCCCCTTAAAGAGGAACCAGGAAGTAAACGGATGTCGGAGCAACTTCCACCGGCACAGGAGGTAAGGCTTTATTCTTTTGTCCCTGTCTAAGGCTTTTTTCCCTCCCTCCCCTCACGCAGACAGAACAAAGAAGTGCGGAGCGGGTGGGGAGGGAGGAACAGCCATGAACCCTCAAGATCTCTGGTCTGAATTTAAGGGACCAGCGGATCTTAGGGGTCGTGTAAAAAGGCCCTTTGAGGTATAGATCTTTGAGGTGGGGGAGTTGTGTAAATTTCAAGCAACACATATCCTCTGGAGATTTCATACCCAAACTAATATTTTTGATTAACAAAGCACACATTCACTATATTTTTGAGCAATTTCTCCCAAAAGATTGGGTTTTAAAGAGGCCTTTTATGGTATTGATCTAAAAATGATATAAATGTAAATCAAACACACCATTCCTAACAGATTGCTTTTGAATGCTTTTGAGTAATTATCACAGACTAAGCAATTAATGGGCGCCAATATGGTCTCAGTCCTTCCACACAAGCATAGAATCTATTCAGCAGTCAAATTGATTAATTTGCGCTGGAATAAGATGTGAAGTACCACTGTTATGTAGAGCTTGTGGTCAAAGAGTTAAGATGTGTATTAGTTGAAGAAAAAACCCACACCTAAACCTCAAACAGCACTTTGAACTACGCATGGAATATGAAAGTGTCGATACTGTGGATGGGTAATCCCAGGTCCTATGATGTCGGGTAGGTCCTGCACTTCTCCACTTGTGGCCAAAACCATGCATTAGATAATGCACAATTCTGACACATGCTCCGCTGCTATTCTTTATCAGTCACCCTCATGCTGATGGGACCATCATGCAGCAAAATCAAAGAGACAGAGAAATGTAAACTGTTATTTAAAAAGATAAATACAATCATCATAATGAACTCTTCAACAAAGACTAACCAAGAGATGGTATTTCTGTTTGCTCATCATGTTAATTAAAAAAAGAACAGCTCGTCCCTATGAAAACAAAACTGTTTAAATATGATGACGATACCAGTCTTGAATTGTTGAGTGAAAATCTTACCAGATGTATTCTGAACTGTATATACAAGCTATACATTCTTCAGTAATTCAGTGGACTTGGCTTTGGGTTTGCTGTTGTGATTTGTGTAGGTTAAATACATTTGGGAAAAGAATTCAAGAAAAGGGAATTGACTGAGCAAGCCAGGAAGAATAACCTCTTTGTTTAATTAAAAGGAAGCTGAGAAGAAATCTAGGCCTTAGGGAGCAATTTTTAACAAGTTTATTCTTTTCTGTATAGGTATTCTATCAAAGCAAAGTTTGTTTAGAATTTTGGCTCTGGTAGCAGAGAAAACAGGATTTTCCCCATCTAGTTTTAAGATTAATATTGTTAGCACATTCTTTCTAAAGAAAGTTAGTTTTTCCTCTTTGCCCACGTTTTATTAGCCACTTCACAGTTTTACCATAGAAGGAGGTAGGTGATTACTTGATCATTAACCATGCCATGCAACCATCTCTTCCCATTTGAACAATGGCATATTTAATAGTTTCAAGAAAACACACATCCAACAATGTGACCATTCACAACTTAACCTTCATAATTATGGAACTCTCTCCACCTCTGAGACTCACCAAACCTCAAACTGAGCAATTTTAGGTGAACATTTTAGGAAGCATCTTTGTGGGTTGACCCATGAGGCTGTAATTGAGCCCAAGTGCTTAAATGTATCTTAATTGAATTTCGCAAATAGGTTGGAAAAGGAGTTACTACTAGGCCAAGGCTGCTCAGTTTTATAGATAAGTATGAATCTGTACCAAGATCTGTTTTGTTGAAGACTTGCACCAATTATAAATGGGTATTTAAATTTGTCCCCTTGACCTGCTTTCTCATCTGTGACATCAGGAAGACATTTCATCCTATAGCATCAAAATTTGGGGGCTAAATAAAATTGTTAATGCTCATTATAGCATTTTGAGTTATTGCCGCTATTGAGCCAATGCATCTGCTGAGTAAGCTGGAAACTGAATTCGGACATTCACTTATTTTGTATCAGGCAAGACTCTTTCTCATCCTTAAGCTGCCATGTATAATATTGGCATAATGTCAGCCAACCTTAAAGGGTTGTTATAATTTTAACTCAGCTGATGTAAAAAGTGGTTTTTAAACAATTAGAAATGATGTCTTCTTTCAAATTCAAAGGAGTTAGTATATTATTTATTTATTTATTTATTTATTTATTTATTTATTTATTTATTTATTTATTTATTCTGAATATTTTACCCCACTTTTCTCCTTGGAAAAGGACCCAAGGTGCCTTACACTAATGAGGGATGATATACAGTCCAGAACATTTAAGACATAATCAAATTAAGAACAGGGGATTTTAAGAGGCGACTTAGAACATTAAAAGGTAACATTAGAGCTATAAAGAGCATGCAAGAAGAAAAGAAAAATCTATTATGAGGGGTGAAAAGCAACATGGAAAACACTAGTATTCTTATGAAATCAGTCAATGTAATCATGTATGCTAAACCATATAAAGTCATGTAGTAGGTAGTCCCCCATTCAGTGAAACCTTGCCTGAAGTGGAAGATACTGAGACACCCAGTGTGGTGTAGTGGATGGAGTGATGGACTATCACTCAGGAAGCCTGGATTTGAATCCCCAATCACCCATGGAAACTTATAGAGGGTATGGAACTGGTAAGACTGCTCTTAAAATACCTTACTTACTTCAAAAGGAATATTTGAAAACAAAACAAAAATGGAAAGAGATTGAAGGCCAAATGAAGAGATCCACAGCAATTAATATTTAAAAGAAGATTCAATGACAGATCATCTACATACTTATCAAAAAGGCAGAAGGCTCAGTGCTAGGTTTGCTTCAAGAGAACTGATCACAAGAGGGTGACACCACTGAAATCTCCATTCCCATGCTGGAATATACATTAGTTGAGAAGCTGTGGTAAACGAAGAAAGAATGTGCAGGAGGAAATTGGAAAATGCAGAAAAGTAGATTTTAGTAAACATGCACTGGAAACCCTCAACCCACAATATTTAAAGTCAGGCTAATAGTGACACTAATGAAATAATTTCTGTTTATTAAAATCTCTCAGTATCCATTTTTGTACATACCCTTTGGGTAACAATAGTTGAGTTTGCTATTATGGCGTGAAATGTGACCTTAAAGTTTAGAATACTTAGGTTTTTCATTTTTCTTGCAAATATTTATTTTCAGAGTTAAGAAGATTGTCAGTGACCATTTCCTGCTACACATTCATCTAAACTCAGAAGCTAGTATACCCAAGAAGAGCCATTGCTGATAGTTTCCCTGTGGCAATGGATGCATGTCAAGCATTCATGCTGACTTTGTTAGTTCTCTTAGCAATTTTTGCGGCTGTTGCCTATGATATCAAGTGGGATGGCTAGCAGTCATCTTTCCTTTTCTTAGAATTTGAAAGACATGCTAACAAGCCACCTCTGCACATTATTCTGACTTCTCACTTCTGAATTCGTGGGCACCTTGTAGGACAAAGCAAATGCATGTCAGTATTTTCTGTTTTCCGTTCACTGTAGCTGAAAAAGAAAAATTGGCACAGGTCCAGTCAGTCTGATCTCTAAGAAGTCACCTAACTCTTCCAGTGAAACACATTTGCCTTTATTGGAACTCTACAATATAACGTCTTGTTATATCAAACACTGAAATAATCAAAAGAAACAAAAGTATGAAGATCTCCGAAGAGAAGTCCACTGTAGGAGTCCGACTAGAGGGATGACATGAGTATTGTATCTCTATCTCTATCTCTATCTCTATCTCTATCTCTATCTCTATCTCTATCTCTATCTCTATCTCTATTTCTATTTCTATTTCTATCTCTATGTCTATCTATAGATGACACCACAAGTGATTGGTAAATTGCTGTCTAGGTAGGACATTTTTGTAATCATCTGGGCAAGTTAAAAGTTGGGATAGGAAAGAAATTGGTTGAGTTTGCATTTTAATACGATAAAAACTAATTCATGCTACCCAACACATTAATATGTTTTTGCACTTCTCTGAATTTTTCCACTTCTCTGATATACTTCTCCAATAAAAATGTATTTAAATATACTTGCATTATAAAAATGCATGCAAAAATGTATGTGCTTGTGTATGTATCTCTCCAAAAATAAGTCTTTTTGAAAACATTTTTATAATGCAGACAGCAAAGAAAATGGGGAGAGGCTTGGGCTTTAATGCTATTCCTTCATTCTCTTGATTTTTATCTTCTCATTTGTGAAACAGGAAGATGGTTTGATGAATTTTCTTTATTTGTAACACTGATACATCCACAAGCTAAATGATCAACTTGTTTCCCAACATATAGTAGCTGTTGCCATGTTGCAAAGACATTTAGAAAGTAGAAGTTCTGGATGGGTCATTTGCATCATTTAGATAAATCAGCTAGTCCTTTCATGCTTGATAAGTATGTGTGATTTCCTTTCCAAAGGAAAAAAGCTGATTTTGCGTGGAGACATCTTGTACATGAAACAATCTGGACCCCCCAAAAATGTTCTCTCTTTCTCTGCTGAAAGTAATAACTCTTGCACTGTGTGTGTGTGTGTGTGTGTGTGTGTGTGTGTGTGTGTGTGTGTGTGTGTGTGTGTGTGTGTGTGTGTGTGTGTGTGTGTGTGTGTGTGTGTGTGTTTCAAAGTGTTGAATCATTCTGTCTTGTCCAAGAGTGAGAAATTTAGGGAAAGTCTAAACAACTCTGTAGGACATTCATACATGGATGTGGATGAAATGCTATGCTAAATATTTTATGGGGCCAAATAAAATGTTGAAACAGAAGCTGAATGTTATGAAAATCTGCTTACAAAAGTGTGAAAATTAGAAAACCAAAAACAGACATATCTGGCCATCCCAAGCAAAATACAGAAGCTGCATTTGTGACAAAATGGACAAAGAAAAACACATGGTACTTGTGTTAAAATTTCAACATAAAAAATAATAATGGTGCAGCTGTTTAACTTACAGAAACAGATATCAGCCAAATCAAACATTGGGAGATAAATTCTAGACAGAAACAAAGACCAAGCAAAAGGTTATGCAATACCCATGCAAGTATTTCATGTGGTCCCATAACACATTCTGGGTAGGATTTAAAATGCTGTATTTCTTCCATCAAGGCCATTTAAGCCACTAAGAAAAGTCTGTGAATGCTATGAATAATGAGGAATGGGTTTGTTTCATGACTTGATGTTGGGAAAGGAAACAAAAGAAAGAAAATCAAGCTATGCTCTTTGGACATGGGCTGTTTTCATAGCTTGATTAATCTCACACAAAAGCAAGGGAGCATCCCTAATACACTCCGTCAGCATTGTCCCGGATTGTCTGTGGTCTTCTGTCTTCTGAAAAGCTATCTGTTGCCCTGTTCAAAAATCCTTCAGGCACACAAGTGAACAAACACAGAAGTAAAACTCTGCTCTAAAGGTGCTTTGGTATGAAATTAGGAAGGTCACAGTGTGGCTCTGGCAGCAGGAGCTCATTATGAATGCAGATGCAATATGCAGACAGACTGCACTTGGTTACAAATGGTTAGTGAAGGTGAACAGAGTTGCCTCAGATGGAGCAAGAAGAGGCCTAAAACATAGGAGACAAAGAACAAGGAGCAGAGCATACTGATGAAGCCTACGATGGATCAGGTGGGTTGAGGCTGGGTGCTACTTTGCCACATAAAGAAAAACTTCAGCTTGATTTTGCAGGCAACGGTCCAAGGCATAGCTGGAGTGGCCAGCTGCCCTTTAGTTTCATCCTAAGGGAGAGTATTCAGCAACAACTATCTCCTTTTGCAGCTAGGAGGACCAGATGAGAAAAAGAACAGGATTCCCATTTCCTTAATAGTTATGTGGAGGACATTTTAGCAGATTCAATGTTAATGCAAGCCACACCTGCTGAAATTGCTGCTTTTTGTTAGTTAGTTAGTTAGTTAGTTAGTTAGTTTTGTTTGTTTATAATAAGGAATAAAGCAATTCCTTTAAAAAAAGCCCTTTGGTCAACCAGTCATTTAGAGTAAAGCTCACCTGAAGAGAAAGGTATTTGCCTACAAAGAAGGATAACAAAGATGGGGCCAGCCTGGACTCCTGTGTAGAGATGGGCATGATATGAATTTTTTATTCATTTTGTTATTCATTATTTGTTTTGTTAGGGAACGAAATGAATAATGAAGGGACCATCAAATAAAAACAAAAGGAAATTTCCATTTTGTTCACTTCGTTTTTCATTTTTCCATAGGAATGCATTGCTTCAATGCACTCCTATGGGGAAAAGCTGGCGGATCCTCCCCCAATGTGCCCCATTGGCACCGGAAAGGGCAGGCTTTCTACCCTCCAGCCACCGCCAATCAGCTGGAGCACAGGCTTCCCCAGGGGGAGGAATTTTAAAAGCCTGCGCTTTCTGGTGCCCACCTGTCATGGCCCAGTTGCCACCAGGGTGTCCCCCCAGTGCAGACTGTGCCATTTTTAAAGGGGTCCTGCCCATGACAGATTGGTAGGATCCCACTGAAAATGGCCCAGTTGCCAGCGTGGAGCTTCTGCATTGGCAACTGGGCCATTTTTAAAGGGGTCCTGCCGATGACAGGGTGGCAGCATTCATCTGAAAATGGTCAGGAAGTCAGTTCCCAGCTCACATGCTGGTATCCTGACCATTTTCAAACGTCCCCTGCCGACCTGTCTAGAGAGAGCCCCGTTCTCACCTCTGCATGCGGAGGTGGGAATGGGGTTTCTCTAAAGGGATCTTCCCCGTGGCGGATGACAGCACACCAGGCACACACTGTCCTCACCTGTTGGGAAAACTGTAGAGAGAGACCCCCGTTCTTGTCTCCGCATGCGGAGGCAGGAACGTGGATCTCTCTAAAGGGATCTTCCCCTTGGTGGATGACACTGCACCCGGCGCTGTCATCTGCTGCAGGATAGAAATGTCTAGACAGATCCCCGTTCTCATCTCTGCATGCAGAGGCAAGAAGGGGGTAAACAAAATGAATCAGAACGAACAACAAAATATATTTTTTTTAAAAAAGCATTTCAAATTAAACAAAATGAAATGAGATGAGCAATGAAACAAAATGAAACACAATTTCTGTGTTTCATGCCCATCTCTACTCCTGTGGACATAGTTCTAGAGCCTATTTACAGCAACAGAGTAGGCTATCTCCTATGTCCCCATCACGACACTTGTGAAGGTGATGAGGCTGAGAGGAAGGCCTCTTCTGATCATCTTAACACTTGAGCAGGCTCATATAAGGGAGATATGGTCCCGGAGATAATTTGGGCCTAAGCTGTTGATAGCTTGTTGAACTGGGCCCATATATGGATCAGCAGCCAATGGAGCTGCAGTTATAACTTGGTGGTTACATGTTCGCTATAACCTGCCCCAGTTAACAATCTGGTGGTGGAACTTTGGACCTGCTGGATTTTCTGAACACTTTGCAGAAGCAGCCCTAAGTAGAGGATGTTACAGTAACCTAGCGAGGATGTAAATAAGATATGTGTATCATTGAGGGCACACTAGTTTTAATTGTGGAAAAGCACTCCTGGTCTCCACTGAAACCTAGGTATCTAGACTCAGAGATGAATCCAGGAGTACACCAAGCAGCACACTTGTGTTTTCAGAGGGAGTATAATCTCATCCAGTACAGACAGAATACCTATTCCTTGACTGGCCTTTCAGTTAACTAGATGCACCTCTGTCCTGTCTGTATTAAGTTTCTGTTTATTTCCCCTCATCCAGCCCACTACTGACACCAGGCACTGATTTAGAACAGAGACAGCTCCCTTGGATTTAGATGGCAAGGAAGAAATAGAGTTGGGTATCATCTGATTATTTAAAACACAGAACACTCAAACTCTGGGCAACTTCTCCCAGTGATTTCATGTGGATGTTAAGTAGCACAGGGGACAAAAAACATCCCTGAGGGTCACCATAGGCCAATGGTCAGAGTATCTAACAGGAGTCCCTCAGCACCACCTTCTGAGTTTTCCTCTCCAGGAAGGACTGGAGCCACCATTCCAGAGAGATGGCCCTGGTCAATGGTAGGGAAAGCTTCTGAGAGTTCCAGCAGAACCAATAGGGACACACTTCCCCCTGTCCAATTCCCAGTGTAGGTCATCCACCAAGATGACCAAAGCTACCTCCATCCCATAACCAAGCCTGAAGCCAAACTGACAAGTATCAAAAGTAAAAGGACACTTTTTACATAGCTCAGTACAACCTTATTTAAAATGAAAGGAAAATGTGTGGAGTATTCTCTTACAAAGATTGGTGAAGCAGTGTATGCAGAAATTATGAACTTAATATCAGGACACTCAGAAAGCTTAGCCTTGAAAAAGTTCATTGAGAAAGCTAAAATATTGGTATTTTATATCTTGAGGTTAGAAATGTAAGGAGACCAACATTCACCTTTAAAAAAACTCCACCAAACCCATGTTATACAGAATTTTTGACTGTAGGACATCCATTAGAAGTGATGAATACCCACTAGTATTAGAATTAATGCTTTCAAAATATGGTCTTAATTTTTTTCCTGCTTGGATTCCTCATTTCCCTTCCCTCCCTCTGTCTTTCTCTCTCTGTCTGTCTTTCCATCTGAGTGTGTCTTCAGGCCAGTTGAAAATATCTGCCTTTTCAAAGTTTAAAGAGGACTTCATTTGCATATTGTCTGCATGTTGTTCATCTGATGTCTGTCCTGATAGCCACAGGAGATGATTGTTCTAGGCCCCAGCAAGGGCTAGCTCTTAAGATCACATTGTAGTTAGCTTTTCCATCACAGTCTTTGGCAACTCAGTAAAGCTGATGCCTCTTTTTAAAGAGCAAGCCAGGCTTAGCATCTTCTGACCTTAACTGTGAACTTCTTTAATTTGAGATACTGGTGGTGCACAGGAAAAAACCCTGCACAGTGCTTGCCCTAAGTACATATGTCTAGAGAAAGACAAGGTCTACCTTTTAAAAAGTGATGTCAAGCAAATGGAGCTCAGTGATTCACATAAGCTATCTGACATGAGGGTCACAGTTTGTTTGCTGTGCCATCTTTAGCACCTGTGTGGACAGCCATCATATTTTTAGTGCCTTATGGGGAGACCTAGTGCAACTGCTGTAATTCAAAATGCTCTGATTTGCACTATTTTATTATGGTTAGAAGAGACCCAATGAACTAACTTGGGTGGCTATCATCCATCTGTTTCACCACCTGCACTAACAATACATAAAGGACACCTCAGAATTCCCGTAAACCTCAGTAGGGCTGTAGAAGAAGTAGCAATGCAGCTAAAAACTTACACAATCAGCAGCTGTATTGCAGTAGCAATCCATCAGTCGCTTGACTGTTACAAGTACCACAAATGTCGGCATTGCTAGGATCATGAAAGCAATATACCAGTCACTTTGCTGAAGGAGACGAATGAGAGGTGGGAAAAATAGGAAATGAAGAAACATATTATACTGTTAGGACCACAATAAGAATAGTCAGATTATTTTGAACATATTTGTTGTTGCAGTTTTGAATCTTGATTTTATTAAAAACAACAACTAATCAGATTGTAAAGGTATAACTTAGCTTGCATGGGGGGTGGAGGATTCCAACAGAATTGCTTGATGGGGTTGGGGGGGGAGAGAAAGCTGCATAGCAATATGTTAGCCTAATTTACATGCATAGTAAGCACCACCAGTATAAAGCAGGTTAAGCATTTTCAGGACTTCTGGCGGTGGGCAGAGACAAGTGTCTCCCTGCCCACCTGGATACCTATAGGAAAATAGCATTTGTAAGCAGAAATAGGTAAATAGTACTGTGGCACATAAGCAAGGTAAAGCCAAACATTTGAACATGCATAATATGCATCTGGAAGTCGAGTCATGGCAAATGGACTTCTTTTCTGAGAGACTGAAACATTTCGCTACTTATCCAAGCAGCGTCACCAATTTGAGGAAAGATAGTGGTGAGTCCTCCATTTTGTAGTTCACCTTTATTTCACATCACCCTAGTCTGAATAGGCTCATAAATTGGAAAATGGCCTGAATATGCTTGTTAGGTGCACAATGGCCTGAACAGGCATGTCAGAGACCTTTGGGTAGTGGGCGGCATATAAGTTAAATAAATAAATAAATAAATAAATAAATTGACAATGGCCCAGGGCAGTGTTGGCAAACCTATGGCATGGGTGCCAAAGGTGGCACTCAGAGCCCTTTCTGTGGGCACCTGACATTGCCCCTTCACAGCCACCTGTATTCAGGTTAAATTGCTGTATTGGTACTTTGCAAAAAAATAATGGGTTTTGAATCACAGTTTGGGCACTCGGTCTCTAAAAGGTTTGCCATCACTGGCCTGGGTGTATGAAAGTCCCACCTATGCAACATTTCCCAACACTCATTAAGTATAGGCTGTTAGCTATGGCCTTGCTGGTGGAGGTGTGGAGAGCTTCTGATTTCTCTGGGGATGTATTCTAAATTGACATGTAGCCTTGTTCACTGCATGCTTATTTTGAAGTAGGTGCCTTTAATTTAAAGGCATTTCATCTCAAATAAATGGGCACAAGGATTGCTATTGGGCAGTCCATTAGACTCTTCAGTGACACTATAATTTAATGAGACCTAAAACCACCAAAGTCTGGAGGCACTGTCATACACACTGCTAAAGAACGCTTGAGTGTGTGGAAAACAACTTTATAGAATACTAGTACTGTAAGCTTTATAGGAATATGTGGCTTCTCAACATTATTTTTTAGAAAAACATTTTTTTTCATAACAAACTATGCCAGCTATCAAGGTACAGATATATGAGCTTGTCATAGGCATCTATGCGTTAATTGCAAGCAGTTGGTGGAAGAGTTAAAATGCAACAAGGGAGCATATGGTCTGTAATAACTATGATCAGTATGCTGGCAGTTGCATACATTATTGTACAGTAAAGCAAGGCAGTTCCATAGTCAATTTTTTAAAGGGAGATAATGTGATTTTTTTAAAAAAATACTGAACGGAGATAAGTGCAATTAAAGTATGGACTTGTTTGTTACATAGTTCAACATTTTTCTGCCTTCTTTCAACTAGGTGTTTGCGGATAGAAGTTTCCCAGATACACCTATGTCGCTAGGAAGGTGGGACTAATCTGTCAGTTTTGCTTTCAGCTGTATTTGAATTTTAAGAGCTTTGGAAAATGCTGGTCAAAACTAAATTGGCACAAATATTTCACCCATTACCTTCTAGGACTTTGAGGAACACACAGAAAATTCCTCATTTATGCTGATTCAACCTGTCTCCGCATCCCACAAGACTTCAAGGAACTTTTTATCGCCATAAGAACAAGACAATAAGACCCTTTGACCTCCCCCCCAACCCTGAATAAGAAGCGAGACACAAGTGATGGGTCAAAACTCAGGCCACACTTTATTAAACTAATAATTAACATTGAACCCAACCAGGGGGGCTGCAGTAGTGTGGAGCCATAGTTAGGCCAACAATGTCACCCAAGACTTCCCCAACCTCCATGCCAGCTTACCTGAGTGAGTCCAATACCCCCCCCTTTTTTGTGCAGCCAACCAGATAGTACTCAGGGGCTGGTTAAATGTTCTCAAGACCCCCAAGCATCTACGTTCTGCTATTTGGTAACCCTTGGTCTGGGAAGGATTCCCAGCGTATCCCTCCCAATGACACTGTAACCTCACAATCTGCGGCAGCATGAGTAGAGATGGGCATGAAATGCCACAATGGTGTTCTGTTTCATTTTTTGTATTGTTTGTTCTTGTTTTGTTTCATTAAGAATGAAATAATTTTTTTAAAAAAATAATGATTTCATTCTTTGATTGCTTCAGATTTTTTATTTTTATTTTTTTCCCTAGCACCGACCAGCTGGCCTGTGGGCTGGTCAGTGATTTTTAAATTTAAAATCCCCCCCTAGTGCCGATCAGCTGGCCTCCAAGGAGATGACAATTCTCCTATCAAGCTCACTCACTGGGCTCAGCCCCCAAGGAAAGACCGGAGCCAGCTCAAGGCTGGACCCCAATCCCCACCACAGAGAGCCTGTCCAGGAGGATACCGTGGTCAACGGTATCAAAGGCCGCTGAGAGATCGAGAAAGACCAACAGGGTAGAGCAACCCCTGTCAGCCCCCCTCAGTGGGTCATCATGAAATGCGACCAAAGCTGTCTCAGTCCCATGGTGCAGCCTAAACATGGACTGGAAAGGATCCAGAACAAGGTTCTCCTCCAGGAACAACTAGAGCCAGATAGCAGCAACTCACTCCACCACCTTTCCCAGGAAGGGAACACTGGCTATGGGACAATAATTGGACATATCATCCACAGCCAACCCAGGTATTTTAAGAATGGGCTTAACCACCATCTCCTTCAGCCAACGGGGGAAAATCCCATCCCTGAAGGAGGCAGTGGCGATCAATGAAGCTCATTCCGGCATGCTCCCTCCAGCAGTCTTAATCAGCCAAGATGGGCAGGGGTCGAACAGAGATGCTGCTGGTCTGTAATGCGTCAACAACCTGGAGGCCTCAGCTGGATTAACAGGCCCAAACTCGACAAACCAAGGAGACCAAGGGGGCACAGCACCGGCCACACTTGAGGGTAGATCAGAGCAACCAGAGTCCAGATCGGAGTGGATGGCCTCTATTTTGGATTTTTAAAAGGCTGCGAATGACTCACTAGTAAAATCACTAGGAGGAGGCCCCAGCAGACCAGGATTGGTGAGGTCTTGAACAACCTGGAACAATTCTGTCTGGTGATTCACGGCCTCACCAATTATCAGGGATGTGTAAGATCTTTTCATATCAATGATCGCTCTGACATAGTGTCTGGTCAATGCTGTAATTGCAGCTCAACTCAATGCCATCCGATCCTTCCTCCATCTGCACTCTAGCTTCCACTCTTGCTTCATTGCCCTCAACTTCACTGTAAACCACGGAGAGGAGCGGGCTCAGCATCAGATGAGGTGTTTGGGGGACATCTGATCAACAACTCCGGTAACATCCTCAAACCATCTGTCCACCAGAGAGTCACCTGGATCGTCAACCAGACCGAGCGGTAGGCCCCCAAAGGCTTCCGAAAACTGCCCAGGGTCCAGGAGCCTTTGGGGATGGGCCCAGATGGTAGGGCCAGGCTCCCTGTGGGGTGGGGTGGCAATTGACAGGGAAAAGGTCAGCAGATGATTATTTGACCATGACACCGGCTGGGAACACAGGTTCCAAAGCCCAAGATCAAAACCCACAGATGTGGAGGCAAACACCAGGTCCAGGGTCCCCTGTGAGTGGGACCGATGACAAACTCTTATCTACAATTTTATTCTTTTTTTTTAAAAAAATTATTTATTTATTTATTTATTTATTTATTTATTTATTTATTGCTATATTTGCACATATGAGTGCGCTCTCCCATGCACGTATCTGTGCATGCACCCACGGAAGCACCCCCTTTGCAGGCACAATCTCATGAGGCCTGTGTTGCGCACTTTTTATTTATTTATTTATTTATTTATTTATTTATTTATTTATTTATTTATTTATACAACTTATATGCCACCCACTACCCAAAGGTTTCTGGGTGGCTTACAATTAAAATGAACATTTAAAACAGTTAAAATGTTAAAAAGGCAATGGACAATTAAAACAATAAAAACATTTAAACACAAAACACTAAAATTGCCACTAGGACCCACAATCTATGTTATGTCAATTGAAAAACTTCAGTAGGGAGCCCTTGCTCCCTATACTGAGCCAAGAAAATGAGCCCCTCACCACCTCCCTGCTTCTTTCCTCTATTTTATTTTATTTTATTTTATTTTATTTTATTTTATTTTATTTGTAAGTGGTGGGAATGGTGGAGCTCACAGAGAGCCCTGAAGCCACCCCCACAAACCAGCTGACCCCCAGCTCCCCTTGGTTGCCTCCCCTCCCACGTCCACGGGCCAACACCAGCAACCCGCCCTCACAATATTTTTAAATATTCCCTGCTTGCTGTGTCAAGATGGGGATTTGCCAACCCAGTCCATAATTCTGCAGCTGCTCTGGCACCATGTGCTGCGCTGCCGACCGTGTGGCTGAAATTGAAAGTTCCCCATGGCTTCCATGGTGAAGAAGGCCAGCTCTTGGAGATGGGTGGGCTTATGAAGCCCGCTTCTTCCTCCCCTTAGCAAGACTTCAGGCAGTCTTGCATTATCCCAACCAGGTAGGGCAAAGCCGCTCCACCCACCAGAGAGCCCAGCCGCAGAGCAAAACCCTCTCTTTCTGCAGTTTGCAGAGTCTTCTTCACAACAAGTGCCTTTTATTTTTAAAAACAGAATGACTGGCTAGTTCAATAGACATAATAACCCACCTGATGCTTTCAAGTCCTATAAGTCCTTGCAAACAAAACAGCAGTCATCATTGTTTTGTGGAGTTGTGCTTTTGACAAAAATGGGGCCAAATCATCTTCACCAATGCCAGGACTGTTATTGGGAGTACCAAGAAATATCTTACCACTATGAAAGGGATGAAGAAGATGTGGTGTTTTGTCCTCACTTGTTATCATGAGACTAAAAAAGTAAAAGCTATGGTTTTTCCAGTAGTGATGTATGGAAGTGAAAGCTGGACTATAAAGAAGGCTGATCTCTGCAGAATTGATGCTTTTGAGCTGTGGTGCTGGAGGAGAGTCTTGAGAGTCCCCTGGACTGCAAGGAGATCAAACCTATCCATCCTGAAAGAAATCAACCCCGAATGTTCACTGGAAGGACAAATTTTGAAGCTGAGGCTCCAGTACTTTGGCCAACTCATGAGGAGAGAGGACTCCTTGGAAAAGTCCCTGATTTTGGGAAAGACTGAAGGCAAAAGGAAAAGAGGACAGCAGAGAATGAGATGGTTGGACGGTGTCATCGATGCAACAATATGGGTTTGACCAAACTCTGGGAGGCAGTGGAAGATAGGAAGGCCTAGTGAGCTCTGGTCCATGGGGTCATGAAGAGTCGGACATGACCGACAAGTGTGGATTTGCATGTCTAATCCCTAATCATTCTTTTTCTGTTCCCTAAAACCAAAGGATGTCCATGAATGCAGGTAGCTCTGTGTAAGACTTTTTGTTTAACAATGGACCAATGAAAGGGTTGGTTCTGAATAGCGATCACCTTTCAAAATTTGAAGGGTCATGACTATTCCTATTATGGTCCATTTGTTTGTTCACTTTTTAAAACCATTTTTGAAACTATCTTTGTACCCACTTTTTAAAAAACCAGGCCTCCTTTCTCTGCATATCAAGTAATGCACAATTTAATGTGCAACTCCCATCCAGATCCTCATGCAACTAGACAGGAAACTCCCTGATGTTTGAAATAGATTCAGTAGTGTGCATAATTGAAAAAGCTGACTAAACCACATATGCACATGAGAACACACACAAACACACATCAGCTGTATACATATGATTTTAATTTTATTTCTCAAACAAATTCAGGTCAGGAAATTGCTTCCCCTTTTATTTTTCTCTTGCATTTTTAAAGCATTCTGACCACTTTTCTGTATTAACAAGGAAGATTGCTTGGCTAGAAACGAGTTATTTCTGGATGGTAGAGTATTTTACTTGGTCACTCTGCTGCTGACAAGGATATACACTGTTTAAGAAATTTAACTTCAGGCTTACTTCCACAACCTGGAATGAAGACATGAGGCAGAAACAGAACTGGAAAGGAGCAACAGTTGTCGTTTTTAGCTCACAAAGATTCTGCAGTTCTCTAAATGGTGTTTAACTTTCCAGAAGCACTGTGGGCTTCCTAATAATCAGCACAGGAGCAGACAATAATGTCCTCCAGATATTTTGGACTAAAAGTATCAAATTTACCAACTACTGGACCACCTGAATGAGAATCCTTTGAAGAAAGAGGGGGATTATTCTTCTTGTATATGCTTCAAAATGAGCAGGGCTTTTTTTTTTTTTTGACTCAGAGTACTGGGTGAATGAAAATGCATCTCTCTCTCTCTCTCTCTCTCTCTCTGGTTTTTAAACAAGTTTCATTTAGTTTTATGTAGAGATGGGCACGAAATGAATCTTTAATTGATTTTGTTATGCATTATTCATTTCATTATGGAACGAACTGAATAACAAACAGACCCATCAAAGAAAAATGAAATGAAAAGACACAGAAATTGCCATTTTGTTTGCTTCATTTTTGGTTTTCCCGTAGGAATGCATTGAAGGGAAAAAGCCGGTGGTTTCCCCCACACACACGTGGGGGAAACTGCAGGCTTTTTGTTCCAGCCAAAGCCACTGCCGATAAGCAGTAGTGTGGGGCTTCTGCAGGAAAAGAGGTTTTAAAAGCCCACTGTTTCTCCCACCCAATTTACATGATTGGGTGGGGGATTAAAAAAATGCACCAACCCAGCCCGCAGGCCAGCTTGTCAGCGTAATAAGTAAAATACATACATAAATAAAAATAAATGCACCAACCCGGCCTGCTGGCCAGCTGGTCGAAAAAAAAAATTATTTTTTTAAAAAAATTGCCAACCCAGCCCACAGGCAAGCTGCTCAGCACGATAAGAAAATTAAAAGTTAAAAAAATGCACCAACCCAGCCCACAGACCAGCTGGTTGGCACAATAAGTAAAAATATAAAATAAATAAAAATGTGCTGACCTGGCCTGCAGGCCAGCTGGAGAAATGGGGATGAATTAAAAATGGTGATTCATTGTGATTTGTTGGGAATAAATTTTGAGTGATGAATTGATAAATTGATGAATCATTGATAAATTTTGAGTGATTAATTCATCAATTCATCTCACTTTAAAATGTTATAAAAAGTCCCTGGGGATCAGAGGCCCCAAATTTTCAGGGATACTTCTTCTCTGTTTCCTCTACAAGTCCTGCATGTTTGGTGAAGATTGGGCTTTGGTTGTCTGAGCTATGTAACTCCAAACAGCCCCTCAAAGACAGTGCCCTCCCAGGCACCTAGAAACACCAAACTTGCAGAGCTGTTTCTACCAAATCCCTTCTACAAGCCTTCTAACTTTGACAAAGATTGGGTTTCAGATATCTGGGTTATGCACCCACAAAGCGGGGCACCATTGAAAAGTGCCCTTTGGCAACAAGGTTGTGGAAAACCAAAATACAAACAAACTCAGAAGGCTCATAGAGAAAAGTTGGGGGAAGAGTATCTGCAAGTTTGGTGTCTCTATGTGGCCGGGGGGGGGGTTCCTGGGAGAAGGCTTTTTGGGGCTGCATAGCTCCAACATCCAAACCTTGATGAATTAATAAATTTAAAATGGCTAAAAAAATTATCAATTTGTACTTGTCGGGGGACTATATATATGATGAATATGAATCAACAAATTATGATGGATTAGCAAAATTCATCAGAAAATGTATTTTTTCAATCTGTCCCCAAGTCTAGAGGAAATTATTATTTGTCTTATCATAACATAGACTGCTGTGGGGCTGAGTACAAGGACTGGTTCCCCCGCTCCCATTTTGTGGTGAAAATTTCCTGCTTAAACTGCTGGGGATCTCATTCAGTAACTCATTTGTAACAAGAAGCAAAAGTTTTTTTTCTTTTCCCCCCAGGAACAAACAAGGTGTTCTGGTTTGCACATCATTAAAATGGTAATTCTTTAAATAATGAAAGACATCTGATTGTGAACATACATGTTTCCCCTCAGCTCTGCATTCTACATTGTAGCAAGCTTTGTTTTGTAATTGTTTATTGGATGGAGTTTTCTTCTGTAAGTTTGATTGCCAAGGAGTTCCTTTTTGAAATAAAAATGGGCTAGACATAAAGCAACTCAGCCTACTAATTAACCAATAAATATTTTTCTCTCCAGAATCATATTGTGAGAGGAGGAAAAGCAGTCTACCATAGTCTACCTTCAATTACCATGTTGGCCCAATACTCTCTTTACTGGTGTTATAGAAGGTGATGATAAAGAAGTACTGAGAAAATTAGAATCTGGGTCCATTTCAGAGTATATCACATAGTTTGTTTAAAAAAACTTTCCACAGTCTTATGAATGTCACAGAGATTTAAGAATGTACTTACCAGTTTCCTCATTGCAAATAACATAAAGGAAGCTGGTCTCTCATGAATTATGCATATAGCCTGGCTGTGTGAAACTCTATTTTCCCTTTTAATTGTCGGGGAATTTAAGACATGGTTAGTATAAAGGAGATATCATACTTGTTTTCCTCAAATATTCCATATAAATGGAAAGGGGTGTCCATTTATAGGTAATATCCACATTTTCATAAATCGGTACATCTTGTTAAAACATGAGTAATCGCCTGTTTCAACCACAGAGGCAAGCAAACTATTTTAGAAACAATTTCAGCAGCTGTTTTTCTCATTTTTAAGAGGAGCCAAAAGAATTAGATAGCCTTGGAAAGACTGTGTCTGCTTTGAACTCAGCACTCCTCAACTACTTTCTACTTCTACAAAAACCAAATAGCACAAATAAGGCACAATACATATAATTATGTAGGTTGGGTAGACTGACATTTAATAGTTAGTTTTTCTAATGCAATTTAAAAGATAAACAGTTGATTTAGGCAGCCTTTCCTGTATGGCAACATTTGAAAGTACCCCAAATATGTATGTTTTTCAGCCTCTAAGATTGGTCTTTGCTAGTATAAATGGAGGGAAATATAAACTTTAAAAAATAGGCCCAAAGGAAAAAAATCTGCTGCGGTCTGAACCACACATTTTACTCCATTTGAGGAATAAATTACATATTTTTGTGTGAGTTTATTCTGAGCAATAGTATTCATCTTCTTTATTTGGTCAGTGTCAGCACTTTAATCTAGTATTCCTCAGCTATAACTTATTTCCATTTGCCTCAATTTCCATAACTGTCCTCGTGAATGAGCCACTGGAGAAAATATATTACAGTGTTTAAGAAGATGAAAATGAAGTTAATCAAGTAAGGTGAGAAATTAAGCCTTAAAAATTACCACTGACATTTATCTATGCAAAAGTAAACCCAATTGGTTTAAATAGTGTCCTACTGGGGTTCTGGTGGGTAAACAGCCTTACTGGTGAAATAATGTGGTATTTTCATTGTTGTCCTGCATGAAGAAAACCCTTCGTCCACTTGCATGATCACAATGCTTGTACAAGTGGCATGACCTTGGGTCATGGGTCTTCCCTTTCAGCTGAATAAGACACCAACTACTATTTACAGCTAGTACGTATACACAGGATTGCAATGTGAGCCCATTTTTCTACATGTCTTGCAAAGATTAGTTGCCTTTAGGTTAGTACAAAGGTGGAAATTTGTTTTGCCACTATTGTGCAGTGTTTTACTTAGTTATGTGACATGAAAAGATGTCATTTTGATAAATTTTAAATTGACATATCATGTTCATGGTAACTGGCTCTGGGAATATTTTTTAACCATCCTTTTTTACCCGTAGAAGTACATGTGCCAGAGTTCTCTTTGTACCCTTGATTTTCTTTATGCTTCCATTCATGCTACTCACTTTTTCTAACATTATTTTCACCCAGTGGAAGAATAAGTGCCTTCTGAAGTACCACCTACAAGGGAAGTAATTAAATGGTGTAGGTACCTTAGAAAGGGGTTTTAAGGAATTTTACATCAAACACATTTATCTTGAATGAAATCTTATAGTCCGCTAGACTAAATCTCATTAAACTAAATGAGACCTACTTTGAGCTTACACATGTATATTCATATCTGTCTGTCTATACCTGATTATGGACTTCAAGAATGCCAAATTTAAGCAAACACATTGCCATAGTAACTTTTTTTGTTATCAAAGCAGCAGGAGCTCAAGATATAAATTCCAGACCCTGACAAATCATGGACTCTACATCGGCAACATGCAGAATAACTTTTGTTCATGATATAAACTTACCATATTATTTTCCTCCTTTCCGTTATTATTTGATTTTGAATAATATATTTTGTTTACGTTGTTCCTTGCTCACATGGGTTCATTGAAGTGATGGCTACTGTGCAATTAAGAGGCGAAATCCAAAGTGGGATGGGGAAAAGGCACAAGGTTTCACCACCAGCATTGACATTGTTTGTTCTAATTAAAAGAGGGGAATGAGAGAAACAAGGGATAATGGAGTTAGAAACAAAGCATAGCAGAAATGCAGTGTCAGGCTATTTGCCACTTCCACCCCTTTTGTCAGAAAGCAAGAAGAGAATGTTCTCATTAGTTTGGTAAGACCTCGTTAACTTTAACAAGGAAGTACAGGTGTTAGTGGAAGCCAACTTTGGACCAATAGCTGTACATTCAGTAAACAATAAAATAAGTAAAAAACAAACAAACCTGCATTTCTTTGTCTCTTTTCTTTCTGCCTGGCCAGGCTCCAGGTTTTTTATTTTCCTTAGGTAGACTAAAGTATTTTGATCCTGCCCCACAGTGAGTACTAATTAAGCATTCTGCACACTTTGAGCCTGATTTTTATCTGTGCACCATCCCTTTTAATAACAGCATCTAATTAAGACACCCATTAAAAGTCCATAATGTTAATTTAATAGGGGGGAAAACTCTCTCCAATAGAACTCCTTTAGACTTTCCCTGTTAGTTTAACATTACACAACTTTAACAAATGCCTTAATTAGACATTGTTACTGAAAGGAATATTATACAATTAAAATTAGCCATTATTTAAAATGCAAGGCAGTATTCCTCATCATCACCACTGCTTCATTTGTCATGAGTTATAGCCCCCCGGGGCACATGCAACATTTTCATGATTGGATGTCACCTACCTTGGTGGGCAACCATTCATTTGTGCAGATAGGGAGTTTGTGCAATGATTGCAAAGTTTTCTTTGTAACACATATATATTGAAAAAATCAATTGGAAAGGCTCTCTCTTGGTCAGATGCTTTAATATAAGACTGTAAAGAAATGTTTTTATTTATCTTCTGACTTCTGCATTTATCAGTGCTTTATATTGTTGTTATACAATATTCTTAAGGTTGACAGTGCTCATAATTCATGAATCCAAGACAGCTTAGAAAACATTTAACACAGTTAAAGCTACGTAACTAATGTTTAGACAACAGAAACAAAAGCAAGCATGTCCAGGCATCTTGAAGACTAGCTCATCTATTTCATTGGGAGCTTTTGCAGATTACAATCTGCTTTTTGTCAGATTATGCCCATTGAAAGCACTATTAAATTTAGAACAAGTGATTTCAGTGAGGCCTACCTTGGTTTGGATCCCTCAATTTAGTCCTGGCAAAAACCTAATCAGAATTAATTTGAATTGCTGTTATTTTAGTGAGGGCAAGTTCAGTTTGGATTCTCTATGTTTCAGGCATCATGTGCCGTGTGCTGCATCCTCAAAGCCAGTTCAGTTCCCCAAAGAGAACTTTTCAGCATTCATGGGTCAAGCTGAAAAGTCCAGTGCAAGTCAACTCTTTGCCTTAAATCACAGAGGTAGGCAGAGGCAGTCCAGGTTGTAAATAGTTCCATAGAGTACAGACAAGGCAAAGATAGGCATGAGCAAGAACTTGTTAATGAGTTGTCTCCCATAAACTAATGGTGCTCACAGAATTGATAGCTCTCAGCATGACTTTACAGGTGTCCAGCTGTTTCCAGTCAGTAACCAAGAGACTTTGAAAAGCTGGTGCTGCTTTTTGTTGGATCTTGTAAGCTCTCGCCTTTCCCTTGAGCAAATAGGTCATCACATTTCCCAGGCTCTACTCGTTGCCTGACACTTAACCAGTCCTTCTCCCTAAAGCTTAAAAATCATCATCCAGGTAAAGAAATGCAGGATGAAATGTCCCAATAATTCTGCACACTGGGTATTATTTCTGACATACATATTTCTATAACAATTCTGAAAACAGTTTACAATATTTTGGGGACAAAGAACTGGCAATCACAAGGAAGTAGAAACCAGTGCCATGAGCATCTGGGGAGTGATACAGCAGCTCCTAAACACAACAACCTGTGCTAACTCATGTAAAAATAAATGTCCACCAAGTTCAGTGTTATCTACTCTGGCCACCAGCAGCTTCTAGGTACCCTAGCAAAGGTCTTTCCTAGCACTTAAAACTTGATGTTTTCCAAGATGGATATTCAAGCCTGGGGCCTTCTACTTGTAAAGCCTGTGTTACAAGGAGGTGAAAGGAATGGCTTGTAGGAACAGGCCCTTTTCAGCAGCTGCCCCCTGATTATGGAATGCCCTCCCAAGTGAGACCCACCTAGCGCCAACGTTGATTACCCTCCGGTGCGAGGTAAAAACCTTCCTGTTCCAGAAGTTTTTAAACTGATTATGGTGTGTCCTGATGGTAATTTTAGTGTAGCATTTTGACTGTGAGCACAGATTTAGCTGCAGTAAAGGAATTTAAACACTGCAGCACAAGGTTCTTGAAATCTCTAATATTAATTAGAGAGTTTCTCATTACTTTCTATTTCACAGAAATTTGTGAGATCTAGTGTGATTCCAGAGGATCAGCTGGATTCCTTTAAACATGAAGATTACAAAAATACGGTTTATTAGAACAGGGGAGGATTAAAATATAATGGGTTGACAGTGGGGTTCGGAGTTTCTGTTGTATGGCCCTGGACTGGCTGTTGCCTTCACCCCATTCTCCTCCCAGTGCTCATCTTCATGCTGCCTCTTCCTCTGCCACTATCAGAGTCTTCCTCCTCCTTTCCTTCCAGGAAGAGGGGGAGGCTTATAAGGGAGCTTAGGGTTCTTCTCCTCATCTCCCTTAGAGACCCTCAACTGAACAAATACCTTTCACCTAAAGACCTTTTTACATGAGTCTCACTCCCCAGGTGGCTTGAAGTCTTCTTCCAGTGAGTTCCTCCATGCAGTCAGTCCTGGGGGAACTCGCTGGGGCATCTCCCCAGGCTTATTCCTCCACAGCTTCTCCTTCTCCCCCTTTGGGGTTAGAGAGGTATTCCTGGAAAGCCTTTTCCTTAGATGCCCATTATTTACAGCTTTTCTCTTTTCCCCAACTTGAGGTATGGCTCGTTTTATATCTCTCAGGGCCATGAACAGTGGTAGGAACTCAGATTGAGTTGAGGTGTCCTTTGCTTGGGTTCCAAAGTCACCAATCTCTCTGCTGTCTCTGTGGGTCAGCTCATAGTGGACCAGTCTGCTCTTTGGACCCCAAGTAGGATGGCAATGGCCCACCAACAGTGGTGCCCACACGACTATTCTCTCCACAGCTAGCCTTTTATATGATAGTGTAAAGGTTTAACATAGATCTCAGCCAAAATCTGATTATTTGTGCTGGTCTAAGTCCAATGGCATAACTTGAAGTTGTGTTGTGAATAGACTCTAATTAACAATTCTTTCATTGAATTCCTATATTCGACTTGAAATGTAACTAAGAATTTAATAGCTGAGTCATTGCAGGACTGCTGTTTGCTTTTCCAAAGTATAACTTTGCGTGTATGCCAAAATAGATATTCAACTGAATTTGGCATCTGGGCTTGTGTGCAGTTGCTTTGATTCTGGTTATGAATAATCAAGGCAACATGGAATCAGTCTTTCTAAAAATGTTTATGGTTTATGATATTGTATATTTATGATGTACAATATTTCTCAGGTAAAGGGTGGTCTTCCTAAGTTAACAATATTTGGTTTACAGTTGATTATCATCAACAAGCATGAAACTCGGGTCAACAGAATCAAAGGGGGAGGGACTCACTTTCCAGGTGGATGGTGGTGTCTTTTTCCTGCAGTTTGCTCCACTGTAGCGGCTCATGTGGATTCCCATGCCCCATTGATGGCATTCTCTTCTGTGCACTACTGTGCACCACACCAATTTGCTTATGGATGTTTTTCTGCTGGTCACTGTCCACCCTTCCGTGCCTGACTGTTGCTTCTACTTTTCTTGGGATATCAGCTGTTATTGCATTTTACCACCTTTGCACCATAATGCACATTGGAGACAGTAAAACAAACACAGAAAACAAAACTAATATAAAATCAGGACACACGAGTGAAAATGTGAAGTTTTGAAAATGATGGGTAGGTAAAAGATAAAAAAAACCCAAAACAAAACAAAACAGAAAGAGAAGTATAAACTGGACAGAAGGCAGAGAAGACAGGCAATCTGTATTAGGAGAGACAATTTAGGGAGTTATTCTGCCTATGCAGGGTCAGGCAACAATGGCAGGATACAGCCAGAAAAAAAAACTATTTCCATATGAACAGCAATATTTGAATGAACTAATCAAAATGGAAGAGGAGGTACAGAATGATCCAGAGCAATCACATAAGGACTGGGAATCATACCATAAAAAAAAAAAAGACCTGAGATTCAAAGTCTGTTCATTCTAGCATTCTGGTCACAGAGTTGCCATTCGGAGCCCACCAAGCAGGATATGAAAGCAATAGTATCATCCTGTTTGTAATTCTCAGTGATTCATATATAACTACATCCTGCCTCTACCACTAGAGTAAATTAAAATTGTTCCTTAATGGTACCTATGAGGGTTTTCTTCGCACCCCCCTTCAGCTTTGCCCCATAAGCATAGGCCAGACTGGCGGATGAAGCCAACATATTAAAAGTTTTATTTTCAACATCAATAAACTTATTTTCTTCTTCCACTACTGGGTCTCCCATTTCTAAGAGGGGTTCAGTCTCATACCAGCAATTCTCCAGTTGAAACTCAAAACCCCAGCACAAGATTGAAACATTGGGCTGAACCACCCACCGATGTAAGCGGAAAGTCTCGGCATATCTACGGCCCAGGTCCAACCACATCCTGGATAAGTCCACCATGGGGGGGGGTTAAGCTCACTTGAAGTCCCCTCTAGGGCAGAACTTGGTCATCTCTGGCATGTTCACTCTGTCCTGGGGCTCTTCCCACAGGTAGTGTTGCATCTCTCCCGCTTTGCATGAAGCTCCTTTTGCCACTTTCTTCGGCAAGCTTCATGCTCAAAGAAGTGGTGTGCCAGCTTGTGCTCCTCCCTCCATGCCATCTGGCCCCAGTATGGTGGTTTTTGCAGCTTTCTTTCTCTCCATTCCCACTCAACTGCCTCTTGTGGGAGCTGGAAATTGACCCATTCCCCTATCCAGGGGTCCTCCTTTACAACCTCCACCAATTCACCTTGTGTCCTGCTTTTCCCTTGATCTACCCAGCTCCTCAAGGCCAATTCTTCCCTTTTCACCTTCCTCGACTTCACTTCCTAGCCTTTCCTCCTCCGGCCCCTTCTCCTTTTACCAGGGTGTTTCTTTCTTTCTCACTCCCCCCTCTTCCAGTGCAATGGATTGTGCTGGGGTTTTGAGTTTTAACCCTTGGTCATATCCTGGAGAGAGGAGAGGCGCATCTCCTTCTTCACAGTACCTAATACAAGGTGGCAGGAGAGATGCCCTATAATGACTCTAGTCCAATTTGGGCATTGGGGGAATCTCACAGGTTGGAACATGACTTTATAGTAGACATGGGTACAGAGCAGTGGAATTGTCATTTCCGTTTTCAGTTATCGTTTCCATTACATAACGGAAACGGTAATGATAATTACGCCGCTCCAGCTTGAACCCGACCCAAAAAAAGAAAAATTGGGTCGGGATTTTCGTTGTCGTTAATGGCATTGCGGCAATCGCGCAATGCCAAGCAGCACAGAAAAAAAAGTTTTAAAAAAAAAAAAAAAAAAAAAAACTCCCGGCCAAAAAAGCAGGCAAAAATATGCCTGCCTGAGGACACCTACCAGAGGGGTGGTTTCTGGGGGGGTCCCCGGCCTTCTCCCCCATCTCCTGTCCTGGGCTGCTTGCACCAGGCTGGGGGGGGTCATCCTTGTCATCTGTCTCGCTGCATGCCATGCGGGGGGGGGATCCAAAATGGCGACCACCATTTTTCTTTTGAAATTGTGGTCAAAAAACACACCAAATCACCACAGAAACATGTGAAATTTATTTTAAATGCCTGAATTTTAATAGTAGCAGCAGTGGGTTTTTTTATAACAATAAAACGTTGTATTGATTTTATTTTATTTTATTTTATTTTATTTATTTTTTTATACCTGCCCATTTGGGCTGGGCATGGTATGGAACCGTGAAATTTTTTTGAACCATTCCACCAATGGCATCACCAGGTTTTTGACTGACACTTCTGGATGTCTCGGAGGGCATAAAAAGCCGAGGCACCATCCAGAAATCGCAGTCGGGTGTATGGATGTGGTTGAGGGAGGAGGGCTGGCTGCTGGTCCTGGTGTGATCTGATCGAGATTGAGGAGGGAGGCTGGAGGCTTTAGGATTTAAGTTAGGCAGGCAGGGAGGGAATTGAATTTAGAAAATAATTTCTTTGATTCCCTGCAGCTTTGTCTGCTGAAGGAAATAGCAGTTTATTCTTTATTTCTTCTCTGGCAGTTTGTGAGGATTTTTTTTCAGATATTGGATAAAGGGGGAGGTTCGACTGGGAGTGGGAGGTGTGGATTTATTTTAAAAATATACTATACTACCATTTATTTTCTATTTTCCCAACTTCAATTTGCTTGCACACACACACATTTGGGGTGCAAGCCAAGAACAGAACCTCTATTCTAAGTGATATCCTAACTACCCACACACCTGTCTGCCCGCTCCGCCACCCGCCTGCGGCCTGTGCCGCCACCTGCCCACTCACCTGCCCGCAGCCGCCGCCCGCCCGCTCGCCCACCCGTGCCTCCCCCCTGCCGCTGTCACCACCCACCCATGGCCCCCTGCCACCACTGCCCACCCGCACCTCCCCACCACCACCCACCACCCTGCCCTGCCCGCCGCCTAGGGTGCAAAAACACCTAGCACCAGCCCTGATTGCGGGACGCCCCTATGCTCTGGGGTAAGTCAAATCGTGCTAAATCGCGTTGGAAACGACAAATGACAAACGAAGCGACAAAACGACAATTTTTTGAAAATTTTTGCGACAAATGGAAACTACCCGAAACAGACCCGTTCCAACAAACAAAAACTCAAAACAACATTTTTTCCGGTCGTGCCCATGCCTACTTTATAGTAGTCTCTACATTGCCTATGACATCAGTCATAATTTGTGCCTATGTTCCGGTAATGATGGAACTTTGGCCTTTCATATGCAGACTTCTTATTGCTTGATTATTCCTGTTCTGGAACTGCTGGGGCAAAACATTGTCTATCTCTTGCTTATCATCTCTATTGTTTATTATGCCAAAGGGCTCAACAAGTCTCTCCTCTTGTGCTTTTTCTGGGCCATTTTCTCCTCCTCCTCTTCCTAGTCCTTCCCTTCTCCTCTGAACTCAGCTATGTCTTGTCCCTACTGACTTCAGATTGATTACATACTGATTGGTTTGGGTTACCACACAGGTCATTCTTCCCAGCAATTTTCCCAGGACATAGGGAAGTTCCGTTCTGAACATCAACAAATAATTGCATATGACCATCAAGCATTTCTTATCCCCTAAAAGGGACTTAGGCAGCACTCCTATTCCTCTTTGCTGCCTAAGTGTGAGCCTCGGGAGTCACTTCAGAGGAGATACAGGTGAGCTTGTGCTGTATCAAGAAATGAAACTAGGGTTACTGGGGGATCCAAGTGCTTTCAGAGACATTCTGTTTCCTACATAGATTAGTCTTTTAGAAAAGAAGGCCACCAGAATCAAGACGTAACCTTCAGAGAGATCTGGTGAACAGAGCACAGAGGGAAATAAGAAAGCAACAGGAGCAAAAGTAAATTATACATTTTAAAGAAATAATCTCATCTAGAGTAAAGACTCCTGCAGCCAGCAGAACTTTCAATATTTCTGATATGAAGTAAGGAAACGAAAGACACGCTGACCTGCAATTTTATGTTATTGCTTCTTGTGACTTTCAGTCTGGACACATGGAGTACTGATTTCCTTTCATTACCATACTGAAAGGTGAACTGGCACAACAAATTGCATCTCTCTTCAGAACAAAATCGGATATAAGGGGATGATATACCGGCTTATTATATTGCATGGCAATTCTCATATTTCCAGAGGCTGTATTTTAATCCTCCAGCTGCTGTGTTTAGCACTGCATCTAAGCTGTGCAGTTACCAATAAGATTTCCTTCTCTTCTCACTCAGTGTCTCTTGGAATTTGCCAGATAATGGACTGACTGCAGTAATTGTGCAATGATTACTTGTGCAGATCCCTTCATATAGCAGAATGTTGCAATGTGGTAACCTGAGCAATATGTTTTTATCCACAAATGGAGCTTTCTCTTAGCAGTACACTGCTTTTTATTCTTATTTTATTTTATTTATTTTATTTTTATTTATTTCATGCAAATATTCTGTGGGATACCACTTTTCTTTCAAAACCAGGCCCTACCATTAGCCAGAATAAGGCAGCTGCCTCAGGTGTAGGGAGAATCTTTAGGGTTGATGGTTGGTTGGCTTGCCTTGTGTACCAGAATTTTTGATGATTTTCGATGACGTGTACCATGAGGCCACTTTTGCTGCCTCAGGCAGTCACATGTCTTGGACTGAATCAATAGAGATGTGAAAAGCACATATTGTTTATGGTTGCTATTTTCTAAACATAAGACATCAAGCAATTTTTTGGTGCTTTATGCCAGTGTTTTTCAACCTTTTTTGGGCAAAGGCACACTTGTTTCATGAAAAAAATCACGAGACACACCACCATTAAAAATGTTAAAAAAATTATATTGACTATATATAAAGTAATTCTCTTGAATAGGAATCAAATAAAACAAAGAAAGTATTTTATAATTACTTTATTATGAAAAAGAAATATGAAAAATTATAATATACTTTATTCACAACCTGGGCCTGTTTGGCTGAACACAAAGCTGATATTCTTCAGCTTTTCCAAAACTTGTTAATGCAACAAGGAAAAACAATTTATCATGTTTAAAACATCTCTAGTGTCTTTTCTCTTTATGAAAGCAAACACAGAGAACAAAGTAAGCAGAAAAGAATATACTAATTATTCACAAAGATGTAAACATCCCATCTACTGTTAAAACTTGTTAATGCAACAAGGCAGCAATTTATCATAATTGTAGTTTTTTTAAAAAAATGGTCATGGATTTGTCTTACAAAGGCACAATGTGTGTGTGTGTGTGTGTGTGTGTGTGTGTGTGTGTGTGTGTGTGTGTGTGTGTGTGTGTGTGTGAATCATAGGCACAAGTCCATCAAAACAGTGTTGTTTGGATGAGTATATTTTGAAGGCATTTCTAATTAACACATAAAAAAGAGAGATCGAGAAAGAGTATTTCAGAAATCTACCACTTACTGAAAACCTGAAAATATCTCTTACCTTGAATGACATTGTTTATTAAGATTTATCATCTTAGGGCACATGCAACACAACTAGAATTGCTAAAGTTATTGTAACTGACGCCTGGGACTCATTCTTATAACCTCTAGCATTTGGGGAAATGGTCCTTAAACAATGTTATGACTTAACTTCTATGAAGACATGTTTTCTTTTTTAAAAAAATCCCAACAAACAAAAAGTCCACATGTGATAGATACATTGATTAAACTTCTTGGACTAGTTTGCTCATTTTGACAGCCACCTATACCATGGGGAGTATCATCAAGAAACATTCCTTGCAAAGACAGTGACAGAAGAGTCCAAGAGCAAGGATGACAGCATGACTGAACTCCAGGTTTGTAGCAATTCACCTTCAGAGCCATTGGGATCAACACGAATGAGATTTGTTTTGGTCACCACATTCTATGCCCCACTACACTTAAAATTATTGCTCTCTAATTAAAGTAGGATTTATTTTAAGATTGTGGCTACAATGGCATCTGATAAATAATGGATCATCAAATGTATCAAGGTTATAACCGAGTATACTACAGTGTTTATAAGCCTTTTCACAGACTGGGATTTCATGAATGTGAGATAACATTCTTGCCAGTGTGATCAAAACCTGGAACATTACTTTGCAAATGTAAATCTTTGCATTACTGATTTCTTGAGATGGTTGACTTCAATTATTTTTTTTAGATCCATATATACAAACATTCTTCCTCCCTCTCTCCTCCCTCCCTCTCTTTCTCTGTTAGTCTTTCCCCTTTCTCCACTCAGATTAGGACTTCCTGGAATCTGAAACCATTAACCCCTTCATGGATGCCTCATGTGGTGCCTCACTATTACAGCCTTACTGTTTACTGAGTTCTGGACTTGCTGGGTGCTAGGGTAATTCGATTTCCTTTCCAGCCAGTCTCATATGCTCTGACTGTATAAGATCCTACACTGTCACTTAGACCGCGGTCATACCTGCATTTTCTGCGTAGTTTCCCATCAAGGAAATACACAGTAACAGATCACGTGCTACCCAGGAAGAGAAGCAAATTCTGCTCCCGTCCAACCATGCCCCTCGAACAGCAGTTTCAGTGGTTTACTAAACCATTGCCATGGGCTGGATTTAGAAACTTTGCTTGAAAATGCTTACTTGTTTGCTTCTGTTGCAACGACAGGACACTGAAAATATGTAGTAAATTCAGTTTCTCCCCTTTCTACCCGGCTTAAAAGACGGAGTCTTGGAAACTGTAGCCAGAAAGTAGGACAAAATGTGTACTACACAGGTGAGGACAGAACCAGAATAGGAAGGTGCGACACAGAGGAGAGGACACCAACTGCTCACTAAAAACCACATGACCACTTCTGAAAAAAATACGCAGGAAATTTAAATACAAAGGAAACCCAGGTATGACTGTGGTCTTACTCTCCCTGTCTTCCTCTCTTTCTCCTCTCTCCTTTTTCATTCTCTGTCTTCTTACTCTCCCTTTTCTCTCCAAGAGCCAGGGAGTTATAGACTGAAAGCATAAAGCAGCTACTAAGTGTCTGATGCCTCTGCGCATTCCCTTCCTTCTCTCCCCTTTTCTATGTTTCTCTCTCTGGTGCTGCCAGCGGCCAGGAAGTTCCTGGTCTCAGGTTTTGGCTTTTATTTCAAGATTTTTTTAAAAATATTCAAAGCCTCGATGCATCGCTCATATCGGTTTCGCTTTGCACTGTTACTTCCTCGCTCGAGTAGTGGCAGCGGCGGCGGCAGCGGCGGCGGGAGCAGGATGGCCGCTGCCGCCTCGCCCGGCCAGAGCAGGGCACCCGGGGCAGGCAGCGTGCAAGCGGCGGGGGCGGGCGGCTGTGCCATGCGGGGCTCCCGAGTAGCGGCGGCGGCGGCGGCGGGGCTGCCAATGATGCCAGGAAACAGTTGAAATCAGTAGAGCCATTGCAACTGACAGTCCAGCATCAGTGCATCGATACGCCATCGGTAGGAATTTTTTTAAAGGACGGATGGGAAATAAGGAACGTTGAAAAGTGGCATGCGAATGCGAAGGGAGCACGTGAGATTGTGCTCGAATCGGTCCTAAAACTGCAGCTCATGAGTACTGAGAAACAGGGGAGGGGGGCGAAGCGAGAACACGTGACCGCCACGTGACCGCCTCCGAATTCACAGCGAAGGCAAGGTCAGTTCGAAGCGAGGCACTTCGTGAAGTAACAGCCTATGTCTCGCTCTCTGGTGCTCAGTTCCTTCTAGCAAGCCTCACGAATCATGTGAATTTCCCCATACTGGTATGGCCACTCCTCTGCATAATCACAATGCAGCATAACCTCATTATCATTACTATGAGAAGGAACTAATTACAGGACAATGCATTCTTTAAAGGAAAAAGTACCATGCTTCATTAGTACAAAAAGATGCTTTCCAATGAACGTGTTAGGATGCAAACAGACAACAACAACAAAAAGAATCTGATCCAATCACATCAGAAATGCTTGCTGTGTCAGGAAGGATCTCCCTTGAAGCAATCTTTCCATCCATTGTGTTTCACTCCAGGCCAGTCCCCCAAAGCAGTAGATTAGCTGCTCAACCAAAAAGTTCCAGCTTGAGCATGGATCAGAGTCAGTCTAAGGTACTTTACCCTTTACATTGTGTGAGCACTGGAAAAAAAAACATCATGCCAAGCTACACCATAAACAGTCTAAAATGCAAACAATAAATAAATAAAGCGCTGGGGTGTAAATCATGACCTGGTATATTCCCTAGATGGACCACTCACCTCTTAGCAATTAGCTGCTCCTTTTGTGTATGCTATGTGTTTTGCTTGTCAGAATGGAAGGCACTAGAAATGGGCACAAAGTGGAAATATAGTGTTTTGTTTCATTTCTTTAGTAGTTTCATTTTGTTTCATTTGTAGCAAATTTTAAATGAAACAAAATGAAATGAAACACTCTGTGCCTCATGTCATAGAGGCACCAAAATGCTCTTCCCTGTAAGCCCCTCAAATTTGGAGAGGTTTGGAGGTCAGGGATCTGAGTTATTAAGCTCCAAGGGGGGTGCCCTAGGGAAAAAAAAATTTTAATTGAATCGGGAAGCCACAATAGCCCCCTGCAGGTGAGTGATTATCAGCTTCACTTCCATGTTCCGATTCAATTAGAAATATTTTTTCCTAGGGGCACCCCCTTTGGAGCTTAATAACTCAGCCCCCTGACCCAAAACCTCTCCAGATTTTGTGGGCTTACCTAGAATTGTTTGAGGAAGCTACCCTGCTATCTCCATGTGAAAACATTACTGCCATCTCCATGTGGAAGGCATCCAAGAGATAGTGTCAAGCCCCACACACAGAATACACAGCAAGCCAAGTTCAGTTCTTTGCCAGGAACTTTAGTTGTAATCCAGATAACAAACAAAGTACAGTCCGAATCAAAGCCAAAATACCTTACAGAGCCAAATGCCAAGTTCAAGGGTACAGAGAAACGTTGTAGTCAGAAAGCCGGTCCAAGGTCAGGAAACAGAGTCTGGATACACACAGGAACATGGTGACAAGGTAAGTGACACATTGCTCCCACAGAGGTTTCAGGGTAAACTTGCTAGCTTTATCCTAAACCAGGGAACTCACCCATATCTCTGGCAAGGCTCCTGCTAGAACTCAGGGTTTTCAGATCTAATTCTACGCCTATCATTAAAGATCCTTTCCCTGGCTCTCCTGTTAGTTCTTCTTTGCAGGATCCTGTTCCTAGCCCTCATAGGAGGAGGAGATGTGCCCTCATCTGCATCCTCAGACTCAGGTGCCTGCTGAGTTGAACTGCAAGGCTCCCCCTGCTTTTCTTCAGCATTTAACCCTTCACATTCAGGTTCTATGACAGGCAGGGTCCTGGCAGATAGTATATGAATTAAAGAGGCCCTGAAGAAAGAGAGAGACAAAGTCCTCAGTATGACTATCTCACTGTTGACTGGAAATGAGGCACCTATGCAGGGCTTTAAAATTCCTCATTCATGCATCTCACCATGAGAAATTACTGTATTTTTCACTCTATAAGGTGCACCTGACCATAAGACACACCTAGTTTTTAAAGGAGGAAAACAAGAAAAAAATGTTTGGCCTAAGGTTTCATGGCAGGGGAATCCCAGCTTCAGATGGGGAGAGGAGAGGCTCCATGGAAGGAAGCCTCTTTGCAAATGAAGTGAGGCTGCAGAAGGAGAGGGGCTGGAGGAAGCCTCTTTGCAAATGAAGTGAGGCTGCAGAAGGAGAAGGGCTGGAGGAAGCCTCTTTGACATTGGTGATGTGGGGGGAGGATCCCGGCTGCAGAGGAGGAGGGGTAAAGAGAAGCTCTGTGGAGGAGACCACTTTGGGAACATGGGAGAAGGGGGTAGCAGGAATGGTGGGGAGAGGCTCCACGGATGTAGTGGGGGACTATAGTATTCACTCTATAAAACACACAGACATTCCCCCTTACTTTTGAGGGGGGAACTGCATCTTATAGAGCAAAAAATATGATGGGTTTTCCTGTAGACCTAAGGAGCCAGGATTAGAGATGGGCAGAAACTTTTTAAAAATGGCAATTTGTTTTTGTTTGGTTCATTTTGTTTCCTTTTTTGACATTTTTTTAAAAAATATTCATTGTGTTGATTTGTTTTCATTTGTTATTTGTTTGTTTTTTTCTTCTTCTGAAGCACCAACTGTGTGGCCCCTGGGGCCGGGTCAGCACTTCTTTTACTTTTTTAATTTTTTTCTTTATTTTAGAGCACCGACCTGTTCACCTCTGGTCCCAGGTTGGCGCTCCTTTATTTTATTTATTTATTTATTTATTTATTTATTTATTTATTTATTTATTTATTTATGAGTTTTAAAAGTCCCCAGCAGCGGCTTTTTGAGGCACTGGGCCCAAGCCAGTGCCTCATTTTTCTCCCCCAGGCACTGACTGTGCAGCTCCTGGGGCCAGGTTGCTGCTGGTTTTATTATTTTTATTTTTATTTTTTTCATTTTAGAGAGCTGAACCAGCCACCCCTGGGGCTGAGTCAGTGCTTATTTTTTATTTTATTTTATTTTATTTTATTTTATTTTATTTTATTTTATTTTATTTATTACTGCCGACCACATGGCCCACGCAGGCTGGTCGGCTTTTTAAAAAACTTTTGCCAGTCCATGGGCCCATTCCGCGGTACCAGAGGACTGGAACAGGAAGAAGACCACTCCAGGACCACTCCAGGACCCAGGTGCGAGACACCCGCAAATGAAACGAAATGAAACAAAATGAAATGGAAATTTCTATTTTGTTTTATTTAGTTTCTCTTAGAGGGGGCAGTTCGTTATTTGTTTTGTTATGTAACAAAACAAATAATGAATAACAAAATGAACCAAAAGTTTGTTTTGTGCCCATCTCTAACCAGGATTCTTCCATCATTATGTCAAAGGATCAACGTTATCTGCAGCTGTAGCAGATGGATCTTTGACTAAGCATACAGTATGTTGCATGATTCAATATGTGCTGTAAATTGTTTCTAGATAGAATCTCTTTCCTGAAATCAAAAATGCATAATAATGAAAATGTCAAGAGCATAAAAGATGAAATGCAGAACCGGTGTTCCTTCAACACCCAAGAAAGTCATATGGTGCAGCTGACAACACTTATCCAGAGAAATGCAACCCTTGGAACCCTGCCCAAAAGCAGATTTCTGTAGTTACAAGTAATGTCAGCTAAATGGATTATCAGATTTAGCATCCCTCTAAATCTCTAAATCTCAGTCCCTAGAAGAGCTTTCTCCATATTGATTTTTTTTTTGGCTGTAACTCCTATAATCTCAGATCATTGGCCATGTGTTACTTGTATAAGATGGGTCTGGAAGGCCAAGCATATGCCTTGAGAACTCTATTTTACAGGAAACAGGCAAAGATGGCTTTAGATCACCATGGAGATGTTAGGCTGCCATAGAGAAAGGTGCTAGATTAAATGGACCCTTTAAACAATATTTTAGCATAGGGTGCTTGTATGTAATCCCAACATAACAACAGTGTCAGAGTATGTGCTATTTGATCAGCCAGCAGAAGCAATACTTATTTAATAAATAGTTAGCCAGAGACAGAGATTTTTTTAACCAAACAGCTATATTACAAACTGTACAAAAATATATCACAGCATCACAGAACTTATACAAAGTTCAACAAAGCATAGAGGGAAAAATCACATTAGTACATTTATACAAAATTCATAACAGCATGCATTACATTGACAAAATATATGACAGAGAAACAAAATGGGTGCCTTACTCATGAAAGGCCTAATGAACAATGATTTACAGAACATTTTTATACACATGTCTGTCCAATCATGAATGATATTACCTCATAGCTATTGCAACCCCTTGCATCAGCCAAAATTCATTATGTTAATTCTTAACATCTGTATTCCATTAGAAAAAACTATACATTGAGTCACTGTGACTTTGCAGTTTTACAGACTTGATCTTTAAATCAATTAAATACATATCAAATATATATAGAACATCCTGCCTAATACATGTATTTCATTAACTAATATCTGACAAATAGAAAGTAGGCACAACCAGGGCATGGATATTATTCAGCTAAAATATTATGTGCTTTTATAGGCATCTTGCAAGATTGCAAGAATGACAGATTATAAACCAAGATTTTTCTTGTCCATATGCCCTTTTCATGTATGAAGTTTGAATGGATTAGGGGGATAACAAGGGTTCAGAGTTCCCAAAAGCAGATTCCCTCAAGAGTAGAGATGGGCACGACATGCCAAAATGGTGTTCATTTCCGCTCTTTGGCCCCTGGGCCCCCGCTTCAGTTCTTTACCGTTTTTCGGGTCACTGGGGGCCACTTCATTTTTCAGTTTTTTGATTTCCGGGGAAGTGGGCCCACCCACTGGCATCTCCCCTCAGCGCTCAGATGTCTTCCCCCACCCACCAGTCAGGCCAGCGGCTGAGGCGAGAAAACGGAAGTCCGGGCAGAAGTGAGCGGTGGAGGCCTCTCGTGCAGAAGCGTTCCCAAGCCAATGCCACCCTCCGCCTTCCCCGCGCCTTAAAGGGACCTTCCCCACACCAGATGAAAGGGCTCCCGGGCAGAGGTGCGAAGGTGGGACTTGCCTGCCCTGCGCAGGTCATGACAGTGCCGGGTGCTGTCATGACACACACGGGGAAGATCCCTTTGGGACCCCCATTCAGTCCCCCTGCATGCAGAAGGAGATGTTCAGCCAGTATTTCTCACATTCCTACACCAAACTTCAAACACAGGACTTCCTCAAGATGGAGACATGATAACTGAAGTGGTGCAGGTTTTTGTAACAGTGTAATACAGATACACTCCATGTCCCCTTTCTGGGTGTAAACCTTGGACTATCATGGCATCCAACTCTTGTCCATTAATAGACCCACCTCTTCTTCTTTTTCTTCTATTTACCTAATACGCCTGTTTACTCTTGTGATTTCAGCTTGGCTTTTCAGATGACATTACTTGTCTACTTCATTGACAGTATGAAGATCATTTTCTGTTGTGATTCGACCTTGGTTCCTTCTGCTTGCAAATTTCTATAGGGCCTGCCAGTTTAACATACCCTGTGCTCAGCACTTGTATGATTGGAACGGTATAGGAACATGTTTCTTAAAGCTGTTGCAGCTGGTTTAGGCCAACAAATGTATTCTATTATCTCAAAGTACCTTTTCACCAGCTACAATTCTTTTAATTATGTGAGGCTTTATGTCCAGAGAATGATACATTTGGTGTGCTTTTAGAGAGCTACTCCTTTAAGTGGTAAAATATGTTTGTGATTTTCTTCATCTATGTTTCTTGCAGTTAGTGTGTGTGTGTACACTAGAAAACTAGAAAAGTAACACAGACTTAATTTATGGTTCAGATTTTGAAGCACATATTATGTGAACATCCCAGTTTGGCCCACTGTCATGTCTATGAACCTGTGTGGGTGCAAGTCTAATTCACCTCTGTATACTGGATTCAGGATGGGCTAAACTGTCCCATGGCATTAGATGGACACCAGTATGACATCATCTATAAGGGCTTTAAATACAGACAATGAAGAGGAAAGGGACAAAAAAAAATAACTGGGAAGCCTCTGGATGTAAAACTGGAGGTGAGGAAATTGAATTTCAAAGTAATATCCACTGGTGATATAGCCAACATTGAGTGAGGAGGGCTATAGAGAAGCTGAGGAGTTGAGTCACAGACTTCATAATATGATATTAGGGCTGTTAGGAAAATTGCAAAGGCTTAAGGCAAATATAAATGGACTGGCTTAAATTTACAGTTTAACCTTCTGGGCAGATGAGATAAGGTCATACTAAAATGAGACTTTTCAAACCTTTTTATGAGTAATAGTAATCCTGAGTTACAGCATGCACTGTACCAGTTTCAGATTTTGTGACGAAGGAAATACCGAATGCTAGGTGCAGTTAATTCTGAGCACTAGCAAAATGAAGAAATATGGTTCTTTTCTGAGTGTATATGCCTTCCAGCTGGCTGCTCAGCATGTCTGTGAAAGCTGTAAAAACATGGACCATAGTCTATGTAGTCATAGAAAGATAAAATGCATGCTTCCTATAGATAAGGAAGGGCACAGAATTGAGCATTCCGGAGTACATTGTAAGAGAGTGTGTGTGTTGTGTTGTTACAGTCATGACTACCTCTTCATGACTCCATGTCCATGGAGTTTTCTTGGCAGGAATACTGGAGTGGTTTTCCAGTTCGTCCTCCAGGTCCTTACAGCCACTGGCATTTTCTGGTGGTCTCCCATCCAAGTGCTAACCAGGGATGACCCTGCTTAGCTTCCGAAATCGGGCGAGACCAGATGAGTTGTTATTTACATTTTTTATTTTGTTATCATTTTTCATTCACTTATTTCTTAGCTAAGATTCATGAAAATTCTAAAATATGAAGAAATATTATTTATCTATTCTGGTATTGATTTACCTTTCTAGACTAGTCTATATCTCAGGTATTGCTTTTCCAGTTATGAAAAATGTACTCCTCAAATGTGTGCAAAACAAATTAAGGTATGAGGGAAAACTGAAAATAAGAAGTCAGAGAGGAAAGTAGTGGGATAAGAGAGTTTTGGTGGCTGCTCTCAGGCTTTGGATTTCCCTGTCTCATAAGGCTAGGCTGTCTCCATATTTACAGTCCTTCCACCAGCAATGGAAAACCTTCCTTTTAAAATTGGCCTTTGACCACTAAATTCCCTTGAAGGACTGTATTTTCAGTAGTAAACCCAGCTAGATTAATATAATGCTACCTCCCGAAAGTGTCAGGAAACATCAGCAGGTTCAAAACGGGGCAGCCAGATTGCTAACTGAGGCTGGTGAGAAGGGTCACATAAGCACCCCATTACAACAGCGCTTCTGGCTGTTGATCCCTCTTGTAACACAATTGAAAGGGTGGATTGCAATGTATAGAGCCCTAAACAGTGTTGGCCCAAGGACTGCCTCTCCCATTATGGGCCTGCTTGGGTGTTAAGATTATCAAAATAGGCCTTTCTCTCGATACCACCACCCCCATATATGTGCTTGGTGGGGACATTTTGCTGCTCCAAGACTTTGGCATTCTCTCCCACAAGTGGCCAGGCTGGCCCTACCTTTGCTGTCCTTCTGCAAGGAGATGAAGACCTTTCTCTTAGTGACTGATTGCCCAAGTGGGAGTTTTAAATGGATTGTTGCACTTCACTGCTTTGAGAGTATATTTTGGTGTTGCTTTTCTTTAACCCCCACCCCCACCAATTTTTAGTGTAGTATGTTTTGATCCTTTCAGTATTACATACTTATTGTTGTTAGCCTTACATACTGTCTTTTAATGTTGTAAACCACCTTGGGTCTTTTTTTTTTAGAAATGGGTAAGGACCAAAAAATGAACCAGGAAATTAATGGAAAATTGCTGATTTGTTTCTTGGAGTCAGTTCAGGTTTGTCCAAACTAGAGAACCCAAAGTTTCCCAAATCAGCAAACGTTTTGTGATTTAATGGACTCTGGTTTGTTTTCCCTGCCCACCTCCCACTGCCTCCCTAACTTTTCCTGCCATGTCCTCTATCACCATCTTGAGGGGCAGCCTGCCTTGCTCCCATAAGCCAGCTGCCTCTTCATATGCACCCATGTCTCAGCTCTGCAGAGGCAGCTGGTGGGGAACCAGCAGGGCTGCCTCTTGGGGAAAAACAAAAAACAAAAATGATAGCCCAGTGGCTATCTTTTTTTTTTAAAAAAAACTGATTTGTGGTTTCTTCAGGAAAAAATACAAAATTTGTGGTTTTTTGCACTTTGCTGAATTATGAACTCAGATGAACTGCCATTTTGCTAGTTTGTGGCAAACTAGTTCTTTTTCAAAATAGAAAGGCAGGATAATTTAAAAATAAAATAAAATAAAAGTACATAAGCTATAATGAGGTGCAACATATTTTAATTAGGTATATTATGTTTGTTTTAACTTGCTTTAAATATTGACATTTTAAAACTTTTTCTTTATATCATATTCTAATATTAATGTCATGTTTACTATGATTTCATACATACTTAGTCAAACATAAATGTTGTATGCTGCCTTGGAGAAAGATGGGATATAAACAAACAAACAAACAAGTAAATAAATAAATAAATAAATAAATTTATGTCTAATCATTAGGCTTAATCACCTTTTCCAATTTGGTTTATTCGCAATTAAGGGAACATCATTTGATACCCTCTAGGATTCAGGTACCCATCTCAAGGTTAACACAGTATTTCATTCTTCCAAGGGCAGTATAATGAGTACCCAACTCATGGGAGAGGGGAGGATAATGTGTAGTCCACATGATTGAATTGTAACATACACACACTCCAAAAAAGGGTGCTTTCAGCACTATGGCATGGCATATGAGCAGCATAATTTGCATTATGGAGTTGCTTCCATCCAACTTGTGCCCATGTAATGCATCTGCCTTATTGAATCTCGGGGAGGGGGGGAGAGAGACATCCCCATGAATGGGAGTAAAAATGATTATTAGTTAATTGTGGATTAAGCAGCAGTACCAGAATTATTTCTGGTGGAATGATTTTCACACCCACCCACACAGCCCACAGAACACACACACACAAAATAGAGGCAAGAGACAGCTATTAGGAATATTGTCAGATTGAATACACTGTCACAATCTGGAGTAAAGGTTATTGTAGATGCTTATACAACAGTTCTGTTGTCCAATATGCCACAATTAATCTAAACTCAAAAATACAAACACTGACCAAACTCCTATGTGCAACTTTTGATGACAGAGTTCTGTTGGTGTAGACATTGTTTTGGGTTAACTCATGTAAATATCAATGATGGCTTTGTAACATTATCAATATACCCCCAAATGCTACAATATCTGCATTATACTCCCAGGTATAGTTATCAGGATTTTTGCCATTGTGTTTTGCCATTGGTCCCAAATTGGTGCATTCATACAGTTTTATCCAGATTTTCTTCCATCTTCCATATTAATTTGCAAGTGACAATTGATCATAAGTTTCAAGTGCCCAATGTAATACTAGAATTTTTCTAGCTTTCAGAAGAAAATAAATTAGCACTGGGTTGAAGTGTTCAGTTCAGACTTTCAATTATTCTTAGAGACAAACCCCCTCCCCCGCAAAATAAAAACCGACACCCTATTCTGCTTCTATTTCCTCAGGGAACGTCAACCCTCTGGAGAAGATTTCCAGCATGAATGAAAGCTGCAGTGTAAATAATAATGGTATCATGAGCATTACATTGACTCTACACTGTACTGTCTTGTGATTTGGGAAGAGATGCTGAGAACCTGCTCCCAAGAATCATGCACTAGAGAATAAAAGATGCACAGACTTTTTAGACAGCTTATGTTTCACCGCCCTTCCAGAAACTAGGGCTTTGTTGGAATCATGTAGTTTAGAAAGAATGTGGCATTTTCCCTTTTTGTCTGTTGAGTTCATAGAGAAGTAAAATGAATGCTTTATAATACATTTTATCAGGAATATTTACCCATATTTACCCAAATTTGCATTTATTAAATCCCTTTACAATTAATTATGATGAGATCCCTTTTATGCAATATAACTAAATGGTTGAAATAGTAGAGACACTTATTTCAGACTGGAATATTGGGGGTCAACATGTACGTGGGGGCATTTTATCGATGGAAAAATACAGGTGCTTGTTTTTATTTATATTGCCATCTATAGGCACATAATTACATAATTTTCAGCAAAGACAAGATATCATGTCTATGTGCATCTTTGTTATTGGGTTATTCATTGGGGTAGGGATGTATTTTGACACTGTTATTTGGAAAACAAGATGGCTGACACAAGGAAAAATGGCTGCACACTGAGTGAAGAATGTAAATGCCATGTAAGTTTCATAATGGGTGAAATATAATCACATGATTCCTTTCTAACAAGATTTGATTCTGGACTTGTATTTTTGAACAATGGCAAGAGGTCTCCTATGGCAAACAATTTTTAAAAGGACTTGTTATGTAGTATGAGATGCTGGCTTGGTTTTAAGGTTGCTTTGGAGAAAAAAAAGACAAGAAAATTCATACTGAATATTTCCAAGACAATGATCCGTTCTACATTAGATTTCTTGATTGTGAACAGTACTAATTAATTTGAATTTTACAAACCCCAAATACCTGCATTAAATGAAGGTTAGAACTGCCACAATAACAAACTAGTTACACGAAGAACTGCCTCCACATACACACACAAATGAACATTTGGCAATTTCTCCTCCTCATGGTTAAATTCAGTGGAATTATGGCCTCAGTCTTGCACAAAGCTCTAAAATCATACCATTAAGTGATTTCCAGTGGTAAAGAGAGTTATGTTTTCTCATTCTACATACAAATGATCATCAGTATAAGAATGCTAAATGCAATTTACCTCAGAATTAATACATTCCAAAGACTTTAATAACACACCATTTAAGAAGTAATCCTTTGAAATTAGAGTATTCAAACAGCTTTGTTAGCCATCATACCAGTAAACTATTTAATACCTATATTAAACTAGTTAAAATTGTTAATAACTATTAAATAATTTTAACCAGCTTAAGATAGTTATTAAGCAATTTACTGGCACGTTAGATGACAGAACAGTTGGAATATACCAATTTTAAAGGATTACAGTACTCCCCCCACTTGACACCTCTCCCCCCAATGTGGAATTAATTTGATTCTCCAAAAAGATTCAATTTGTCACAGCATGACTTAAAGGTGTTATTTTCTAGTTTGCAGACATTGGCTGAAAGGGGGAACACTCTCCCCTTTCCATTTGCAGTGCAGATCTGTGGTTCCATTGATTTTGTAAACAGTCAGTGAGTGAACCTCTACTGACTCTTTGGTGAAGAGAGTGAGAAGATTAAATGAAATCAGAAGTAAAAATGGTGTCATGGATGTCAGGCCTACAGTACAGCTAGGTGCTGCAATTAGAATACAGATGGGAAAGTATTAGGAGATGGGGGGCTTTCACTCTTTTTGTTTTGTCTCATTTTAAAAGTTGTGAACTTATTTTCGTTTGAGTCAGGAATTGGACAATGCTATAGTATTTCTTCCACTTTTGATATTTTTGAAAAATGCTTGCAAAATAAAACATTAAAACCATTTTGGGGCTTGTACGAGGACAGTCTTATAATCTGAGAAGGACTTTGAAAGGAAAAGTTGTGGCATATTAAAAATCATGAGTTCACAGATGCAATTCTTCACTTGGTGTTTTATTTCATTCTTGCATGGCAAGCGAGGCCATGTGAGAATTTTTCTTTTCAACACAAGAGTATGAGAATTCTTCTTCTTTTTTTCTCATGTCGTTTTTTTCCTCATGTCGTTGTGGGGTCAATCCGAGTTCACCCCGACCACGCCCCCTGAACTGCACTCCAAGCGGGGTGAGAGATTCCCGTCCTGGAGCTCGGGAATCTTTTCAATCCACTTCTCGATCCGTGTTGAAAACCGATTTCAACATGGAGGCAAGTTCACCTCGTCTCGAGGAAGGACGCGAAGTAACCACCATAGTCAAGGTTTTATATTTTTCTGTATTTTCTTATTTAGTTCATATGGACTAAGTAATCTGGAAATTTTACCCTAAGATGTGAATCATCAAAATGCTATCCTCAGCAGCTCTGCCAACTCTGCCCCAACAACCCACTCCTTAATGGCTGCACGGCTCCAAACCTCTGTTTTTACTGTATTAAAACAACAACAACTCTGAAGTGGAGAAAGAAAAATATTGTATGTATTTTCTTGCTGTTAACTGTTTGGCTGTTTCCTTCATGAGATCTGAGAGTCTGAAAAATGCAATACACACAATAGTATTTACCTTCTCTGTTTGGGACATGGGCCATATGCTATTATCTCCTATGACTGGTATTTATTTTTACAGAGAATACCTCATTTTCCTTGTTTTCAAGACTGATTTATATTATTTTCTCCTAAACAAGAATGTCACTTTACCACTGCCCATTTTCTTACTGTGCAGTTCCACAGCAAGGCAAGTGTACTTTATCAAAACTAGATCTTTCTATAATAATAAAATTGCTTCCATTCACTGACAAAATGATGAAAGCAATACGCTTTGATCAAATAGCTTTTGTTCTTCACACGAGATTAAGCATGCCTAGGTTAAGGGCGAAGATAAATTGAAGCCCAAGCAATGATCTAATTTTGGTATTATTTCAGCTCCCCATTTATTTTTAAAATAAGTCAGTCTTTGCAAATGGCGGTGAAATGACATAGTTGGTCACTTATCAAAAGAAAACTTACCAAAGAGGGGTGGAATCAAAAAATGCAAATAGGATCACTATTCAATCTCATTCCCATATTCCCCTTTCATTTGAAGACAGCCCCCAACCCAGGCTGAGCTTGGTACCAGCTGATGCTGCCTTTGCTCTCCATGCTTCCTAGAACAGAATTATGTCTTCTAGGAAAAGCCTGTGCTGCCTGATACACCAACCAGCCCTTCCAATGGAATAAATAAATGTGAAGCCCCCTCAAATGATATGCATCAGCAGTGACTAAACACAACACTGAAAACTGTGGGACTTCCTACATCCCAACCATTTAATGCCATCTTTGTTTTGTACTGTTACTTTGCCTCCAATTTATAGTGACCCTATGAGTGAGCAATCTCAAAATTATTTTGTCTTCAACAGTCCTACACAATTCTCATGAACTCAACCCTTCCTCTTTGCTTGTTGCCCTCAAACTTTCCAAGAATTACTGTTTTTTACAGTGAATCTTGCCTTCTCAAGAGTTGCCTGAGTCACAGTTGTCTTTCTTGGCTTCAGTCTCCATTTGGATTGATGACTGTACTAAAGTACATGTACTACTACCCCCATGACACTACTTGTGTGTGTGTTGTGTCGTTACAGTCATGACCAACTCTTCATGACTCCATGTCCATGGAGATTTCTTGGCAGGAATACTGATGTACTGTGAACACATGGATGGAGAAACAGTCTGTATTTGTTTAGACAGACATTAAAAGGTGATTGTAATGAGTGTAATCTAAAACAGAATTGCAGTTTCCACAGATATTTCATTCACAATAGATGTCATTAAGAGTAGGTAATAGAGATGGGCATGACTCAGCAAAATTTTTGTTTTTGCTTTTGTTTTTTCATTTCGTTTCGCAACAAAAACAAAAATGAAAATTTTTCAAAAACCAAAATGGAAACAGAAATGAAACGACCAATTTTGCCGTGTTTTTTGTTTTCGTTGTAGCAAATCCATTGAACTGAAAAGAATGCTAATGAAACAGCAATTTTTTGTTTTCGTTTTCATTTTTTCATTTCATTACAAACCGAAAACGAAATGAAATTTTTTTCAAAAAGAAAACAAAAAATGAAAACGAACCAAAATGGATCCCCAAATGACCAAACGAAAAACGAAACACAATTTTTTTGAGTCGTGCCCATCTCTAGTATGTAATAATTTTTCCTAAAGTTTATTCATAGCTTTATTTATTTATTTATTTATTTATTTATTTATTTATTTATTTATTTATTTATTTATTTATTTATTAAATTTGTATGCCATTACAAATGAAGTGCTACTCTGTTTACAACGATAAACAAAACCATAAACATAAAAGCAAACTATTTAAAATCAAAACAAAACAACCCACCAGGAAAACCAGATTGTGCTATGTAGAACAACAAAAAGCAGCCAACTAGGATTGGTGTGGAAGGCCTCCCTTAAATGTCATCTTTCTTTGCCTCGTGAATGTTAGTATGCTTCTAATCATTTGAACATGCATATAAGGGCTTCATAAAGCATTCAATTCTGTTCACTTAAAAATAATGGGAATGTAGGTGTGGGGAGATGGAGGTGGGTCTTATCTGTGTGCATCTGTCTCAATAATCATTAAGACCCACTTTCTGAGGCATTACATTTACATAGAGCTTTTGATGGATCAACATGCATCACAGTCTGGTTTATATGTTTGAAACTGCCATTGCAGATAAATCACCACAATTACAGTGATTCTGTCACACAGTGCTGTCCCCAACCATAGCTGCCAAATAATCATTTACTGGGGACAAATGATGTTCAATCAAAAGAAGTGGATGCATGTATGAATGAAGGATTCTCTGTAAGACATGCTTTCAAAGATGGATCTCATTTCACAGAATCTTAAATTCCTTTAATCCACACAGGTAAAAGACAGGTTAAGGAGTGTTAACTCTGGCACCTTGTTCTGTGCCAAGAAAATAATAATTAATTCCATGTTAAAGAAGAGGGAAGCAGGTTATTGGGTTCAATATTTAGAGCAGTGAAAAATTCTTATATACTCTTTTAGGACCAAACAGAGAAGGCAAAGACAGCAAACTGTATTAGGTATACCAGGAATTTATTCAGTCAATGAGACCATGGCTATGGCCTATGGCCAAGATGTCATTCATATGGTCTTCCAACCAAAACTCTTTTATTGTACATGTCAAACTGACCCAGTGAGATGGGAAATTTATTGAAATTTCTTATGCAGAACCCCATTGTGAGGCTGAACTAGTAATTTTATATTGAATCATCTTTTCAGCAGCAATATACCACATGGTTCAAGATCTGTTATTAAGGTGCTTGTCGTCATAACTCTGTGCATAATCTGAAAGCTTCAATGATCTCATGAATGATAGAAGAACAATGATAGTGTGTCCTATTAGGAGGTTTCCTACAAGCAATATTCTTGAACTCTGTGGCTTTGCATATTATCTGCCTTGGTAGCCATATGCCTCACATATACAATGACAGTTAAATACGACATTCTCCTTTTGCTCGTTTCACATGGAATGCATTAGAACACTAATCTATGTAAAATCTAAGCCACATTCACTAAGACCTTTTTCCTTCTATTACTATCAGGGTTAAAGTGCTTGTCAGCATACTGGGTGTCAGTGTGAATCCTCCTGGAAGCTAGAGAAAGACTATAAAGCACATGAAAAGCATGCCCCACACGTTGCCCTGGGAGAGGAAAAAAACTTTAGTTTAAACTAGATGTACAGTTTTATTTGAAGTTTCTTAACGAAATAATATCTGATAATTGTTTCATGCTTCTTGCTCCATCAGATATTAGAGAGGAAAAGACGTTTTGTATGAGACAAAAGAGGTTTGCATGTATATTTAATGGTTTTGTAAAATGGAGTCCAGTATGTAATACTCAGTCATTGTAAACCCAGGTGTACAGAATAGATATAATGAGTGAAGCTGATGCAAGATAGATGCAATAGCATCATGTAACCATTTTCCTGATTGGTATAAGTATAAAAGGACTAAAAAAATTAGTAGCCTTTGGACCTTTGGTGAAAAGGTACCCATATTGTCATGCTCTGTATTCTCCTATGTTGACATGCTGTCTCTGTGAGGTGAAATTTTGCTGAAACTCTGTTATATTTGCACATATGTAATATAGCTGCTTTTAAGACACTCTGCCTGTTTGAAGGGGATTTTCTCACCCTGAGTTTAGCTTCCGATGCTACAACAAATTGCCAAAACTCTGTCATCCTCTTCCCCACATGCACATTCCCAAGATCTTTTCCATTAAAAAAAAACCTAACTGAGCAAAAGCACCACAATTATCATCAGTGTGCAAAAGCAGCACAAATCAGGACTTTGACTGTGTGATAAGAATCAGTACCATTTTGTCACAATAGGAGATTAGTACATTCCCCGTGGATAATCTTACACATCCATCTTGATAGAAAGTCTGATATACTGAGGAAAACATTAGGCATATTTTAGAGCAGGCAGCCTGTTCCATGTTGCTTAGTCATTTAGAGTAACTGAGCAGACAGATATTTAGTTACTCATCAGATGTGGCCAAGAGGACACATTACTAAGACCCAGTCAGATCCAGAATCTATCTAGTTGACCGCAGAACAGCCAACTAGATGCCTTTGGGAAATCCAAAAGAAAGACATGAAGAATAACCCACTACCACTGCTACTTTACTCAGCAATTGGTTACTTAGTGATATATGGCCTCTGAATCCAAAGATGCCATAAGCCATCCTAGCTAATAGTGACTAGGGATATGAAGAAATGGCTAAATTGTTCTTCCTTTATGAGACAGGCTGCATTGATATGTGTCTTCTGTAAGACCAGTGAGACAGTGAGCCATAGAGAGAATGGCAGTGATAGAGCTATCCTCCATGAAGCTGCCTAATGCCCAATAAAATCCATTTCAAGTATCACCACAGCCTGCAACAACAGGTTAAAAGTTAATTTGACACTGTGTGAAATATTTCCTTTCCTTAGCCCCAAATCTCTTCCCAATCAATTTTGTTGAATGTTCCCAAAATGAACTATTAAAAGAGTAAAGCTTCGCTTAAGTTTCTACAGATTAGAATGTTGTCTTCTTATCATAAGTAAAAAAAAAAAAATCAAAAAGTTGAAATATGAGAGAAAGGTCACAAATATATATATTTGTGTTTAGTAGTTTTTATCATTGGCTAAGGAAACCTAATCAGTAGTTTCGACAGATTGCTATAGAGAATTTCTGTAGCTTGTTTATTGTAAATTCTATCACAAACTGAATTTGTTTCCTGATTTGAAATAATTACGTATGTGCTCATGATAGGAGAAATCTGCTGTCATACTCTTATAAATGGTTGCATTGCTTTGAAATAGCCTTAGTGGTGGAGGTGTGAAGTATTTTTGATTTGTCTGGGTACTGTTGAAATCACTGCCTGATAAGTAGCAGACAGACTGTGCCTGAGCCCCCCAGCTGTGTTGAGAGAGGGGTTTTCAATACACACATGAATGGCTTCCCTGACTCCTCTCTCAAACTACCTGTCTTCTCTGTCTAATATGTGTGCATCTTCATCTTTGAATGAATGCCCTTCGTCCTTCAAGTGGAGTTATACTGCTGATTCTGTTCATGGCCTGTTGCCCCTCCTATGTTGGGCCATCCTCCCTGTTAATGGCTGTTTAGTTTCTCCAATGTAGAGGTCTGCACACTTCTCACTCCATTGGGCCGTGTATACTATATTGCTCCTTTTGTGTTTTGGAGTCGGGTCCTTTTGGTGGACGAGTCTATGCCTTAGTGTGTCTGTGGTTTTAAATAAACAGGGATGTGATGTTTGCAAAAAAAACAAAAACATTTTAAGCTTCTCAGACATTCCAGACATGTAGGGAATGACCAGGTTCTTCCATCAGCTCTGGGTCTCAGGATGATCCATTGTTCTTCTGGGTCAGTACACTGCTTTGTTGAAGGCCCACTTTGGATATCCACAGGCCTTAAGTGCTGTCTTCAGGTGCCTGTCTTCCTTCGTCTTGGCTTCTGTGGAGGTGGGGATGCTCTCTGCTCTGTGGTTTAGGGTCCTGATAACTCCTAATACTTTATGGGTTTCAGCACCTTAGGCTGAAATCCATAAAGTTCACTAACAGCCTATTGAGACTATTGCCCACCTAACGAGGCTATTTAGGCCATTGTTCATCTTCTGAGCTATTTCAAACTAGGATGATATGAGGTCAAATTGAACTATAAAATGGAGGACTCGCAACTAGCTTTCCTCTGACTGAAGAAGCTAATTGAATGAGGAGCAAAATATTTCAAACTCTCAAGAAAAGTAGTCCAGTTGTCATTTCAATCTCTCAAGAAAAGTAGTCCAGTTGTCATCCAGATAAACTCACCTGGATGATGGAGAATCTTCACATTAAAATTTCCTCTAATAGACACATTTTTACAAGCAATTTTCCAATTATATGCTTTTCGTACATAGCTTTCCTTAATGTACACATTTTCCTATCAACTTTATGATCAGATGACTGCATCACAAAATTTGGAGAAGTATGAAAACTGAAGGATAATGTTCAAATTGGCATGATTTTTGTTAAGATGCAAAGTGAACAATTTTTCCTAGATGACTTACTCAGACAAAGAGAAATCTCCTCCATGTCTCCTCAGCCACAGAAATAAGGAGATACTGCAGGATTATCTATTGACCATCACTTACATCCTATGGGCTATTTCACTGGTTTCCCAGTTAAAACAAATTGTGAAGTCTCAGTGTACCATGCTCAATATACCCTTGTTTTCTTGGGAAATTTATCTTCTACTGGGCAGGAAACCGAAAGAACAGATGAAGTTTCTAATTTTAAAGAAATGGCTTGTAGTCATTATTGCCTTAAAAAACCTCAAATGGTGCAGGAAAGCATAGTATCATAAGATAACTGATTAATTGCTTCAGATTACTTTCTGGCTTCCCTTTGTAATACTTAACTTGGTGACACAAGCCATTACCTTTTTAATGTCTACTTAGCAAGAAAATAACACTTAAAGGATCTGTGAATGTGTAATGAATCATCTGTATCCAAATCACTTGTCCATTAAGCCAGTGATTTAGGACCCAATGTTGTAATAATGGTCGACCTGGTACTTTACTAGATGTCCATAAGGTCAAAATCTTAAGGCATTTATGTTTGCTCTCTATGATAGTAGAATGTCTTGTTTTGTTGGTTAACACTATACCAGTTCTGGCCAGCAACTGGATATTATGTAGTCCACTGTGACATGACCAATAACAACATTTTTCTTGTAATCTGGATATGTACATTTTCTTTTTAGCCATTCTTCAATAACAACTAGTCTAAATTTCATTGCTTTCAGTGAGTATTCTGAATGTGACCATGTCTGTTACTGACCCATAATTAAAGACAAGATGAGACTGTGTGGGTTCGACATTGTAATGTAAGGCTCCTGAATAGGTATTTGCCTAGAAGACTGAGTTGAAGACATTTTGCAGGATTACATCAATGTGCAAATTTATACCAGAGTACATACAAGATGAATAATGTCAAAACATTGTAAGAAATGAAATCTACAACTTTGTCTTTGTAAAAATAACTGCATTTGATGCCAGAAGGTGTGTTCCGTAACCAGATTCTTCAAGACTACGTTATTTATCCATTCCATAAGCTTCCATAGTCAGGAATAACATTTCTTTTTTTAATTATTATTTGGTGATTATATAAATGAGGCAGTTGGGCAAGAGTTTAGCAGCATGAGTAGATTGAGATGGAAATATATTCCACTGTGCTTCAGAACTCTACAGGCAAATGCAGCCACCTTGAATTGCTTGCAGAGGTTCATCAGTTATCACGTGAATTCTCCATTAGAATTGTCATATTATTCAAAAATCAGGCCAAATTAGTCAGAGTCTGGTGATCGGGTTCTGAAAAAGAAAGAAGTCTGGGAATTGTGTTCAAGGACAGTTCCAAGTATAGTGTGTGAATCACCATTGCAAATTATTCCTATCCAGCAATGACTAGGGTTACAGAACCAATCAAAGCTGGTGAAAGGCACTCTAATTCAAAATCCAATTTTTAGTTCAAATTATAATAGATTCATTAAACAAATGGGACTTGATAAGGTAATACTTTACATGTGCTGAAAGTTTGAAGGCACTAATCATGAGACCTCTAATGACAAAACAGCTCTGAGAATCCCCCAAACTGCTTATTGGCTATTGCAAACCTTTTCCAGTGCATGATGGCAAAGCTCAGAGCCAATTCTTGTTATTCAAATATTTAAGGTACCACTCACATGTGTTTGTGTGTAGTAGGTAGGTAGGTAGGTAGGTAGGTAGGTAGGTAGGTAGGTAGGTAGGTAGGTAGGTAGGTAGGTAGGTAGGTAGGTAGGTAGGTAGGTAGGTAGGTAGGTTTCCATCACATCGGGACTGTATTTCAGTTTGTTTTGTGACATGTAGTATACGTGTAGATAACAGCAACTGTGTAATGAACTATGCAAGTACCTATAAAACAATGCAAAAATAACTAGAAGCCAGTATGGATTTATCAAGAACAAATCCTGCCAGACTAACCTGATCTCATTTTTTCATCAGGTAACCTCCCTGGTAGACATGCTGTAGATGTAATATATCTTGACTTCAGGCAATGCTGTAGATGTAATATATCTTGACTTCAGCACAGTTTTTGATAAAGTTTCCCATTATACTTTGATTAGCAAGCAAACTAGGTGTGGGGTGGATATATCAAGAATAAGCTGGATGCACAACTGGCTACAGAATCATACTCAGAGAGTGATGATGGCTCCTTCTCTAAGTGGGAGGTGGTAACAAGTGGAGTACCCCAAGGCTCAGTCCTGGGTCTGGTGGTCTTCAAATTTTTTATTAATGACTTGAACAAGGGAGTTCTGTGAGTGCTTGTCAAATTCATGGAGGACAAAAATGGGTGGAATAGCTAATATCCTGGAAGACAGAAACCAAATTCAAAATGATCTTGAAAGGCTGGAGCACTGGGTTGAAACGTGGCTCATCAATATTACAAGCAAGAAGGATCTTGGAATTCTGGTAGATCATAAGCTGGATATTAGCTTAGTGTGATGTGGCCACAAAAAAGGCAAATGCTATTTTAGGCTACATTAAGAAGTAATATAATTTCCAAATCTTTTGAGGTGCTTGTCCCCCTCTATTCAGCACAGGCTAGGGCTCATTTTGAGTACGGTGTCCAGTTCTGGACACTGCATTTTAAGAAAGATGCTGACTAATTGAAACAGGCTCAGAGGAGGGTGACAAGGATGATCAGGGGGCTGGAAACCAAGCCCTATGAAGAAGGGCTGAATGAACTATCCACATTTAACCTCAAGAAAAGAAGAGTGATGGGTGATATGGTAGCACTTTTCAAATATTTGTAGGGCTGCCATATAGAGGAGGGGAAGGATTTGTTCTCAATTATCCCAGAGTGTTGGATGTGTAACAATGGGCTCATTTTATGAGAACCCAGCTTTAGGTTGAATATAAGGAAACACTAAGGTTGAGAGCAATATGGCAATTGAACTGATTACCTCAAGAGGTGGTGAGTGCTCACACACCTGAGGCATTCAAGAGAAATTTGGACAACCACCTGGCAGATATTTGACTTGACGGTCATATAGGCCCTTTCCAGCTTCACTTTTCTATGATTCTGTGCAACCATTTAACCAACAGTATCATCAGAACATGAGGAAGCTAACATTATAACAAGAATGGAGCATGAAAGCAAGAAAAGTGAAAAGCCATTGCATCCAAAAAATAAAAAGCAAAGCAGAAGGGCAGGGAGAGAGCATACCTGGGCTGTCTTACCAAGATGGCTTTCTTAGCTCTGAATCTATTCATTCCACTGCAATTCTACATAAACACATTGTGGAGCACAAGTTTTTATTTCTCTAATGTGAAACAATAACCTTCCTAATGCACAGAACACCCCCACAAAGGTTGTTCTGATTTGGCTTTTCTGCTGTTCTGATAATGGATGCAATAGTTCATGTATTCCAGTGACACTCTCTGTATGCTTATGTATAATGGAAATATTGTTATGACCTTAATGCATATGCTTCAACCCAGCATGTCAAACTAGCATCTCATTTTGTCACTGTGTTGCACTGCGTCAACAAGGGAAATACAATTACCCATTTTAGAGTTCTAGAAAGTTGCTTTTCTCAGAGTCAGGGTTCTTCCAAATCATGCTGATTCTCAGGTGAGTGCTCCCTCTATTTTTATTTAATAAAAGGCAAAATATACAGGCACTATAAATTAGAAAATATGCAAGGATGTATTTGTTATTTTCAGAAGCCCAAGCTAATTGAATTCAGCTCCAGGGAACAGAAAGCCAGACATAAAAAAAGGAATAAAGTTGTGTGGAGTACCTTGCCACAAACAATCTACAGCTTAACTATGACAAATCCAAGATTCTGGTCTTTTCCAGATCATGGAAGAAAATGTTGTGGAAAATAAATGGACACTGCTTAGAACAAGTTAAACAATTCAAATACTTAGGAGTCCTTTTTCATTTCAAACACTCCTGGATGCCACAACGGAGAGCAGCTGTTAACTTAGCAAAAATTACAGCACAGTCCACCTTATGTTTCCATTACACCAAAGGTAACCAATTTGTACCTGCAGCCCTACAGGTATGGAAAACAAAGATAATCCCACAGCTTTATTTCCCTGGCAGGCAGCTACAGACTCTTCAGTGGAACAAATTCAATCCCAGTTTTTTCGGAAAATCCTGGGACTCCCCAGATGTGTTCCCTATGCTGCTTTATGCCTAGAGACTGGTTCTTCATTGTTGGAAACCACGTCGTGGCTGCAAATAACCAAATTTTGGCTACAAATCTACTATAGTACAGATACCCATACTCTCTTATATTACCTTTTAAAAGATAGGGCTCCACCATTTGGATCATCAACTTGGATTAAAAAATTGCAGACATGGGGGTTACATGTTGAACAAATTGGTTCACTAGGTGAGAAGCAAGCTTTTGGGGTCATAAAAAGACGGGTGCTAGACATAGAACAGCAGACACTGCGGAGCTTAGCCCATAGCGTATGTTCACCACTACACTGGCATATTACGCTTACACCTAGCCAGCAGGCCCCATATCTAGCATTGCTTAAATCTCCACAGAACCGTAGAGCCTTTACTTTAGCCAGATGCAATGTCATGCCATCTGCCACTTTGTACGGTAGGTTTCAAGGTTTACCTTTGGATAAGAGATGCTGTACTTGTGGTCTGGGCAGTGTGGAAACTCTTGTCCACATGTTTTTTTACTGCCCCTTACATAATGAGCCACATGAGAAATTTTTGGAACAAGTCCTAAGGAATCTAAAAGAGGGGTCTGACCAGGATAAAATCCAATATCTGCTGGAGTCCAAATCTGATTCTATAACTGAAAAAGTAGCTATGTTTTTGTCGGTGATAGTCACAGCACGTGCTTAGGATACTCATTAGTATTCATTTTAAAGAAGGTATTATTATTTTATCTTTGTATCAAACTCATGTTTCAGTTCTTGCTGTAGCCCTGAATATTCTAAAAGGAATGTAACCTTTGACTAGAAGGGATATTCACTATGCCACGCTACATATCTGTGTTTCGTTGTATGCCAATAAAGGTTGCTGAAGCTAGAATAAAGTTTGGAAATCTCATTCTCTCTAACTATTGACTTGGCTAGTGCTTCAGAGGGAATTAAAGGTCTTAAATTACAAGAAGACCTACATCCACACATAACTATTGCTTTAAATTCCTGTGAGGTAAGATGAAGTATTCTGGTGTCTTTGACCACAGGGACATATAATGTTCAGTTTTGTTTTATTTAGTGAAAGATCAGTTAGAAAAACAGGTTGCTGTGGTCCCCTAATTTGTCAAAGGTCCATTCAAGCTATGTTCTTGGAAGTGCTCATTTATATATTGTAATTAACCACCTAACCACATGACAGTGGACAGACAGGAGAGACAGCATCGAGTTGTGCTGTATGGTTTCAACTAGCCAAGCACACTCTGGTGTTTTAAAATGTGTGTTTGTGTCTGTTTTAAAGCCTGTATCTTGTAGTTAGGACAAAGTGACACAATTCACAAAGCATTACAAACTCTCTATGTAACAAAAACTACACCTCTTGTTAACTAGGGATATGTATGGTTTGTTTTGGTTTCTTCTTCTTCTGCTCCTTCTTTTTTGCCATTTATTATTTATATTTTGTCATTTATTATTTATTCTTTTTTACTCTCATTTTGATTTTGATTTTTGTTTCAATGTTTATGTTTATTATATTGTTCTTAGTCATAATATTGTGCATATTTTTGTTGTTTAGAAGGTTTTATATTTTGTATTCTTATTTTGCTATTCACTGCCCAGAGTGGCCCTTAGGATAGTTGAGTGGTATAAAAATGAATGAATGAATGAATGAATGAATGAATGAATGAATGAATGTGGTTTCCTGATTCAATCAGGAGGCCAGCTGATGACTTTATAAACTATCCCAATTCAGTCCAGAGCAATAGGCCCTCCGTTTGATTCAATTTTATATAGCTTCAGATTAGCACTGGGAAACCAAAATAACCTCACAGTATATAATATTCTCACACTACGAACTGACTTGTGTGTTAAGATCATCAGGAGAGGCCCTTCTCTTGATCCCGCCACCTTCACAGACACGTCTCGTGGGAACCCATGAAAGGGCCTTCTCAACTGCTGCACCCAGACACTGGAACTTCCTCCCTCTAGAGGCCAGGACTGCCTCATCTCTGTTGTCCTTCTGGAAACAGGCAAAGACCTTTCTCTTCAGGCAAGCTTTCCCTGAATGATGGACTACCATGTGTATTTCATATGTATAGGTCCACATAGACTTTCTGTTTATAACCACTTACAAGCTTGTAGCTTTAATGTAATGTTGTCCATAAATCCTGTAAGATGTCCCTCATTTCCTTGTTCTCAAATACTTGAACATGTCTTAATTGTACTGGACTGTATGTTATCCCCCATTACTGTAAGCCGCCTTGGGTCCTTTTCCAAGGAGAAAGGCAGGGTAAAATAGTCTAAAATAAATAAAATAAATAATAAACTACCATATTGTTTTGTGTTGCGGTGACATGTACGAGATTTGGAGTAAGCATGAGATTTGGAAATTTGGAGTAAGCATGATACTGTGAATATCAAATAGCTACTTTCAAGTATTTTTAGCAAACACCACATCCCTGTTTACTTCAAACTGACAGACACACTAAGGCAGAGACTCATCCACCCAAAGGAACCGACACCAAAACACTAATGGAGCAATATAATATATGTGGTCCAACACAGTGAAGAGTGTGCAGACCTCTACATTGGAGAAACTAAACAGCCATTAAATAGAAGGATGGCCCAACATAGGAGGGGCAACAGCTCAGGATCAGAAACAGCAGTACACCTGCACTTGAAGGACAAAGGGCAGTCATTCATGGATCAGGAAGTACACATATTAGACAGAGAAGGTGGGTGGTCTGAGAGAGGGGTCAGGGAACCCATTCATGTGAACACTGAAAACTCCTCTCCCATCAGAGGTGGGGGGCTCAGGCATAGTTTATCTGCTACTTATCAGGCAGTGATTTCAACAATACCCAGAGAAATCAAAAATACATCACACCTCCACCACCATAGTCATAGGTCCATACTTTATGGATTCCAGCACCTTAGGCCATTGTCCATCTAATAGTCTATTGAACCACCTAATGAGCCTATTGAGGCCATTGTTTTTCTTATGAGCCTATTTCAGACCAGGGTGACATGCGGTCAAAGTGAACTAGTTTTCCTCAGACTGATAAAGCTGCTTGGATGAGCAGCAAAATGTTTCAGTCTCTCAAGAAAAGAAGTCCAGTTACCATGACTCAGTTACTAGAACTTCTTGCAATAGATTGTGCAATAAATATTTTTGAATGTTGCTTTTCTCAGAAGGGGAATAGACAAAGGTTGAAGTGTTTTTGCTCCAATCACTAAACTGATTCTGGTGATTCCTCTTGGATTCGGATGTTATACAAACTGACCTAAATCAAGCCAAGCTGACTGATAAAATTACGATTTGTCTGTATCTGGTCCTGGAGATATTTCAGCCTCATTTGATGTGTTCAGTAGGTTTAGCTGGGATGGACTTTTCTGGATGGGGAGGCTGTCAATCAACCCAGCAGCAACCAATTGTTCATTCCCTGCTTTAGTTTCAAAGAGAGGTATGCTTTACTGGTTTAGTGCCTTTTTCCCTCCACCCTTTTTTTAGTTTACTGGCAGTTAGGCTGTTAGAGTTGTTGCAGTTAGAATGTGGTCCACAAGAATCTGATGGAAGCAACCTGTGAGTCTATTGAGGCCTACTACTGTAACCAGTCATGTGATAAAATGAAGCCTTTTAAATTTTTCAGTTGCTAGTGTCTCTGAATGAGATACTGAGACTGTAAATAAAAGGGTGATCTACTTTGGCAGTCATTCTCTCTGTGAGCCCCTGCATTTCTACAAAATTAGAGATTTTAGGCAAAATTCAGAACTCTGCAATATCTACTGCTCAGCAGTAATGTGAACTGAAAGTAGAGATGGACAATATGGGACCTCCCAAATATTGTTATTAGAGATGGGCACGGCCAGAAAAAAATTTTTCCGAGTTGTCGTTTTTTGGGATGGGTACGTTTCGGGTCGTTTCCGTTTTTCGCGAAATTTTTAAAACATTTGTTGTTTTGTCGTGTCGTTTGTCGTTACCGTCGCCACGATTTCGCGCAATTTGACGTCCCAGCGAGTGGCGTCCCGCCGGCGCTAGGTGTTTTTGCACCCTAGGCGGCGGGAGGGGTGGCGGGGGGTCATGGGCGGGTGGCGGCAGCGGCAGGGGGAAGGGGCGGGCACGCGGGTGGCAGGCGCAGGTCCCGCAATGACCCAGAGCAGGCGGAAAACACTTTAAACTGACTTGCTGCACAAGACTGCATCGAATAAAGCAATTGCAATTTTTGCAAACAAAGTGGGCAGTGCACCCACAGCAGAGCTGCAGGCAGGGTATGAAAGGACCTTGACTTGCCACCAAGCAAATGAAATTTTTAAAATAAATCCACACCTCCCATCCCACTCAAACCTCCCCCCCCCCTTTGAAGCACTATCAGAAAAGAAATCCTAACAAACTGCAGGAGAATAAAAAAGAATAAACTGCGTTGCTATTCCCCACAGCAGACAGAGAATGAAAGGAATTATTATTATTTCCTAAAAATTCAATTGAATCAATTCCCTCCCTGCCTGCCTAACTGAAATCTAAAGGCTCAGTGAAATCGAAACTAGTCTAGCACAGCAGCCAGCTACACACAGCCCTCTCCCACCCACATCCAAGCCCGGACTGCGACTCTTCTGGGAGTGCCTCAGCTTTTTATGCCCTCTTGCACATCCAGAAGTGTCAGTCAAAACCTGGCCATGCGATTGGTAGAATGGGTCCAAATATTTGCATGGTCCCATCCCATGGCCAGCCCATCATTGCGCAGGTGTAAAAAAATAAAAATAAAAATAAAATAAAATAAAATCAGTGTGACCTTTTACTGCTATAAAAAACCCACTGCTGCTACTGTAAAAATTCAAGCATTTAAAATAGCTAATTTTCGCATGTTTCTGTGGTGCTTTGGTGGTTTTTTGGACCACAATTTCAAAAAAAATATTGCGGATGCCATTTTGGATCCCCCCCGCACCGCTTGGCAAATGGAGACGCCGAGGATGCCCCCTCCCAGCCCGGTACCAGCAGCCCAGGACAGGAGGGGGGAAGGCTGGGGACCCCCCCGAGAAACCACCCCTCTGGTAGGTGCCCTCAGGCAGGCATATTTTCGCCTGTTTTTTTGGCCGGGAATCAGGGTTTTTTTATTTTTAAAACTTTTTTTCTGTGCCGCTTGGCATCGTGCGATCGCCACGCGATGCCAGGAATGACAACGACAAATCAGACCCAATTTTTCTTTTTTTGGTTCGAGTTCGAGTTCTGACAGCTTAATTGTCGTTACCGTCTCCGTTATGTAACGGAAACAACATCCGAAAACGGAAACGACAATTTCGCCAAGTCGTGCCCATGTCTAATTGTTATTCTGCAACTCTCATCACAAGAAGTGAAAAGGAATGGTAGAGTCATCACCCAAGGACATACATAGGGCCAAATCTTCCTCCACACTGTTTCAGAAGAATTCTATTAATCTTGGTTTGTCATCTCAACTACTATTAAGATAAACTGTCTTATTGAAAATACGTTTATGAATTTTCATTTACACCAAAGCCAGAGCAGTGTACAGCAATACTATGGCTTTATTCAGGAACTTTTAAAAAAGTCAAAGTGACTTCTTAGGGACTGCATTCTAGATCATGGTTGAAAAAGCTCTCCTTAGATCCCACAATGCAGAATAATTACCAGTCCTTAATATTGCATTATTTGGCAAGTGCTGGGGCAGGTTGTGGCATCCAGAAGAATTTTAATACCAATACAGGAACAGTAGCTTTCATATGTAGAATATATGAACTCTTCTTGCATTGATATTAAATGTCTGAATGCAGCTCCTCATCTTACATGACACACTGGTGGAGAATAGATTTATACAGGAAGAGTAGATTTCATATGGAGTAGCATATATATGAAATCTACTCTTCATATTTCATATATTTGAAAGCATATATTTGGTTTGTTGTCTGATTGTCCAAATGATGCAAGGGCTCTCCACCTAGTCTACAAAACCAGATATAGAATACTGTAATATCCATATCATAGGTGTCAAGTTAGACTGAAGAATTGAGGTAGATCTTGATGTCCTTTCAATGTTCTTCAGGAGTTTAGTATGAAATTGTGGTTAGAAGAAAATTGGAAACTTTTGTCATTTTCTTTTTTATATACCATAAAACCTTAAAAACAAAGAGTAAAATCCAGCTGTTAGTCCCAAGCAGAGCAGGTTCTGCAGCCAGGTACCTACACCATGGTGTGGGTGTGGACTTCTAGCCAACTTCTTTTGTGAGTTTTGTCTTTTTGTGTGCACAGTATGTGGTCTGTGGGGCTCCATAATGAATAATCTGAGTTTCCATTATTTCCTGTGCAGGAATTTGCTTCAATATACAAGTGCTTTCGTTTACAAGCATGTTTCCAGAACAGATTATGCTCATAAACCAAGGTACCACTGTAGATGAATTCTTATATGATCATGGCCCAGGAAGGGAGATGTTTGGAGAGCAATGAAAAGTCCCAGAAACAAACAAAACAACAAATTTTGAAGACTCCATTGTGTTTGTCTCAGCCTTGCATAACTTACAGTAAACATTCACTCAGGATTTCTTAGGCCAGGCTTCTGTCACATCTTTAAATGGGAAATTAACTCTAGGTCTCAGTCAGAATTGTATCCTTTTATAGAGTTAGCAGTTGTTCTATGCCCATTTTCTCTTTGTTTTTGTGCTGTTTCTGGAATGGAAAAGACTCATATTGAACATGGCTGAAATCCAGTGGTACACCTCCATGGGCATCCATGGAAGTGTACCACTGAATATTACTTCTTAATTTAATTTAATTGAAAGCTTCTGTCAAGTTAAAATCAGGAAGCCATTGGATGACTCAGGAAGGGTGTTGGGATTTAATATCAGAAAGTTGCTGCTGTGGGGGTGATGCAGTGATTTTTATACTTATATAAAAGCCCCCTCTACTTCTGGAGGATGCCAACAGCTTTCCTAGATCAAAAGGGATCCCTAGGTAGCTGGCGAACTCAACTTTATGCTCATAAACCAAGGTATTACTGTACTAGCCATATGGTGGGTGGCAGACATGAGCATGCAAGGAAAGAAGAAATATTACTATCTTGCTGAATCAAGTGCACACTAAAGAAATGGTATGCTTCTACACTACAAAATCCATTAGAAATTAAATCTGACAACATACTAAGGAAAAGAGCTTATATTAATATATTGGGCTTTTCAATTGTGTTACATTGTTTGCAGGGTAATGTTAACAGTAGCTTATAGGCATTTTGAAAGTTTTAAAGAGATAGCCTATCTTTGAGCCACCTAGCTACCTAACTAATAATTAGCTATGTATAAAATAGGGATTAAGAATATCCTGCAGCTGAATATAGAATCCCTTTTTGATCTGAGATTCTAATTAACTTGTAGCTATTACTGTGAAGGCAGTAAGCTTGCATGCAAGGAAATAGTATTATTTTTATTTTATGTGGTTCACATTTTAAAAGATAAAGAAAAAAACACTTAATACATGTTTTTCTGACTTAGTTTCAGTGTTAAGGTAGTTAACATGTATGATTCCAACATATCTGGTTTCAGTTCAGTGCAGGCATAATTATTGCAAGTGAAGATACATGATCATACGTACATTGAGGGACTACACCTGCCATTCTATCAACTTGATAGTATTTATTATGCAGAGAAAGGTTCCACAGATCATGTGATGACTTCTCATAATGACAGCATTGCTAGGTAAATAGTTACAGACTGTCTGCTTAATAATCTGTTCTAGGATCAATTCCTGGCAAATCCTAGAACAAATTATTAAGCAGACAGTCCATAATTACTTAACTAGCAATGCTGTCATTACAAGATGTCAACATGGGTTTCTTAAAAACAAGTCATGCCAGACCAATTTGATCTCTTTCTTTGATAAAATTACAGACCTGGTGGATGAGGGGAACACTGTGGATATTGCTTATCTAGATTTCAGTAAGGCCTTCAATAAGTGTCACCATGGTATATTTACAATGAAGTTAGTAGAATGTGGGATAGACAGTACCACTGTTAGATGGATTTGTAATTGGTTGACTGATCACACCCAAAGGGTGATCATAAATGGCCTCTCTTCAGCTTGGAGAGACGTGACCAGTGGGGTACCCCAGAGTGCTGTTTTGGGTCCAGTGCTATTCAATATCTTTATTAATGACTTGGAGGAAGGAATAGAGAGTAGGCTGATAAATTTCAGATGATACCAAATATAGTAGGGGTGCAATGTAATCTCTGTAAACCACTCCAGCCAGCAATCTGGCTACTGCATTTTGGACCAATTGAAGTTTCCCGAGACTTTCCAATGGTAGCGCCACATAGAGCACATTTACAGTAGTCCAGCCAGGATGTCACTAGCGCATGTGTCACAGTGGCCAGAGAAGGTTTCTCAAGAAATGGGTGTAATTGGTGTACTAGTTTTAGTTTTGCAAATGCACACCTGGCCACATCTGTGACTTGAACATCTAGGCTCAAGGATTAATCCAGGAGCACCTCCAAGCTATGCACCTATTTTTTCAATTGGGGGTGTGTGTTATCCCATCCAGTACAGGCTCCATCCCTATCCCTTGATCTCCTTTTTGACTGACCAGAAGCAGCTCTGTCTTGTCTGGGTTTCATTTCAGTTTGTTCTTCCTCATCCAGTTCATTACCGAAGCTAAGCACTGATCTAAAGTCAAAATAGCTCCCTTGGAATCTGGAGGTGATGAGAGGTAGAGTTGAGTGTTATCAGCATACTGATGACACTTAATACCAAAACTCTGATTAACTTCCCCCAGTGGTTTCATATAAATGTTAAATAATAAGAGGCAGGACAGAACCCAGAGGGACTCTGCAGGTCAGTGGCCATGGTGTTTAACATGAGTCCCCTAACACCACTTTCTACATTCTCTCCTGCAGGAGGGACTGAAGCCACTGTAAGACAGTTCCCCTGAAGTCACATTTCAAAGGGCCTTTTCACACGACCCCTAAAATCTGTGGCAAATGGCTCCCAGATCCAGAGCTTAAAATTGTTTCCCCACCAGCTGCGGAGTTTACAAAAAATTAAGTGTGACCATGCCCACCTAAGCGCATCCCAGCACACTTTTCAAGTACCTGCTCTCCGGTGGTGAAAAATTCCTGATGCGGATGTAACGTAGTGAGTGCCGGGCTCTCCTCGCTTCTGTTTGTTGTTTTTTTGCCCCCTGCCCCTTTAAGAAATACTAAGAGACTGGAATGCTGCCGGGAGAAGAGTCAGATGGCAGAACGGAGGTGAGCCGGCATTCTTTTATTCCTTTTTTTCTCCCTCCCCTCACACAGACAGCAGCCAGGAGTGCGGAGGGGGTGGGAACACAGGAACAGCAACAAACCCCCAAGATCTCTGGTCCGAATTTAAGTGGCCAGTGGATCTTAGGGGTCGTATGAAAAGGCTCAAAGAGATGAGTCAGGAGGATAATTATTTCATAGAGTGCATTACAGTAGTCCAGCTGGGATGTCACAGTGGCCAGAGCAGGTTTCTCAAGAAATGGGTGTAACTGGCATACTAGTTTTAATTGTGCATGTGTCATGACATCTGTAGAAAAAAGATAAGGCCAGGATCCTTGGCTTATCTGAAATATTAAAATTATTAACATGTTTTCCACCAATGGTGGTATTTTATTGCTGTTTGCTTTGATGTTCCACATTTGCCATGTTTAATGATCCTGTTTCTCTCTGCTACTTCACTTGCTGAACATAAATTGAGAAAGCTGTCCTTCAGCTTAGATATCATCGAGCAAATAGGCAAAAATCAAAGCAAAGCAAAATACTGTGATACTTTCACTGATCTTTCTTTTTAGTCACCTCCTGCCACTACTCCAGGCACACACAACAGTTTTTATGAAAGAACAGAAAATAATACCATCTGTAAAAGAAGGTAGGCGAGCAGAGGAGGTCAGAACCCATGGTAGATACATTGTGTACCTGAATGTCACTCAACTGTAAAAATACTAAAGCAATACAGGATCAAAGAAATAAGCAACAAATCGAGGAGGAAAAAAGAATACCAGATAATAGAAAGGTTATAAAAGTAGTCCCAGAGATAGCAATATTAGAGTAATGTGTCTCTACAAATTTTATCATGAAACAAAAAGGAATTAAAAATCATTTAATACAACTGCCATACCTCATGTAAGAGCATCATGGCTCTGCTTTGATCTAGCAATCAACAATAGATGCATTAAGTTCTTATCATCTTATCATATGAATTAAATTATTTTAAAAATATAACAACCTTGATATGACATTCTCTAGCCTGGAGCCCTCTAAATGTGTTAGATGACAGCCCTTAGCCCCCCTTATCCCACATGGACATGATGGGAATCATACTCTAGCAGTTTGGAGAGGAGTAAATTTGTCTGGGAGCTTCCATGGTATCTCAATTCCACAGCAAAGAAAGTGTCAAAATGACAGTTGATTGTAGGTCCACAGAATCAGATCACTCCATCTGCCAGCAGATATTAAGATATTAACACCATAATTTTGGTTGAGTTAAATAAAAGTAAATGGTCATCCTTGAAATAATCATTACAACCATTAAAGGAACATTTGAAAAAGATATTAAAACGAGAAGTATTAAATATTAACAGGTTTTCAGACCAGAAGGTACTCACTCAAGGGGTTTGAATTGTCTGCCAGACAATGAGAATTGGAGCTAATTAAGCAGAAAATTAGTTCAAAGGTAGTGAGGTAGACAGCTATAATTGGGTAATGGGTGATTGGTACTGATGCCTCTTTAAATATAGCACTCCACTGTATTTGGTGGATGAATACAGAGGCATGCCAATACCAAATTACTTATCTGTATGAGACTGTCTAAAACTCTCTTTATGTGTGCAATCCTTTTCTTAAAAATCCAGTGCCCCAAAAGTATGTGCTTCTGTGTGTTATTTGTGGATATTTGTTCAAATAAATAAATATTAGAGATGGGCACGAACAGGAAAAATGACGTTTCGAATTGTCATGTGTCGGAGCAGGCCCGTTTTGGCTCGTTTCCGTTTGTTGCGAAATTTCTCAAAAAATTGTCATTTCATTTGTCATTTTTTCTTCTGTTGTTAGTACTGGTTTGGGGGGGTAGCGGGCTCCTGGAGGCACCTCTCTGGGGTGGGTGCCTCCTCTGGCCCGCTATGAAGGGAAAGCGGGCTCCTGGAGGCACCTCTCTGGGGTGGGTGCCTCCTCTGGCCCACTACAAAAAGGTACGCATAGCCAAATGGATATGCATACTAAGTTGCAGTGGCAGGCAGAGACACCTCTCTTTCTTTTGGGTGCCTCTACTGTGACTCACTGGCATACGGTGCACTTGGGCTGGGGATGGGGAGGAACAAAGTGAGAGAGGACCCCTATGGGCGCCCTCTGGCTCACTAAGAAGGGAAGTGTACTTGCTGTAGTGCAATGGGAGTACACAGATCTGGCTTAGGGTTAGGGTTAGCGCAAGGGCTAGGCTTAGGGTTACGGGTAAGGTTAGGGTGAGTTAGTGGGGTGCACCTCTGGGTGCCTCTCTGACCCACTAAGAAGGACAGTGTACTGGCATATGGGTTAGGGTTAGTGTTCGGGTTCGGGCTAGGGTTAGTGGGCTTTTTATGCCCGACTGGCACATCTCAGAAGTCTCAGTCAAAACCTGGCCAAGTGGCCATGGAATGGCTCCAAAATTTGCATGGTCCACTCCCATGGCCAGCCCATCATTGCGCAGGTGTAAAACAATAAAAATAAAATAAAATAAAATAAAATCAATGGAGACGTTTTGTTGCAAGAAAAACCCACTGCTGCTACTGTAAAAATTCAGGCAGTTTTAAAATAGCTATTTTCGCATGTTTCTGTGGTACTTTGGTGTGTTTTTGGACCACGATTTCAAAATAAATATTGTGGTCACCCCATTTTGGATCCCCCACCCGCACCGCATGGCATGGCGAGTTGGCGAGACGATGAGGATGCCCCCCACCAGAGCAGCCCAGGACAGGAGAGGGGGGGAGGCCAGGGACCCCCCCCCAGAAACCACCCCTCTGGTAGGTGCCCTCACTCAGGCAGGCATATTTTCACCTGCTTTTTTGGCCGGGAATCAGGGTTTTGTTTTTTGTTTTAAACTTTTTTTCTGTGCCGCTTGGCATCGCGCGATCGCTGCAATGCCAGGAACGACAACGACAAATCATACCCAATTTTTCTTTTTTCGGTTCCAGTTTGAGTTCTGGTGGAGTAATTGTCATTACCGTTTCCGTTGTATAACAGAAACGAGGAACAGAAACAGAAACGAGAATTTCACCAAGTCGTGTCCATGTCTAATAAATATTAGAGATGGGCACGACCAGGAAAAATTACATTTCAGTTGTCGTGTGTCGGAGCCGGCCCGTTTCAGCTTGTTTCCGTTTTTCGTGAAATTTTTCAAAAATTTGTCATTTTGTTTGTCGGTTTTTCATCTGTCGTTAGTACTGGTTTGGGGGGGCTCCTGGAGGCACCTCTTGGTGGGTGCCTCCTCTGGCCCGCCATGAAGGTGGGTGCCTCCTCTCCTCACCCGCTACAAAATGGCATGCATAGCCAATTGGATATGCATACCATTAAGTTGCAGCAGCAGTAGCAGGCAGAGGCACCTCTTTCGGGTGCCTCACTGCCTGCTGGAGAGCGAAGTGACAGAAGACTGTGAGTCATTGGACCCCTAAGGGCGTCCGCTGTGACTCAGTAAGAAGGGAAGTGTACTAGCTGTAGTGCAATGCGAGTACACAGATCTGGCTGGCTTGGAGTTAGGGTTAGCGCAAGGGCTAGGATTAGGGTTACTGGTAAGGTTAGGGTGAGTTACTGGAGTGCACCTCTGGGTGCTTCTCTGACCCACTAAGAAGTACAGTGTACTGGCATATGGGTTAGGGTTAGGGTTAGGGTTCGGGTTCGGGCTAGGGTTAGTGGCTTTTTATGCCCAACTGGCACATCCCAGAAGTCTCGGTCAAAACCTGGCCAAGTGGCCATGCAATTGGTGGATATGGCTCCAAAAATTTGCATGGTCCACTCCCATGGACAGCCCATCATTAATGCGCAGGTGTAAAAAAATAAAAATAAAAATAAAATAAAATAAAATCAATGGAGACGTTTTGTTGCAAGAAAAACCCACTGCTGCTACTGTAAAAATTCAGGCAGTTTTAAAATAGCTATTTTCGCATGTTTCTGTGGTGTTTTGGTGTGTTTTTGGACCACAATTTCAAAATAAATATTGCGGTCGCCCCATTTTGGATCCCTCGCCTGCACCGCATGGCATGGCGAGCGAGTTGGCAAGACGACGAGGATGCACAGCCCAGGAGAGGAGAGGGGGGAGGCCGGGGACCCTCCGCCCCCCAGAAACCACCCTTCTGGTAGGTGCCCTCACTGAGGCAGGCATATTTTTGCCTGCTTTTTTGGCCGGGAATCAGGGTTATTTTTTTATTATTTTAAAAACTTTTTTCCTGTGCCGCGCCGCTTGGCAAGTTGGCGTGGGCGAGTGCGACTCGACGACGAGGATGCACACTTTGTGCAGCCCAGGAGAGGAGGGGAGGGAGGCCGGGGACCCCCCCAGAAACCACCCCTCTGGTAGGTGCCCTCACTCAGGCAGGCATATTTTCGCCTGCTTTTTTGGCCGGGAATCGGGTTTTTTATTTTTAAAACTTTTTTCCTGTGCCGCTTGGCATCGCGCAATCGCTGCGATGCCAGGAACGACCACGAAAAATCAGACCCAATTTTTCTTTAGTCAGTTCGAGTTTGAGTTCTGGCAGAGTAATTGTCGTTACCGTTTCCTTTCCGTAACAGAAACGAGAAACGGAAACGGAAATGAGAATTTTGCCAAGTCATGCCTATGTCTAATAAATATGTATGAGTTAGAAGAGTAATAATACTTGATATTGTGATTCTCATTCCCAATATGAACTAAAGATGCAATGTTATCATAATATATGTGTTTTGTGGATAAAATAAAGGCATTTTCTGTTAGAATTCAGATTAATGTGAAGTTGTCTATTCAAGTCAAAAATTTTATTATAGCCAGTGGCCATTATATCTATACACATATGTGAATACAAATAAAAGCAGTATAGCAATCAGTCATTATCCAAGTATCTGTATCCAATATCTATATTCAAGGACAACACGTAACCATAAAGGATTACAGTAGAAGCTGACTGTTCACTGGAAGGACAGATTTTGAAGCTGAGGCTCCAGTACTTTGGCCACCTTATGAGGAGAGAGGACTCCTTGGAAAAGTCCCTGATTTTGGGAAAGATTGAAGGCAAAAGGAAAAGAGGAAGGCAGAGAATGAGATGGTTGGATGGTGTCATCGATGCAACCAATATGGATTTGACAAAACTCTGGGAGGCAGTGGAAGATAGGAATGCCTGGTGAGCTCTGGTCCATGGGGTCATGAAGAGTTGGACACGACTGAACGATTGACCAGCAGCAAAGAAGCTGACTATATTAATACCTCACTATTTAACATTATAAAATTTAAAATTGAGGTTAAAGACAAACACAAATACAATAACAATCCCTAAAATAGTATCACCATGATCATAATTGTACAACCTATAACAGTGTTGGTGAACCTACGGCAGGGGTGCCAAAGGTGACATTCAGAGCCCTTTTTTCGGCACCTGACCTCGGCCCTTCACAGCCCCCTGTATTCAAGTTAAATTGCTGTATTGGCACATTGCGAAAAATGAGTGGGTTTTGAATAGCAGTTTGGGCACTCAGTCTCTAAAAGGTTCGCCATCACTGACCTATAGTCAACTCAATACTCTGTATTTCTTCCAGCACTTCCTGCTCCCTCTTGATTCCTTATCCAGCTCACCCTTAGCTTTATTGCCATCTTTCCAAAATTAGGCACTCTTTAGTCTTGTTTTCGTAAAGCTTCTGTAAACACTCCTCCCTATTTCTACCCTCCAAGGAAGATATAATCGGTTTAATAAACCATTCCCTGATATAATTATCTATTTTGCACTCCAAGAGCACATGACTCGATGACTCAGTGCTTCCCTCACTGGAAACACATAGTCAACTCTTATAGGGAATGTTACTGTATCTTCCTAACAATTCTGCATAGGGCAGTAAGTCCATGCATAATAACATAAAGACCCTTCTAGATTCTAAATTTTCTAACTCATTTAAGTATGGTATAGGTAGCAATCTATTCAGAGGGTTTGATCTTATAATTCCTTTAGCCTTATTTATGTCATGCTGTCTTTCTATGTCTAATGCCCTTTGCTTTATAATAAATTTGGCCTGGGACATATCTATTAACAGTAGATAATGTTGCGAAAATCCAAGTACCCTAACTTGTGTTCCAGCATCTTCTGCTGGGGGCGGGAAGCATATGTATCTTACAATGTCAAATGCACTAGACCTGTGGTGTTATTATTCAACTTTAACCAATACACGATAGCCACTATCCATATTCTGGCTTCAACTGTAACCAGCCCTGCTTCCAACTTTATGGCTGCATTTGATGCACTTGTAGGAAGCTGCAATATAGCTCTTAAGAATTTGGATTGCTGTTTTTCCAAAGCAGTCAGGTTGGCAGGAATAGAGTGTGGGGCTCCATAAATTATCTGAACTAAATTTGTCTATTGTAATGAATGCAGAAACACAGAGACCCATGGAAGCAATAAAGATCATGGATCCCCCCTCCCTTAAATTAACCACACGGAGAAAGCAAATTACAACAAGTGTGGGCAATTGTACTGGTGAATAAAATTTTCTTCCACAAACACTCACAAATTAACACAAAATAAACAGATTTTTTTACCACAGACGATAAACAAGGTAAGAAGGTAAAGGCGGGTTTAGTCAGGAGGTTCCTGGAGTTGTATTGCCAAGACAACATGGCTACTCTGGCTTTCTCCTGTTCATTCCTGATTTGAATCTGGTTTCCTTTCATTTCAAATTAGAAATATATTCACTACAATGATGTTCATTTTTGTTCTTTTCTTAGTGTTTGTCCTACTTGGTGGTGGGGTCCACTATTTCTGTTTTTGCCTTCCACTTGCCATGGCCATAGGCCAGGTCCAGGTGAATCCAGGACTACTTCATGTCATTGTCAAGGGTGTTCATATAGTGCTGTTTTGGTCATCCCCTGGGTTGGGATCTGCTGACCTCCAGGGTGGGACTCTTTTTTTGGAGGGGGGGTTAGACTTCACCACAGTACAATGATCTTCAAAAAGTGTGTGCTAAATCACTTAGATGGTATTTTCCTACACCATGAACATTAAAGTGAGGATTAGCTAAAGAATTAGGACTGTGGCTAGGGAGAGGATTAGTGATAAATGCATCTGTCTTGTTATTGTTTAACAAAGTCTGACTTTAACATAGTCAGACTTTTATTCCACACCCACCTACCCAACCAGCCTCCCATGCGGAACAGAGACAGCCTACTAACAACCAACATCTTGGCATCACAGCTCACTGGCAAGTCCCACTTTCAGGCACAGTCTGCCATTAAAACAAAACTTTCCCCTTTAACTTGATCACACATTCTCTCATCCATATTTGTAAAGATGTGCCGTTGTCCCTCTCTTTCCACTTTAATCTATTTTATGATAAGAAAAAAACAAATCAAACCCTGTGCTGGCTCAGATGCGGTTTGGTGTAGGATTCAGTATGGGAGGCAAGGTGCCTTTAAGAATTGTAAAGCAATGCATTTTGTGTGTTGTAGTTTCAAAACACGTGGTCTCTTTTTCACCTCCTCATTGGTTAGCAAACTAGTGAAAAAGGGAGTGTTTGTGCTTTTAGAAAGAGCCACATGGTTTGCCAACAGGCCAGGAAAATCACTTTGTTCTTACAAAGTGAGACTAGGAGATTGTAAGCAAATTCTTATGTGTCTACCATGCCGGATGTGAGTAGAATTCTAGAATAAACAATCTATCTTTTATTACCTGGTCTCCAATGTAAACTGTATTGCCAAAACCAGCTTGCCGGCTCAAGCAAGAACAGTAAGAACGAAAGTGCAAATTTCCTGCATGTAACAAAGGAGAGCTCTCTCCCTCAGCTGCATGTATCTTTGGTCGCCATAGAGATGGAAGACAATTGCCAGCTAGATAATGTCATCTTAATTTGCATGAAAAAACTGTGCTGCTAGCATCTTAGCCAATTCTCTGCTCGAAACTATATGCCTCAGTCCGTCCCTGCTCATATAACCTGTAGGCAGAACCTCTCATGAGTAGACATGGGCACGACCAGAAAAAATGACGTTTCGAGTTTTCGTTTGTCGGAACGGGTCCGTTTCGGCTTGTTTCTGTTTGTCATGAAATTTTTCAAAAATTTGTCGTTTCCGTTTGTCGTTTGTCATTTCCACCGTGATTTAGCACGATTTGACTTCCCAGAGCATAGGGGCATCCCACAATCAGGGCCGGTGCCTCAGTCCACTCAAGAGCTTCACAAGCTTCAGCACACAACCAGCGTTCCAGTGTCTCACAACGACTTTCAGTTAAGTCGGGCAGCAGTCAGTGTTCCAGTGTCTCACACCAACTTTCAGTTGTATCGGGCAGTAGTCAGCGTTCCAGACTTTCCCTAGCTGGGAAGTTAAAGGAACAAGCTATGGCAGCAAGGATAGATGCCGCTGTTGCTTCAGCCTCTCTAAACTTGACGAAGGAGTAGTTGTTGAGGAAAGCTGATCTTGAACTTCTTCAACAAGAAAAGGAGATAGTAGAAAAGACAGCTCGAGCTGCAGCCTTGCACGCAGAAGCCGAGAAGGTAATTTCCAGTGTCTTCCCAGACTGGGATTTGGAACACTTGGGAGCAGAAAGCTCATTCCACCATGTCCAGGCCTTTGTGGAAGATCAGACCTCCATATGTAACAAGAAGAACGGCCTAGAACAGCAAATACTTGCTAACCCAAGTGGCTCTACCCACAGCCTCAACCCAGATGCAATGGTTTTCCAACAACCCAGGAAGGCAGCACCCGCTGTGGCTGTGCAATTCTTTGCACCAGTTGCTACCGGCTGCCATCCAGCATCTGGCAACATGTCTGAATCAGTTCCCACTACAATCATCCCCTTCGGGACTTTACCAGATGACGCCATGGTTCCGGCCGGCCACATTTTCCCTGAGGGCCTGACAATGGGAAGTGCCTACCTCCACAGGCTCTTGTGAACTTAGCACCTTCAGCTTCTGCTCCTCCTCAGACAGTTCCCACCACCTTGGCATCTGCTCAGGGCTATCATCTCAATGCCGCAGCATCGGCCCCTGCTCCTTCTCAGGCAGTTTCCATGACCTTGGCATCTGCTCAGGGGCCCCACCTCAATGCCGCAGCATCAGCCACTGCCCCTTCTCAGACTGTTTCAATCACCCTGGCATCTGCTCAGGAGCACTACCCTAATGCTTCAGCACCGGGACCTCTCCCTTCTCCGGCAACTCCCTTAGGATCTGCCCAACCTCATGCAGATTCAGGGAATGTTCCGCCACAGCCAGACCATACGGCTCCAGCGCCTGGGAGTGTTCCACCCCAGCCAGGTTACAACCCCCTGACAAACCAGCTGCTACTGGCTGCCATCCAGCATCTGGCAACATGTCTGAATCAGTTCCCACTACACGCATCCCCTTCGGGACTTTACCAGATGACGCCATGGTTCCGTCCGGCCACAGTTTCCCTGAGGGCCTGACAATGGGAAGTGCCTACCTCCACAGGCTCTTGTGAACTTAGCACCTTCAGCTTCTGCTCCTCCTCAGACAGTTCCCACCACCTTGGCATCTGCTCAGGGCTATCATCTCAATGCCGCAGCATCGGCCCCTGCTCCTTCTCAGGCAGTTTCCATCACCTTGGCATCTGCTCAGGGCCCCATCTCAATGCCACAGCATCAGCCACTGCTCCTTCTCAGACTGTTTCCATCACCCTGGCATCTGCTCAGGAGCACTACCCTAATGCTTCAGCACCGGGACCTCTCCCTTCTCCAGCAACTCCCTTAGGATCTGCCCAACCTCATGCAGATTCAGGGAATGTTCCGCCACAGCCAGACCATACGGCTCCAGCACCTGGGAGTGTTCCACCCCAGCCAGGTTACAACCCCCTGAGACTACCAACCTACAACGTCATACTGTCAACGTTCAACCCCAGGCTACCCCAGATGGCCGGCCATTACGCTCGTCCTTATCAGGGATACGACGCCTGGGCCTGGCGTAACATTTCACCATATCTTCCTTATAACCCCTTCCAGCCTTATGGCCCCATCGTGGCCCCAAAGGAAGAGCACAATGTTCCACCTGCCTCAGCTCCCGTGCCTCCCACTAGTAATGCAGAAGACCCGTCTTCCCAAAGGAGAACCACAACGCGATCACCACAAAGAGGCCAGATAGATCTAGCGACCAGCGGTGTGCGAAAATTCTCTGACAAACCGGGTCGTGACTATCTGTTATGGAAGCATATCTTTCAGAGTGCCATTCAAGATGATGATCTGCGTCCAGCATAACAGCTAGTCCTAATGATTGCTTACCTGGGGCCGGAATCGCAATCTATGGTCGAAGACATATATGCTGCAAATCTCGGGGACCCCATCTCTGCCCTCTGCTCAGCATGGGCCAGGCTGGACATTACTACGGAGCAGCTACACAGATTGTGTCATCACTAATGGAAAGTGTTCACAAGTTCCCTAGTGTCAGCCTTAGTGAACCCTGCAGGCTGCTGGAGTACTCCGACATCCTTACTCAATTACAGTCAGCGCAGCGAGACCCCACATTGTCAGGGCTGGTCTGTCTCAACCTGTATGAAATACAATCACTCATTCTTCAAAAACTACCCAAACAGATTGGCGCCAAGTGGCTCAAGGTTTTCAACAGCTATAAGGTTATGCACCAAGGAAGAGATCCACCTTTCACAGTCTTGGAGGAATTTGTGGTCCAGCAAACGGCTTTCTACACTGCACCTCAGGCCTTTAGCCTCATAAAATGCTGGCTACCAGTCAACAAATGTACAGGTTGTGTCCCTTCATTAAACAAGGATTCAACACACCATGTACAGGGCAGAGCGCCCGTGTCTGTGTATAAGACGGAGGCTGTTGCATCACCTGTGAAGGACACGGATGCACCATCGGCTGGATATGCACCGTGTAAAGGTCATAGTCCTAAGGGAGATCCTTTGTGTCCTCTCCACAAGGCCCCACACCCTCTGAACAAATGTAGGGAGTTTCAGAAGAAGAATCTGGATGACAGGAAGGCCTTGATCAAGGAGTATGGGGTCTGTTACAGGTGTTGTGCATCCATGGATCACAGAGCCAAGGCGTGCATGGCCAAGGTGCAATGCCATCTATGTAACAGTGACAAACACCCAGGTGCCCTGCATCCCGACCATGCCACACATCAAGGATCCCTCCCAGACCCTCCATCAATTACAGAACCTCTGCATTCAATGCAGATGTACCAAGAGCCATCTGCAATGGTAAACTGCACTTCGGTCTGTGGTGACTCGCCCCCCCCCCGGTCATGCCACCAAATCTGCCTGGCAAGACTCTATCCCATTGGATGCCCTGGGGAAGCTGTGTGGATGTATGTTACAGTGGACAACCAGAGCACCCGGTCACTGGCCAGGTCAGCATTCTTCGACCTGTTTGACGTCCCTTGGGAAGAAGCTCATTTCACCGTGTCTACGTGTACTGGACAGCAGCGAACGGCGGGAAGGAAAGTCAGTGGGTTCTGTATAGAATCCTTACATGGGAGATCACAGTTTCTTCTACCACCATTACTAGAGTGGGATGACATACCAAATGACCGCAGCCAAATTCCCACACCAGAGGTTGCAAGAGCCATACCTCACTTGAGACATATAGCAAATCAGTTGCCTGCCTTAGACCCCAATGCTGAAATCTTGCTGCTGTTGGGAGTGGATGCCCCTGAGGCCCTCAGGCACCATGAATTAGTTCAAGGTCCACCAGGATCCCCACTTGCCTTCAGGACAGCACTTAGATGGGCCATTTTAGGCACAATCTGCATAGATCGGTTGCAGGCTCCAGCTCAGGCACATGTCTTCGCTACCTCCATCCTCAGTAATGGTAGAACTTCTCACAATGCCATGTCAGGAACACTTTAAGGTTTCTCCAGATAAACCCACTCTAGGAGAAATGGTGTTCCAGCTCAGCAAAGAAGACAATGAATTGGCTTTGTCAATGGAGGACAAGTCCTTTCTGCAGTTTATGGAGACGGAGATGCAACAGGTTGCCTCTGGGAGTTGGGTAACCCTATTACCCTTTCGCATGTCCAGGCAATGACTGCCGAACAATCGTGAACAAGCACTCTCCCACCTCATGAGTCTCAGGCGACTGATGAACAGGAAGATTGAGATGAAAGCTCACCTGATAGAATTCATGAACAAGATGTTCCAGAACAAACATGCTGAACCAGCTCCACACTTGGGAAGGGATGAAGAATGCTGGCACCTGCCATTCTTTGGAGTATACCATCCCCCTAAACCAGGACAGATAAGGGTAGTCTTTGATGCCAGTGCACAGTTTGAAGGCCTCTCCCTAAATAAGGCCTTGCTCACGGGACCCACACTCACCAACAGTCTTCTTGCTGTACTCATCCACTTCAGGAAGGAGGCTATAGCCATTATGGCTGACATCCAGCAAATGTTTTACTCATTCATTGTTAAAGAAGACCATCGAAATTACCTGTGCTTCCTGTGGCTCACCAACGATACACATAATTCACAATTAGAAGAGTATAGGATGAGAGTACATGCTTTTGGGAATAGTTCCTCTCCTGGAATTGCCAACTATGGCCTCCAACTCACTTTGCATGTAAATGAAGCCACCTTTGGTGAAGATGCTAGAGATTTTGTTGAGCTAGACTTTTATGTTGATGATGGTCAAAAATCTGTACCTACCCCAGCAGAAGCTGCAGAACTGTTAAAGAGGACATGACAGATGCTAGCTACAGCTGATCTTAAGTTTCACGAAATTGCATCTAACAGCAAGGAAGTCCTAAAGGCCTTCAGTCCCGAAGACCACACCAAGGGTCTACAGGACCTTGGATTGGCTTCTGAAGCCCCCCCCCATCCAATGCAGTCTAGGCCTATGTTGGCATTTGAAGAAAGACGCCTCCACCTTCAGAACCCCAGCTCAGAATTCCACCTTCACAAGGAGAGGAGTCCTGTCAACTGTGAGCAGTCTATATGATCCTCTGGGTTTTGTGGCCCCGGTGACAGTCCAAGGAAGGCTTCTTCTTTGTGAGCTTTCTAAGGACACCAAGGTTTGCCATGGGATACCTCCGAATCTACGGCAGGGAGGAAGAATCCCACATTGGCTTTGTCATGGGTAAGGCAAACTGGCACCACAAAAGGACCACACCATACCAAGACTAGAATTCTGTGGTGCAGTGCTAGCCATAGAATTAGCAGACCTGAACAAGAAAGAGATGGACCTACAACTCTAATCCACCACCTTCTGTACAGATAGCAAGGTGGAGCTGGGTTACATATACAACTAAAGTAGATGATTTTATGTATATGTGAGCAACAGGGTGGACAGATTTAGGGCCTCGTCGGAACCCGAGCAGTGGTGGTATGTACCAACCAAACTTGATGGGTGAACCATGGACCTTCATGCCTTGAATCTATTTTATTAACATTCTTTACGTTATATTGTTTAGTTTTGGATAAGTAGTAGTGGAATTGTTATTCCAGGCGGGGAGTGTGCTAGCTCAGATGGGGGTTTGGTGTGGGGTTCAGTATGGGAGGAAAGGTGCCTTTAAGAATTGTAAAGCAATGCATTTTGGGTGTTGTAGTTTTAAAACATGTGGTCTCTTTTTCACCTCCTCATTGGTTAGCAAACTAGTGAAAAAGGGAGTGTTTGTGCTTTTAGAAAGAGCCACATGGTTTGCCAACAGGCCAGGAAAATCACTTCGTTCTTACAAAGTGAGACTAGGAGATTGTAAGCAAATTCTGATTTGTCTACTGTGCTGGATGTGAGAAGAATTCTAGAATAAACAATCTATCTTTTATTACCTGGTCTCCGATGTAAACTGTATTGCCAAAGCCAGCTTGCCGGCTCAAGCAAGAACAAACCCAGCTGTGGGAAATCATAGGCAGATTAGCTCCCCCAAAATGCGCAATCTGAACTCCCCCTTTCCCAAATTGCAAGGAGGTGACATGGTAATTGCACATTAAATGTTTCATCTGGAAACATCCAAGATTATCTTATACTATTGAAAATAATAGCTTTGGAACAGTTGTAGTTTGCTGAGGAATGTAAGTCTATGTGCAAGAGGAAACAGACATCATTATTAATTACCATTACCACTATTCCATCTGCCCATCATGATTCTGCTCTCAGTTTACAGTCAGGGTTATTGCTCAATGCTCATGTTTTATTGTGTTTGACGGCCTTCAGAAAACATTCCTAGTTTTGGATCTGAAACTCTGCTGTGACCTTTTATAGAAAGGACTTGTGAACATAACAAACACAGTCATTAATGTAAAATTACAAGTCCATTATAATGTGAAAGCTTCCTATTAGCCTTAAAAGCACTCTCAACATTTCATGGGCCTCTTCAAGGAAGGAATGTTTTATAGCCTTCTCTACCTTGGCAAACCTAAGAAAGAAAGCTGACCATAATTTTTCAGCTTATTAATAGTGTCAGGTATTCAAATGTTTTCCTGCTAACGTGTTCAAGCATTACTTATTTTATTCTATTTAAAATATTTTACCCTGTCTTTCTCCTTTAAAAGGATGCAAGAATGCTTACATAATTGAAAGACAATATTAAAGCTAAAAAAATGAGTATACCAAACACTAAAATACTAAAAAGGATCAAGCAATGCCACACTAAAAAACAAAAAACAAAAAAAAAAAAAAAACAGTAAACCAAAGCAACACCAAAAACACATTCAAAGCAGTAAGGTACAACAATCGAGCTCAGGCAGCCAGTCACTAAAGAAAGCTTGCCTGCAGAGGAAGGTCTTTGCCCCAGCCCATTCCTGCCAAAAGCGCCATGGAAAGCAATGCAAAAACACAAAGAAAGCAGGGAAACCTCATCTCCCTACCTTTCTAGGTTCTAAAAGTCCAAAAACTGCTGCCAAAAAGTCCAGAATGGCTCCAAAACTGGATGAAAAAACTCCTCCCACCCCTCCACAAAGTATGGGGGTGCAATACATCCTGGATACACTTGTTTCAAAATGCGGAATGGATTTTTGTCTTGCAAGGCATCCCCCAGGGAATTTTCATTCTGCAAAGCAACTCTGTTCCTGGGAATATTTTCATCTTACAAATTTTTCATCTTACAAGGCATTTGTCTTAAGAGGTACCACTGTAATTTGCATCTCTTGCAATTGCTGGCAATGGACTGAAAGTTGAGGCTTGCCCTGAGGCTGCTAATTATCTTCAGCTACCATTCAGTTTGCACATATGTGGAGCCATGCAAGTGAGCTTTTATTTTTCTTTTGAATAAACACGGCTTGGATCAGGCTGGATCCCAGCACCAAATGCAGTCTAGTCCTTCACATGTTTGGTGGCAAAAAACAAAAACAAAACAGAGAGAGAGGGGGAGGGAGGGAGGGAGGGAGAACTTCTACTATTAAATTCTGTGAAGGAAAGTCCCTCTGCATCTCCAAGAAGGAACTACCATCACTTCATAATGCAGGAGCCTGAAGGACCCATGAGTAGAAGTTTAGCTCATTTGAACTCCAGGGCAAATATTGCTAGGTAAAAGCCCACCATGCCTCCCACACCAATTGGATGATTATTTAACCATAGATGTGTGCCAGTATGGGATCCACCGCAGGTCTACTCTGAATTAAATTCCCAGAAGAGACAGGTCTCCCTCTGCTGGACCAGGGCCTTCACCTGAAGCCTTTAGAAGAGATAAGGGGACTTACAAAATTCAACACATTGGAAAGGAAAATGATCCGGATTAAGAGTGTTCCACAATTTTTAGTTAACTTACAGATATGTGGTCTCCCAGTACATAAAATCTTGCTTAAACATTGAGATGGGATGCTCTCACATCATACATTTGAGAGTTTAAAATTGAGCTGGCCTTTAAGCTAGCTTTTTTATCATTTCAGTGAGAAGATCACCTGTATTATCCTACAGAGCTCTAGCCAAGATCAATTTGACTGTGAGTTGAAGTGCAATTACCCAAATAATCAATTAACTCCATCTCCTTTCTTGATGTGCAAGTTTGCCAGTAATCCAGAAGGTTCTGATGGAACTGGTTTTGGACTGGCTGATGGCTGTCTACGTTGTTTCTGAATATAGAGTTGGTCTCCTGTCTTTGGACATTAACCTGTCCTTATCTGGTCCAATTTGCAAACTATGCAAGCTCAGAAGTCGGTTTATTGCTACATATCTCATATTACAATTGATATCATATTGAGATATCATATTGTAGGTATTACCACAGGATGGTGGTCTTTTTTGTTGTCTTTCCTCCAGAGGGTGTTTCCAAACTGATAGAAGTCAGTTTCTATAACTTGACTTATTTTCCCTTTTTGCAAAACTTCTTTTGCCCCCCCCCACTCGGAATGATGAGACGAGGCAGTAAGTGGGGGTAACTGGGCCACACTTTATTAACAGGAACAACATTAACCACAACAACAAGGGGGGTCTGGCATCGGCAGAAGGTTGGAACCCCAGGGTCACCGAGACCCCTCCAACCAGGCAGCATTGGGTGAGAACGACCCCCGGGTGATGCGGTCAGCCAATGGCACCCGCCAGGCCAGTCGCAGTTATCCCCTGCCCTGCGATGACTAGCGTCAATCTGGGTTATCCCCCAGTGCAGGGAGGCGTCCCCTTGCACCCACCAGGACACTGTGACCTCCTGATCGGGAGTGCCCTGGTTATCGGGTATTTGGGGACAGATGTTAAATACTCACCACTTTCCTAGCCAGCTTCCGCCGCCAGTGTGACCAATAAACCATGGTGACCAATCTACTGCCCTGGTACTAGTGTGGGATAGGCGAAAAATCCCCGCTCTCAACAGCCAAACAGCGTGGGTCAAAAATTCCTATCCGGCCCCCACAGGCGACCAGCTACGCTCACACTAGTCCATAAAGGGTGGGCGGGTGGGGAACGCAAATCTGAATGGCTGCTGGTGGATGGGTAGGAGCCGCCCTTATAAAGGGCGCCCCTCCCCCTCCCCTCCGGACGCAGGGAGCGTCCTGCCCATCTCACGCCACCTCGCGAGAGGGCAAATCGGCTCCGCCGGGCAGAAGCACCGCCGTGGAGCCAGCATTCTCTTTAATCTGGCTTTTTCTACTCTGTAAATAATAATTTAGAAATCTTCTCTGCACTAGGCCTGCTTGGTAAGACTGTAGGTTAGAGGGCTGGTCTTAAATCTAGTGTTGATTGAGTGATGACAGATTTTTACTAGAGTTATTTGGATTGCCGACTCCTGCACCACTATCCATTATCCATTTAAACCAGAGTGACCAAAGGTGATAGCAAAAGGAACAGAACTGCTTTGGCATTTTGGCCGTGGAGAGACCTATATATCTTGGCAGTATTTCTATCATACAACTGCTAAGCATGTTTTTCATTTGATACAGTATAGATTGTGGGTCTTCTGATGGCAATTTTAGTGTAATGATTTTAGTGTAAGGTTTTTAATATAGTTTTAATTATTTATTAATATTTTATGTTTTAACTTTTAATTCTTTTAATTGTAAGCCACCCAGAGAACTTTGGGTAGTGGGCAGCATATAAGTTGTAAAAATAAATAAAATAAAATAAAATAAATGTCTCTCTTTTTAATCAAATGGAGAACAATCTTCTAATAACTATCTAAAAATTACACTATGCAAATGATACAGACTCTCTGAGTAACGTTTGCTGGGCTATTCATAAAATATAACACTGGACTTTGTTGTTTAAAAGTGCTGACATGGGAGGTAATTATATATTTCATTTCTTCTCTGTTCAATACTCTACAGTTTTCCTCCTCAAGATAGTCACCAATTCATTCCACCCCTTCCATAAAACTGAATAATATATGGCCTATATATTATTTCATTAGTGTGAGGGTGTGAATTTCAAAATATAGCACTACGGTTGTGTTTTGCCAGAGTGTATGGAGAAGGTACAAATGATAAAAGATGAGCTCATTAAACTTAAATTAATGCAAGTTATGAGGCTAACACTATTCAAGATGTGCTGCTACGCAGCAGGACTCTTTAAGCATATTGTGGATTCTTTCAGGAGAATGGTAAACAAGTGTGAAGCCTTCTGTCACAGCAGGGTTGCCCTATGCATGTAACAGCTGCCAGTCAAGAAGATTTCGCTTCACAGCTCTGTTGTCACTTGATATGAAATCCAGCACTCTTTCTGACATGAAACATCACAGTGCTTAACAAAGAACAGACAAATGAACATGAACTAAGTAATGTGACAGGTGTGCAAAAACAGGTAGAATATCAAAAGATCCATTTTTCAGAAAGAAAGATCTTATGACAAATCTGACTGTTATTGATCACCAGATAAACTTCATCTGTTGCTTCTGTGAATCTTTTTATTTCTCGATTTTTTCAAAAACAGCCCATTGAATAATAGGAATCTTGAGAATGTCTTTCAACATTATTCTATGTGGTTGCCGCTCTTCTTCAAAGACACTCAGATCCCATACTATTTGATACAGTGGACCCTCGTATAACGGAGGGTCTGTACAACGAAAAACCCGTACAATGAAAAAAATCCGCCCCCCGCCACCTCCGTCCACCACCTGCGGCTGCCCGGGAAGAGGACGGGGCGGTCGGGGAAAGAGGGGAGGGGAGGGGATGGGGCAGCAGACACGGAGGGGGGTGAGCCAGGGAGGGGTGCCCTTACCTGGCACCTGTGCAGGGATCCTCCCCTTGCCGCCGCCGCGGATGCTGAGGTTTCTCCTGGCGGTGGCGGTGGCTCCCAGGATGGACCCCGCGAGGCCAGTGATGGGAGCTGCTTCCGGCGGGGGCAGCAAGGCGGCGGCGGCGGCTCCTGGGACGGCCCAGCGAGGCCGGTGACGGGAGCCGCTTCTGGCGGGGGCAGCAAGGTGGCGGCGGCGGCGGCTCCCGGGATGGCCCCGTGAGGCCGGTGATGAGAGCCGCTTCCGGCGGGGGCAGCAAGGTGGCGGCGGCGGCTCCCAGGATGGCCCCGCAAGGCCAGTGACAGGAGCCGCTTCCGGTGGGGGCAGCAAGGCGGCAGCAGTGGCGGTGGCTCCTGGGATGGCCCCGCGAGGCTGGTGACGGGAGCTGCTTCCGGCGGGGGCGGCAAGGCGGCGGCGGTGGCAGCGGCTCCCAGGACAGCCCCGCAAGGCCGGTGACGGGAGCCACTTCTGGCGGGGGCAGCAAGGTGGTGGAGGCGGCAGCGGCTCCCGGGACGGCCCCACAAGGCCGGTGATGGGGGCCGCCACCACCACCCGTGGAGCCGCAACAACCCGAGATCCCCGCACCGGCGGAGAAGGAAGATGAGTGGCCGCGGGGCCGCGACATCCAAAGGAGCAGGCCACACCGCAGCCACGCTGGGAGCAGTAAAAAAGACAGCAGGGAAGTCTGAGTTTGAGGGAAAGGGGGAGTGGTGGGGGGCAGATTAAATCTGTTTTCAATGCATTCCTATGGGAAATTTCAATTTGTATAACATAATTTATTTTGGAACAAATTAATTACGTTATACAAGGTACTACTGTATTAGCATGCAAAATCCAGCTACCCACACTGCCACATCAGTCTGATGGTCAAATGCCAGGTCAAATATGATCAGGACCTCTCCAGATTATCATAGCAGTGTCCAAAGTTCAAGCTGTGCTCCTGCATAACTATGGAACAGGATACAGTGCTTTAATGACTCTGTGATAGACATAATTTGAATAAATGCAGTTAAAAATCACAACTTCATTTCAACTTCAGCAAATTGGCACTGGCCAACACATAAACCATTGACTTGACAATTATCTTGAAGACTTTTCATGGGTTTTTAACACTGGGCATATTTGTGGCAGATTTAAGGAGGAAGAAGAATTTTTTTTTTACATCAGGGTGCCGCTCCAAACAGGTACTGATTAGAGATGGGCACGTCTCAAAAAAATGGTGTTTCGTTTGTCGTTTGGTCATTTAGGGGTCCGTTTCAGTTCGTATTTGTTTTTGTGACATTTTTTGCAAAAAATTTCATTTTCGTTTCATTAGGTAACGAAATGAAAAAACAAAAGCAAAAATGAAAAATTGCTGTTTCATTAGCATTCTTTTTAGTGCAATGCATCTGCTGCAACAAAAATGAAAAACACGACAAATTTGGTCGTTTTGTTTTCGTTTTGTTTTTAAAAATTTTTGTTTCATTTTCGTTGCGTAATGAAATGAAAAAATGAAAATGAAAACGAAAAATCGCTTGTTTCGTGCCCATCTCTAGTACTGATGTTATAATCCCATATTTTGATAAGTAACAGATGATGTTTTGTTTTTGTCTAGACTAGTAAAATAATAGAAAAAATTGATATTTTTGACAGCTTTACATTCAAAGAATCCACAATGAATAGTAATTTGATTGAATTTGGCTAGAGAACTTTTCCCCATCTTCTCCTGGGATTGGTGTATTCTGGTGTATTTGGAGATTACTTTAAGGTCTCCTTCATTTTTACCAGATCTTTCAACTATTTAAACTATTTCTACCAGATTGCTATGGCAGTTCAGATATCCAACAAGTGAAATAATTTAAAATAAGTCTTCTCAGATATTTGTATGAAGGTAATAAACTGTAAAAATAAAGAACAGCTTCAAATTCTGACAATTTTCCTGCAGCAGATACAAGAGAGAAAAGAATTAATTACTTCCCATTATTTATGTTAGGGCTATATAGCTGATAAATTTTTTATATTAAATTATTGAAAGTATTATTTTTCCTCTTTAGAATGAAATTACACTCAGAAGTAATGTACACTCAGAAGTAATTCACTATCTGCTTAGAAGTAATTCACTGGGGATTGTATTCAGGTAAATAGATACAAAAGTTCCGCATTAATTGATAAATCAGCTCTAATTTCTTTATGATTTTTCTGACACAAACTGTACCATATACTGTATGCATATTTTTGTTGTAAATTTACTTGGCTGCAGGCCACATGGATTGTTGGGAGGTTCAGTAAGCATATATAGAGATTTCTTCTTCCAGAATCCTAAATGTTGTTCTGCATCCCAAAAATTATACCACAGCAGAATGTATACAAAAATGTCAAAAAAAAAAAAGGATTTCACATATATGTAAAGACACCTGATTCATTTATTTGGTCTATTCTTTTTATTTTTCATAGCATAATCTCTGTGAATAATCTGATCCATCAATCCCAGCCTGATATATGGTTTAAAGTGTAATCAGTTACTGACTTAATATTTCATAAGTGTTCTGATGTATGTTGGTGTAAAAGTACACAGAGTAGATATATTGAGATAAAATGTGATCAGCATTTTACATTTTGAAATATAATATATCAGATGGGCATGGTTAAATGCACCAGAATGTGCAGGTTCTTCAGATAAACATGCAAAGCACACAAAATTTCTGTGATTCTAGAATATGAGCAGGGTTAAAGTGAAGAGGGACTGTTGACCACAAGGTGGAACAACAACAAGGTGGAACAGATAGTTAATATCCGGTTTGGATATTTTTAGGATTTTAACAGCATTTAATTGTAACAAGAGACTGTGTTACTGTCACCAAAGAAGGAGGTGAGAGACAATCTAGTCTTTAACAAATGCCAAGACCTCCTCTGCACACACCAACTAGTGAGGTGCTAAAAAGGTCTCAGGGAAGTCACCACATGTGTTTCTCCCCCTGTAGCCACTCCACTGGACTTTTCTTAGGGCTGGAAGAAGAGAGAGAATTGTGTTATTTAGACCATCCATCTACATCCCGGAATACCTGTTGTTCTCATGCTCAGTTTAGGCTACCTGACTTTACACAAATCTTATACTGTACTAGGACTGAGGAAGGGTGGGTTGTGCAGGAGGAGGGCTTTTGTATGGCTTTTGATTAGATAAAGCACAAAATCGGAATGCTGCATGACTTTGCATGTTGCAGCCATTCCTATTTTTGCCATTCACTGGGGTTTTTTTAAACCAAGAATTGGAATTTCTCAATGTCTATGGATGGATCACATCAGAATATCTACTAATACTTATGTTTTTTTATTTGGGTTCAAGGCAGGTTGTGGGGTAAAGACTTCCACATATATTTTATTGTTTTAAGTATCATTTTTAAAGATGTATTTTTCTTTCTAAAGTATTATCAAAAGTTTCCCATCACCTCTGGGATTTTCAGATTGAGATACTCTAAAAAGGTTTGTTCAAAAAGGTTCCCTCCAGTGGCCATGTTTTAGTGGGGTGGGGGGCAGCACCCTTGTGCTCCCAGTTAAAAATATTTATTGGCCACTAGAGATAGCAACATATAATATAGCAATCTTTACAGTACATAGTCTTTGCTCCAATATTTTAAAATATAGAAGTATGCAGTGTGGTATACATGTTACTTTTTTAAAAAACACCACTTTTAATCCCTTCCCTTGAGACTTCAGCTCTGGGTCTATCTGAAAAACTGAAGGACGACCTATGGCCCTGCTGAGATTATCCACCCTTGCTTTCCAAGGAGAAACAAACAAACAAATATGACAGCTTTGGAAAAATCTGTATGCACATTCTGCAGGCCTGTTGTACAAACGGACCACCCTCCTGTTGACCTCCTTAACACTTTAGTGCCCACAGTCAGGTGTGAGACAGCTGCACAAGGCATGGACACACTGAACAATATGATTTCTTACATCCACAGATACCAAGTAGCAATAAAAAAACAACTCACATTTACAGTAACAGAACAAAAGGGATGAGATTAAGGAATTATTTGAAGCTAGCTTTCATAACTGAATCTCCAGGATATTGTCAATATCCACTTTTTAAAATATTAATTTGGAATTTTTGGACGATTATTTAAATTAATAGTTATAATTAATGTCTCTTGTATTGTCACATTCCTTTGCCAAACCAGGATGAAATGACAAGACGAGACACAAGTTTTGGATTTAAATTAGGCCACAATTTGTAATAAATTTAACTCTATCTTTTAAGAATTAACCTACAAGAGGACCTGTAACATAGCTCAAGGGTGCAAATCTAAATGATCAATGCCTCTACAAAGCTTAATGAGAGTCCAAAATGGATGGGAAGGGAGCAACCCTTTACCCTCTTACTTCTCCTAAGCCAAAAGCAGACTTCATTTCTTTCCTGCCATGGAATTGACTCTAATTCTATTCTATGCTATATCTACTGTTTGTTACTTTATGTTAAAATGAGGTGCAAACTCTATAGGTGCAAACAGAGATGAGGCATAAATGATTTGGCTACCTCTTGTGCTACCCACCACACTAAAGGGGCTACTAGGTATTCCTGTGTTTGTTATGTTATCAGATGTTGTAAACCGCCCAGAGTAGCCCTAGGTCTAGATGGGCGGTATAAAAGTCAAATAAATAAATAAAAATAAATAAATAGGTATGCCACTTTACCCCACACAACTGAAAAGTTTGGCAAGTAGGCCCTCTTGCAGGTCTTTTAAGAATATGTCTAAGACCAAATCAGACAAATGAATGCCATTGTGGTGATAGTTCTCTATTCTTTGCAGAGATGCCGGGGTGTTTAATAATTGCACCTAAGCCAGCTGTGACAAATTGTCCAATGTTCCTATTAACTCCTTTCCTAGCTTTATGCATTTTCTTACATGGGCTGATCCCCATTCTAATGACGGTATCAACACTGACCACAAAATCCTGGTTTTGGGGAATCTAAGGTTATATTTCCTCAAGTCATCGATGACCTGGAGGTTAAGAGTTTACCTTAAACTTGAGTCAAATCATTTCCACCAAGGTGGATAACCAAAATGGATGGTGGATGGTCAGGGAAATCTCTATCAACTGCAGCTTAGAATCCACCCCAGAGCATTCCCCATCATCCCCTCCACTCAGCCTTGGCCCTTGCTCCCTGGCCAACATCTCGGCCCCATCCGGTGTGTGCAGCATATTTGGCCGCCCAAAATATGAATATGTGGCCACAAATCACCACTCTTGCATGCACGCCAGACAGGAAACCTGCAATGAGAAAACAGAAACACCAGCCTGAGCCTAACAGTCCATCAGTGTCCGCACATAAGCATGATACTGTGGTGGCTTCCAACGGCTGAATCTCTGGATGCCAGGAGAATCAATGCCCATTGCTACAGCTGTAGATGCAGTCCCAATATGGAACAAATGAGTTCCAAAGTGTCAACCAACTATCCCGGCATTACATAATGCCAAGGATGTCACTTGTGACCAGACAAGGCCAGGAAAGCTTGCATGGCTGTCACTGAACAGATTTGTGCAAGTGAACACCTACAAAGGTGTATCACCTGTCCCTTCCCCCATTGATCTGTTTTGGACCTACAAATGGTCATGCTGTCACTATCAAGTACCAGGTCAAATTGCAAGAGAGCAGTATTTTGAGTGGGGCACCAGATTGCTAACTCTCAGTGCTGAAAAAAATGCCAAAAGGATAGCTGCATGAAACAGCACCACCTCGAAGTGTTCTGAACAAGTCTGTCTCCAGACTGCAGCAAGTTTACAGAGTGTCTGTGGAGAAATAGGGGTTGTGGTATCTTTAACCTGACCCCGCTCCCTGGACCATCCTTCCAGCATTTTGGACAACCTAAATCAACAGGGCGGGAGCTCATGACCCTGAGCCTTGGCATAATAGGGCAGATAACTTTCCTTGAATGGTGTAAGGTGCCAAGCCTTTAAAATGAAGTGCCACTGTAAACTGCACCAATTGGTCCGCTTTCTCAGACCAGAGCCTTTCAAATCCTTGCTTAGCACAAAATGTAGCATGCTCAGCACAAGCCACTGAATAACAACGCCTTGTACCAGGGGCAAGTGTGAGGCTCATTGCCCTATTTGCCTCTATGCTCCAAGCCTCCATGCCTCCTCCGGGAGCAACTCCGGGTTGTTCAAAGCATGAGGTGCCAATGATCTGAACTGTGCCTACTGTTGACAGGAGAGAGCATCCAATATCTCATTATGTGCCCAGGGACATGCTTCACGTGAACTATGATGTTAAATTGGAGGCATCGCAAAGTAAGGGCCCTGACTAACCACCTGACCTAGAAAACAATGAATTGACAATGTGGATTACTGCTAAGTTTTCACACCAAAATAGTACAGCTGCATTGGCCCACTGCTCAGCCCAAAGCCACACCACACCCATGATAGGAAAGAGCTCCAGGGATATAAACTCGTGAGTGGTGCCATTGTTAATCCAATTGATAGGCCATTCCCCAGCCCACCAGCTGTCAAGCCCCACACACAGAGCACACACACAAGCAGAGTTCATTTCATTGCCAAAGTCTTTAGTGGAGAACCAAGCAAGTTCAAGTCCTTTGCTAACAATCAAGTGCCAGATAAATAACAGAATCCAACTCAAAGCAATTACCAGTCCAAGTCAAAACCAGAATATCTCATGGAAACCAGATGCCAAGCCAAAGGGAACAGATCAAGCCATTGTCCAGGAAACCAGTTCAAAGTCAGGAAACAGAGCCAAGGCCAGAAACAGACAGGAACGTGGTTGCAGGTTCAAATGACACATTGCTCCCACAGAGAGCTCAAGGTGAGCTTGTCAGCATTATCCCAAAACAGGGAACACACCCTTACTTCTGGAAAGGCTTCTGCTACTACTCAGGGCTTCCCGACCTGATTCCCCATCTAGCATCAAATACTCTTTCCCTAGCTCTTCTGGTAGCATGTCCTTGCAGAATCCTGCTCATGGCCCTTCTAGGAGGTGAAGATATGTTTTCAGCTGAGTCATCAGACCCAGCTGCTTGCTGATTTGAGCTGCAAGGCACCTCCAGCAGCATTTCACCATTTAACCCCTCAGAGTCAGGTTCTGCAGCAGGCAGGGTCCTGACACCAGTGCCCATGGAAAAACATCAGTATCCACCTGTAGCTCAGCACTGAGTCATAGCTCCGTGTGCCAAAAGCAAATGCCATTAAAATTAATTAAAAAGTGCAGGCAAACACATAGGTCATCCCGCATTTTGATGCTCATGTGCCACTTGTGGTGGGGCTTCTTAAAGCTGGCCATACAATTGCACAGCCTACACAGAAAGGCCCTTCCCAGGGCAATCACTTGACACACAAAATTCAAGTGCCCCACTATCTGCTGGAGTTCCCTAAGTGAACTCCAGCAGATGAACTCTTTGCCTCGCGGAGCCTCCATTTGCATGTTTTATGGGGTTTTTGGTTTTTTTTTTGTTATTTATTACAGAGTATTGAGGGTTGCAAATTTTAATTCTGTGTAAAGCACCGAGTGTGGTGCTTGTGGTAATGGGGCAGTGTATAATTTGAACAAATGGATGGATGGATGGATGGATGGATGGATGGATGGAGCTATGATCAATCTATAATTTCCTAATGTGAAATTGGAATTAAATGACAAGTTACTAGCTATTTTCAAGATCCAATAAAAGAGTATCCAGAAACAGCAGCATAGTAGCATGCAATACAATAATTCTCCTAAGTTGTGCTGTCATCTTGTTCTGACTGCTGTGTAAAATAAAAATAAAAATCCTCGAATTATTCTTATATTTGAAAACCATGTCTTCTAGTACTTTGAAGGGGGGGAGCTAATTTCCATATTGCAGCAACCCATGATAGGACTAGGTCAGGGAGCATGAATGTAAACCATTAATTTTGTTTCTAAAAGAGGTCCTGTCAGCCATTTGAAAACAATTGCCTCTGTGCATGTTCCCCATTACCCCTGCTAGCAATTAATCTGAATATTTGACCAAGCCATAGCATTTATCTCTGTGTTTGTCACCTGTTTTAATCAGTGTCCCATGAACACCAGGAGGCATGAAGTCCTTTGACTCTGGCATTTCACACAAACAATTCATCCATTATTTTTCTTATCACCACTTTGTTTTGATTGGAAGATCAAATGGCAGTTTGTAAATATCCAGTCAAAGACATTTAAAGATTTTATTTTTATTAAAAAAAGTTCATAAGAATGTAACATTTTTCAAAAAGACTTCCCCACCCCCCCCACAGAATGGAATTGGGTGAATGGCAAAGGATAAAACTGTATTTTCCCCCTATAAAATTGTTCTCCCCCTCCTTCTTCCTCTCTCCAAACCCTCCCTCCCTCCCTCCCTCTCTCTTGACTTTCTGACATTTTTAAAATATAGACAAAACTAATTTTGATTTATTTATGAGAAAAATGGTACAATGTGTTTTTGAAAGTGAATTCAGGTTTTTTTTTTAAAAAAAATTCTTATAATGATTTCCCAATGAATTGTCAGCAATTGGTACAATTGAATTGGTAAACAAAATATACAGTACTACTTTGGTTTATGATCATAATTTGTTCCAGAAATAGGTTGTAAGCCAAAACACTCTTATATCAAAGCAAATTTCCATATAAGAAATAATGGAAACTCCGATGATTTGTTCTGGGGTCCCATAGACCACATACTGTACACACGAAATGCAAAAACTCACAAAAGATGTTGGCTAAAAGTCCACATCCACCATGGTTTAGGTACCTGGCTGCAGAATCTGCTCTGCTTGGGAATGTCAACTAGATTTTACTCTGTATTTTTAATGTGACAATAATAAGGTGCAATTTGTAGACCTATACCCCCATGGCTAGAAATGGTTTGGGAAAATAAAAATGCTAAAAACAAATTAAATAAAAATATAAATATAAAGAAAAATCAAACCCTAACCTACACTCTCTTTTGAAAATGTTCAAGGCTGATGCAAGGGAGACTTCTATTCCTCTCTCCTCCCTCTGCTTTGGAGGCTGCCTGAGGAGGAATATTCCAGAAAATCACCTGCAATCCAGCAGGGGGAGGGAAGAAGGGGGAGAAACCATTGGCCTATTTATTTATTTATTTATTTATTTATTTATTTATTTATTTATTTATTTATTTATTTACTGCCTATCTTTTGGTGATCATGTGACCTGCTCCAATGCTTGTATATCAAGACAGTGCTTGTTCATTAAGGCAAAATTTAGAATATTTGCTTGTCCTGCAAAACACTCTTAAACTAAATTACTCTTAAACCAAGATATTACTGTATGGTATTTATGTCATACATCTGATAATCCTGTCCAGGTAGGAATTATATAAAGTAGACCTCCAAATGTATACAGTGTGATCCTGTGTGTTTCACTATGAGCATGTTTGACTGGTGGAAGTCTGAACACACCAATACAGCACCTGATGTACACCCTGGGGCAATTGGGAATGACATGAGAATGTCCATTTACTGGCTTCTAAACAGGCACTTAAAGGCAGAACTGTTTTATTAGGAACCAGGACTATCAGTAAAGGAGCAGTAAGATTCTTTCAACATTTCCATACTTTAAAAGTCAGTCTTCTTCATTGTAAAAAAGTGCCACTTCTACTCAGAAAAGTCTGTTCCAATGCATGTACTTTCAAGGTTATATTGTTCGGATGAAATCCAGGTCATGTGGCCTTAAGAAAAGAGACTCCTTAACTGTTTTTGATATTTACAGGTACTCTTGCTAGGATCTGCAGATATTTTTCTAAAATCTACAATAGGCATGTGCACTGCTTTATACAAATATGTTAAAAATGAAGCAAATCAGGGATATTATTCTTTTTCTTTGTTCCCCCCACCAGCTTTATTTATTTAAATATTATACACAATTTGTGTGTATAATTTGTGTGTGAATTTGGAATTATAATTGTTATATGCGTTTTGAGGGGATAGATGATAAGTTACTATCACAAGTAATTTATCAGACTTTCTCCCCCCCCCAAAAAAAAATCATATTCCTTTTATTCTGTTCACGAAATTTAAATTAAATGTAAACACACACACACACACACACACACACACACACACACACACACACACACACACACACACACACACACACACACACACACACACATCTGCACTGTCCACATTCAATAGTACATTTGCTAGCATTATAGAAAGGACTGTGATAGTACATTTACAATTGTACATTTACTAGCATTATAGAGAGGACTGTGTTGACTTTCCTGTCATATAGGTGTTTACAATGAGGACCTCTCTGAAAAAATAGATTGCAAACTTAATTCTGTGCTAATATACTTGAAGACAGGGGATTCAGACAAGAGTTTTAACAGCTGAGCACTCAAAGCTCTGGCCCTTCATGGACAAATCTGTCCATTTCTTGGACTGATGGAAAATTCATTGTGTTCACATTTATCATATTTGCACCATGTGAATTAGACTGTGCTTTGTTGCTGTTATCTACACATTTCCAAAGTTTGCAGTGCAAGTTCACACATTATATAAACGAAACACACTCAAAACAAAGTTGTAAGAAAGGCCCAGTAACATTCCTTTTCATTGGGAGACTTTGATGTAAAATTAAATTGCTTTTAAAGAAGCTAATCTTTATAACCCACTAATATTTGGATTGAAAAAGTAAATACTCTGCTGAGAAATGATTTTTGAAAATATATTCAAGGCTTACTAGATGAGTAGAGTGCATTTGTAGCTGCTACCTTGTTATCTCCATTGTCCTAACCAAGGACACAGGGATAACAGGATCATATCACAGAGCATCTGCAGGGGGCTAATTATCAGCATGGCCCACACAGGAAAGTGCAGTTTGTACACTTCATTATCTCAGAGCCACAGTTTTCTCTCTTATCACTGAGTGCAAAAATTGTTGTACAAAAGCACTATGCTCTCTGGTCAGTATCTACCTGAACGTTTATTATAATTGTTTTAAGAGGCTGGGCTATTGAAATAACTTTTCCAAAATCCCAGTACTAAACATGTTTCATGTTTAAATTGCAAGCTAAACTGAATTCCCTGGTTTGCATTCCTAGAGATGTAAAAATAATTTAAATTGATCATGATAAAAAACAAACAAGCTGTGATTCATGGGAAAATAATGGTGTTGGAGAAGGTGGAAAGTACCGCTTGCCTGGCTAGATGGAAGAAATCTACATGAGGACAACCATTGAGAATGGCAGGGGGAAGGCTCACAACTTGGTTAGAACAGTCTAGCCATGGCAGCTATTGGGCAACCTCCCTGTCACCTGATGCTCCCTCCCAGCCCATCTGCTGAGAGGCACTGGATGACTAAGAAAATGGGTTGTCCTTGCGTTTCAAGAACAATAGGAGGATCCTCTGCCATATATTGTGAATAGGACAAGCTACCCTTCTAAGTTGGCCCTAGAAGCTTGCAGGGATGGGGACTTGAATCATGGAACTTGATGGCAAGTTGGACTTAAGTTGCACCCATGACTTGACTCAATTTTTCTTTTTCAATGACTCAGACTTGACTTGTGACTCAGAACCCAACAACCCTTCCTTTTTTCTGGAGGGGTGGGGGTGGGGGAAGCTTGGGATTTGGATTTAGGGTTTGAGGCTTGATACCATATACTCAAATTTGGACTTGGGACTTGGTATCATTGGTTCAGACCTGGACTCAGACCCAAAGACTTGTCAACATCCCTGGAAACATGTTGCTGCTCCTGCTCTTGTGCTTGCTGCCAGCTTTCATTCAGAGAAAGAGAATCACACAGTTTAATGGAAATCACAGGTTTCAATGGAGGGATAGCTTTGCTGCTCATTAAGTTGTACAGTGGGCCCTCCTAAAGTGCTAACATTTCATAAGGATATGATGATTCTAGTTCTTTTTATGTAGAAACAGTAGTTTTTAAAACAAGAATCAAGGGTGAAATCATTGAGTGATGAAACCCACATTCCACAGTCTTCAAAGCATCTTTGTAAGGCGTCATGGATCAGACAAATCCCACAGCTAAATCCATAAATTAGTTTGTCAGAAAATGGATAGAAGAAATTGGCTATTTTCTCCCTTAAACCACTGGCTGAACAAGGACTGGGTACATTATCACAGTCTACTTTAGATTCTTTCCAGGTGCCCTGGAAAACCACTTATCTTGACAATAAAAGACCTCAATATACATTTTAGTTTGAGCAAAATTTCCCTTGTGGAACATGAAACTGATGCTACCTCTTACACACCTACTTTATGTCTGTTTGCCTTCCACCTCTGGTTCATGTAGATTTTCCACATTGTACTGCTTCGTACAGATGGCCTACCCTGCTGAAGATGTATGCTTTCCTGTTCCATTTTTTAAAAATTACACTTTCAGCTATTGCAAAATCTTTGTTGCCCCCTCTTCTTTAGTCATGATCTTATATGTCTTTTTAAAATTCCTCACCTATCATACAGCTCAGCATATTCTTGCTTTATTTTCTTAACATTCAACAGAAAGAATTAATATTAGAATCCACCATTTTGAAGTGTGGGAGTTTCTCACAGGCACTTGGCAAAACAGCCTGGATTAAGTTTTCTATGATAAAATAATTTCCTATCTATAACCATTGTTGTATTTGTGGGTGGGGAAAATTATGAAATGACTACACTATTAATTTGCTTTAGTTTCTACTGTGTTTTCTAAGTTGTTTCTGTCAAATTTACGATACTAATTATGTAAGCAGAATGAAAAGATTACTCAGAAACAACAAGAGATAAAAATGTAGAAGACGAACTGCTGTGTATGGATATAAATATCACAGTGGTGTAGACTTCCAGCGGTTTAGATTCTAAATGAGTTTAGAACTGTGCATAATATTTAACAATATGTGTGTTGGGGAAGGGCAATGGATTGTGTGGAGCATATGTGAAAGATTTGTCACTTTTAGTTGGAGCCAAATGATGACAATGCTTAGTGAGGTTGCCATTTCATCCAACAGAATCAAAGAGTGGAAGAGATGAGGCCCACTGCCTTCTTGTCTCATTCACAACCTCTGAAGTGGGCCAAGAATCATGCTAAGTTTTCAATCAACTGTAGCTGCTTACTAACTACCAGATTATTATCATCACTATGGCCCATGTCCACACACCCACCCAGATCCTGGACACTGACAGAAGAGAGGAACTGTTCACATTTCCATACTCTGTTATTGGGGAAGAAAGTACACTATTCTTATAAATAACTAAAAGCCTAATTTTTGTTCCATTTGGGTACACCTCTATTGTTTGCTCTTATTTTGATCCATCAATATCAACACAGATACATTTTGTAGGCCTACTTCCGAGATAGGCTCCTGTCCTGCTGTTAGTTGTGAGTATCTTTCTGAACCTACACATAACTTGGCCTAGCTAAGCCAGAAAGCCTTCTAGTTTTCACCCTTTCTCCCAGGCAAGACACGTTCAGGTGTTTGTAAGTCAAGTAGAACTCCCAAAATGGGAATTTATGGCATTCGTAGTCTAAGAAAACTGAAGATCACATCCTACTAGTTAATCTGTTTGACTGAAAATTCCTTTGAGAATGTAACTATGATAAATGATCCTGAGCAAAGCATTCTACAAAACCTCACTAAAATATGTTATAGGAGGAAGCTAGAAATGCAGGCCACTGCATATCCTTTCTATAGCTGTATTTGGCTTATTGTCTCCGGTAGTATAGATAGAAATAGTAGTGTGACAAATGGGATTATTTTACACTGCAGAATCATGACTAACACTTTGTGATTAGGGCACATTTCTTCATAAACTAGGTCTCCTAATTAGTGAAACAAGCTTATGAAAAACATTGATTTTATACCATTTAGGCTTCTCTAGAGTGTCCATTAAAATTCAACTAGCAGCACTAATGTAAAAGGCACCTCATATTCTCAGCTAAAATACTGTTATAGCCTAAATATTTATATGCCTTCCTTGAAATCCAAATAGCATGCCTATTACACATTCTAAATTACTGCTTATTCAGCGGCATCTTGAGTTGAACTTAAGCAGGGTGACTCTAACTATCATGTTTGTTCTAACATTAATCATGTTGGTCATTATATCATTTATTTTTCATTATACCAATAGATAAATTGCAGAAGTGCTTAATATAGTTAGTTCAGCTAGCCCTGCTTCTTCAGTAACATTAATTCTATAGAGCAGTTGGGAAAATCAATGTATAAAACACTATTTTTACTAAATTATACTTGTTTTATGAGTGAATCCCAGTACATAGAGTTTTCTCAAGTTAATTGTTCAGTTCCAGTGCAGCAAAAAACTTGCATTAGAACAAAACAGATGAAAACAGATTTCCAAAAAAATAAAAAATAAAAAAAATCAGCAAATAAAATTAGATCAGGTGGGACCAAGTAACCAAAATTCATTAGCATGTTCAAAAGGTCAAAACCACATAGAATTAAGTCTGACCATTCTTTCTTTAATAACACATTGTGAGCTTCAACTAAGAATTAAATTTAAAAGGGTTTTTGTGCTTAGGAAGCCTTCTGCTGATCTAGGAATTGCTTTTCAGCTATGCCTTAGCAACATATGTAAGCATATGAATAATATCACATTTGGTTAGTAAATCTTGTTCTGTAAGCTTTTTATACTTTCCTATAGTTGTTAGCAAATCTAAACACAAGCTTAAGTTAGATTATGCATCTAAATTTTGCTTTTCTCAAATTTTGAAACTAATATGTTTGACTAAGATTACTTGGTTGGTCACTGTTACTTGAATAACAATATTGGGTGACTGGGGTCCAGGACCATATCTCCAATTTATTTCCAAAAATACAATTTCTCTAAAATGTACAGCATATTTACCACAGAGCCTTAATGCTATTTATGCTGTTTAAATGTCACAGTACCATTCTGGGAGGTCAGAAATTTTTTAAATAGTAAAATGAAATGCAATGGCTAAATTATTCTTTTTGACGCTAACAGGATATACGAGCGTCACAGAAGCCTAATGGCAGTTAGCAATTTCCTCTTGTCACTAAAGATAAATCTGGCAAATGGATAATTTATCCAACCTGATGAGTGTTTCTTAGTGTCCACTGCCTGGGCTCTTCAGGTGTCCTGAAGCTATGAAAAGTAGCACAGAGAGACATATACAGAATAGGGATAGGCACAAAACTGAAAAATGGTGTTTCATTTCATTCCATTTCATCCCCACCCACATTTTGTTTTGTTCCGTTTCATACAACTTGTATGAAATGAAACAATTATGAAATGTTTAATTTCTCTGGGGCTTTTACTCACTCCTCCTCCTTCTTGGCTCCGGGGGCTTCTGGGCTCTGGCGGGGCTCCAGCGGCATTGCAGCCTGGTGCCTCCCTGCCACCTCGTGAGGCACTGCTTCTCTGGCTATGCTTCCCATTGGGGGGAGGGGAGAGAAGTGGTGGGTCTTTTAAACTACTTGGCAGCAGTGGCACTGGTGGTGAGCACGGGGCCTCCTGACAGCCCCACTGGCCCTCTCCAGCCTGCGTCCTCAGTGGCAGCAGCTGTGGTGGGCGCAGGGCCTCCTGGTGGCCCCGGTGGCCCTTTCTGACAAGGCAACCCATCGGACACAAGGCCTCCCGCAGTCTGCCCGACTTCTCCAGCTGGGATGTTCAGCAGCAGCAGTGGCAGCAGCGAGCCCAGCAGGTAAGGGCCCATTTTACAGACTGAACAAAATGGTTCATTTTAAAGGGGGGGCAAAAACCATTTCATTTCATCTGTAACAAAATGCTGCTTCATCATTTCATTTTGTTTCATTTCATTATGTAGCGACATGACAAAACAGCATTTCATTTTTCATTTTGTGCCCATCCCTAATACAGAAGCCACCATAACTCTGCAGTAGAGTACATGATTTGCATGAAGAAGATACCAAACTTATTTCTTTAGCACTTGATTTTTAAAGATCAGGTAGACCTTTATGAGAATTTTGTCACTTTAAGACACCAGAAAGCCAGCCCCAGTCTGAGCAGGCAATCATTTGAACTACAGTTCACAGAATCCCAGCATGGCCTATAATCACATTTATTAAGAAATGGAAACACTTTGTCACTTCTCAACAAATGAAAAGAAGCTCTTACCAAGCAATGCTGGACAAATTAGAATGGCAAAGCTATTCCCAGCATTCAGGAGAGCATGCTCTACTTATCTGTCATGTAACTATGAAAGAGGAAGGACAAAAAAGAAAGAGAGAGAGTAGCCTGAATTCAGTAATACAGACTTGGTTAACGACAGAAGAATTTTAAGCTCAACATCCTACTAAGGCTAGCGCTCAGATGAAGGAGTCTAGTTTCCTTCCCCTCAAATTTGTGTGATTTTAAGAGTTTGCCACATTCTTTCCATCACATAAGAACATTTTGAAGAGATCTGAAAAGCATATAAAACTTTTAAAAGCACAAATGGAATCCAGTATATAGTGCAATATATATCCATGCCTTGAGCGCTGCTTGGATGCCATTCTGGGATGGATGAGGGCAAACAGGCTGAGGTTGAACCCGGACAAGACCAAAATTTTGTGGGTGGGGGCTCCCTCTTATTTGGGTGTATGACTCTCCCCACTCAGAATGAGGTGCACAGTTTGGGTGTTCTTCTGGATCTGGCGCTATCTATGGAATCTCAGGTAGCGTTGGTGGTACATTCTGCCCATTACCATCTGTGGCACATTGCTCAACTGCATCCCTATCTGGACATGGGAGCTCTTACCATGCTGGTCCATGCATTGGTAGTCTCAAGACTGGACTATTGCAATGCTCTCTGCATGGGGATGCCCTTGAGGCTGATGCGGAGACTCCAACTGACCCAGAACATGGTGGCCAGATTGCTGACTGGGACTAAAAAATACGATCATAGATCCCTAGCGCTGGCTGCCCTGCACTGTCTTCCAGTTTGGTTCCACATTGACTTCAAGGTTTTACCTATGACATAGCAAGCCCTGAATGGCTTAGGACCTTGCTACATGTCAGAACACCATCTGCCATTGAAAACTGCCCATAATACCCGATCCTTCCAGGCTAGGCATTTGAGGTAACTAACACACGAGAGGCCTGAAAGGAAAAAAACTAGAAATAGGGCCTTTTCTGCCATTGTCCCTCGCCTGTGGAATAACCTTCCACCAGACATCTGCTTGGCCCTCTTTGTCTTTAAAAACTATTAAAAACTTGGTTATTTAAGCAGGCATTCCCTCAAATATAATGTAATTTTAGTGTTGACCCATTAAATTTAGATTTTTAACTGATTAGCTGTACAATAATAATGCATTGTTTTATGTCACTTTAATATTATTTTAATTTTTAATTTTATTGTTACTATTTTATGGTTTTATTGTATGAATTGTTTGAATTTGTTAATTGTTGTAAACTGCCCAGAGTGACCTCACTGCCAGATGGGTGGTATAAAAATCCAATAAATAAATAAACAAATAAATACCCCCATGCAAAGATCCAAGAGAGTCTAGTTTACACAATTTAGCTGTCATGATTTTGTCTGCTACAGATACCGTTGTCCCCCACCATTTCACGGTTCATATATTGCAGTCCTGGTATATTGCAAAATCACAGTATATGAAATGCAAGGCATCCTGGGGCAAGCTGCTTGTGCCTGCTTGAGGCCTCTGGCACTTACCCTAAATGGGCCTCTGACAAGTTTCCATGACCATTAGAGGCCCCAGAAGTGGTTTCCGCTGAATCAGAAGTTACTTCCGGAAAACCAGAAGTGATTCCAGATCACCCAAAACCAATTCTGGGGACTCCATCAGGCCCAGGAAGCCCATCGGAGGCCCGTTCAGAGCAGTGCCAGGCCTCAGATAAATGTAAGAGGCCCCAGATAGCCCCCCTCAGTTCCGACCCGACCCAGCATCCGCATATCGCAGATTTTCCATTATCGCAGGTCAGATCAGTTCCCTAACCCGCACAATAGGTGGGAGATTACTGCACTGCTGATGGCCTCTGGTTGTCATGAATGATTTTTCTGCACAAGTTACTATAGGCTTTCCCTTTCTCCTTGGTTACCAGTCGGTGATGACCTCATCTTCTTGTATATTCCCTAATTGGCTTGGGTCCAAGCTATCTAAAGAACCACATCTCCCTTCATGAGAGAGCTTGAGGGTTCAGATTGCTGGGAGAGGCCCTTCAAATACCCCAAGTGTGGGGAAATGCTTCAGTCAGAAGATAAACCTCTGCAAGCAGGCAAAGACCTTTCTCTTCAGGCAAGCCTTCAATCAGTGAATGGCTGCCAAGTTGGGGGGGTTAATGGATTGTTGTACTTTGGTGCAATGAATGTATTTTAGTGTTGCTTATGTTTTCTGGTATTGTATTCATTAATCCTTTTAGTATTGTATAGTCACAGTATTAACTTAAATACTGCCCTTTAATTATAATCTGTATTGGGTCCTTTTTAAGGAGAAAGGTGGGTAAAAATAACTGAAATAAATAAATATAAGCTTTCCCGAAGTGCTTTCTTGCTAGTATATTTTCCCCAAATTTTCACAGCTCCCTCAGCAACATGTCCCATTTGTGGTTGTGGTTTATTGCTTGCACCACTAACTACTGCAATTTTATCCATGGAAACAATGGACTTCACACTCAGCAGGCTTATTAAAACCTCTTTGTCCCCTCTTGGATTGCAATTACCATCTGTATCCTTGCCTAGTGGCATCCCTTATCCAGAACAATTTATGAAAGGTGAAGGGTTGGAAAGCATAGCAATAGAACCTTAGAGACAATTTCACACATCTGTTTCTGTGGGTGTTCTTTCATTTTCCCCCTCCATTTATAATTAATGAAAAATAATGGTGCTGACACTAGTTAATCACTATGAAAAATTGCAGTTTATGCTATTCATTATAAATGTGGCAAATTACTTAAATTTTTCAAACACTATCCCTTACCAATTAGAATAATTTATTTAAAGAGTTCACCTACAATAGATGGAAATTTGTGAGTTCTCTTCAGGAAAGTTAAGGGAACCTAAAATATTTTTCTTTAGTAGAAGAGGCAATACCGGCAAGCATCATTAACCACACATCTCTATCTCTGAAAGTTTGGGGGAGGGGAGAGTCAGGATATTGAACGTAGCTTTTGTCAGGCAAAAAAGTCAGAACAATATACAAAAATATTCGTTAAGTAACTAAATATTCTTTTTGTAGAGTTCAAAAGAAATATGAGCCAGCTAACTTTCCTTGGTAACAGCTGAGTTTTAACTAATTGGAAATAGTTTCTTAGTGTACCTACCAAAAATCAAATTATTGATTGTAAAATAAGCAACTAATATTCTTTTAATTAGCCCATGCAAATTAGGGAAATGTTTCTTCTCCAAGTCCTTTTCACATGAAGCCATAAATTGCACAAGCAAATGAAATATTTTTCAGGTAATAAAGAATAATTTATGGATGAAACACACTAATGACTTCTAATGTGTGCAAGTAATAGAACTTGCTCGAAAGACAACCCACTGCTGTTCTGTTGCAAGAGGCTGCAAAGAATCCAAGACAGGCATTTTTGTGCCAACGCTTCCAGCACAACATTAAAAATTTCACACATCTTGCCATCGCAAGTATGAATGTATCTGAAGAGATGTAGAGTATATCAATAAGTGATTCAATTCAGAGCAATAATCACAGGTGTATCTCCTTAAAACCTAACAATGCAAAGCCCAAAATGTGAATCAACATATTCCATTTTAAACTAACACCACCACCAAAAATCATCATCAGGAAGTACCCAAAGGAAAAATGGGGAGACATTCAGTTGGTGGTGGGCAATGACAGGATGGTTGGAGGTCCTTCTCTGGGGAGCACTTGTCCCTGCATAAGGGCTGGCCCCTGGGAGAAAATATGTCCAAAGCTGATAGAGCCTCGTGGCACAGTAGTTAAACTGCTGTACTGCAGCCATAACCGTGCTCACAATCTGGAGTTCAATTCCAGATGTGGGCTCAAGGTTCAACCATGGTGAATGGCTTTGTGCTCCAAAATTATGTAGGAAAAAACCCACATGTTTCTTTTCCCTCCCTTAAAAGCCTGGCAGACTCAGAAGAGCCCACTATGCATGACAGGAGGTGCAGTTTTTGGAGCTGCTGAAGGGCCATGTGGTAATGGTTTGTGTCCAACATGGCTGGGGGCATGTCCCCTGAAATTTTCTCCTCTACTTCATGAGCTTTTACATCTCTGTGTCTGCATGATATAAAATAATGAGCAGAGCATTCTGTGCCTCAGATTCCAGCAATCTAACTCATGTATAGGAAGAAAATGACTCATGCATGCATAAGCACCACTCTTTACCAACTTAGAGAAGAGCAACATCTGGAAACCACAGACAAATCATTAAAATTTTCTACAAAAGAATTCTGTCAGAATGGTATTGGAAATGGCCATGTAAAAACACCAGTGGCAGAATATATACATCATCCAGGAAGCTTTGTCACTGATACCAAGTGGCTGTGGTGGAGCAAACGGCCTTTAGAGCAAGATCCGAAGATGACACAAAGGAATTAAATGCTCTAGCTCCCTAATGGAGATGTATAATAATCTTTAGTCTTAGAACTGCAGAGCTGGCAGGGACCTTATGGATTATCAAGTCCAGCCCTTGTCTAAGAACCACAATGGGGAACTGAAATCCCAAACTCTGGCTCCAGCACCAGAGACCTAAACCACGGAGCTATCCAGAAGTTCATGGATTATGGCCTTTTAAGCACACTACATATATTAGAAGTCTGTGCTGGACATAATGATTTTGTGCATGCTCTTAGTTTTCAGCAACAACAGACATCTCGTTAAGCAAATAATTGATTTCCCAAGTGGAAAGAATGATTGCACTGTAGTGTTAGGAAGATATAGCATTAGGTGCAAATTCTTATAATAGTACCTTGAGTCAGTATGTTAATGTAATTGCCACTGCAAATAATTATTTATTTAAATTGCATTTCTCTCCATTTTCTATAAGTGAGCAACTGTGTTGTAGTGGTTAGAATTTTGAATGAGGATTCAGGCAACCTCAGTTCAGATCCTCCCATCCATGAAACTCTTTGGGTAACCTTTGGGCAATCATGTACCATCTCAGTCTGACCTACCTTATGGGGTTGTAGTGAGAATAAAACGGGATTAGGAAAAATTCCTTGAGATTCAAAGGCAGGGTAGAAATAGAACAAATAAAGAAAATAAAGAAAAATATTTCACATTTCCAACAATATGGTATGCATATATATCTGAAGCCCCCAGACGTAATTCTAGGCATCTAAGGAGGTGGACATTTTTTGTAGAGAAAAGCTCACAGTAAAGTAAAATATTTAGTTTTAATTGTGCTAATGACTATTATGTCACACCATGCAAGTGATAAGTTACAAAGTGTATCTAAATTCCTTTATTGGTACTCATTGATTGATTGAGTCATAATATTATTATATCCCACCTTTAGACTTTACATCAGCATGGGTTGAACATGATGACTCCAAAAGTCCCTAGAAGTCTATGATTCTATTAGAAAGCCCTCAAAATCATCAACAAAGGAGCCAGACTTTGGCACCAAGGATTTGCTTTTATGGAGAGGCCGAATGGTGCTGTGAGGTACCTTAACCTTCCAGTACATTAAATGTAGAGGACACATTTAATGAATGCCAAAAGTGTCAGACTCTTCCAATTTAAAACAAAGAATGTCTCCCATAGTCTTGTAACAGCAGCCACCCCAAAGCATAAAAGGAACGTCAGCATATAGTTTCACATAGAGATAGGCAAAACCCCTGGAAAAATAGCATTTCATTTAGTATAGTTTTTATAGTAGTTTTGTTTCATTTAGTTTGTAATGAATTTTTAAAGCAGTTTCATTACAAAATGAAACAAAATGAAATGAAAAGCTCTGCTCTCCTGGTCCCTAAAGGACCAAATTGGCAGGGGAGCTTCCTTGAGCAATTTTAGGTAATCCCCTGAAATTTGGAAAGGTTTTGGGGTCAAGGGCCTTAAGTTATGAAGCACCAAAGGGGGTGCCCCTAGGAAAAAAACTTTCTCCTGGAATCGGAAGCCAAGCCACATGGCTTGCCCATGGCTTGCCTTCAGAAGTTCCAGTTCCAATTAGAAAGCTCCCTGAGTGTCAAACCTTTCCAAATTTGGGGGGCTTTTAGGGAAGAGCTTGAGTTCCCCTGCCATTTTAGGATGAATAGTTTTGTTCTAGAGGGGGAAAGGTGTCTCATGATGAAACAAAATGAAATGCATCCTACCATTTCATTAGGTAACAAAGTAAATCATTACCTAACAAAACAACGAAACAGTGTATAAGAGTCATAATCAGGAGGAAAAAATGTTTGAATAGTTTTTATAGAATTGTTTGCTGTGTTGATTATAAGTCACTAGTATTTATTATTTATTTATTTTTATATTTCTATACCGCCCGAGTTTCCCAGTGGGAATTCTAGGCGGTTTACATAGAATGACAAATATAAAAAAGCCAACACAAGAATCAAATAACAAGAAAGGGGGAATCAAATAATCAAGAAATAAAACAGCAGCAGCAGCAGCAGCAACAACAACAAATCACAAATAATCCGGAAACAGGCAAGATAAATAAAGACAAAACAACATCAAACACGGGGGAACACAGGAAAGACATTAGCGATTGCCAGATGCGTCTTTGAAGAGCCATGTTTTTACAGCTTTTTAAAAGGCTGATAAGATGAAAGTTGGTGAATCTTATTGGGCAGCTTGTTCCAGATAACCGAGCTGGCCACTGAGAAGGCCCAGCTGTGAGTGGCAATCTTCCTGGGGGTGGCCACCCGGAGCAAGAGTGCCATAGAGGCTCTAGTGGGCCAGGCAAGCACTGACCTTTAGGAGATGCACTCTACCAGATATTCAGGTCCCAAGTCTTGGAAGGTGTTGTAAATCAAAGCCAATGCCTTGAACCTTATTCGGGATGCAATGGGCAACCAGTGCAAGCAAGCCAGAAGTGGTGTGATGTGTTCAAACCTGCCTGCACCAACCACCAATCTGGCTGCTGCATTCTGCACGTGCTGCAATTGCTGAACAAGGATCAAGAGAAGCCCCATGTAGAGAGTGTTACAATAATCTACCCTCGAAATGACCAGTGCCTGTACAACCATCCTCAGCGAGTCCCCATCCAGATATGGAAGAATTTGGGTGATGGTAGAAGGCCGGCCTGGATACGACTGGGACTTGGGATTCCAGGGACAAATCTGGGACCAGGACCATGCCCAGATTCCTATGTCTTTCAGCCAGCTGGAGGATACATGCAGCCAGACTAAGAGGGCCACTGCACCCAACAATGTATCTGTTTATTTTACTGTTGTAAGCCATCCAGAGTGGCCTTTTTATTTCAGATTTCAGATATAAGTTATATTATACTGATGCTTTCCATTTCTCTCTCAAAAACATATCCCTTAATCTTTTCTATATTGGTCTGTCCCTAAACACAGTAATTCCGAACCAAGATACAATACATAGCCAAGATGTAAGCACTCTCATAGCCAATGGTAGATCTGAAGTAATTGGCACAATTAACTGTGTGACAAAAATAATAGTATTAGAAGTCTGTAATAATAGATTGATCTTTCATAAAGAAAGCCTTTTGATTTCTGCGCTGTGTGCTTCATGCCTACAATCAATTCTATCTATTACTTTAGTCAATTGTACAGATGCACAGAACCAAGAATAAATACCGGGAGGTCATACTGATGTGTTAATTAAGTCCGTGATCAACAGGCTTATAACAGTTCAAAGTGATTTCAAATGATATACTGAAAATGACATCAGAAAAAAGTTTGAAGATTACTTCCACTTCCTCAGTTCTTCCTCAGGGCTTGCAAAAGTCTGGTCATGGAAATTTCAGCTAAACTGTTGAAATAAATGCATATCTTTAGAACATGTAAATTATCTTTGTGGATCATATATGAGCACACATTGGATACCTATAAGCTGCTGCATTTTATATTATTCATAAGGCAAAATACCACTATGTCATTTTGTCAGACTCACAAGCCCAGGATGAGCTTGATTAAAGCAAAGGAGGGGAAACATTCACTTTAAATTAAAGTAAACTCTTTCTTCTCTCTCTCTCTCTCTCTCTCTCTCTCTCTCTCTCTCTCTCTCTCTTTTATTTATATCCCACTAAGAACATAAGGACACATAAGAATATAAGATGAGCCATGCTGGATCAGGCTGAAAGCCCATCTGGTCCAGCTTCCTGTATCTCAAAATGGCCCCACCAAATGTGTCCGGGAGCACACAAGACTGTCTCCTGATACCACTTCCCTGCATCTGGTCCTTGAAGTACCTCAGTTTTAAGCCTGGAGATAACACATCTCCATCACTTTCATTAGTATCAAGGTATTAACCTGGGCAATTACAGCAAATACAATGCAAACAAGAAAATAAAGGTAAAACCATTAAAAACACTGTAATTAACCCTTAAAAGAAGAGATGACATAAACCAATCATATAAAACCAAACTGGATGGAAGGAAAGAGGAGGGAATGATCAGTCAGGATCACTGTGAAAATCAATGTCTTGAATTGCTTCCTAAATATTAACAGGGTGTGGGCTAGATGGAGCTGTTGTGGAAGCTGGTTCCATAGGGTTGGAGCAGTTGTGAAGAATGCCTTACCTCTTGTAAGGAGTCTTGACTGTGATTATCTTCTGAGTCATATGGATAACATTAAGAAAAGATGATGGAACAAGTAGCATGGGCCCAAACCATTAAGAGCTTTGAATGTCAGTGTCAAAAACTCAAACCTGTTCCTGGATGCAATGGACAACCAGTGTAGGTGAATCAGAACCAGAGTGAGACAGTCAAATGCGCTTGCACCCACCACCAGTCTGGCTGCTGCATTCTGGGCCCTCTGAAATCTGTGGGTGAAGCTCAAGAGAATTGCACTAATCAAATTGCAAGAAGACCAGGCCCTGTACCAAGCTCTTGAGGATGTCCTTGTCTAGGTAAGAGCAGAATCTGGTCTCTTTTGGATCCTCAAATCAGAAGGCAATGCCAACTAGCCTAAGCACACACTCCAAACTTGAAATGCTTGGGAAGTTAGAAATTAACATTAATTAATTTGTTTACAATTATTCTCTATATTTTCCAAGACTCATACATATTGTCTGGGAGTCATATTTGAGCATGTTGGATTCAAGGAAATTTTACCTGAAAAAGAGAGTAGTAAACAACTTACAAGTACTCTGTATAATGAAAACTCTGAAAATAATTATTATAAACTGGAATCAACTTGATAGTATAGATGGGCATGACTCAAAAAAATGGTGTTTCGTTTGTCGTTTGTTGTTTAGGGGGTCCGTTTCGATTTGTTTTCATTTTTTGTGAATTTTTTGCAAAAAAAATTGTTTTCATTTCGTTACGTAATGAAACGAAAAAATGAAAACGAAAACAAAAAATTGCTGTTTTGTTAGCATTCATTACAGTTCAATGTATTTGCCGCAACGAAAACGAAACACATGACAAAATTTCTGTTGTTTCGTTTCGTTTCATTTCATTTTGGAGACAAAATTTGTTTTTCGTTTCATTACGTAATGAAATGAAAAAACAAAAATGAAAATGAAAAATTGCTCATTTTGTGCCCATCTCTACTTGATAGTATGTACTGTAATTTTCTTTCTTTCTTTCTTTCACTCACCCACACTTATAAATTGGTGAATTTAATGGATTTTTTTTTACTGACGACATGAAAGAAAGGCTGATTTGAATTGGTCCAGTCCATTTTGCTCCCAAGGTGGATTCCCTTCCCTCTTTCCCCAACCCCACCCACTGTTGGAGAGCTTCTACTTCTTCAATCTGGAACAATTCAAATTCATTAATAGATGTGATATGTTCTTTAAAGAGTGTGTATGTGTGTTTGTGTGTGCAGATATATAAGGACCAGAGGAAGGAAGTGAGGGCTGTGGGGTGGGATATAAATAACATTTCAACCAGTATAAATGGTGAATTGCTAAATCAATCCACACACCTTTATGTGAGCACTGACTGTAATTAAAAAAAAATACAGCCTGCAAATCAAATCAGAGCAGTCATTCACTAACTGAGGAACAGATAAAAACATTATGGTACAAGCAACATCATTTGTGCTATGCCAGCACACTAGGTAAGAGAGTGTTGAATCTTGTATATGGTATAGAAAAATATATATTGAAGGCTAGTATTTTGTCATTAGATATATTTAAAGCCTTTGACCATGTGGAATGGTCACCACAAAAGACTGTGATTAAAAACGGGTGTTTGGAATAACATTTGGAGGTGTGATAGATTGGTTATACACTGATAATATGTCTGAGATAATAATTAATGATGGGGATACAGATCAGATATCCTGATGGTTAGAGCTGTCTGGCAGTGGAATATGCTGCCACAGAGGGTGGTGGAGTCTCTTTCTTTGGAGGTTTTTGAGCAGAGGCTGGATGGCATTTCTGTGGGGAGTATGTGATGGGGGTTGCTGCATGACAGGGGGTTGGACTGGATGGCCCCCGAGGTCTCTTCTAACTCTATGATTCTATGATTCTATAGGCCAAGGCACTGGACAAAGTTGCCTCTTCTCCCCAGTTCTATTTTGTCTAATGATCAGTGGCATAGATATGGGGGGGGGCAAGAGGGCAGGATCCCCACCCTGCAGTGATCTGGGGACATTAAGTTGATGTTATATGACCACAAGAACCTTACCAGAACAGTCAGCCTCCTTCAGGGAAGAAACCAAGCCTTGGAGCCTTTTATTTTAAAGACATCAGTGAAAAGGCAAGTGAAAGAAAACAAACTTGAGATCCTTTCAGGATTGCTAACAATGGTGGTGAAGACATAATTAGAGTGTTGTCAGTGGGGAAAAATTAAAGCTCTATAGTTCTCTTCAGGAGAGAGCTTGAAAAAACCCGAGGGGTAATTATCAGCCAAAAGTCAAGAAGCCAAGACAAAGGGAGATAAGAGTTGTAAACATTAACCCCTTGGTTACTGAAACAAAAACCAGAAATTTTCAGACTCTTGCCTGGACATGGACATAAGGTTTAAAACAACTGAACTAAATAAATGCTAAGTACTAAACAGAAAAAAGTAAAATGTCTGTGAGTATTTATTTATTTTGAATATTTTACCCCACCTTTCTCCTTAGAAAAGGACCCAAGGTGGCTTACAACAATGAGGGACAATATACAGCCCAGAACATTAAGGCATATTCAAGTTAAGAAGAGGGAATTAGAAGAGGCATCTTAGAACATTAAAAGGTAACATGAAAGCTTCATGAATCATGAGCATGCAAAAAGAAACAAAAACATTATGGGGTGGATACTGACATGGAAAACATTGGTGTTCTTATGAAATCAGTCAATGTAATCATGCATGGTAATCCAAGAAGGTAAAAGATGGATCTTAACAGATGCTCTTGATTTCCTATGAGTTTTGCATGGGTTCCTTCCCAAATCACCATCAAATCATACATTTCATTCATGTCCAAAAATTACATAATAATCATGTATGCTCCAGCATGCATGAGTTTTACATTGGTTCACAATAAAACCACTATCACATATAAAGTCTATCTCTGTCCACAGATAACATGCCAAAATCATGGGTCCATCAGCACATGGCTCCACAATGGTGCAAAAACATGGATCCAAGGCATGGATCCACACAGATCTACCTGATTTTTACCCAGGAATGCCCCAAACCAATCTCATCAGTCCTATCCTTATACACAGATTGCACACCAAAAATCAGGGGTCCATCAGTGCATGGCTTCACACTGGCGGAAAAACACTGGCGGAAAAACATGGATCCAAGCCACACGGATCTAACTGATTTTACCAAGGAACACCACCAAACCAATTTCACATCATAGAACCCATGTCTGCCCACAGATTGCACATCAAAATCAGGGGTCTGTCAGCTCATGGCTCCGCAGTGGCACAAAAGCATGGATCTAAACCACAGATCCTCACAGATCTACCTGATTTTTGTCCAGGAATGTCCCCAAACCAATATCATATCCTAGGCCCCATCTGTACCCACAGATTAGACACCTAAAATCAGGGGTCTGTAAGCACATGGCTCTGCAGTGGCCAAAAACAAGACTGTCAAGATCCAAGTCTGTCTTCCAAAGTATTGACAATTCCCCCCAGCTTTGTGTCATCTGCCAATTTGATGAGTTCTTCTTCAAGTCCCTCATCAAGGTCATTTATGAAGATGTGGAAGATCACAGGGCCCAAGAAAGAACCATGAGGGACCCCACTGCATACTTCCATCCATGTAGATATATTTCCACTGAGGACCACACATTAGGTGCAATTGGTCAGTCAACTGCAAATCCATCTGGTAGTTGCACTGTCTATCCCACTTTGTTTTATCTTATGGAGAATTAGGTTGTGGTCTATGTTATTAAGTGTGGAGCTATGTGCTGACGAACCCTGGTGTGCAGTCTGTTGGCTGAGATGGGGACCAATGATAGGAAAGTGGTTTGGGGGCAGTCCTTTAGAAAATTAGGTAGATCCGTGTGGATCCATGCCTTGGACCCATGTTTTTGCACCACTGTGGAGTTATGCACTGATGGACCTCTGATTTTTGGTGTGCAATCTGTGGGCAGAGATGGGGCCTAGGATGGGACAGTTTGGTGTGATCCTGGATAAAACTCAGGTAGATCCATGAGGATCCATGCCTTGGATCCATATTTTTGCATTATTTATTTATTATTTATTTATTTTTATACTTATATACCGCCCGTCTTCCAGAGGAACTCTGGGCGGTTTACAAAAATATGCAAACAATGAGAACAATGAAAACAATAACAATAATAAACTAAATAAAAAAAATCACCTTGGAGCCATGCACTGACGGACCTATGATTTTTGGTGTGTACTCTGTGGGCAGAAATGGGCCTATGGTGTGAGAGTGGTTTGGGGGCAATCATATAGAAAATTGAGGTAGATCCGTGTGGATCTATGTGTTGGGTCCATGTTTTTGCACCACTGTGGAGCTGTGCACTGATGGACCTACATTTTTTGTGCATGTAATCTGTGGCCAGACATGGGGCCTAGCATGGGACAGTGGTTTTAGTATGATCCAATGGAAAAATCATATGCAATCCGTGTGCAGAGATGGAACCTAGGATGGGAGAGTGGTTTGGAGGTAATCCTGGATAAAAATGAGTTAGATCCTTGAAGATCCATGCCTTGGATCCATATTTTTGCGACACTGCACAACCATGTTCTGGAAGACCCATGGTTATTATTGTTAATATTTGGACATTAATAAGATGTATGATTTGGTGGTGATTAGAATAGGATCCCATGCAAAAATCATATGAAATCAAGAGAATCTATAAAAATCCACCTTTTACTTTCTTCCCTTCTGGACTTGTGTGGGTTGGTGCTGAGGCATAGTGTTATCCATTATATCCCCCTGAATCACAATTAAGATTAATAACTGAAATAGAGAACCTTACTATAAATCTAAAAGTTTAAAAAGATATTTAGGGAAAAGCAAGTGATTAGACTGACAGACGGGATGGGTAAAATGAGAGGAAAGGCACAAGAAGTTCTTTAATGTAGGGACATATGTTGGTTTAATTATATGCATTTAGAGAAATAGACTAATGATTAGGTAAAGAAATATAATAAATGTAGAGAACATACAAAATATGAACAATTTTTATTGCTGTATGAAGACATTCAGAAGGAGGATTCAGTGAAAGACAATGTGAGTAAAATATATAAGATACTTCTGGATTTAGAGGATGAAGATAGTGAGGGAAAAGAACTGAAGTCAGTTTAGGAGCAGGGATTTTAAAAAAGAAATAAAAGAGGAATATTGGACTAGGATGTGGAGAATGAGAATAAGATCTATGTCAGTTAGAATGAAAGAAAAATTTAAAAATAGGCTTAAGATGGTATTTGACACCAGTGAAATTGAATAAATTAAATGTTAATTATTCAAAGGTTTGTTGGAAATGTTATAAAGAAGTTGGCACATTTTATCATTTGTGGTGGGAATGTGAAAAACACACATACTTTGGAAACATCTCTTTTAAAAATTAAGTAATATATAAGAAAGGCATATAGAGCCCAATTCAGAAATTGCTTTGCTGTTAATGCTGATAAAAACTATGATTTCAAAACTAGAAAGTTGATTACAAGTTTACTGACTGTGGCTAGATTAATAACAGCTAGGGATTGGAAATCCAAACATGAGTTACATCTGGTTGAATGGTATAATGAAATATGGAATATTGCACACTTGTATTTTGTATTTTGTATTTGTATTAATAAAAATTAAAAAAAAAAAAAAAAAACCACACAGGTGGATCTAAAAGTCTCCAGATTTAAAATAGATCATATACACTGAAAAGAATAGTCCTTATCTTTAAAGAAATACTTTTTTATTTGGAAAGAATCCAGGCTGCAGGGTCTGAAATATTAATCCCCAAAAAGTAGTCAACATGCCTAGAAGTAATGCTAGTGAGCACAAGAGGATATCTTGTAGACCATCTCAGTTGCAAACAGTTGCCCTCAAAGTTCGTATTGCCCTTTGCTATGTAAATATTGGCATCTGTTTTCCTGCTGGCAAGATGGGCACAATATTGCACAGCAATATCCATCTGTTTCCTGGCATTTTGAACCAGAAACATAATATTCCACATTTTAGAAAAATAGAATTACAGTGCCCAGGGCCGGCGCTAGGTTTTTTTGCACCCTAGGCGGCGGGGGGCAGGGCGGTGGGGGGTGGGGGTGGGTGGGCGTGCAGCGGCGGTGGCAGTGGTGGATGGGTGGGGGGTGCAGGCAGGTGGGCGGGTGGGCGGTGGCAGCAGGGGGGCACAGGCAGGCGGTGGTGGCAGGGGGCAGGGGTTCGCCTTAATGGAACCGCCGGCCCTGACAGTGCCCTAGTGCCAAGAGAACCAAACAATGTGTATTTGCAGCAGGCATTCACAAATAAAGAAACAGAAATGAATTGACAAACTTTTTCATGGGTGTACAAATTCAGATTCATGTATTCACCCACATGCATAAATTTCTGCATTTGGCTCATTAACTTGAAATAGCCACTTTGTTTCAGCTCTGTTGCTTTCTAATTTAGGGACACTGAATGAGAATAGGGTAATTAAAGAGAATCCTATAATTACAAGCTCTTCTCAATACAACCCAGGGCACAGCAATTTTGGAAAAAAAATTACAAGGATAAAATAATTAGCATGTTATCCTTGGGATGTTGTTGGATGAACCTGCATGAAAATCAGCTGGGGGAAATGGGGGGAAATTTCTATTATTAAAAATGACACCTATGCAACCTCCTGCAGTCAAGTGATTACAGATGGGATCAGCTAAAATACTTTCACCTTTATTAGCCTTACTGGCCTAGAATGATGAGATCTGTAGTCTAACATGTCTGGAGGACATCAGCTTTGGACAGGTTGTCACAGTGGAACATCTCTTCTCAGAAACATTTGTATAATATTATAGATAATAGAATGTTTCAAGATAATGGTGTTTATATCTGGGAATAAAAGTAGCTGATGCACTAAAACAATTACCATAAGAAAATCCAGTACACCTCAACAAGCTTACATTTCCAAATAAATGCATCTTATGTTCTAGTGCCTCGCTCTGCCTTTTGTATTGACACAGATGAAACATTTGAAGGACTCCAGAATATCTATTCCTATCAAAGGAAAAAAATATATCTACTCTTCCTACCTACATTAGGGTTTGAATACTAAACAAAGATACAGCACTTTACTTACGTGGCAGAACAAAGCTTGCCTACATTTTTCAAAACAACACCAACAAAGAGTTGGATAGATATTTCTCCCACACACTCTTGAACAGAAGTCACTCTTCTTTTTGCTAGATTGTCCTCCCAAAGCAGCAGAGGCTCTGACAGAAACAAAATGAAAGTCTCTGTCACACATAGGTAAGCCACAACTCTTCAGTCTAACTTTAGACAATGTGAGGAATATTTAAGGATTGTCCCAAAAATAGCTAGTATATAATCTTGAGGTGAAGAGCCTTAGAACCTTTTTGCATGTTACACTTAATTTCATTAATGGTGCTGGAGGCTGGTTCCTTACTGCAAATGTGGCTCTCAAGCTCTCATAGCCTACCCTTTCATCACCAGAGGTGGGGGGGGGTCTCCTTCTGCTGAACCCCCAGCCCCATCACATTCTGTGTTTGTGAGAAAGAAGGGGTAGGTTGAGAAGAGAAATAGATACATGTGAAGCAGTCAACTACTACCCATATTTGAAACCAGACCCAAAGGTAGAAGCTGAAGGTTGGAGCATTTCTGCTTTGGCGGAAAGGCATTTGTCTTCAAGAGCAATAGCTGTGACCTGGGCAATGGGGGTGACACTTAATCTAACTTCCATTAGTATTGCATAGAAGCTAGCAAAGGGAAAACCACTACTGAGCTTTCTTTACAATGAAAACTCTATGATGAGACAGCACAAAGTGAGATAAGATGAGACCTCCTTCTCCTCAGGTTGGAAAGCACTCAGTCAGCTACTGGAGAAAAGAAGGGAGCAAATATGAATAGCATCACCACTATTGATGCAATGGGGTAAAGCATAATAGGTGACTGAAATGAAAAGTAAGGAACAAAGCAGAGCAAAGTGCTGTTGGAAAATCTGACCTAGGAGACAGAAATGAAGCAGAAAAATGACTCATAGAGCTGTAAAGACCAAAGTCTGTGTATTATGTTCCAGTTCCAAAGAAATAAGATTACAAAGAATGCAGTAACTATAGGATCACTTTTTAATATCTCATGTAGGTGAAATGATATTAAATGGATTATTTTTTTTAACCTTATTTGAAGTGAGAACTATTTGAGGTTAAACTGTATTCCAAAAAGAAAGAGATACTCAAGATCATAGTGCAAATATACACTGGCCACGATTGCACAAAAAAGGCAGTGTATGACTTATAGATCACAGCAAAGCCTTTTACTGTGTGGATCATGAAAAACTATGGGTCGATCTGAAAGAAAAAAGGGCATGTCGCAGCTCTAGTTTGTCTTGGTGTACACTACAGTATAACCTGTACTGTGTACAAGAAGCTAGTGTTAAAACAGATTATGGAGAGACGGAATGGTTTCCTATAGGCCAATGTCTCAAACAAGAATGCATTTTATCCTCTTATCTGTTCACTCTGCATATAGAACAAAAAGGGAAAGCCAGGCTAGATTTAGATGAAAGAGGACTGAAAATTAGTGGGAAAAACACCGCTAAATTAAAATTATTAAGATTAGATTATTAATTTCTTTGCTCACCTTGTTTTATAGATAGTTGATAAAAGATGGTCGTGTGCTGCCTTAAATAATTCCACCTTCCCAGACATCCTACCCTGTTGGCTTTTGTACTCACAGCTCTTCTCAAGCATTCTGAGTGTTCACTATGTATAAATAATTTTTCACTTCCTTTAAATAACTATCACAGTACCACAGAAAAAATGGAAGTCAGATGTTCACATCAGCCTGTTTGCCGCCGCACCCCCCTCCCATTAGAGAAAGGCATCATAAGTGCACAATTAAAAAAAATGTAACCCCCACCCCCACCCCCAAACAAAAACAAAACAATCTCCAAACTTTTCAGCAGGTGGTTGGTCTTTAGAATAGCACTCTAAAATAACCTTGATTTATCTAATTTCATCACATTCTGGCTGGCATTCTCAAAATAGGATCTCTTTCCCTAGTGCATCCTGCAGCTGTAGTTATATTCCTTTCATAAAATGAGCGATTTGACCAGATGAAGTGACAGTGATCAAGCCCCTCATTTAATAGGCTTGTGTTCTGTGATAAGAGATATGAAAAACAAATCTTCAGCTGATCTGTGATGCCTACTCCAGTCAAGCAAAACTTCATGAGATACTTGAAGTTTGCATTCTTGGGGAAGTTGCTTCTTTAAATGTTATTTGGAATGTCAGCAAAGGTTTTTCATCTTCAGATGTTGACTGGGTAATGAAGGCAAAATGTATCAAAGTCATTCAGGTTGTTTTCTGCATGATGTTCTATTTGTTGGCATAAACTGATGGCCCTGGGAAGAAACAATTGCTACTTAGCTACCTGTAGCTGCTTCTTTTCAAATGCATGTAATTACACTGTATTTTACCCCCTGTCATCTCTGCATATTGCCCATCAAAGCTATCTGGTGGGTGAAGCTGTCAAGAGAGATGTGTTTTTTCATTCGGTGAAATAAACAATATGTATTAAAACAAAAGCATTGATGCCAATGTCATTTCCACAAGTGCTGGAAAACAACAGCTACAGATACTGTATGCTCATGTTCATCCACAGGCTTTGCAACAGAAAACACTTTCCTGGGGGGGGGGGGGATCCTTTGGAGAACTATAACTTGGAGGCCCCAGATCTAATCTTTGCCACCCTTTGAAAGGATGGGAAGAAGAGCTACCTGAAGAATTGCTGTTAATTTGGCATCTCTGGCTCATGATAGAGCTATTCTACTGCTCCTGCAAGTCCCAGATCGCATGAGGCCCGAAACAGTTCATTTTGTCAAAGAGGTCATGCAAGTTTGCGGTTTGTGAATAACGACAAACCATGATCCATCATAAACCACCATATCCTCCAATTTGTGGCCATTTCCACTGCACATTTGCAGGAGTTGTAGGACACCTTCATCTGCAGGAATGAAAAGACATTATTTGTTTTAGTATAACATTAAAATTCACTCAAAACAGCCAAATCTTTAAAAGATGAACTATAGCAGTTTCACAACATTTTTAATTGATATTTTTAATTATTAAATTATTATTATATTTTCTAATTAATATTCAAGAACTAGCAGTTGGCAGTACTTCAGAACAATTTTGTCATCCATAGATCATGAGAGGCTTATTTAAAAAGTGTTAATAACCGATTGGTCTATCAGCTCCTCCCCTCCTTCCCATTTCTTGTGCCTAAATGAATGAAAGACACTTGAACAGGAATAAGCTTTTGTTTCCCCTAGTTGCAGTTCATATGACATCATTTGACTAAGTGAAAAAGTACAGGTGGAGTTTGCACTGATAATTAAAATTTTGAAGGGAGACACCTTTGAGCTGGAAAATTCTCATCTGGGAAGAATTTGGGGGCTTGAAATTCCTCACACATCTCTAGTTCCAGCTAACTTTGGTAGAAGGAGAAAAGAAAAATGGAGAAAGGAAGAAAATTGTGACCACACTTTTCCCTCATGAGGACCCATCACTACCAAGCTTTGCCTCTCATCAACTCAGTCAACATTCCACCAGCCTGTAATCAATATACCAGGCTGAGATAAAAAGAAAAGAAAACCAATGAAACAGAACTATCATCAGTGTCCCTGAGACCCATAAAGTCAACTTGTTATTTATAGAACCCGTATTAATTTTAAAGTTACTTGACTTTACGAATATTTTGTTTTTGAGAAAAGGCAAAGGGTGCTGAGTGGGTATTACACTGTACAAGTGTAGACAAATGTGATACCTTTATTAGACCACTAAAAATAAAATAATGGAACCTTTCATGGATTAAAAATCCACTTCTTCAGATCATGGTCCACCTATGAACCTGTTCAGGCTGTTGTCCACCTAACAAGCTTATTCAGGCTGCCATTGTCCAACTTATGAGCTTATTCAGATCAGGCCAATGTGAAATCAAGGTGAACTATAAAATGGAGGATTCACCACTAACCTTCCTTAGATGGATGAAGCTGCTCAGATGAGCAACTAAACATTTCAATCTCTCAAGAAAAGAAGTCCAGTTACCCTGACTCAACTTCCAGATAAACTCACCTGAATGACTGAGTATCTTCACTGGTATATAGCCACATAATGTCAACAGACTAATGGCATCAGTGAAAAATGTTTTCTGAAAAAAAAAAAGCATGGCTGACTGTTTAGAACCCTGAAAAGGAACATTTTGCACCACATTTTGTTCCAGTGTTATTTTGAAGGTCAGTTCAGAGCCTTATTGAATACCTTAGTGTTCAGCTTATTTTCAACAATTTTCTGATAGCATAATAAAGATGGGCTTAGTAAGTGTGAATTGGATGAGAGTGGAACCATCCATTCATTTAACCCTACATTCTTACTGTGCTGATTTTGGTCATATAACTTGGCCCTAAGGTTCAAGTCAATAAAGAGCCATAAAATGAATTAAATATTGTCAGTTGATTTTTTAATACAAATGCCACCAATGTAGCCTCTGAATTACTGAAGTCAAAAATTAAAGCATTAGTCACAGTTAGTGAGAATAAGATGTGTAGTAGGTGTCAAAAACCATGACAAAAGTCAGAAACCTGGAAAGAATGGAATATAAATGTAGTTATAAATGTAATTATTTTTAAATGTTTGCTTTTCTTGACAGATCATTTGCGGAGAAGCACTGGAGTAGAATGTCATACACTTGTTTTTTTTAAATGTGTCAGATGAACTCTGTCAGTTTGAGAAAGAGAGAAATATTGGCTAGTAAGGTGTGGGGGGGAATCAACTAGTGCTTCAAATCAATTTGAGTGGATATTGGTCCTAAGCTATTGTTCCACATAATTCTTCTTATACACGGAGAGGCATCTAAATAAGAATATATGTACCTTGTCTTTATTTATTTAATGCCCAGAATCCTATGGGCAAATAATGTTTGTGAAAATAAAAGTGGACAGAAGAAGGGAGCGATACATGCCATCGTGAGCTCAGTGGAAGAAAAGCAGGATTTAAATATAAATTATAAATAAGCTATCTAGCATATTTATGCTGGGGAGCTGTAGCTTTGGCACTCAGATCCACTGTACTTCACAACAGAAGAACCAGTCTGTGTAGCTTTGAGCAACTTTGCACAGTCCCAGGAAGTCCCATATGAAGGCAACAGTAAACAATTTCTCACATCTTTATTCCTAGGAAACCCCACAAAGTTGGAATTGACTTGATGGAATGCAATTAAATAAATTAATAAATGAGAGCTTTGGAATCATATTTGTCTCAAGAGTAATTGCTAAACTCTCCTCTCCATAACAGTGAACTCTCCACACGGCTTGGAAGCACTACTTTCTCCCCGGACTCTTCAACCAGTAAAAGTTTCTAGGAGTTGTAACTCAAAGGGATAACATTTCCAGGCTCTGATTCCTTCTGTATTACACTCACAGTAACTAGAAATAACTGGAGCCTGAAGACTCTGAAAGGAAATGACAAGATTCTTCTCCTAAACTCCTAAACAAAGGAATGCTTAAGAATGTCAAATAGCACAAACACTTAATAAAAATCTAGGAACAAATGAACTCTGACTGAAATAACTCGGAGTTAAATTATTTCATTACAGGAAATCAACTATACTTATATTATTGATGTATATTATGACAATTCATGTATAAACGTTGCAATATGAGACAGAAAATTGGAAATCTGAACAAAATAGATGCATTGTGTAGGAGGATGTTAAAGGAGGGGTGAGGAACCCCAGATTAAATAAAACCAACAGCTGAACTCACATATTTTTATGCTAGATCATGTCAACTCAACATCCAGATACATTGCACAAAAATAATGCTGTAATATTGCCTACAAGGCTATCATTCATTACACTTATTCTTGATAATTTCTCCCTCTCATAAAGCAATATCTACATTTGTGGAATAGAAAGATCATGGTGCCAGGTGGTTGTTCTGTAATTCTAAGAGAAAATGATCCTCTTGTAGTTGTAGAATGAGCATCAGGTACTATGATCAGTTTAAAAAATATGTAAAGGAAGTTGATTTGGGTATGCATATGTCATGTGGATGCAAAACATGAGTCCCCAACCTTGTGAAATAAACAGGGATGTGATATTTGCCAAAAATCCTTTTAAGCTTCTCAGACACTCCAGCCATGTAAGGAATGACCAGGTTCTTCTGTTGGGTCTGGGTCTCAGGCTGATCCCTTTTTCTTCTGGGATGGCACACTGCTTTGTTGAAGGCCCACTTTGAATATCCACAGGTCTTAAGTGCTGTCTTCAGGTGCCTGTCTTCCATCTTCTTACCTTCTGTGGAGGTGGGGATGCAAACTGCTCTGTGGATTAGGGTCTTGATGACTCCTAATTTGTGTTGTAATGGATGGTGGGAGTAAAGCAGTAAGTATTGATCTGTGTGGGTGGGTATCCTGTAAACTTCTACTCCCAGGCCATGGTCGGGTCTGATGGTGACTGCACAATCTAGGAAAGCCAGATGGTTTCTTCTTCATTTGCCGCTCTCTGCCTTTGCAATGTTGAGCCAGTTGTGCCTTCTGGACAAATTCCATGACTGTGCTCGTTTGGATAGGGTGGAAAGTAGTTCCTGATGAAGATGGTCTTTTCTGTGTTCCAAAGTGTCTAAGGTGAAGTGGACTTGTCTTATCTTTTCATTAAGCAGTTCTTCTTGAGCTCTCTGAAGGATCTTGTTAGCCCTATGACTTCTTACTATAGATTGTAGGAAATGGGTTGTTGGGGTGAGACTCTGTTGTCTGCATCTCAGGTTGAAACACAAGTAGTTCTTGTACTAAATGCAAATCAGTCAATGCAATCATGCATGGTTATCCATGTAAAAGTCACATTCAGGGAAAGCTTGCCTGAAGAGGAAAGACTTTGCCTGCTTCTGGAAAGACAAAATAGATGGGGCAGTCCTGGCCTCCAGTGGGAGGAAGTTCCAAACTCTGGAAGCAGCAACAGAGAAGGCCCTTCTATGTATTCTTCTGAGACACACCAGTGAAGGTGGCATGATAGTGAGAAAGGCCTCTCCTGATGACCTTAGCTCTCGAGCCAATTCATCCTGCAAGATCTGATCTTTGAAGTAGTTTGGACCCAGGCCATTTTGTGCTTTGTAGGTTAAAACCAGCACTTTGAATTGTGCCCGATATCTGATTGGCAGCCAGTGGAGCTGGCTGTAGGGGTATAATGTTATCTCTGTAACCTGCCCCAGTCAGCAATCTGGCTGCTGCATTTTGGACCCACTGAAGTTTCCTGAGACTTTCCAACAGTAGTCCCTCATAGAGTGCATTACAGTAATCCAGGTGGGATGTTACAATTCCACAGATGCCAATACAAGATTGTCTAATAAGGCTCTGTTACAATGGGTAAATCATTTCAAAGAACAACTCACCGTGTTTTGTTTTATTTGAAAGAGACAACATTTTATCTTCCTTCTCCCCTCCCCCAATATTCCTTACAATTTCTAAAAAGGAGAGGGGTATCAGCAATGGTATCAGTCTGGGTTGTGGGTTGTGAGTTACATTGGGGGAATTTCTATCTGATGCATTCAAGATCATCTCTGTCCTGCCCTTTCATACCCTGGCACACCATTCCTTTGAGGGCTAAAATTCCCTATATCTATGCAGTTAGTGACAGATTTATAAGTGGATGATAGAGATGTATGATTTCTGGGAAATTTGAAGCCATGGGGACAAATACTTTGGGAATATGGAAAAATAGAGAAGAAACAGTCCCCCCCATTCCTCCACCTACAAAGGATCTGGAAATTTTATATATCATATCTATGAAATTGATTCTGATTTCAATTATGCAGCTGTCAATGAATAGCAATCTCTTCAGGGGAGTACGGCAAAATGTTTCTTACATAGGTCAGAACTTCAGTGTGTAAACTGAACTGACAGAATTATGTCCTCTCCATTCAATAAAACAGAAAAGAGAAAGAACAGTAGTGCCTCTTCCACTGAGGTGAATGAGAATGCCTGTAAATCAGAACCCAACACAGGGGCATAAAAGTGGTAATAACTTGAGGTAAGGTGCCTCCTATCCTAGTTGACAAGCTTGAGTTCCCATGAAACTGTGGAGAAGAATGAGAAACAAGTTCCTATACTTATAACCTGTCATTTCTCCAAGAAGCTTGATGAAGTTTAGGAGGAACACAGGAGAGAGCCTTTTCTGTGGTAGCTCCCAGACTGTGGAATGCTGTCCCCCCCCTTTTTTTTTATCCTTCCCCTGACAACTGAAGACATACATCTTCAGGCACACTTTTAACAATGATGTTTGAATTCTGGAATGCCTTCTTAGAGTTAAGGTAGTTTTAACTTGCTTTTTATTAATGAACTGCATTTTAATTAGCATGCAGTTTAATTATTTTTAGTCTTTAACTTATGTTTTTGAATTCTGTTCCTTTTAATATTGTAAGTCTGCATGACTCTCCCTATCAGGAGAAAGGCAGCATATAAATAAAGCTAGCTAGAATGCAAGCAAGCAAACAAATACTGTAGGCATCCTTCTTATCATTTTTATCCCACAGTGACTTGGTGAGGCAAGCTAGAGTGAGAGTATGTGAGTTACTGAAGTCCATCCAATGTGTTTTATGGCTGAGGGGGCAGGGGGTTGAACCTCTGTCTCACAATCCAGATCCAATGAATTTCTGCATTACATTACACTATAAAGCCAGTGAACAGAAAAGAGAGAACAGAATTATATTGGGAAGAGAAAAACCAGCATGGGGGAGGGGAGAGGTATTTTGTTATTAAAGCATACTAAAACTTAGTGCACAAAAATCATATTGGAGGGTGAATGCCCCTATGAAAATAGGGGTGTGAGGGAATTCAGCCCACCTTTAGAAGTTTTCAGCAATAAATGACATTGAACATGTGTGAAGGAGAAGGAAAAGGATAATCAGGCAGGAAGCAGCTTTAACAGGAAAAATCATTTTTTTAAAAGGAACGGAATGATTTAAAACCTGCATGGTGATACATTTCCTCAAATCTTTAGATGGATGTTCCCCTACGAGTGCACAAATCAAGGGAAAATTGTATTTCCTATGCCCAAGTTGTTACCCACTCCTTGATGAAGTATCTGTGAAAACTCTGGAGGTTAGCCATCTACTTAGAGAGGCCTTATAAAGCATTGGCTGAGAGCTCTGATTTGAATAGCATAGTTGTGCTGCTCATCCATCAAGGTGACTTGTGCCAGGTTTGTCTCTATGAATAATGTAATTGGCTGTCATGTGTAAAAACACTCAGTTGAACAAATATATTAAAAGTCATTCTCAGAAGAAAGTTAGTCTAAGTGTTATTAGCAAGAAGAAATAATTTTGCAATTGCACAGAAAACTAACCCCTTACACCGTGTGCCCTTAATATTTTAGATTAGTGTTCTAAGTACATTCTCAGATAATAATCAGTCTTATCATCAAACATGCTCCAATGAACTGATCTTAGAGGAATCAGCATATACAATCTCTTTGACACATATCCCAGTATTATACTTTATTTAGCAGTTAATGGTATAATTATTTAATACATACTTTCCAGGAGCAAAGTAGCTATGGGAACCAAATATTATTAGCTGATGAGAGGCAATGAAGACTGAAAGAAATAGGAGAGAAGTTAGCAGTGAAGATTAATTTCTAGAAAATTAATTATCTGCCAGAAGCAGACATATTGTTGAATAAGCTTTGCTAAGACACAGTGTCTTTTACATGTCATTAGCAATAGGTGTCTAGAAGTGAATAATACAGAATAACTCTTGCCTTGTTGATAAATATTTAAACATTGTTCTTAAAACAATTACTTAAATAACACCCAATACATTGTGTATATTTTCTCAGTGGGACTTTTATTATTAGAACTGACAGATTTTTGTTGAAAAGTTCTAAATGTAAAGAAATACTGGGTAGATCTGAAAATTTAGAAGGCTTTTCTCATTTCCATAAAGGCTTCCTCACTCCCTAAAACAGCAAATCAAAGTAGCGAAAAAATATCTTTAGTATACCTTTTCCTAAAATTACGCTAATAGGATGAAGCATAATGGTACCCTAATTCCCAAAGAACAAAACTGACAGCTGTGAGGAAACAGAGAGTTGAAAAGATTTCATAATATTTCAGGAAAAGCTTTTACAGCTTGCTTTCCTCAGAACAGATTCAGAGGGAGTTCAGCTAAATAATATTTTTAAATAGAATGGTTTGCTGAAGGGCACCAATACACAATGATGAGCAGCCCATGGTCCATTGATCCAACTTGTGGGGTCCACTACTTTTCCAAACTGCCCAGCTTGTCAGCTGCAAGTTAGCCAATAGGAGAGAAAAATATTATTGAAGTATTATTAGTAGTAGGGAAACAGCAAATGAACCTTTTTAAATATTCTCACTCCTTAGCAATTTAGATGCAAAGGAGCTTGCTGTATTCTTGACTAATGATCCCCAGTAGCATAATGAGAAACAGTGTAATAACCATTGTAAATAGATTTGCATTTTCCAAAAATGCCAATAACTGAGTGACTTAATTAGTTTTATTTATTTATTTATTTATTTATTTATTTATTTATTTATATCCCACCCTTCTGGCGACACAGCTACTCTGGACAGCTAACAACAATTAAAAAATCAGAATAAATGTACACAACATATAAGAATACACCACCACATCAAATACATATCACATCATAAATTGGCAACAATTAAAATTAAAAACAATATTCCAAAATCACAGTTAAAATTAGACATTACAATTAAAGCAAGATTTCAGGCTATATGTTTTAGGCTGAGCTGAGCAGTTGCATTGGTAATGGCTCTCGAAAGGCCTGGTTACGCAGAGCCATGCTTTTAATTACCTCGTAAACAATTTCAGAGAGGGATGAAGTCTAATCTCAGGTGGAAGATCATTCCATAAAGATGGTGCAACCACTGAGGAGATACAGTTTCTGGATTTCTCCTTCCATGCCTCTCTCAGTGTTAAAGGTCTTAACTGCTCAGATTGAAAAGAGCAGGTATTATGGGCTGATCTTGGCAGAGGAAGGCATTAAGCCAGGCAATGAGGTCTCAAACAGTTTTCTGCTTTGTATGTTGGAAACTAATGCAAGGTGGCCAGAGAGGGGACATAAGAACATAAGAACAGCCTTGCTGGAACAGGCCACAGCCCATCCAGTCCAACATTCTGTCTCACACAGTGGCTCACCATTTGCTTCAGGGTATTTCCAAGTAGATGTCTTCACCTGCTCATGATTCCATGCAAGTGGGATTGAGAGATATTCTGCCTATCTCTCCACCCTGGAGGTTGTCTTTAGGCATCTATAATGATAGCCATTGATACCCTTGTTCTCCATGAACTTCTCCAATCATTTCTTAAAGTGGTCAAGGCTGACAACTGTCACCACTTCTTCTGGTAGGGAGTTCCATTGACCCGTGATCCTCTGGGTGAAAAAGTACTTTCTCTTATTTGTTTGAGATTTAGCACCCAGAAGTTTCATGGAGTGCCCCCTAGTTCTAGTGTTGTGTGATAGGGAAAACAGTTTTTCCTTATCTACTTTGTCCACACCATTTATGATTTTATAAACTTCAATCACATCACCTGTTAGGCGCCATCATTCAACAGTGAAGAGGCCCAGCCCTTGCAGCCTCAGATGGTAAGGAAGATGTTCCAGTCCCCGAATCATTCTGGTTCCCCTCCTCTGCACCTTTTCCATTTCCATGATATAGTTCTGGAGGTATGGTCGCCAGGGACAATATGGTCATATTTTCTGAAGCCAATTATTAATCTGGCTGCTCCATTTTGAACTTGCTGCAGCTTCCACATCAGCTTCATAGGCAGCTCTACATAGGGACCATTGCAGTAGTATAATTTTGAGACCACCAGTGTGTAAACCAAGGTGGTGAGAGACCTGCTGTAGCAATGTAGCTGGGCAGCCTGCCTAAAATGGAAATAGGTTGACCAGGCCATTAATATCAGGAACAAGGTAGCTTTTATTATTTTTTTATTTTATATAAAACTTCCCTTCCTGGACGTCCTAATCTACAAAAACCAGTGTGTGTGTGTGTGTGTGTGTGTGTGTGTGTGTGCGTAGATTTTCACGGGTATAGGTATGCATGTTAGGGTGGATTCGGGTTTCTTCCCGTGTAGAAATCTGGTTGTTTTAGGACATACCATCTCAGGCTGGTGTTCTCTTCTTGAAAAAAACAGTCATACAAACCTGCTGGGGGTGTGTGGTTTGCTTGCTTAAATGACACAAGACACCAATCCACCTTCCATCCACCTGCACAAACCCAACCACAGATGAAAGCAAAACCACCATCCATAACAAAACCAGAACCAACTGCGCACCCCACTCCAGTCACCAAAGACCACCAAAAAAACATTGGGAGATTACAGACATAGCCAGACCAAAATGAATTCACAAGACACAGGACCCGGATTCCAAAAGGATACACCATCACCAAACTAAGAAACAAAAGGCTGAAGACACACATCCAGCACCTCACCCCACAGGATGAAACAGCCATCTAAACCAGCAGTTAACAACGATCGCCTCAGCCCCACAGCAGACATCAAAAGAACAAAGAACAAAATCAGCAAAACAGAGCAACAAAAACACAATATCAAGACAGCTTTGCTTTTTGCAGAACACCAGCCTGAAGAAAAATAGCCAACATTTTACACGGGAAGAAAAACCCCAAAGACAAGATTGAGCTGTCCAGAAAACCATCGCCAAAGTCTGTCCAGCCATATACCATGCAAAGTCTGTCCAGCCACATACATCGGACAAACAAACAGGAGAATAAGCGCACGCATCGCAGAACACAAGAACGCAGTCAAAAAAGAAGAAAAATCTTCCTCTCTCTTCCAGCACATAAAAACAACAGGTCATGAAATTGACTTTGAAAGAACCAAACTCATCTCCAAAACTGAACACTTCAACAGTCGAATAATCATGGAAGCCATTGAAATAGAGAAACACCCAAACAACATGAATAAACGTGATGACACCTCCCGCTTGCCTGACATCTGGAAACTAGCCCTGGTCAACAGACGAGCCTCTGTCACAAAGACTGACACCAGGTCCAAAAGGACACAAGATGCCACCACCTTCCATCCACACCAAACACAAACCCAGACCCTTCCCACAGATGAAACGAAACCACCATCCAATAACAAAACCACGACTGCACCATCTACTGCGGCACCCCACTCCAGTCACCACATGGAGCACACTCACACACCCCAAAAAAACATTGGGAGACCACAGACACGCAGCCAGACCAAAATGAATTCACAAGACACAGGACCCCACTCCACCAAAGCCCAGGATACTGCCAGAACCCACCAGCCATCTAACCCACCAGCATCTAAACAGCCATCTAAACAGCCATCAGCAGTTAATCCCTTAACGATCGCCTCAGCCACACAGCAGATCACAAAAGAACAAAGGAACAAAGGAACCTGCAATCAGCAACAAAGCAAGCAAACCACACCCCCAGCAGTATTTATAGAAGGACTTCAACTGAGACCACACTTTGCTTCAAGAAGAAAGAAGCCAGAACACCAGCCTGAAGATGACGAGTGAGACCTCGTCGAAACGTCGCCAAAACAACCAGATTTCTACACGGGAAGAAACCCGAATCCACCCTAACATGCATACCTATACCCGTGAAAATCTACGAATATATATATATATATATATATATATATATATATATATATATATATATATATATATATATATATATATATATATATATATATATATATATATATATATATATATATATATATATATATATATATATTTACAATAATCTTTAAGAGCTAAAGTTAGCATCAAAATAATTTTGAAATTATAATGTATTTTATTTTTAATGTTTTTATTTATTTATATACAAAATACAAAATACAAATAAAAAGATTAAAATAAGACTAAACAACAGTGCTCCCCTCCACCAGTGGGACCTTTTAAACGATATTATCCCTTATTATTATCCCTTTCAGATCTGAATTGATTGTTGCACTGGAACTTTACCCTTATTTCTCACAAGCACATAATCAGTAAATCTACCCCACATGTCATTAAAAATCTCTTTTTAACTCTCCTTTCTTAATCTTTCTATTACATGTCAATTTGTCAAAGGCAATATTCCAAACTTCATTATACCATTCGTTCATACATAATTCATAATTTCTCTTCCAAATCCTAGCTATAATTAATCCAGCTGCTGTCAAGAGATTAGTAATTTACAGTCATAATCTGTTTTGACAAATATTGACAATAAAGCAATTTCTGAATTGGGCTCTATATACCTTTCAAATATATCACTTAATTCTTTAAAAACAGATCTCCAATTTTTTGTACCTTTTCACATTCCCACCACATATGAAAATATGTACCAACATCCTTATCACATTTCTAACAAATCTTAGAAAAATTACCATTTATTTCATTCAATTTCACTGGTGTCAAATACCATCTGAAACCTATTTTTTAAAAAAAATGTTTTATACTCACTGACATAGATCTAAGTATTCTCATTCCAATCTTCCTCTGCATTACATATATTAACTAAAACATTCAGGTCAGAGAAGATCCAAGTGATTTTGCCTGCAAACTGTTGTTAAACTTTTCACAATGTGCTATGGAGATGTTAGAATTATTTTCCTATGGGCCATGATGTAACAGGGCATTGGCCACTTGGAAAAGCCCCTCTGGATGACTCTGCCTAGATGCAATGGTGGTGGCAAAGAATGTTTTGTTTGCTCCACCACTGCCACAGAATAGGCCTTCTAATGGGTGCTAGCCCATTTTTGGTCAGATCGATTTACTTTCCAGTGGTTACTGTTTGGAAAATCACCTCATGTAACCAGTGATTTACAAGCAAATTCCAGCTTTCTGCTGAGCAATCGATGGCATTAATCACAAGGTGAAATTCCTAGGTTCTTTTAACATACCAAAGCTTACTAAAACAAATGATTTCTTTGAAGGCAAAGTATATTAAATTGAAGGTTTATTTCTAAACAAAATAACAAATTAAGATAGATCTAAAATGTAAGCATATTTCCCTAAAAACAAAAAATATTATTCTAAGTAATCTGTCCTAACTCTTTATTGAAATCCATAATTACCCTACATAATTCTAAACTCTAACTTAAGAAGGAATCATCTTGAAGTGAATCAAAGCCAGGAAGAAGAAGAAGAAGAATGATGAATCTTCTCTCTCTGCTAATATGGAATTTTTTGCTGTCACATCCACATGATCCTGAAATGTCAAATAAGCATCAGAGTCCAAGCTTCCAGAAACTTATGTTATGACTAACACATTCCTTAGATAAAGTCTACTGCAGAGTGAAATCTGTGCAGCTAATATGAGACCAAGAAAATGATTCTATGTGCTATCATCCCTAATTTCCTTACAGTTACTATCCAGTAGAATGTTCTATCAGTGCATGTTTCAGTTTATCTAGAGCAACACAGTTTCCTCTGTGTTACTCTCTGTTTCCCTCTCGTTATTCTTAATAGTAGAACAGAGAAAAATAAAAGATGAAAACAGGAGAGAGACTGATACAAATGAAACTCAAAAATAAATATTGGCAGAATAAGTCTCGTCAACATTATCATACACCGTCTAAATTAAAGTTATTTAGTTCAGCAATTTAGCTTTTAAATGAATAGAAATGACATTTCTTTTCCTTAAGTATATAGATAGAATCCATATAGAAATCAACATTGGCCAACAATCTATTCAGTAACTTGTGCCTACAGAAAGGTGATTATGTCACCATCTGGGGGCAGATTTTCAGTAATTAAATACTTGCTTCATTTCTCCTGTCTGTTCACTTAACATTCATGGATGTCCTTTGTTTGGAAGCCCATGGGAGTTGTGAAACAGTAGGAGGCAGTCTTTAGTGACATTCTTCCCTTGCCAATGATGTCATTGTGACAGTTCAATAGCATCTATTTATTCTACCCGGCAACACTGATCCAAATCATGATTGACTGAATGATGGTTGAAAGGTAAAACAATCAGGAGTCACCAAGATGAAGTATGTATTGGAGAGAGCTGGAGAACAGAAAGACATATGAGAGCCTGAGAGAGACTGAGAGAGACTTAAAGGATTTGATAGATTAAAATAACTGTGGGGTTTAGGAAGATATACTGTAGCAGTACCTTAGGTGTGAAATGTATTCTTTACCATCAAGTGTCTGGAAGGTAACTGTAGAAGCTAAGAAAATCTGAGTGAATTATAAACAGCGGAGTAAAAGACAGTCTGTAACCACATACTTGTTAACTTATTTTGAAATAATTATATTTTAATAAATTTTATATTTATGTTTCAACTAAAATATTGCTCAGTTTTATTTAATTGGGCTTAAGGAAAGCCAAAGAAAAATAAAGAGATTTTGGTGGCAGCAGTTAATCCTTGTGAAACAGGATTTTGGTCACTTCAAATGTTAGTAGGTTAAAAGTTGGTTCTAGACCCAACCATGACATGTTAAAACATAACAGTTTGTCTTCTTGATGTTAGTATATTTATTATAAGCATGGCTGCATGTAGATCTTAGCTATTCACAATGCAGTCTTGAGAGAGAGCTAGATGTCTACCACCCATGTGTTCTACAGCCAAGGAGGACCATTGGATTCTTGAGATCACTATTTCCCCACAGCTAGTAACAACACAACACATGACAACTTTCACCTCTGATTCCATCCCTTGAAATCCTGGGATTTTGTCAGGCAGAAATAAAAGTTTAGAACTCCTCATCCCTGTAGAATGATATGTGTGTACTTACTCCAAACTACCCTTTACACGTAAGAATTATTTTTTTAGTGGAACACAGCCTTGTTTTGTTTGGTGACACTAGATAAACTATGTGACATAACAATGACCAATGGTATATGTGGATATAAAATCTTGTGGCTGATATCTATAAAAACAATAAACCCTGCCTATAAACCACGAAGATTTTTATTATTTTTTAAGAAAGCCCACAAAGGGATAAAAAGGTTCAATTTGCAGTGGAAGGCAGGCAGGCAGGCAGGCAGGGTGACGTCCAGTAATAAATCATAGCTAGCGGGAACCCAGTGAATCAGTGGAACTCACATAGGTGTCAACTCCCCCAATCCCCACTAACTCAATGGACCTACTCTGGATTTTAACCAATTTACAAAGTGTCATTTTCTACAATATAGAATTATAAGCCTTTGCTTTTCTCCTTTATGGATTTTTATACTTTTTCTTTCCGGATATATACATGTCTTGTATGTTTATACAAATGTTTTGTAAGATACATAGATTAATAAATATGTGCTCTGACACAAGTACTAATAAAATCATAGTTTTATTCACAACTTCACCACAAACAGAACACATTCAGTCCCAATGGCACTCATACTAACTAATGCACAGCTCTAACTCTCTCACATATTTATTTTGAATATTTTTCTGGTCACTTCTGGTTCACTAAAAAGCATTTCTGAGGCCCCCAACATGCATTGAAAGGCCCTCAGAGGCCCCAACAGTGCTTTCTAGTGATCCAGATGTGACTTCTGGTTTTCTAGAAGTCACTTCCGGTTTGGCGAGAAGCACTTTTGGGGGCTCTGACGGGCCCAGGAAGGCTGTTGGAGGCCAGTTTGGGCCAGCACCAGGCCAGGAGTAAGTACAGGAGGGATGATCCAGGCCACTTCAGCTTACCCCAGGGGGCTTTTTTTCATATACTGTGGTCCCACAATATAATGGGACCGCAGTATATGAACTGCGAAAGGGCAGGAGTTACTGTAGTCCAGCCGGGATGTCACTAGGGCATGTGTCACAGTGGCCAGAGCAGATTTCTCAAGAGACCGGCATAACTTGAATACTAGTTTTAATTGTACAAATTTACTCCTGGCCACAGCTGTGACCTGGGCATCTGGGCTCAAGGATGAGTCCAGGAGCACCCCCAAGCTACACACCTCTTTTTTCAATTGGGAGTGTAACCCCATGCAGTTAAGGTTGCATACCTATCCCTTAATCTCCCTTTTGATTGACCAGAAACAGCTCTGTCTTGTCTGGGCTTAGTTTCAGTTTGTTCTTCCTCATCCAGTTCATTACCGATACCGAAGCTAAGCACTGATCTAAGGTCAAAATAGCTTCCATGGAATCTGGAAGAGATGTGAGGTAGAGTTGGGTGTCATCAGCATACTGGTGACACAACCTCAAAACTGCAAATAATTTCATGTGGTGGTTTCATATGAATGTTAAATAACATAGAACACTTGTGACCAGCTACTATCATTAGACATGGGCATGACTCAGCGAAATTGTCGTTTCCGTTTTCGGTTATCATTTCCGTTACGTAACGGAAATGGTAACGATAATTAAGCTGTCAGAACTCGAAATCGAACCGAAAAAAGAAAAATTTGGTCAGGTTTTTCGTTTCCGTTTGTGGCATCGCGGCGATCGCGCGATGCGAAGCACAGAAAAAGTTCTTAAAAGTTTTTTTTTTAAAAAAACCCGACTCCCGGCCAAAAAAGCAGGCAAAAATATGCCTGCCTGAGGCTTTACCACCTACCAGAGGGGTGGTTTCTGGAGGGTCCCCGGCCTTCTCCCTCTCTTGTCCTGTCCTGGGCTGCTTGCACCAGGCTGGGGGGGTCATCCTCGTAGTCTCGCCATGCCATGCGGTGGGGGGGATACAAAATGGCAACCACAATTTTTCTTCTGAAATCGTGGTCAAAAAACAGACCAAATCACCAAAGAAGCATGTTAAATTTATTTATTTTAAATGCCTGAATTTTAATAGTAGCAGCAGTGGGTTTTTTTTATAGCAATAAAACGTCATATTGATTTTATTTTATTATATTTTTTATCTTTTTAGACCTGCCCATTTGGGCTGGGCATGGGATGGGACCATGCAAATTGTTTGAACCATTCCACCAATGGCATCGCCAGGTTTTTGACTAACACTTCTGGATGTCTCGGAGGGCATAAAAAGCCGAGGCACCTTCCAGAAATTGCAGTCGGGTGTATGGATGTGGTTGAGGGAGGAGGGCTGGCTGCTGGTGCTGGTGTGATCCGATCGAGATTGAGGAGGGAGGCTGGAGGCTTTAGGATTTAAGTTAGGCAGGCAGGGAGGGAATTGAATTTAGAAAATAATTTCTTTGATTCCCTGCAGCTTTGTCTGCTGAAGGGAATAGTAGTTTATTCTTTATTTCTACTCTGGCAGTTTGAGGATTTTTTTCTAATATTGGATAAAGGGGGAGGTTCGACTGGGAGTGGGAGGTGTGGATTTATTTTAAAAATATATTATATACTACCATTTATTTTCTATTTTCCCAACTTCAATTTGCTTGCACAAACACACATTTGGGGTGCAAGCCAAGAACAGAACGTCTATCCTAAGTGATATCCTAACTGCCCACTCACCCGTCCGCCCGCGGCTGCCACCTGCCTGTGGCTGCTGCCCGCCCATGCCCCCCCACCGCCGCCCCCACCCCTCCCCCGCCGTCCCCCACCCCGCTCACCACCTAGGGCGCAAAAACACCTAGCACCGGCCCTGATTGCGGGATGCCCCTATGCTCTGGGAAGTCAAATCGCGCTAAATTGCCGTGGAAACGGCAAACGGAAATGACAATTTTTTGAAAAATTTCACGACAAACGGAAACAACCCAAAATGGACCCGTTCCGCCAAACGAAAACTCGAAACATCATTTTTTCTGGTCATGCCCATGTCTAACTATCATTCTCGTTTCTCACTGTACACAGGGTGGGAGGGAGGAATGCTTGCTAGCCATGAGAAAGAGGCCAGGTCAGGCTTGTGCAGCCTTAAATAGGCTGCCCAACCCCTGCATGGCCAGTCCTGTTTAGAGATGGGCACAAATAAAAAAATGGTGTTTCAGTTTTTCATTTTTTTCATTGAGGGGTCCGTTTTGGTTCATGTTCATTTTTTGCGAATTTTTGAAAAAAATCATTTTCATTTATTCATTTTTCATTTTTCATTTTTACCCACTTTTGCGCGATTTTTAAAGCATTTCCATGCACGGGCGTTCCCCAACACTAAGGGAAAACACTAAGAAAAATTGATGCTGGCAGAGACACAGTATAAACTAGGTACGCAGGGAGGCTGCAAAGGCAGCGGCGGGCGTTGCCCAGGGTGCAAGGCAGCCGCAGAGTGACTGCACTGCGGGGCAGGGAGGGTACTCACTGAGAGGTATGCACGCACACATGGAGGCTGTAGGACTGAAGCTAGAGAGAAATCTCTTCTTTCGCTCCCCTAAGAGCCAGGCTGTAGCCGGCAGGAACACAAAGACACACACCTGCCTGCCTGGCCTAAAGTGAAAATAATGAGTCGCAGAGACAGCAATCTCACCCTAACTCCCACTGGAGACTGCAGGGAGGACGGGGGTTGCCAGAGCTTTTTATGCCCTCTTTGGCTGCCAGACCTGCCCAGTCTGCAACCTGGGCATGCTATTGGTTGAAGTTGCCCAAGAATTTACATGATCCCATCACATGGCTTGCCTCCATTTTGTGGTTGGTGGCATCCATTTTGTCATCCTTAAAGGGAAAAGAAAAATACATCGCGATGGGAGAAGACAAAAACAAACGTTTTAAGGACCCCAACCCCCCCTGGTAGGTATTATCAGACAGTATAAATAATTATCGCTATGTTTTTATGGATGTCCAGGGCATTTTTTAACATTTAAAACAGCTCATTTCATTGTGTGTCGCTATTAATGAAAAACGAAACGTAATGAACCTAATTTTCATTGTTCTGTTCAGTTTGTTCCAATTTCATCACAATGTTCATTATTCATTTCATTATGTAATGAAACAAATAAAGAATAATGGAAACAAAAAAGTTCATTTCGTGCCCGTCTCTAGTCCTGTTGCATGGTTTCCCCATCGCTTCTCCAGATGGGTGGCAAGGAAACCCTGCCCTAGAGCAAGTCCTATGCAGAGCTGCCATTCCAAATGAAAAAGTGACAGTGTGAAACAATCCTCAGACTCAAGTGCAGCATGAAATCTGAACAAATATAGTTGATTGTTTATTTTAACTTTTATGATAAATGTCCGGGTAGAGCTCACATGTTACTGTCTTACTGTCTTTAACTGGTAATTCTGTAAAATTATTTTATAAGAAATATGTAACTAGCTTGATCATATTTAGATCAATAGCTAATACAAATCTTTCTCATGAAAGTGACAATCTATCAAATTAGTTACTGTATGACAAACATTGGTTTTTTTCTTGAAAACATTACTGTTCTGTATTTTTTGAATAAGTTATTGGGTAAGAGTTCAACAGCATCTTCAAAATTATTCTTGTAGAGCAAGTTCCAAACCCAAGCTTAATAATACAAAGACCAGCCCAATTTATTGCATTATTAATTTCACATTTATGCAAGAATAAATGCATTTAAAATCTTATGTGAAGTAGCCTCATAAACTATAACAGTGATGATGAACCTTTTAGAGACCGAGTGCCGAAATTGTGATTCAAAACTGACTAATTTTTTGAAAAGTGCCAATACAGCAATTTAACCTGAATACAGGTGGCTGTGAAGGGTGTCAGGTGTGCACCGAAAGGGCTCCGAGTACCACCTTTGGCACCTGTGCCATAGGTTCACCAACATGACCTATAACATACAAAACATGTGTACAATAGAAAGAGAGTTCCTTTATGCTATATTCAGGCCAAGCTGCCCAGAAATTATATGGACCATGATCCCATCAAGAGCTGAGTAAAGTAAAAATGAATTGATACTTTGAACCAGAATTTTGCTGGTGGGAAAATGTTAAGTGGTGTTTGTCTCCTTGACACCATATGAAGTGAGATTAGGATAAGCTTCTCTGTGTGTGACTATGACAAGAATAATGAAATTAAACAGCATTGTTTACAGTGGAGCTACCTGAATTTTAAATCCAGCTATCAGTTTAAAGAAAAACAAACAACAGTCATTAATTCTATAGGTATTATACAGTGCTTATATTTAACCCCCCCTTTCAAACTAATTTTTCTAACACACTTGTCACCTTGGTATCTAATCCCCAAGTAGATGAATGGAACTTTTCTCACTAAATCAACAACAAAAAGCACTTTTTGATCCTCTAAAGAATAAAATGCACAGAAATTGTTACTTTGTGAAGCAAGCAGTTTAGGCTAAATTTATACTGTGAGTTCTATTTTATTCCATTCGTATTACTTGATCGCTGGGTTCTCTTTATTGAATCATAGAATAATAAAATTGGGAGATGTCTCCAGCCTTGCAACCCTCTGTTCAATGGAGGAATCAAAATCAAAGTATATCTCACAGATTATCATCTATTTTTCTCTTGAATGCTTCCAGCATTGGAAAGCTCTGCACCTTCCAAGGCAATTGGTTCCATTGTTGTACTGCTCTAAAAGTTAGAGCTTTTTCTGATATTCAGGTAAATCTGGCTTCCTGTAGCTTGAAACCATTACTGAGCCTTGCACTTTGGGATGATTAGGAATAGATCCTACCCCTCCTCTATATGACTATCTATCCTCTCTCCCCTCAATCTTCTTTCTCTCAGAATAAACTTGCCTTGTTCTCTCAGTCTTTTCTCATAGAGCTTCATTTCCTGTTCTCTGATTATCTTGTTATTCTCCTCTGAATCTGTCCCAGTTTGTTTGCAAAGTTCTGAATGTATGATGTCCAGAACTGGACATCATTCTCTAGATGAAGCCTAGTCAGTGCTGAATAGAGGGGAACTAGTACTCTACGAGATTTGAAGGCTATACATCAGTTAATACAGCCTAAAATAGTACTGGCCTTTTTATTTTTTTTTTTTGAAACTACATAACACGGTTGGCTCATATTCAGCTTGTGACTCACAAAAATCCTTCCCACATGTAGTATTCCTGACAAGAAATGGGTGTTTCATTTTGGAAGGGGACTGGTTCCGAAACAAAACATGCCAGTACAGCTGGCGCTTGGAACCCAGTCCCACCTTCCGGAACAAAATCAACCACTGTCTTACCTTGTTTTAGTTCACACTAGGTGAAAATCCAACCAGGGAGCAACCTCCAATGTATCATCTTTCCCTGTCCCTGGCGATGGCCAATCAGGAGCTGTGCTGTGCAAGGACATGCATCATCCCGCCTCCCTGTCTGATCCTCCATATTCTCAATAAAACAGTATATGCTACAGTGCTTTTGAGAGTTCTTCAGCCAATTCCTTCAATATTTTTGAATGCAGTTCATCCACCTGTAAGAAAAATAGCTTACATATATGCATTCTCATTTCCTTTTTAAGAACCTTCCACCCATCTTGGATTCATTTGTCCACCCATCTTGCAAATAAAGAGTCAAGACATGTTTGTAGGATTAAATTGGGCCACAATTTATTCTTTTAAATTCAGGATGTCACATGTGCTCTTTTCTCCCACAATGAGGCCTGAAAGTGCAAGTGGCTACATGGTTTTCACCGAGTTATTGTTGAGAGGGCTCTGGCGGCTCCCCCGCCACACACACTTGAACTTGAACTTAGAGTTAAACGATCCAGGAAACCGTCATCAACCACTTTAGCATGTTATTAATCATCCTGGTATGTCATATCTACTATCCTAATGTATTCCTAATTATCGTTGAGGTCTGCCAATTTGATAGGTCATATTTTGCTACTCTTAGCCTATTTGCCACTTGCACTGACCGCTAATTGTGACTGGATATATGAAGAACCTCCACTGCACACAAGAGAATGGGATGGGCAAAAATCACGTCCAATCAGAGTAGCAACCAAAAATTCCCATCTGGCCATTTTGCGACCAGCTGCTCTCATTTTCTTACTGGGAGGAAGGGTGGGGAGACAGCGGGTGATCAAAGAGGCTGTTTGCCTGGCGTTGAGTCCTTAGATGCCCTCAGCCCTGTTCAAACTTCATGACCCACTTTCCCAGAGTAGTGTTGGTCCATTCTGGACCACATGATGACTGGTCAAACCTGTCTCCCCCGGTCAGGTGGACAAAGCTACTCCTCCCCCAGGGATGGATCAGAGCATCCCTTCCTGCTAGGATCTCCTAGCCACAGGACCTTACTTATCATTCTCCTGAGTTTATTAAAATCACCTTACCAGCATACCAGAGTGTAGCTGCACATGTTATCAGGCATACATGTGCAACTACACTCTGCTTTTGTTTCCTTTAAAATAAAAAGCTCAAGTATAACTTATACAAATCTGCTATATTAGATTTTTTGCACCTTTGCCCTAACACCTCCTCTGAGTTTTCCCACATTTTGATAAAAATCTTCTGCACTGGCTATTGTGTTACATAACAGTTAACTAGACATGTCAGGAACTGATTCTGCCCATTTGTGAAGTTTACAAAGCAATGGGACAGCCATATCACATTACCTGAAAAGGAGAAAATATGAATTTTATATACATTTGCCACATGTTTAATAAAAGGTATGTATATTTCATTACTTTTTCTAGAAGCAGAAGTATATTATTAATTTGACATATTCCACCAAGAAAAAAAGGACAGTTAGGACTTACAATTATTTCAGAAAATCTTCAGCCATTTCTGCTTTTTCTCTTCCTGAAAATAGTTCTTACCTTTGTGTTTCTTAACCCACAAGAAAAGAATGTGAATGTTCCTGAATTTCTCAAAACCAAGTTCTCCTTTGACTTCTACAGATTCATAGAACAATGAAATTAGGCAAGTCTACAGCTGGAAAGGCTCTAAGGCTGTCCATATCCAACCCTATTGCTGATGCAAGAAATCTGCAGCCAAAGTATCCCCAATGGATGGACAAAATCTGTTTAAAACCCTCCACTGAAAGAGAATCAACAACCTTCTGAGGTAGTTTACTTCAGTGCTGAACAAGCTTTACCATCAGGATATTCTCCAACCAGAGAAGTGGTCAATGAAAAATTATTCTTCCAGAGCCGTCTTATTTTCTTCTGCCCCCAAATTGCTATTTTGTGTCAATACTGGTCTTGTCCCCTTTTAGTAAATTAGTGTCTACTGGCTATCAATCCATACAATTATATTGTGACTCTACAATCATTTGGAGCAAATCTAATATGATTCTTTAATGAAAGTCATTGTTAGGCCTTGTGCTCGGATCTTCCAAATTTAGCTTTCTTGTTAAGCAGGTCTATAAATGATGATTAAGGAACAATGTGCTTTAGAAAATTCAATCTGGGTGCTTTGTTGTTTACCACTTGTTTTCTTTATTGAATCTTGCATATTTCCTCTGCTATTTTGTCACATAAACTACAGTACTGTGTTGCGAATTATGATATAAGGTATGAAGTATATTTCACATAGGATGGTGCTACAGAAAAACACTGCCTAGATTTTAATTTGAATGGACACTAAATCATATAGAGAGGCAAAGCAGGATATTACATAAGATCTTCTGACAGGGAAGAAGAGAAATAACTCCATATTTTAAAGTGTAATTTAAATGCAATTTAGCAAGGGCTGCAAATTTCCTTGGTCAACCACTTGCCTAAAATCCAAGACATTCCATCTTATTTGTCTGAAATGAAAATCATCTTTAAGTGCAAAGTTTTAGGTTTTTTTGGGTTTTTTTGGAAAGAGAATAGAAATTCCTCTATGGTGTACATAACTAAAACTCTCATGGTAATGGCCCTATATATAATGTATCGGATGTTATAATGCATTCTGACACTTTTCACTGAGTCTCTTTGCCAGCTATCTTTTTTTTTCTTATCAAGAGGGTTCCATGATGGCAGACGGTGGGGTCTCCAACTACGTGGCACAGAACAATGCATGAAGGAAAGAATGAAAGGTGATTACGGTATATTGTTTTTAAAAATGAGTCCATACTTTTTTACACAGAGAAAAAGTATGTATTGGAAGACAGGTATAACTGACAAATCTCTTAAAGTGAATACCTTAAAAACACACACACATGGGCATTCTCCCCTTCTAAAAATAGTATGAGGACATTATGAATAGTGACAAATTGTGACAAATCCATTATCTTGATGACAAAAGAACAGATTTTTCAAAAGAGCTGCGGAGGCTATACTGTACCTAACTGTATACTAAAAGTATATTGACAGTATTATAAATCTTCTTCATAATAATCTTCTCCAAAACTTTCCACTCTCCAGTTATTGAAGGAGCATTAAACTAAACACCAGAAGATTTACAGCTTGCATGGTTGGCCAATTTCAATAAACTGGTTGCCGTTAATAACCAACATTTTGAAAAATTACAGCTAAAACAAAAGATCACTGGTGGCTGCTGCAGATTATAAAGTGAAGGAGTAAATCTATATAAAGGAAATAAAATCCAAGAAGCTCTATTACAGATAAAAGGAACTAATGACCATCAAACTGAAGACAACCAAGGAAGTATGATGTGAAAAATGTACCCAAGTTACTGAAGCACAAAGTGTTCTAAGAGCTAATCAATAGGGTTACTTACACTCCATAGAAGAACAATGGAAAAATATCAATTCCAATGAGGACAACTGTGCAATAAAGGAAGAATAGTGTCATGGCAGCCCAGAGTTATAAATTAATTTGGCCACAATAGGATTCTTTCTAAAGACGTATTGTTTGAGGAAAGTAATACATTTAAATATTAGCCATAATATCCAGCTGTCACTAATGCCACCCCATGACAAGTAAAAAAGAGGTTTTTGCATATCATTACCATACAGAAGTGCTGATCTCTACAATTCAGCCATCACAGGGAAGCTGTTCCCATTCGAGATGGCAGCAGGGAGAGAAGGGAGTGAAGTATTGTTCTTATCACACCAATATTCTTTTGTATCTCCTTTTCCCTCCTCCCTACCCTCGATTCCTGCTGTTGTTCAAGCCTGGTTTTGCCCATGTCAGCTCTAGATGACACTAATTTATTTACTTTTTTATTCATTTATTTTTAGTTTATACACCAACCATCTAGCCAATAGCCACTTTTGGTGGTTTACAAGCAATCACAAAACATGAAAGCAACACAATCAAAACTGTCAAGTTAATTAAATAAATGTAACACTATTATACAAGCTAAAATGGTGGCAATGGAGTAAGAGGCTGACATTCAGCAAGTTCTTAAATTGGCGGTTGCTGAAAAATCTGGAAAAAAATAGAAATGTTTCCAAAAGTTTCTTCATAGATACCAAGGAGTGGGAGAGGAGGGCAGGCAAATTGCACTTGCCAGTTTGGTGGAGCAAGGAGGATGGGCAGTCCCAACTGGTCATAAGTATTCTGCTATGTAATGAGGTCTCAAACCATTTAGGGCTTTATATGATAGAACCATCAGCTTGAAACTGATATAGAAGTAGAAAAGGAGCCAGGATAGGTTGGGCAGGTAGAGGGAAAGACTGAGTCATTTATTTATTCCATTTACGAACCTGACAGCCATATCCTGGACCTATTGAAGCTTCTGTAATAGTCTTAGTGGGCAGCCCCAGGTGGAATTTGCCTATGATCGAAACAGGTAGACCAGATGCTATCTACAATTACATATACAGAAGGACTGCCAGAATACAAATCTCATCCTTAACAAAGACAGCAAGTGGTCTCCTCAAAAGTGATGAAGATCCCCAATGTACAGGCAGCAGAAACTCCTATCCAGATGATCTCCTTGTTTTGGTTCATAAGCCTGTTAGCCCTCATCTAGTCCAAGGCTGTCTCTAGGAAGCATTCAAGGAATGGAATAACATCCATTGCAGAAGGACAGAAGGAGAGAGAGAGTTGGGTCTCATGTGCATATTGGTGACACAAAACAGCAAAACTCAGGATAGCCTCCCCCAACGATTTCATATAGATGTTGAACAACAAGGGGAAGGTTATAGAGTCCTAAGGAACTCCAAAGTTTAGAGTCCAAGAGAAAGAGAGTATATCACCCAAATGCTCTCTCTGAAGTCAGTCCTTAAGGAAGGATCAAAGCCAGGATAAAGCCAAGCTTCTGATCCCTAACCCCAAGAACCCCCCGAGGAGGATATTTTGGATGATGATGCACAAGGCCACTGAGGTCAAAGACAACTAGTAGGGACATTTTGCCACTCTCAAAAGATCATATTGCAGGGCAACCAATGTCTCAATTCCATGACACAGCTGGAACCCAGACTGGAATGGAATTGATTTCATCCAAGAGTGCCAGAAGATAATTGGCCACCACCCTCTCCACTAGCTTGCTTAAAATAGGAGATTGGTGACAGGCATCATTATAAACATACAATGCCAAATTGGATTTCTTCCAGATGGGTCAAATTAGGGTGTCCTTGAGTATTCAGGGAACCCAGCCCTCTAAGACAGAAACTTTAATGATTGGTGTGGCCCATTTTGTCATTATTAGCCTAGCAGCTTTTAAAAGCAAGGCTGGGCTAGGGAAATTGTGGTAGCCCTAGGAAGATCAAAGACCTTGTCAACCTCTGATAGGGTTACAGGCTAAAACTCATTTAACTTAACAGAACAAGGAGGTGCTATGGACATCCCAGTTTGCTCTTTTGCCAAAATTTGTGTGTCTAAGTTCCAGCAGATGGCCTCTACTATTTCTTGGAAAATGCTGCAAACTGATCACAGGACACAGTAGAAGGAGGGCAACCTACTTGAAAAGCCCCAAATAAGTCCCAAACCATGCAGATTTTTTTTCCTGCCTGATCATTTCATTCTCATATATCTGTGAGGTGTAGTATGTGCTTCTAACTCTTTTTGCAACTGCTAAGTAGACCCTGGATGTTGTTTGTGTGGCTGTTAATTTGGAATCCATCAGAATTATTTCCCAATGCACTATAGTCTTCTCCTATATTTCTATATTGCCTTTACTTCTTTTATCCATATGTGGTGGATGTGTACTGGTGTATGGTACAAAAATTCATTTTACAAACTATCTTAATCAATCTTGAGTTAAAACCAGAGGGTTTTTTTTACTGTTAATGATACAACAAAATATTGGTGGTGGAAAAAATGTAATAATTCACATGATTATGGTAGCTAGAATGTTATATGCACAACTGTGGAAGACAAACAAGATTCCTGACAAAGACCTGTTAATTGTGAAGGTGCTGATCTGTGCAGAAATAGGTAAGTTTTCAGCATTATTGAAGCCAAATGGACATTATGAAGACTTTGATGAAATATGGCATGATTTCAATAAATTTTTAGATCAATATCATAAGTCAAATTAAGTTTCCTATTTAATTTATGTGTATCTGAAATACTTAATAATCAAATATATATACAGTGGTACCTTTACTTATGAATTTAATCTGTTCAGAATGAATGCTCTTAAGTCAAACAATTCTTAAGTAGATGAGCCATAACTTAAAAATAAAAAACAAAATTAAAAATTAAAGAAAAAACATTTGTAAGTAGAATAGACTGCATCTATAATTTGTAAGGCAGCAGTTAAAATGCCAACTGTTTTCTGCTCTTAAGTTGAGCCACACTTAAGTAGAGGTACCTCTCTGCATGCGTGGGTGGGTGGTTACAATAGGATGCAAATTTTGCTTGAGAAGACTAGAATCATTCCTTTTTTTTTTACCTTTTCACACTATATTATTTTGTTCAAAAACTGTAAATAAATACAAAATAATAATAATAATAAATATCTGGATCTGTTGAATTATTAGTGTGTGGAGGGCAGGTTTTTTTTTTTTTTAAAGTGGGGTATTTGTTTTAAATCAAGGAAGATCAACCAGTATGAAAAACAGAAGCACTGTGGGTTCTGCTTATCTGGATACATTGATTTTAGAAATCAACCAAAATCAGAAACATGTTAGTCTGGGACGTGAGACAGGATGCTGGAAAATGCATTCCAAACAAAAAGGCTCCCCCATTATTACTTCCTGAGAACTGATCTTATGCCTGTGGCAATGTGCTCAGAAACAAAGGTTTATAAGAAATGGAAACAATCCTTTTCTGGAGGTGTTCAGTCAACTAGCATATAAACAACACATGCATTTTCACCTAGAGATGCTTGAGGAAGTCAATTTTTCCCAGTGCAAATTGGCAGGATCCATTCCACACCTCTCAGATTACTATGTGGATATGTGAAAATAGGTTCTAGTGCACTGTGAGAACACTGTTTATTCAGTGTGTTTTCTGCACTTATAAGCACTCTTAGAATTTGCATACCCAGAAACCAGTTAAATGTTTCTATATTCCCAGCTAATTGAACAGGAAAACAAAGTTGTGTTTCTTTCAAAAAGGAGGAGATAGGTTTATGTGAGTTTAAATGAAAGTCAAATGGTCCAGATACAAAATGTTTAAAATTTTATAAACAGTTAAATAAAGTAGTAATTAGAGATGGGTAAAAATCAGAAAAATGGCCAAACATGCACACACAGGCATTTTCCTCTTTCAAAAATAGTATGAGGACATTATGAATAGTGACAAATCCATTATCTTGACAAAAGAACAGATTTTCCAAAACAGCTGCTGAGGCAGTTTATCAAGATCAACTAATCACATAAATCAAATTTACAATACAGTATTTTGATGAGCTAACAAATCAACTTGTAATTTTTTTAAATTTAAAATACTATAAGATGGCCTACAAGGTAACAATATGGTGTCTATACATGCCTTCATGGCTATTATATAGCCCAACGGACTAATAAACCAAAATCACTAAAAATTCTCCAATTAGTATTTGCTGGGGGGTATTGATTTGTAAGATATAATTCAATGAATTACAAATTTTTGAATGAATTTTGCAATACATTTTTTAATTTGCACGCATCTCTAGTAGTGATGTTTGGAGCTCAGAAAGAGATGCATAAATATTAGATATTTCCTTTTTGTTTTGTTTTTAAATTCAGATTTGTTCATAGTTAGAAAAAACTCAGCACAGAGAAAGAATAGATAGAAGCAGCTTCAAAAGTCAAAGGATGGACATGGTCAAAGGTTTTGACCCCCTTCCAGTCCATGGTGAACTTATTAGCTTTCTTTTTCCTGCATCTGCACCCAGAGATGTCAGACATTACCAGCCCTTAGTTGTCCATTATCTTTTGCATTTTGTCATTATTCTGCCGTTGGTAGAAGAGATGGGCACGGAACAAACAATTTTTCATTTCCGTTACCGTTTGTCTTTTCCGTTACATAACGAAACGACAAACGGAAATTGTGATGAAAATGCAATGAAAGGAACAGAACCACGAAAAGTGTGGTCATTATGTTTCGTTTCTGTTAATGGTGACGCGCAATGAAATGAGCTGTTTTAAATGTTAAAAAAAGCCCTGGACATCCATAAAAACACAGCGATAATTATTTATATTGTCTGATAATACCTACCAGGGGGGTTGGGGTCCGTAAAAAGTTTGTTTTTGTCTTCTCCCATCGCAAAGTATTTTTCTTTTCCCTTTAAAATGGATGTCGCCACCAGCCACAAAATGGAGGCAAGCCATGTGATGGGATCATGTTCAACCAATAGCATGCCCAGGTTGCAGACTGGGCGGGCAGGTCTGGCAGCCACAGAGGGCATAAAAAGGTCTAGCAGCCCCCATCCTCCTTGCTGTCTCTGGTGGGAGTTAGGGTGGGATTGCTGTCTCTGCGACTCTAGCTTCAGTCCTGCAGCCTCCCTGTGTGCATGCGTGCTGCGTACCTCTTGGTGAGTTCCCTCCCTTGCCCCGCAGTGCAGTTGCTCTGCGGCTGCCTTGCACCCTGGGCAACGCCCGCCGCTGCCTTTGCAGCCTCCCTGCATACTTAGTATATACTGTGTCTCTGCCAGCATCCATTTTTATAGTGTTTTCCCTCTGGTCTGTGGTGTCGGGGATGCCTGCACACGGAAATGCTTTAAAAATCGCGCAAAAAGTGGGTAGAAACGACAAACAAAAAAACAAAAAACAGCAACAAATTTTTTTCCAAAAATTCATGACAAATGGAAACGAACCAAAACAGACCTCTCAATGACAAACGAAAAACTGAAACACCATTTTTTTGTTTCATGCCCATCTCTAGTTGGTAGTATTTCCATATACAGTACAGTATATATATTTATTCAGGATTTATAGTGCTGCAGATGAAATGAATGGATTTATGGATCAACACTTGTGAAGAGTGCCATAAATGAAAGAGGCTGATTTTTATCTATCCAAATGTATACTTGAGTGCATATGTGTTTCTGAATCTGCAATCTGAATCCCACATATATTTAGTTTTCTAAGTAGCTGTATTAGGCTATGCAATCATATGAGACTAAACAGAAGAAAAGAAAAAAGTGAGAAAAATATTGTGGCACTTTAAAGCTTATCTACCATGTTTCAGTATAAGCTTTGAGAGATCACGTTCACTTCCTCAGTATTTAGAATGAGACTAAAAGACTGTCGTATATAGGCATGGCACCATAAACTGGTGGAGATACAGAGAATGAACAAAGTGCCAGTAGAGTATTAATAACAGAGTGGTCTATTCAGCTGTGTGTTGTTTCAATTATCAGTCTACAGGGTAACAATAGCATAGTTGACACAAGTGGGAAGCTCTGGGAAACAGTGCAGGATTTCATACTTAGTAATAACTGAAGAACCCTTGATTGATAGTCAGTTTTTAAAAGTGGTTTCTAGTATCTGTATAAATCTTATCTTTGCTGTTTCTCTTCCAAGTCTCGTTTTGAAGTATCCCTCCAAAACAGGGTGATTTGTAGTTCACTCAAAAGCATCTAGGCAGACTGAAATGTTCTGAAATCAGTTCATATGTATGTGTAGCAGATATGTGCCCATGAAGGGCTCGAGGATATGGAAGTTAGAAAATAAACAATTGAAACAACCCCAGTTTCCCTTTGTCCACCCAGCCCAAAAATAAAGAGGTGAGGTACATTTGTGGGATTCCAATTGGGCCACATTTTATTGATATGAATTCACTCAATTCAACTGTTAAACGTCCCTTAAACAAGGGTGTCTGAATGTAGTGCAAGCCTATCAATTAATGATTCCTAATATTATTGGAAGAGCACTACCCACCTGTTCAGTGCTCTCCCAAAACCTGCAGTCTGGACAGCCCTCATTCCTAACCTTTGTTGTTCAGTCGTTCAGTCGTGTCTGACTCTTTGTGACCCCATTGACCAGAGCTTGCCAGGCCTTTGAACCTATTTATATCTAACACCTAATGTTCCTAATTTCCTAATCCATTTCCTAATTCATATTGAGGGCTACTGGCTCAAAAAGGGTATCTTATTCAATATCTTTCATCTGGCATAAATTTTCCACTTGCACTACCCTCCAATTAGCCTTAAAGATAATGGGATGGGACAAAACACACTACCACTCTGGTCCAATCTGTGTGGCAGCCAAAAATTCCCATCCAGCCCTTACACAACCAGCTAATCTCATTCTCTTATTAGAGAGGTGGGAGGGAAGAAGCCTCTCACCATGTAGCAAGGCCTTCTCTAACCCTACTGCCCCTTCAAGCAGCCTCGTAGGCTGCACACATGTGACACCAACTGGACAGGAAGACAAAGAGGCCTCTCCCAGCACTGGCTGATCAGAGCTACCATTCATGGCCATATGTGTGATTTCACATAGAGTTCTGTATATATAGCTCAAAACAAAGGTTTTGTGGGGAACATTATATTACAGCAGCATGATAGAATACTAATATGCTAACTGAGGGGGGATTCTCTCAGAATTTTCAAAATTTCTTTTTAACATTCCTGTCTAGTTCCCTTTCAAAGGAGATCAAGAAAAATCTGCCCCACCAACATACCATCAAGAAGTCATATGGACTCTCAAAACTAACAGAGGACTGCAACCACTAGGTAATATTCCTTTTACTTCAATTTAACCCCAATTGGTTATACCTAGTGGATTTACAGAATTATACACCAATTCTCAAATGGAGGATATGGTTTTTCCACATCAAACCCCCAAATCCCTGCCCAAAGTGAAGCCAAATAAAGAGGAGGTATGTGTGTGTGGACCTGTGTGCAGCATGCATGCATGCACATGATCTCTGCTCCTTTGTTTTATGGACTTTGAAGCAAAAATGAATCTTCTACTTCAGATGCAGGTTTATAACAGCTCTGCTGCTCTGTTGCTTGCTGCCTCATCTAAGACTGCCTGGCAACTCCTGACAAATCCCATCTTTCCATGTTTGGACTTTTGCTACTTGCTTTGAAGAAGTGGAATTTAGTCATTAAATCTCACATGTTGTATGCTTTTTTAAAAAAAAAATATCATTGATTTCTAAAGATATCACCACTAGCTCATCACCATAGAATATCTCCTCTCAGTAAGCCAAGAATATTTAGCAGTACTGCTAGCCATAGCCAGCCATATTTTCTTATCATTTATGGTGAGTTGTATTTGGCTTATCTGGTTGAAATATATGCAGGGACACTTTAAAACATCTTCCCTCAGTGAGCCAATGGTATTTAGCAGCACTGCTAGAACATATAGCTGCCTATGGTTTGCTTTGTATCTCCTTTCAGAAAGACAGGTCAATATCAAGTTCCCAATATTGTTTCTTGATTCTGAGTGAGGGTGAGGGCTCAGAGGAAATTCTGTCAGGCATGAGCTACAAGTAGAGATGGGCACGACTAGGAAAATGACGTTTTCGAGTTGTCGTGTGTCGGAGGCGGCCTGTGTCGGCTCGTTTCTGTTTTTCATGAAACTTCGCAAAAATTTGTCATTTTGTTTTTCAGTTTTTTTGTCTGTCGTTAAATTGGTTTGGGGGGTAGCGGGCTCCTGGAGGCACCTCTTTTGGGGGGGGGTGCCTCCTATCCTCACCCGCTAGGGAAAGCAGGCTCCTGGAGACCCCTCATACATGGGGGTCTCCTCTCCTCACCTGCTGCAAAAGGGCATGCATGCATAGCCATATGGCTATGATTGCATACCCAGTTGCATGCAGAGACACAGCAGACTGGCAGAGGCACCCCTCTTTTTGGGGTGCCTTCCCTGCATCAGTCAGGCCTCGGGGGCATGGTTTGCATGATGTCACACATGCTGCCGGCCGAGCCAAGCCTGCAGGAGTCACCCAGAGCCACAAGTGGCAGACTGGCAGACTCTCTGCACCCACTGTGTCTCACTAAGAAGGGAATTGTACTAGTGCAATGCATGCAAGTACAGATCTGGCTTAGGCAACAGGGTTAGCGCAAGGGCTAGGGTTAGGCTAGTTACGGGTGAGGTTAGGGTGAGTACACCTCTGGGGGCCTCTTTGACCCACTTAGAAGGACAGTGTAGCTGGCGTATGGGTTAGGCTTAGGGTTAGGGTTCGGGTTCGGGCTACAGTTAGTGGGCTTTTTATGCCCGGTTGGCACATCCCAGAAGTCTCTGTGGTCAACCTGGCCAAGTGGCCATGCGATTGGTGGAATGGCTCCAAAAATTTGCATGGGCATTGGTCACTCCCATGGCCAGCCCATCATTGCGCAGGTGTAAAAAAAATAAAATAAAATAAAATAAAATAAAATAAATGGAGAGAGGAAAGAGGAGACATTTTGTTGCAAGAAAAACTCACTGCTACTGTAAAAATTCTGGCAGTTTTAAAATAGCAATTTTCGCATATTTCTGTGTGGTGCTTGTGTGTTTTTGGACTACGATTTCAAAAAAAAATTGCGGTCACCGCCCCATTTTGGATCCCCCACCCGCACCGCATGGCATGGCGACTTGAGTCCGGCTGCCCAGGACAGGAGAGGGGGGGAGGCCGGGACCTCCCCCCAGAAACCACCCCTCTGGTAGGTGCACTCTGCACTGCAGGCATATTTTCGCCTGCTTTTTGGCCCGGGAATGGGGGGGGGAGTTTAAAACTTTTTTTCTGTGCCACTTCCACTTGAATTGCGGCGGCCGGCGGCGAGTCCGGTGCATTGCGAGCGACTACGACGAGGATTTCCCCCACCACCAGAGCAGCCCAGGACAGGAGAGGGGGGTCAACCACCCCTCTGGTAGGTGCCCTGAGCCCTCACTCAGGCAGACATATTTCTGCCTGCTTTTTGGCCAGGAATCGGGTTTTTTTTAACTTTTAAAAATTTTTTTCTGTGCCGCTTCCGCTTGAATTGCGGCGGCCGGCGGCGAGTCCAGTGCTTTGCAAGCGACTACGACGAGGATTTCCCCCACCACCAGAGCAGCCCAGGACAGGAGAGGGGGAGCAACCACCCCTCTGGTAGGTGCCCTGAGCCCTCACTCAGGCAGGCTTATTTCTGCCTGTTTTTTGGCCAGGAATCAGGTTTTTTTAAAACTTTTAAAGACTTTTTTTCTGTGCCACTTGGCATCGCGGGATCGCCACGATGCCAGGAACGACCACGACAAATCAGGCCCAATTATTCTTTAGTTGGTTCGGGTTCGAGTTCTGGCGGAGTAATTCCCATTATCGTTTCCGTTGTGTAATGGAAACGAGAACGGAAATGGAAACGGGAATTCCACCAAGTCGTGCCCATCTCTAGCTACAAGTTTTAAAGTTATTTGGAGTCTGAAGCAACATAAGGGTATTTGCTAGTTTCTGAACATATCTGGAGAGAAGCAAGAAAGCCTGAAGCAGTGCTCAAATTATATTTGGGCTATTAAGAAGAACTAAATATTGCCTCAGAAGCTTGAAAAGATGAAGAAATGTTTTAAAATAACTTACTGGGAAAACAAAAGTAATGTTTTGAAATGTAGTAGTAGTAGTAGTAGCAGCAGTAGAAGCAATAGTAATAGTAGTGGTTGTGGTGGTGGTGGTGGTTGTGGTGGTGGTGAAGAAGAAGAAGAAGAAGAAGAAGAAGAAGAAGAAGAAGAAGAAGAAGAAGAAGAAGAAGAACCATGGAGCCCAAGGCAAGATAGCTCAAATGCCAAGGAAAAGTCCAAACTCTCCTGGAAGTCTCAGCCATGAAGCCTCTTGGGATGAATTTTCCATCCCTGTGACAGATGGCCATTTTGTGAGGCATGCATCTTAGAAAAGAGAAATATTGACCTTTACATTGCTTTAATTATCAAAAGATAGGGAGATAGTGTAGATTTTTCTTCTTTGCTTTTATGCAGCTGCAATATATTGGATATGTAAAATCTGTGCCATCACATAGGGTTGGAGTGGGACAGGTCACAGTAACACTGGAAATAATGCCTGAGATCTAGCCCCACCCCTGGTTGATACCTTTTAAAGCTTGTTGTGGGCTTTTATTTTGACAACATTTATATATATATTTTTCACTGTGTGTGGCTGCTTTCCAGATGCAAGTAACATTGTCAAAGCAAGGCAGAAATCAGGTACAAAGTCTGCTACAGCAATGAAAATATGAATTGAGTTATTCCTGCCACCTTCAACTAACACTTTTGGTAATGAACCTGAGTCTATTGCATGGCTCCCAACATGGATCAGGGAAAGAAAGAAGAAGAGAAGAAAGAAAACAGATGAGAGTTTTGGCAAGTTATAAAACAGTAGTTGATGGCACTGAATTTTGTCCACCCATCTCACATCAAATACCTTTATTTCCCCCACTTTCGCACTCCACACTATTTGGACAAATGCACATATGCACAAATGCTTTTAAATAGTCAGATGCAATTAAAATTGGAAGGGCTAGTCAACTGTGATGTGTATGATAAATAGCTTGGACTTGATGGAAATGGCTGCTGCTGACACTTGGCATATCTGGAGGCTCAACCACTTCCAGAAGCCAAGAAAAGCATTAAGTAAAGTAGGCCGGGGAAATAAGTAGATATAGTTTTTTATAATCCACAGTTGCTAATTTTTAAAACATGGTCTATAAGACTAAATTATAGAAAAATGAAAAGAAGAAAAATAATAATAATCCTTGAAATAACACCATAGCTATACTTTTGGCTCCAGTATTAATGTGACCACACTTTCGTGAACCTTGTATGAGTCATACATTCTGCTACTCCCATTCCAAATGATCATACTAGCCACAAAATCACAAAATTTCCCATCTCAAGTCACTGAGACCTCACTTCACAGCCCATGAATTACATGTTTTATTCAGCCTGATAACAAGGCTTGGACATTCTGGTCCAGTTGCACAGCTGTCTCTTCCAGTCCTCCTGCCTGTCTGATCTTCCACTACAGATGTATGTGAACTTGGGAAAGATCAATTGTAATATTATTGTTTCTATTTATTTATCATTTCAATCTAATATACCTCACCCATCGGTGCTGCAGCACTGCTCTGTGTAATTCACCTCAGCAACAAAAATCTTGTTACTTAAGGGCTTTCCATGTTCTAACTCTGTCTCTCTCTTCCTCAAGCCACACTTTCTTGCTCCCTGACATGTTGTCACCACTTCCATAGTCTGTTCCTACCCTATCTTTCCTCCCTTCCCTCATATCTGCCTGGAGTCATTCAGAGATATTGCTGGTCCTGGTCACAGGGCAAAGTTGCCAGATGCTGCTGAAATGGCCACTCCATGAGGCCCCCTGGGTCTGACATGGGGCCACTTTGTCCTCCCCGGCAGCCATAGTCAGAGCGAAGAGAGGTACACAGGTGGTCTCGTGAGAGCGCGGAATGAGAAACCTTCATAAGGGCTTCCCACGCTCTCCCCAGCCTCTCTTTGCTCTGAACAACACCCCACCCACCCTCCCTTAGCTGTCATGAGAATGAGATACTCTGGTCGCTTTTGGGCCAGATGGGAATTCTTGGCTGGCACCTGATTGGCCCTTGGTGCCAGCGCGTTTTGTCCCATTCCTTTCTCAAGACATGGTAGGCAGGGTGTTCTGGCTACTCTAGGCAGGTAGTGCAAGAAAATTCCATTCAAGGTTCCCTTAACAAGGGAACCAGGCGGTCATGCAATAAATTGTCACAAATAGGAGGGTGGCCGCAGGCCATTAACCAGAAACTGGCCAGAAGTGGCAGGGCATGCACAGCTGCCTGGAGTTACAAGTCCAACCCTAGAATATCAGCCATGCCATGCTGTATGAAGGGCACTCTCATAGAGAAGCACATTTTATTTATTTATTTATTTGTTCGTTGCATTTTTATACCGCCCATCTTCCAGAAGGGACTCTGGGCTGTTCTCAGATGAGAATAAAACAACATGACGTCATAAAATTAAACCCCAAATAGAACTAAAACCTAACCTGCACTACGGGAGGCCCATCAAAATATTAAACCATTATGTTACAGTTGAAATAAAGTTATTAATAAAGTTGTGGCCCAGTTTTAAACCCATAAATTCTGTGGTGTCGACTCTTTATTTCAGGGCCTGGGGGGGACAAATGAATCTGGGGAGAAGAAAGGAGAGGTTTGGTTACACCCATTGCTTAGTATAATAAGATACACTAGAGTATGCCCACTGAATTAGTGGGGATTTGGGGAGTCCAACTCCTCTGTAATTCCATTTTTTCAAAGGGCCCTATTCTAAATGCAACTTACTCTATTAAACAGCATGCCATATTGATTCCAGTGTGTTAGCACACATCACATGCACACTGAAGTGTCATTATTATGTTCCTCCCATGTAAGTTACTGACTATATATCAAATAAATATATCTAATAGGTTTGCTGGTGCCAAGGAACACATAATTGTTTCACTCCTGAAGCAGTTTTGTAAGTGATGTTGATTAGAGTTTTAACCAATGTAGAAGCAAATTAAGAACATAGTATTAAAAAGACCAATGGCCTCATTAAAATCTGTTTTGCCAAGATTGCATGCCCCACAAGTGCAAACATAGAAACAATTAACACTAAAAAGCCACAATGAGTCTTGATGCTGTTAATTCACATGTCAGTGGATAATCTGAAAGATTCAGCATTACCTGTTATTAAACTGCTTAAGGATGCATTCAAAAAGGGCTTTCTATAAGGATACCAAAGATCTTATGAAAGCAAGACTTTGAGCTCCCTATCATCTATTCTTATTAAGATTCTCCTAAGAAACAAGATGTTTAATCAATTGCACATTGTTTTCTGGTAATATGCAGGGATCTCATTATCTAAATCGGGGCATACATCTTTAAAATAATATTATAGTAGAAGTGCTGTAATAAGGCATCTGGGTAATCCAACTTGTTTATTTATCCATTCCAAATCCCAGAGGTTGTGGAAGGCAATAATACAGTTAAAACTCATTAAATTGCCAATTTAAAAAAAATCAATCAAATGGGTTAAAAAGACACTTAATCCCTTATAATATTATGTTTTTTTCTATGCAAGGGTAGTCTAAACAGATTATTTACAAGGTCATCAAGAAGATGCTCATGTTCAAACATCTATTAGGTCATCTAGAAGATGCTAGAATTGTGGCTGGAAGCTTTAACAGACACGAAGGCTGACTGCCACAGAATCAATGCTTTTGAGCTGTGGTGCTGGAGGAGAGTCTTGAGAGTACCTTTGGACTGCAAGGAGATCAAATGTATCCATCCCGAAAGAAATTGACCCTGAATGTTCACTGGAAGGACAGATTTTGAAGCTGAGGCTCCAGTACTTTGGCCACCTCATGAGAAGAGAGGACTCATTGGAAAAGTCTCTGATGTTGAGAAAGATTGAAGGCAAAAGGAAAAGGGGATGGCAGAGAATGAGATGGTTTTGATGGTTATGGATTTGACCAAACTCCAGGAGGCAGTGGAAGAAAGGAAGGCCTGGCAAGACACGACTAAATGACTGAACAACAACAACAACAACAACAACAACAACAACAACAACATGACAATGTTGCGAATCAACTTGCCCCAACTATTCTAGGGAAATATAAATTTGAATAGAATATTCTTCCCTGGCACATTTTGTGGATAACATATCTGTGACCCCAATGGGATAAAAGATATGAAAGTATTTCTGTTATGGTGAGTTCTTACTGATACTTACACCACTTTCACTGGAAACTGAAAGAACTCTGCTGTTAGTGAAAAGATCCACATTTTGTTATGGTTTAAATTAGATATGCTAACAGAATTTCCTCAATTGGTAAAATTCTGGGATTTGAAATATTTACCTCAGTAAGCAAACATATATCAAAAGGCCCAATGGAGTCCCTAGACCAGGCATGTCCAAACTTCAGCCCACCAGATGTTTTGGACCACAACTCCCACAGTCCTTTGCCACTGGCAACCTAAGCTTAGAATTCTGGGAGTTGTGGTCCAAAACATCAGGAGGGCCGAAGTTTGGACATGCCTGCCCTAGACTGAATCCTGAGCCAGTGATTAAACCCTTTTTATTCATCCTTGACCCACTTCTTAATTTTCAGGACCATTTCTACCTATTGCTATATGGATTTGAAGCAAGCCACAGATGGCTCTCTCACCTTGCTATTTAATACTACTTAAACTGCTTCCTTCTATTTATTTAAATTGTTGCTCTGTTTTTACTATTTAAATCCTGCCTTCCTCACAACAAAGGGACTCAAGGCAGTTTATAAGATATTTAAAACACAGTAACCTTGAATGCTAAAACACTCACACACAAAAAACTATTAGACATGTTGCCCCAAATCTTATTGAATTTTTGCACCTGCACAGTGCAGTTTAGATACATCTTGTTAGCAAATCACCTTGAGTTAAGAAGTTAGCATGGGCATTTCCCATTGTGTGCTAAGACATGTGACTTGGTGTGGAAAGGTGACTACTTCTCAGCTTATAGCAATTCACCAACAAGATTCATGCCACTTGTTTTACACCAGTGGGCATGTCTAATAGGACTTTGATCATTGCATATCCTGCAATTCTTCCAGGATGCTTTTTCAAGTTGCAAATGCTATTTGCAAATCTAAGAAAAGGCACCAGTAAAAAGTTCTGTCCAATATCCTCTTGTACCACAGAAATAAAGTCTAAAGGTCAAGTTGGATATTGTATTTAGCTTACCTTTAGAAGCTGATAACAGATTTGTCCTCTTGTGAAGGGCTTACATGGCGGAGCAATGAGAATTACATATTAAGCGGTTGCTGTTTAATCAATTGAAGGAAGCTAATTTACAAGATAAGGCAGAGAGAAAAGTTCATGCTGACACCCTCCAACTGAAAACAGAGGTGCACAGCTTGGGGGTGCTCCAGGACTCATCCTTGAGCTTGGATGACCATGTCACAGCTGCAGCCAGGAGCGCATTTGCACAATTAAGGCTAGTACACAAGTTATGCCTGTTTCTTGAGAAACCAGCTTTGCCCATGGTGACACATGCCCTAGTGACATCCTGGCTAGACTACTGTAATGTGCTTGATGTGGGTCTATGGAAAAAAAGTCTCAGGAAACTTCAACAGGTCCAAAATGCAGCAGCCAGATTGCTGACTGAGGCTGCTTTTACATGACCCCTAAAATCCACTGGCAACTTAAATGCAGATCCCCCAAACATCGTTTTGTTCTCCTTCCTGTGTTCCCACCTCCCACACTCTGATTCTATTGCTTCTGTTTGCAGTGAGGGGAGAGAGAGAAAATGCAGGCTCACCTCTGCCTGCCATCAGCAGCAGCTAATTGTTCCAGCCCATTAGGATTCCTGTCTGTTAAAGGGGGGCAACAAAAACAAACAAAAAGCGGAGGAGGGCCAGGCATGCAATGCTTTAAAAGAGCAACAAGGAACAGCAACAAGGATTTTACTTCCTCCAGACCAGGTACTTGTAAAATATCCTGGGTCATGCTTGAGTGGGCGTGGTCGTACTTAATTTTTTTTTAAATCCGCTGCTGGTGGGAAAACAATTTTATGCTCTGCATCTGCTAGCATTTTGCAGCAGATTTTATGGAGTTGTGTAAAAGCAGCCTGAGTCAGGATACAGATATCACATTACAGCCCTACAAAAGCAGCTCCACTGGCTGCCAATCATCTGTCAGGCACAATTCAAGGTGCTGACCTTGACCTACAAAGCACTGTACAACCTGGGTCCAAGCTACCTCAAATATTGAATCTCACAGCATGAACCAGCTTGGGTGTTAAGGTCACCAGGAAAGGACCTTGTCTCTGCCAGAACCCTGCCTGTCACGGAACCCGAATGTGAAGGGTTAAATGCTGGAGAGCAGCAGGAGGAGCCTTGTAGTTCAACTCAGCAGGCAGCTGAGTCTGAGGACGCAGCTGAGGGCACATCTCCTCCTCCTATAAGGGCTAGGAGCAGGATCCTGCAAAGGAGAACTAACAGGAGAGCTAGGGAAAGGATCTTTAATGATAGGCATAGAATTAGATCTGAAAGCCCTGAGTTCTAGCAGGAGCCTTGCCAGAGATATGGGTGTGCTCCCTGTTTTAGGATAAAGCTAGCAAGTTTACCCTGAACCCTCTGTGGGAGCAACGCGTCACTTACCTTGCCACCACGTTCCTGTGTGTTATCCTGACTTTGTTTCCTGACCTTGGACCGGCTTTCTGACTACGGCATTCTCTGTTTCCTGACCTTGGACCGGCTTCCTGACTACGACGTTTCTCTGTTTCCCTTGAACTTGGCATTTGGCTCTGTAAATTATTCTGGATTGACTCGGACTGTACCTTGTACTTTATCTGGATTACAACTAAAGTTCCTGGCAAAGAACTGAACTTGGCTTGCTGTGTGTTCTGTGTGCGGGGCTTGACAGTTTGCTCCCACCCACCAAACTTATTCAAGCAGAATGGAGAAGGAGGGGGCTGTTGGAATGACTCCACTGGAAGCTTTGCAAAACCAAGTACTGTTTTTGTCACAGGCAATTGTTCAATTGCAGCAAGCTCCAGCATCATCCACCTCGTTGCCCTTTGCTGCCTCCTGACCGGTTTGAAGGCAAATTAGAGGAATTCCCTGCATTCTTAGTTCAATGCAAGCTGTTCATTGAGGTACGGGCTCAAGAATTTCCTACTGAGAGGTCTAAGGTCTGTTTTATCATCAGTTTATTGAAGGGACAGGCAGCTAAATTGGCAACTCCTTTACTCCTCAGTGCTTCACCTTTGCTGGATAATTATCAGGCTTTCCTGAACCATATTTCTTCAGCCTTTCAGAATCCCGTGCAGGCTGCTACTGCCAACAGGAGACTCAGAGCTTTGAAACAGGGCAAAGACTCAGTGTTTGATTATACCACTGCATTTCTTTTGATAGCTCAGGATTTGCAGTGGAACAAGCCGGCACTGATTTCTCAGTATATGGAAGGTTTGGCAGATGAAGTGCTGGATGAACTCTGCAGGGTAGAACAACCAAACACATTGCAGGAACTCATTACCCTGTGTCTGAGAATAGATGGATGCCTGGAAAGCCGTCGTCTCTCTCGAGGCCAGAACTGCAAACAGCAACCTCTGCCAGCTGTGTCTCATCTGCAATCCCGGGAGGCCTGTGAAGTGGATCCAGAGCCTATGCAACTGGGAGCTGCTCGACCACGCCTCACCCCAGAGGAAAAGGCAAGATGACGCTTTCATCATCTCTGCCTGTACTGTGGGGGAGGAGGATATTTTGCTTCTAATTGCCCTTTGAAGCGTTCCTCAATAAGTGCTGCTATCTCTCCAGCAGTAAAAGGGCAGCTCCATCCTTGAAGGAACCCCGAGGAATGGTGCATACCGAAGGGTTCCCAGGAAATACTATCACAGCTTAAGGACCTTTTCTGATACATGTGACTCTAGGGCTCCCTGATGGTCAGGAGGTTCCGGTGTATGCTATGGTAGACTCTGGGGCGGTTCACTGTTTTGTGGATGCTGGGTTTGTGCGGTACCATCGGATTCCAGTACAAAATAAGGACACTCCTTTGTTAGTAGAATCCATTGAGGGTCGGTTACTTCATTCTGGGCTGGTAGCTCAGGAAACCTGTCCCCTTACTCTTCAGGTAATGGATCATAATGAGCAGATTAGCTTTAATGTAACCCGAATGCCCCAGTTTCCTCTTGTCCTCTGGTCATGAGCTCATAATCCACTGGTGGATTGGGTGCAAGGGGAATTATATTTCAAGGTTCCTTGTTCAAAGCAACATTCCTCTACTGTACTGGCATCTGCCCATGATACATCTGACCCTGTCTTGCCTCAGCCATACCAAGACTTTGCAGATGTATTTGAGGAAAAGGAGGCTGACAAGCTACCTCCACATCGACCCTATGACTGTGCCATTGATTTGATTCCTGGGGCACCTCTTCCTATAGCATGAGTTTATCCCATGTCCGAACCAGAATTAGAAGCGTTGTGGGCTTTTCTAGATAAAAATCTTCGACGTGGGTTCATATGGCCTTCCAAATCACCATTGTCCGCACCAGTGATATTTGTCAAGAAGAAGGGAGGGGAACTTCGTCCTTGTAATGATTATAGAGCACTAAACAAGATCACTATTAGGGACCGGTACCCTTTACCCTTAATCTCTGAACTTTTGGACTGGTTGAAAGGGGCTAAGTGTTATACTAAGCTGGACCTTCCGGGGGCGTATAATTTGGTACGTATCCGTAAGGGAGACGAGTGGAAAACTGCATTCCGGACCCGGTACCGTCAATATGAACATTTAGTAATGCCTTTTGGTCTGACCAATGCACCCAGTGTGTTTCAGAGGATGATGAATGACATTTTCCACGATCTCCTAGATCGTTGTGTGATTGTTTATTTAGATGACATTCTGATTTACTCCGGTGATCCAGCTCAACATGTTCAAGATGTTCGTCAGGTCTTACAGCGTCTTCGGGAGAACGGACTCTATGCTAAGCTGGAAAAATGTGAGTTTAACATTGAAGAAGGTGAATTCCTGGGGCATATCATTTCTCCCCAGGGAATCTGCATGGACCCGAAGAAAGTAGAGGCTGTGTTGTCATGGCAGCAACCACAAAATCGTAAGGACTTGCAACGGTTCCTTGACTTCGCTAACTACTACCGTCAGTTTATTCCTGCTTACGCCAATATTGCTGCACCTTTAAACCGTCTCCTTCGTCCCAAAGAGCCTTTCCAGTGGACTCCAGAAGCAGAGAAGGCTTTCTCTACCTTGAAAACCCACTTTACCTCGGAGCCTTTACTTCGCTACCCTGATCCACAACTGCCGTTCATAGTGGAGGCTGACGCATCTAGTGTTGCCCTGGGAGCAGTATTATCTCAACAAGAGGATCCCTCCCATACCCCGCATCCCTGTGCCTACTATTCTCGGCAATTAAAACCCACAGCGAAGAATTATACGATCTGGGAGCATGAACTGTTGGCCATCAAAACAGCTTTTGATGTATGGAGGCATTACCTTGAGGGAGCTCGACACCCTGTGCAAGTGTTAACTGATCACAGAAACCTGGAACATTTACAAACAGCTCGGCGATTGTCTCAGCGACAAATCCAGTGGTCTTTATTCTTTTCCCGGTTTGATTTTCGTATCAAGTATATTCCTGAGGCTCAGAATAAGAAAGCTGATGCATTATCTAGAAAACCTGAATATGCGGCACCAGTGAAAGAGACCTTAGTGGCACTTATCTTGCCTCCTTCTGTGTTCGCAGCCATGAATCCGTGTCCCAGCTTGGCAGAAGAAATCCGGGAATCTCAAGCTCGAGATCCATGGACTCAGCAACATCTTCAGGAACTTCAGAATGGGGATCATGGAGAGTTTTCTGCACAACAAGGGTTATTACTACATCGAGGGAGGTTATATGTTCCTGCTGGTCCCCTTCGTAACCAGGTATTGCATCTATCTCATGATTCTTTACCTGCTGGACACTTTGGACTTTACAAAACCCTGCATCTGCTCACAAGAGAGTTCTGGTGGCCACAGGTCCGTGCTGATATGTGGGTTCCTGTGAAGTTTGTCGGCGAGCAAAGGATGTGGTGGCTAAACCCTCAGGTCTGTTGCATCCTTTGCCAACACCCTCTGGTCCCTGGAATGCTGTCTCCCTAGATTTTATCATGGATCTTCCCCGCTCAAAAGGGTTTACCTGCATCCTGGTCTTCGTAGATTTATTCACCAAAACGGCCCACTTCGTTCCTTGTCCTAAATCTCCTACCGCAGCAGAAACAGCTCATCATTATTTACAACACCTCTTCAGGCTTCATGGTTTACCTGAACACCTTATTTCGGATCGTGGACCCCAATTCACCTCTCGTTTCTGGCAAGCTATGCACAAGGCACTAGGAACCCAAGTTCACTTGTCATCCGCTTATCACCCCCAGTCAGATGGTCAGACTGAGCGCACCAATGCCACTTTAGAAAAATATTTACTTTGTTATACATGTTATCAACAGGACAATTGGGCGGATTTGTTGCCTTTAGCTGAGTTTGCATACAACAATGCTGTACATTCATCCACTCGTCAAACCCCATTCATGGCCAACTATGGGTATCATCCTCGGTACTTTCCAACCACCCTTCCTTCCACCTCTGTGCCAGCTACCAATGCTTATATCCAAGAACTTCATGGCATTCAAGAATTATTGAAAGAACAACTCACTCATGCCAAGGAAGCATATAAAAAAGCAGCGGATCAGAAAAGACAAGAAGGTCCACAGTTGAATCCAGGCATGAAAGTTTGGCTCTCTACCCGATATTTGAGACATCCTGAGTGATCCCAGAAACTAGATCCTCGATTCATCGGCCCTTACCCCATCCTAGAAAAAATCAACCCAGTGGCGTTCCGTCTACAATTACCTGCATCCCTCCATATTCATCCCGTGTTCCATTGTTCCCTCTTGGTCCCAGCCAAAGATCCTGACCCCAACCAACCACCAAATCCTGAACCTCCTCCACCGATCTTAGTAGAAGGAGAAGAGGAGTATAAGGTCCACCAAATTTTGGATTCCCGGATACATCGGGGGGCGGGGTTGCAATACTTAATGGACTGGGAAGGGTATGGACCAGAAGATCGATCTTGGGAACCGGTGTCTAACTTACATGCGCCGGAGTTGATTCAGCAATTTCATGATAATTATCCAGATAAACCTGGCCCATCGGAAGAGGGGGACCATGGGGAGGGGGATAGTTCCAGGACCCTGCCTGTCATGGAACCTGAATGTGAAGGGTTAAATGCTGGAGAGCAGCAGGAGGAGCCTTGTAGTTCAACTCAGCAGGTAGCTGAGTCTGAGGACGCAGCTGAGGGCACATCTCCTCCTCCTATAAGGGCTAGGAGCAGGATCCTGCAAAGGAGAACTAACAGGAGAGCTAGGGAAAGGATCTTTAATGATAGGCATAGAATTAGATCTGAAAGCCCTGAGTTCTAGCAGGAGCCTTGCCAGAGATATGGGTGTGCTCCCTGTTTTAGGATAAAGTTAGCAAGTTTACCCTGAACCTTCTGTGGAAGCAACACGTCACTTACCTTGCCACCACATTCCTGTGTGTTATCCTGACTTTGTTTCCTGACCTTGGGCTGGCTTTCTGACTATGGCGTTCTCTGTTTCCTGACCTTGGACCGGCTTCCTGACTACGACGTTTCTCTGTTTCCCTTGAACTTGGCATTTGGCTCTGTAAATTATTCTGGATTGACTTGGACTGTACTTTGTACTTTATCTGGATTACAACTAAAGTTCCTGGCAAAGAACTGAACTTGTCTTGCTGTGTGTTCTGTGTGCGGGGCTTGACAATCTCAATCCCGCCACCCTCACAGGTATGTCATGTGGGAACACATGAAAGGGCCTTCTCGTGTGTTTCACCCAGACTCTGGAACTCCTTTCCACTTGAGACCAGGACTGCCCCATCTCTGATGTCTTTCCAGAAACAGACAAAGACCTTTCTCTTCAAGCAAGCTTTCTCTGAATGATGGACTACCTATTATGTGTCTTTTATACGAATCTATAGGATCACATAAACTTTGTGTTTATAACCACCTATTGCCTTGTGTGATTATTAGAGATGGGCACGAATATAAAAAAATGGAGTTTCGTTTGTCGTTTTGGAGGGTCCATTTCATTTCATTTCCATTTTCATGAATTTTTTTGCAAAAAAACCATTTCCGTTTTCGTTCATTTTGTTACCATTTCGTTACCATTTTGTTACCATTTATTTCATTTTTTTATTTTTCTTAGCATTTAAAGCAGTTCACTGTATTGCAGTAACGGAAATGAAACGCACGACAAAAATTCCGTTCTGTTTTTGTTTCATTTTAGAGACAAAATTGTTTGTCATTTCGTTACGTAACAAAATGAAAAAACAAAAACAAAAACAAAAAATTGTTCGTTTCATGCCCATCTCTAGTGATTATATTGATGCTATGCTTTCAATGTTAGTTTCCATCACTTATAACTTTAAATGGAATTTTACTCTCCTTTTAAAGATTCGTGTTCTCTTGTGGCTTTAATGTAATGTCTTTTAATGCTGTAAGATGTTCCTCGATCCCTGTTCTCAACACTTGAACATGCCTTAATTGTACTGAACTGTATATTATCCCTCATTACTTGGGGTCATTTTCAAAGGGAAAAGGCGGGGTAAAATACTCTAAAATAAATAAAATAAATAAATAGTATAAACAGACATTATTTTTCTTTAAAGGAAGACTGCTTCTAAATGTGTGTTCAGTATTTCATCCAATTTTACTTGGTCAGTTCAAAGCTTGCTGCATAACTGTAAGGGCATCATCAAGAGGGCCATCTCTTTTTACTTCCCCTGTATTGCTAGACTTTCCCTGGGCACATTATCAGGGGCATTGAATAAGTGTTTATGCATATGTGTGAAGCCAGTTATGTATGATGTAATGGGAAAAGTAATAGATTAGGACTCAAAAGATCTGAGTTCAAATCCTCACTTGGTCAAGGAAACTCACTGGTGGGTAGCATTCATGAAATCACTCCCTAAATATCTCACACCCTTTGAAAACCTATTATGGTTGCCATAGATTTGATGCAACTTTAAAACATTTAACACTCAGTTAAATTAACATGTACCTATACAACACCCTAGATTTGGAAGGAAGGATCAGAAATTGGAGGGGGGAATATGTGAGGTGGTCTATAGAGTCAAGATTTTGTTTTGATGAATTACATTTAGACTTAAAAAGAATATCTAAAATTTGATATTTCCAAATTGTTCATTTTTAGTATTAGAGCTCCACTATCTGACAAATATCACACTGAATTTGAATACTGCTATGTAGCCTATGATGGTTAAGCTTGTGAAAATATGTTAAATAAAACAAGCATAAGTGACAGAGACTTCATTCAGAGAAGATTACTGAAATGACCATCACTGAAAATGTCCAGAAATTGGAGTTATATTGATGGAATATTTTTTAAAAAACTTAAAGTGTCTATTATGTGTGTACAATAACAAGAAAAAATAGAGATGGTATGTATCTTTAAAAAAGAATACTAGACTAGAGATATGTTCCTTAAAACATGTTGTGTTAGTTAATGTGACTGTCTATCATGGATTTTGTTCAAAGTATGCCAGTATGCTTATGCTTTAAATAGAATAATCTGCTTATTGGATTCAGACACTGCATGCAGCTGATCTGGAATCTTGAGCTGCATTCCTCTGTAATCTAATCAGCACAAAATGGTTGCCAATCCTTTGAGCTTGAGTTTAGAAAGGACTTTAGATAAAACTTTTCCCCATTCACTATAGAGAACTTTTACAATCTCTGTCTTGCATTTTCTTTTAAAAAATAATTGGGGCTGGTGTGCCATTGAGATACAGCAAAGGCAGAAGAAGGGTTGATTGGTGACAGCTGTAAATCATGCAGGTTTAGTCCAAGCTTCTTTTCTGTGTGGTTGCCAAGGCAAAATTGTAAGAAGCAACAATTCTGAAACACAGCCCAAATGTGAGAAGAATCTGAAGATGGACTGACCCTATTTGGAATTTCTAGGCATACTGCCACTGAACGGGGTTTTTATTTCTACAGCGGATTCCCAAACTGATTGCTCCAGTTTCTCCTCCGAATACAGGCCAAAGATGGGATCATTTTATCTTATCCCTGGTGGAGGCTCCTTCTGCACCCCCTAGCTGTAGCATGGATAATGGCAGCAGAACTCTTGAGAACACCTCCATCTACAGACCGGCTTGACAGAAATGGGGGAAAGGGTCTCGCCTTGCATTGCCTCCAGATTATAAAATGCAATTCTGTCAGAGCTGCAGACAGTTTGAATGCTTGATATTTTTAGGATCAATAATCTCTTCAAAGAATCTTCAGAGGATCACACTTTTTCAAAGTGGCCTTTTAAAACTGTTCTGACATTGACTAATATGCGTGGTTTTCAAATATTTTATTGTCTAAATTGTTTTAGTAAATATGTAATGGTTCTTTTGTGTTGTGTTGTTTTTTGTGGAAAGGCAGAACAAAAATGGAACACTTAAGGATATAAGCAAAATCTAGTGAAGGACTGAGACACCCTGTACCCTGTTTTATGGAGACAAAACTGGGGGACAATTCAACAAATAGATACATCAATACAGGTTCATATTCATATGGAGAATTTTCAGATCAGCTATGCATTTTCTAGAAGCATCTGACATGATGAGTTAATTAGACATGCACCGCAATTAAAAACAAACAAATTGAAACAGGGAAAAAATGTAGGGGAGGGGTACAATGATTGGTATAATGATTATCCTTTATTAATATAACAATGAAAATTGCTACTAAGGGCTAGTAACTTTCTTTCAAAACAGCAATAACAGTGCAGGAATTTTGGCAATTATACAGTATATCTAGCATTACAGTGAGTTGGACCTGGTGTAAAGACGGCTGAGGGCAGTTAGAATACTGTGATAGATGTCTATAGTTTTTCCCATCATATATTGTTCCATTCAAGCATAATATCTCTTCTGTCTGAAAATCTGAATCCCTTTCTCTGACTGTGGTATCCTGTGTTATGAAACCATTAATACCATGAGCAGTTTTAGATCATCATGGAAAAATAGGTGTGTTTCATTTATTTTGTCTTTTTTATCCTGCCTTTTTTAAAAGAAAGAGAATGCACTCCAGTCTTGTGAACTATGAAGGGATCCACTAGAGGGTCTCAATTGTCCACCTATAAAGAATAGATATCAGGCAGACACTGATATGCTATTTAAAAATCCATGGGAAATTAGAGTTAATTTTGTAGACTTTGAAGATCTTAGGACATTCTGCTTCCAAACAGTGTAGGCCCTCTTCCTGAACAAAATGACCATACTTCATATCACATGTGCTTAGATGAATCATTAGACTGTCATCCCTAATAGGCTTCTTGGGAATGAAGGTTGGCAGGCATCTCCATTAAAGCATGCAAGTTTTGACTTATATCTTCCTGGATTTTCAAAATATTATTAACATCTTCTACCCTGCCTCCTGTCTGTGAAATAATGTCATTTGTGCAAATATATTTAGTATTTAGTGCTCGTGCCGTATTTCAAATCCTAAAAGTATCTGCCTCTCAAAAGAAAACAAGCCAAGAAATGGAAGTTATTACCACTGCTGCTTTGGAAGGAATTTATCCTTCTTCTTTTTTTTTCACTTCTTGTTTCTTGAGCCAAAGTATTTCCATCTATCTTATGTTGAAAGCTCTTAAATAGACATTTTTTCTAACCATTGCCACATGTTGAAGACCTCCTGTATTACTGTCAATATCAAATGCTAAGATTGTATGATAAAAATGAAATTCATTTCTAAACCTTTCCAAAGCCATTTCATATATTCCTTTGTGGGCTGCAGATCCTAATGATGCTAAGGGGGGGCATGTTCCTTTCTCCAACTTAGATTCATATTCACAACAGTACTTCACATGGGACATCTGCTAACTATCAGACCACCCCTCTCTTTCTACTAGGATGAGTTTGAATTCAGCATTCTATAACTAATCTAGGTATTCTTTGTTTTCTAACTTGACAGTATCACATACAAATAAATAATATTTTGCAGCAATTTGGAAAAGTATTGCTCATTCTTTGGATGACATTATTTTATTCAGATTTGTGCATATGCTCATGCACTTGCGCATGCATGCATGAACATATGCAAGTGTGTACATATGCCTTGTGTGTTTGTATTTATGTCTGTGTTAGCATATGTTTGTGACAGAGAAGGCACACTGTAGTGGTGGGAAATGTCTAGGGTTGCTAAGCAACCATTGTTTTGCCAATCTGTCCTATAAAACAGTATATAGCGAGTAAAGACATGCAGATTGGACCACCCCCAATCCATGTCTGTTTTGTTCATGGTCATTCCTAAATGTCATTCCTGCATTTATTCTGCAAATTGTTTTAATTTACAAGAATTTCTTTTATTTAAACAAACAAGTTGGTGTATTTTCTCACACTCATATTTATTTCCCCTTGATTTTCTATCAAGCTAAATGCCCCCCCCCATGCCGGAATGACCATGCGAGACAGGTTATTGGGTACAAACTCTGGGCCACTGTATTAACAAGTTCAACAAACACAACTTCAAACAGGGGGCCTGCTGTAGTGCGGGTTTTAAGTTGTTTTTTTGGGTCACCAAGGACCCCATTCACTGGCAGCATATCAGGGTGAGTCATTAGCCCCGAGGCAGTCCTGTCCGTGGACAGGCCTGCCTCGGCCAGCAAGGTCCCATTTCCCCAACTGGGCTGTCCAGGCGTGCCATTTGTACCTGCCAGTCTGGTGGGCCCTCCAGGGACATTCATCTCCCCCGGCGTTGTGATCTCAGATCCACAATGCCGTGAGAGTGGATGGTCCCACAGGGAATTTGAGGCCTGACTTTCTACTGCCTTTCCGTACCTGCACTACCGCCCCAAGTGGCCAAGCAACATCCTACCGGGAATGCCCATCGCGCCTCAGCAATATGGAATAGGCGAAAAATCCCCGGGTGCTATGTGCCAATTGTGCATCCGGGTCAAAAATTCCTATCCGGTCCCGAAGCAAGCAGACGAACTCATACTGCTGCTTAAAACATGGCGGGTGGTCACCAAAAGAGGCCGGGGACCATGTGGCTAGCCCTTATAAGGGCTCGGATTCCCTGGTCTCCAGCGAGACCTAGGTAAGTCTCGTGAGGCTCTCGGAACGGGGGGCAAAGGCGCTCCGCACAGCGCAGTCGCGCTGCGGAGCCATGCATAATTGCAATATTTCCCTAAAATACACATTTAAAATTAGTATTAAACCAGAAATTCACATTTCAATATACAAGTGATAGTATTTTAGATTAAATCTTCATCATGAAATTATCAGGACAGAATCCAAGGGCTTACTAAATTCTGATCTTTACGTTCATTCAGGAACTACAGATCAAGTTAATTTCTCTCTACAGGTCATAAAATCCTTGAACACCCCCTTACTTTGGTGTGTGTGTGTGTGTGTGTGTGTGTGTGTGTGTGTGTGTGTGTGTGTGTGTGTGTGTGTGTGTGTGTGTGTGTGTGTGTGTGTGTGTGTGTGCATGTGCTGGAGAAGCAAATTGTAGAAAGCACCATGCACTATCCTTGAGATTCTACCAGGCTACATCCATAACTCACCTGTTCTGCTCACATATGTAACAATTTCTGCCCTAGTTACTTCCCACACCCATCTAGCAGTCATGATCAAGAGTTACATATATATTCAAGGTATATACATGATTGAAACCATTTGGTGAGCAGTCTGGGCATAGGTGCCCAGTCTGGGTGTAATACTGGACCCAACGCTCACCGGGGAAACCCAGGCAGTGTCAGTGGTCTGGATTGTCATCTCCGGGGATCACTCAACTGTGTGCCTTCCCCACTTGTTTAACTAATTCTTGTCCTTTGACTTTATAAGTGATGTTATTGATTTAATTATGCCTACTATGTACCACTATGTTGTGTCATTTCTTATTTTATTATATTTTTATTGCATATTGCATCTGATGTTTCATCCTGAATTGCTCTAAACCACCCAGAATGGCCTTGCCACCAGATGGGTGATATATGAATTAAATAAATTAAATAAATAAATAAATAAATAAATAAATAAATAAATAAATAAATAAGTTCTCTTTAGGTTCTCTTTGTGCCCGTAATCTCTTCAGACATTCACAGAATGCTGCCTTATATTGAGTCTACATATTTGTCCATTTAGGTGCATTCCACAGGTGCCCAAGGTGCAGACTTCCAAATATTGTTGGAATGTGGCCAGTTCTTTCCTAATAGAAACTTAGCACATTTGTTGGTTTCTGCTTATATACTGCTCCATAGTGCTCAAAGCTCTCTCTCTCTCTCTCTCTCTCTCTCTCTCTCTCTCTCTCTGGGTGGTTTATAATTTAACTACACATCCCCCCAGCAAGCTATGTACTCATTTTACCAACCTCAGAAGGATAGAAGGCTGAGTGAACCTTGAGCCGGCTACCTGGAACTGAACCCAAGTCGGGAGCACAGTTATAGCTGCAGTACAGCAATTTAACCACTGTGCCACAAGGTCCTTGTTTGTGTGTTTGTTTGTTGTATTTTTATACCAACCATATGGAAGAAAGGCCTCTCTGTACAGTTCACAACATATATTAGACAAAACAACAACAACAACAACAACAACAACAACAACAACAACAACAACAACAACAACAACAACAACAACAACAACAACAACAACAACCCAAACCAATGCTTGATATGGTCAGTAAATCTGATCATATTTTGTTCCTGGTGAGTCTGCCATGTTTCTATGTAGAAATGGGATACATCTCCTACATTTTCTTGGGACTTAGAAATGATAGCAAGGCTGTCTCTAAAAACCTACAACACATATCAAGCATATCAATGGCCTGTTAAATTGCTATCAGAGCCTTCAGTGTAACCACTAATGGTGGTTCCTTCCAGACATACAGTCCTCCTCTCATTCTTTATCCAGCACAGCAAACGGATGTGCTAAAAGGCAACTGTGAAAATTAGGAACATCCAAACAAATAAAAATGTAACTTTGAAACTGGATTTTGTAGCTGATGGTTTGGTCTTGCTTCACGTCAAACCTTGGGAAGTTTGTACAAAAGGTTTTCAAGTTTTAATTTTTTTAAAAGTACAGTTCTTTAACCCCATGCACAAAAGGCAACCCTAAACATCCCAATATTTAAAACTGATCAATCAAATAACTGGAAAATACAAATATTGCTTTCTTGAAAGAGAACTGTTGACCCCCACTTTCTTTTGTGTAAGAAAAGAATCTAGACGGCAAAATCTGAAATACTGATGCACAAAGAGGCCTTTCAAATGGGAAAAACAGTGATTTGTTAATAAACTGTGTGTGGTACAGGCATGGCAGGCAGATGATACTATGTGTCATATGGGTGAGGGTGAATTATGCATCAACAAAAATTAACTATTTGGTATTATGAAAAGAGCAAAAAACTGATTTGTTTTAAAGAAAAAAAGAAAGATAGTGCTCCATAAAGGGTGATGTTGACCCATCTATTTCAGGGAATTAGCATGCAATTTTGTAAAGCATATTCAAAGTATTTCTGCATTACAAAAGCACAGCACCATTGTGTATGTCCCAGTCCTGGGTGCTTTCAAATAAACATTATTTCATGATTTCTGATACAAGACAGTTTACACATTTTTTTTCTAGCGAGAGTTTGGGGTCTGTTAGTCTGTAAGGATAAAGGAAAATTATTGTAAAGTAGAATGGACATAGTATTTAAATAAATACAATAACCAAGATAGAAATATGTCAAAAAACAGAACTTTTATCAACATTTGATAGGGTATCAATGTAATTTTAGAAGGGGAATGGGGCTCCATAAAGGAAGTCAAAATGGCTGTAACATGATTTGCATTAGGCTATTTTGTTTTGTTTTGTTTTGTTTTTGTTGCATGAAATTTGATGTTTTTATATTTGTTTGATTTTGTCTATTTATATTTTTTTAAGAATGCAAACTAGAAAAATCTTTTTTGAAACAAAAATATATTGAAGGGTATTAAGTTGTTTTGCCGCTCTTCTAACTTGCTCCAGTTATCTTTATTGATAACATCATAAATAAAGAAAATTATATTTGGCAAAATCTTCAGTTTATATTTGCCCAACTAGGAAATTTTTATGCTCACTACTATTCAGAAAGTGACACCACAGAAGCTAACTTCTTTTTTCATTCACTAACCACATTTTACCCAAACACAAAGCAATTGTAAGGGCTGATTTTTGATCAGTGTGAATGAGGATATTATATAGAGCATTTAGACTGGTACCATTGATGTTGTCAACATTTAGGTTGCCCTTTGCTATGTAAAGCTGGATGTTCTTTTTGCTGGCAACTAGTGCACAATATTGGGCAATTTTCTGCCATTTTGAATCACTCAAAAGTGAAATTGCTAAGTACCTTCTATATGACAGACTTGTTTCTGTTCATTTCTAAATAGGAGTAGGCTAGATGCCATTTGGAGGTGGACCTCAAAGGATGATAACTTAAGAGCCACGAAAGTCACTTCTAGTTTTCTAGATTTCAAAGGTAAGTTCTGCTAGAAGAACGTACTTTACCACCTGGATTGATGAAGCCTAAAATCATCAAGCCAAGTTAGTTTGGATTATTTGTGATTTATTTGGAACTGGTCACAGTGAAAGGCCTCCCAGTAACATCTCCTGTGACCAATTCATGGCATTTTAAAAATCTAAAATGGAGGACATCTGCTGGGACATAACCACCAGTTTTCAGAAGATGATGCTGTCCATTGAGCACTGCCTCGGTGTTGTGCTGGGATGGATGAGGGAAAATAGTCTTATGCTGAACCCAGATAAGATGGAAATCATGTGGGGGGGGCACTGTGGGTGGGGGCACTGGGTGTCTGGATTAGTAACATCCATCTCCTTTGGTAGGGGTGATTCGCCAAGAAGGATAAAGTTTGCAGTATGGGCATATTACTGGACTAAATGCTATCCATGGTTTGCCAGGTGGTGTCTGTAGTACAATGCACCTATTTCCATCTTAGGTGGATGACCCAGCTGCTTCCCTACATGGACACCAGATCCTTCACCACTTTGGTTCATGCATTGGTAATATCAAGATTAGACTATTGCAGTGGCCTCTATGTGGGGCTGCCTATGAGACTGGTGCAGAAGCTACAAGTCAAGAATGTGGTGGTCAAAATACTAAGCAGGGTTAAAAAATATAACCATCTCTTCCCTCCCACCTTGGTCCTTACTATCTGGCAGAATGCCTTCTTCTACCAAGAGCAGTGCATGATACCCATTCTTTTCAGGCAGAATGATTAAGATCTTTAACCCTAAGAGAGGTACAGAAGGGGGAAACCAAAAACTATTCCTATAGGAAGGCTTTTCCAGAACCACTGGTATCCGAACAGCAGTCAATGGTCCCATGTATAAATGCATAAATATTTGCCATGTAGCTCCACCCATGTGTCTGAGGAAGTGGGCATGTCCCATGAAAGCTCACATTATCTATTATTTATTTTTATTTGTTTATTTTGCCTGATAATGCACCACAAAACACTTTGCCCACACAGCCCAGAATAATGAGACATGACACAAAGGTTGAAATAAAACTGGGCCACAATTTTATTTGAATATAGTATATTTAACCTAAAACTTTTAAGCTCCCTATTTACAAGGGGGCTAGAGTGTAGCGCAAGCAGTTCTGTACCTAGAGTCTATCAGAACTCCAACCCATGCCTGATTTCCAAAAATTCTTACTTCAGAAGAGTGCTGGCCACTTGTTCAGCACTCTTCCAAACTTCAGGGTTTGAATTACCTAGAGGCAGCCCTCCAACAAATCATGTCATGCTCTCCTGTGATTTCTTATCATTCTTACTCTCCTCTGTTTCTTTTTCAAATTCTAGATGAGGGCTGCATGTCACCAGTTGAGTTTCTTACTCTTGGGTTCTGTCTGAAATATCTAACCTCTTGTACTACCCATCAAGCATGACCAGGAAATGTTAATTGTATTAACCCCCAATGAGAGTGAAATAGGAGAAAATACACCAGTCCCCAAGGCCCAATCTGAGAACCAGCCAAAAATTCCCACCCAGCCCCACACAAAAACACCTATGTGATATCATTCTCATTGAGTGCAGGGTGGGAGGGAGGAATGCTTAGGAGCAGTAAGAAAGCAGCCAAGCCAAGTCTAGGCAGTCTTACATAGGCTGCATTTAGCCCCTGCCAGCACGGCCCCATAGACAGCGGAGTTTCTTGCTATTTCTCTGGATGGGCAGCAAAGAAGCCCCACCCATGGAGCAAGCCCGGGACAGTGCCTCTATTGTTTTGCATGATCCTATTGCTTAGGGATCTTTTCCAGAGTTTCTTAAATAAACATTATGGAGAGCACTGCCTCCTCCTTAACCTTGATGCCTAAAATGGCAAGGAGGATTCCATCTGAAAAAGTAGTAACTGTAACCTAGGTCTATGCCTAGAACATGGATACATAACTTTGGCAGACATAGGGGCTATATATTTTTCCTTGTATCCTTCCAGGGCAGTGGTGGTGAACCTTCAGCACTCCAGATGTTTTGGATCACAATTCCCAGAATTCTGAGCCTATATTGCCAATGATAAAGGACTGTGGGAATTGTAGCCCAAAACATTTTGAGGGCTAAAGGTTCTCCAACCCTGTTTTAGGGGCTGCACAAATCATCAGTACAGTCAAGGCAGGCAGGCAGGCAGGCAGGCAGGCAACAAGACACGTGCACATGCACATGCACATGCACATGCACACACACACACACACACACACACACACACACACACACACACACACACACACACACACACACACACACACACAGAGAGAGAGAGAGAGAGAGAGAGAGAGAGAGAGAGAGAGAGAGAGGTGGTTGGATTTCCAATTCTGAAAAATTGTAGTTTGCGATGAATAATGCTACAAGAAGGGATTGTATATTTTTAACCTATTAAAAGGTGAATTGCTACTCCCTCAAATTTCCATGAGCTGTGATTCACCTATCTTGACAAAAGAAGGGGAATTCATGTTGCCCCAAGACTGCATTTTCTCCACTTTCAGCCAAGAGGAGGATAATGTAAACTTTGATCATAGGGTTTCCAGAATATACCCCCCACACCTTATCCTGAAAAGAAGTCCACAGTTATCATCTTCAAGAACTGAACAGCCTGGTAAGCAATGGAAATGTGAATGTGTAAAGCCATTTTATATATGAGAAATATTCTGTTTCACACAAAGTATTTGAATATGGATCTTCTGTGAAGTCCATTGCACTACAAGGAGGAACATCTTTATTTTGTTGCCTATTAACTATGACAGTTTTCCCAAGAAAATCAATAGTTTACATACAAAATTCCTACCCCTTTTTTGAAAGACTATTGCTTTCATTTGCCATTTATGTATCTTTCTCAAATTTCTATTGCTTGAAATATTTTCTTACAAATGTTTCAAAATATCATGAATTTTATATTTTTGTGAATCTTCTGTATTTTTTCTGCTCAGAAATTAGCTCTGTTAAATGGATCTGATCTCTAAGGCCATCATGTAAGGTGTGAAACTGATAAAACACCATAGGGATTAAATTAGAATAAATGTCTAGATGAATGTGCCAGACAAACAGAGGGGCATTGGACATATTTTTTTCAAAAAATGGTGTTTTGTTTGTTGTTTGTCGAATTTTTGATTGTGTGGGAGTCTTGGGCACAGAGACACATTATTCAAAATTTTGGAAAAAGTTCAGGAAAAGTTTCATTTTTCGTGATTTTTTTGCAAAATTGTTTGGCACACTTATACCTATAAATGAATAAAAAATGAAAACAAAAATGAAAAATTGCTGTTTTGTCGTTTAGCATTCATTACAGTTCAATGTTTTTTTCGTTATGTAATGAAAAAAAATGAAAACGAAAATGAAAATTGCTGTTTCGTTAGCATTGTTTCTGTTCATTTATTTTTTATTTTAGAGACAAAATTTATTTTTCATTTCGTTACCTAACGAAACGAAAAAATGAAAACAAAAACAAAAACTTGCTCGTTTCGTGCCCATCTCTAAATTCTAAATTAGTACTGTAAATCTTATACATATACTTAAAATCCCTTTCAGTGTTCTCACTAGAGATGGGCACGAAACGAACAATTTTTCATTTCC